>OW388081.2:1250000-2500000 GCA_936449025.2 Sarcophaga subvicina
CTTTACGATTTGATGATGTTGCACTTGCCACATACACTGCCACATACAACGTGTAAGATGGCAAAAATGCAGACATTCTGAGGCATAAGTCTGTTTGGTATTAGCGGACACAGAGACAGCTAAAAAGGGGAGAGAGAGAGAGAGAGAGAGAGTTTGAGGTCCTGTAATTATTCGACTTTTGTTTTGAATTTATATTTTGAATCCATTTCATCGTTTTTTTTTCTCGTATTTTTTCATTTTATTCATCGTTTCTCGTATGTATAGATTCATTTCCGTGCATATTAAGTTTGAATGTCTGCATTAGCCTGTGTGAGAGCAGTTAGTGTGAGCGTGTGAATAAAATTCTTTTTTGAAAGGAATTCATAATTGGATCTGAGTTCAACTGTACATGAATTAGAAACTTCTTTCACTATTTTTTTTGTTTGTTTTTTTGTGTATTTCTGTTTAAAATTTTCTGAATTTTAAAAGAACTTCAAAAAAGTATTAAAAAAGTTGTGACGTCTTTTTTTTTTGTGGTAATTGACATTCAACAAACTGAAATAAAAACAATTAAATTGTCGTTATTTCGAATGCAAAAAGTTAAGTTTGATATTGAAAAAAAATCTCTTTGAGCTGAATTAAAAAAAATATTCATCTTGTTCATCTCTTTCTCTAAACTTTGTATGTAGAAATCTTTATGTCAGTTACAGCCATATCTTAACTCTAAGCAATTAGGCGTCGAAGTATTCAGTTTCAGCAACAATGGAACCCATTAGATATGGACGAGCTCCTCTTTAGCAAATTCATCTGTTTGGTTATTTCGCTAAATTTCTATATGACCTGGGATAAAACGAAGATTGACTTTGCTGACAATACAAAAAGTTTGTGTACCATCTGACAGGCGTTTTTGGAAGTGATAGTGAAACGTTTAACTGCTACCCTTCTCGGTCTGGAGACATAGAAAGCAGATAATTCGAATGGATTGGTATTTCTTTGGTTCGAGGCAATGCAACCACTTGTATAGGAACCAAATAAATGTGGTCCTTTATGGATGTATACAAAACAAGGTTTGCGAGTTTATACTCTCTTGTTCTTGAATGGACGTAGTTTTCATTAGCATTAAGGTTTGAAAATTATTATACCACTGGGATTAGACCTTACAGTATCGCTGTTCTACCTACATTTTCTACATTTGATTTGTTTCAGTAAGGGTTCCTCGTTTTTGTTACTCTTACATGTTCATCCCTACAACGTTATCAGTGCGACTACTGCAACAGGTGGTGAACGGTTTACCACAATCGTTAACCGGTACCATTCCAATTGTGTCACATAGAAAAAGTGGCAGCCTGAAGGCGATTGAAATTAAAAACCAAATTAAATTGTGTTAACTTCTATGGGAACGGAAATGATTTCCCCAAAATTCAATTTATAATCTGCTTCTAGCCTATGCGTCCTTCTTCAGATATAGCCAACAAACCGATTCATTCAGTAGAAGTAAGCTATTGGGATAATATTTTGGGTCCCTTGATTCGGAGATCCCTATTGCTGAGTGTGTTAGTTCAGAATATTCTGCATCAGACTCTGAGGCAATAGTTGATGAATATTTGTATGGCTTTTGCATGTTCCATATTTGTACGAAAGAGTAGACTTTACATATGTTTTGAATAATTAAAGTTAAGTTCGTCTGAATAATTGTGTGCTAATTTCTTGTATTTTCTAATTGTCCAAATGCGGGTCTAGGTTTGCTTTTTTTTCTGTTTCCGTCTGCTTTTGATCAGGCAATCACTAACTCCTAACTAAAAACGGAAAGCGTTTTATGGGTGTTAAAAGTGCTCATGTTCATACAATTTGTATAAAACATGCCGAAAGAACGCGTCGGCAACGCAATAGCAACACTTTGCAACTGAAAAATCTAATTTTAACAGAGCGTTTACTAGTGAACTTGGTTGCGGAAGTTAGTACGAATGCAAACAGCGAAAAAAAACGTGGGAACAACAAAACATTTGAATAGTAAACAGTGATTATTAAATATATCTTTTTAATAACCCTGGTTTTATAATTTTCACATGAATTTGCCGCCTATATTTAGGTATGGCCACAGAGCGTAAAAGCTAAGCGGTAGAAAACATTCCGCTTGCCGCTCTCATTTAGAGATGAGGTGATATTGCCATTCGACTAGGTGGTATGGAGCATACAGTACTTTGTGCAAATTCAGTTTATTTGGTTTCTTGATTTTATTTCAAGTCCAACATAACCAGCGTTACCGTTGAGCGACTAAAGTCGCAATTTGACACTTTTTCAGCGACCCCGCCACTTTTTGTGCCCCCTTACTAAAATGAACTAAATCTGACACTTTTCAAGATTTTTGACCCTTTTTTCCCCTTTTTTAGAAAAAGTAAACCTGATATATTTATACAAGAATTAAAAATATTAGAAACCAAAATTAATGATAAATCATATGAAAATATCTTTAAAATTACAAATCCAGAAGAATTTTGGCATAAAATTGGTAATTTAAAAAATATGCTTAATAATTATTTGCATGCTTAATAATTAATTTATATTAATTTGTTACTTACGGATTTAATCTGCCACATAGTAGTGCGTCGGCAGAAAAAATTTTTTCGTAACTAACATTAATGAAAAATAAGTTAAGAGTGGTCACATGGACCTGGAAAATTGGGTGCCTGACCATGAACTTATAAAAAAGTACAGAAGTAATTTATCAAAAAAATAATTTAATCGAATGTAAATATACTAATATAACTATGAAATATATATTAAAACTCATTTTGTAAAATATATAAGCCAAAACAATCGTGGAAAATTAAGTAATATAGTCCTTTTTGACATTGAGAAATATCGTTGCATCCTAATTTCTAAGTATTTCATAGAACTACGAATAAATTACACAGACTAGTTTATAGACTTGTTCAATTGTTGTTGAACAATATAGAGTAGATTGTTAGTCAATATAGAGTGGATTTATAGGTTATTTAATACAGCAGTTCAAAGACTAGTAGACTAGTTCATAGACTATTTAAAAAACTAGTTCAAAGGCTATTTAATAGACCAGTCCACATATATGTGTAGTAGTCTATAGAGTAGTAAATATATTATACTAGTATATGATATAATATATTGACCAGTCTATTGACTTCTGTGGTCTTTTAAATAGCATTTGAACTAGTTTTTTAAATAGACCATGAATTAATCAACTGTATTAGTCAATGGTTTATTCGATCGACTATTTTATAGACTACTAAATACTATGTAGTAGTTTATGGACTGGTGTATTAAATAACTTATTCTATTGATTAGTCTATTGAATAATCTATAATCTAGTTTGTGTAACTTGATTATTTTTGTTGTTTTGTTTTGAAAAAAATCTAAATTTCAGAATTTTTATTTTCCATGCCTGAACAATAAAGTTATAAAAAATGTGTCTGCCATTATGATATATTTTTTCATAAAATTGTGATATATTATGACATATAAATAAATAACATAATATAAAATGTAAAACTATATATTTAACTTATTACAAAATGTTTCTATTTACTTCTAAAATGAACCGTTGTAACAAAATTAGTGTTTATGTTTAACTTTTTGATCTCAGTTTGTTTAATACAAAAATTTTCCAAATACTATGTACTCTAAGTCTTATCATATTAATTATTTGAAATATAATTAGTAATTTTGTATAATTTTGAATTGTTTTTTTTTATTTTAAAATATATATTATATTTTTTGTTATTTTTTTTAATTTGTTACAAAATACGCAATTTTGTATAATTTTTTATTTATCTTTAATGAACTGTTTTTTAGTTATAATAATAGTTTTGTTTTGTGTTTTGTATTATTATATAGGTGGGTTAGCAAAAAAAGTTTTATTTAATGGAATTTTTATAAATTTAAAAATATCATAAATTTGAATGAAATTCAATCAAGAAATAAAACAGAACAAATAATTTTAAAAAAATTAGAATTTTTGTTTAGGCTTATTAATTTTTGGCTAAAAAATTGTTTCTATTATAAAAATTGGAAAAATTATTAAAAAATAAACTTATTATATGTTTGCTAATGTTCATTACAAAATCCAATAAAAATGTATTTTTTTATCTATATTAGTTCATTTTCTTTTCTTTTAAAAATGTTGCCCCTTTTTACTGCCAAAATACCCTTTATGTGCGACTTTTTTTTCAAAAATCCCCTTTTTGTGCGACTTCTTCAAAATTTCCAACGGTAACGCTGAACATAACTACAACTGAACGGTATTCAATGAGCCTCACTATTTTTTTTATTTTGTTAAAGTTTTTATTAGAAAATATCGCCTCTAAAACAAACTGTATCCGTATTCTCTTTTACGGATTTCATGGACAATTGCCATTGATGATTCTATTTAATTTATTATTATTGTTATCATATCCTATTGTTTTAATATTTTAGTTAAAGGTTTGCTACAAATTTTAACAATCTGTAGCTATACTTGCTGTTGGTTTCCCTCTAGGTTTTCAACAAATTATTTAAACATTTTCAATAAAATTCGAAACAAACGTTTAAAGGTTTTCTTTAACATCCATTTTTATACTTTATAGTATAGAAATTTATTAAAAAAAATTATAGTCAACGCTATTGAAACAATTAAAAAAAAATTATTTTTTATGTAAATCACTTCCATAATTATTTTCAAATATTTCAATAAAAAATTAATATTTCAGCAGACTATCCGAATGGACAAAAAGAAGTACATTTTTTCAATTTCTTTTTATATGGAAATAAATGCAAATGAAAAATACAACAATAAACAATCAAATGCCTTCAGGTGAATATGATTACTGGTTGCAGCATCATAAAAAAACTGTACTCTATTGTTGTGTTTATTGTTGTATAATAGATATTATAGATATTTGATTGTAATATAATACTGTTACGTTTTTACCATTTAAAAACATTTTAAATATGAGCTCGTAGATTGCAACTAAAATAAAAATTAATTTGTGTTTAGTTTTAATTAAAATTCTTTATTATTCGCACAATTCTGTGTGCCACTCTTCACAACTTTATGTAAACAACAACAATTGCCTTTTTGTTGTTATTCCTCTGTTTATACCCTTTGCATAAACAATAACAATCCCTACACGATTATTCAAATCACGATTACTCTCTTGCCTTGCCTTTTATATGGCAGAGTAAACAGTCTGATGAATGTTCTTGAAGGCGAATGTTCATGACATGCTCCAAGTCATAAATAGTGTTCACGAACGAATGGTAAACTTATTGCAATAAATTAAAGAAAATGTTTGTTTTTACCGTAAAGGAAGTTTCAGTTGAATTGAGCGATCATCCTAGAGCTTTCATAACCCCTGTTAAAAAGATTATCACGCAACCACTATTACAAACTCGGAGAAAGTGAAAAACTTTCCGTAAAGTTGTCAAATTTAAGACACGAAGAAACTTCAATTTCCCCCCATCGATCAACATGCTCTCTATCACGTCAACTTATTACCCAAAATAAAATTACCAAAGTGTGCTTAAGGAGAAGATACATTGTATGGAGTTCTCTCGCCAATCTAAAGATTTACGATGATATTTTTCTATTGTCAGCAGCAAAACTAGAGGATGAGAAAGGTGTTGGCGAATATACTCATACTTAATTTACATATTAAGTATACTAAGGGACATTATTACAACTTGCTCTGTTTTTCATTATTATAAGTGGACAATAAGGTAGATGTGAGCATTAACCTAAAGGGAAGATCATCCTACTTCCAACTTTTAAAGTTACGTTTATGTTTGACCTTGCCACCCATATATATTATTTTCAATATGGCAACTTCAAATATAAACAAAATGAGCAAACATAATAAAAATGAAAGCATGTCGTTGCCACTGCGTTTTAAAAAAACGTGTGTAATTTGACAAATGTTATCGGCATTGCTCCGACACTGCCATATATTTAAAATCGTGAACTTTTTTTAATCAATGTGTTGTAATAACGAAAAAAAGTTAAAGGTGGCTATAGTTAGCTTTAGCTAAAGTTACCTTTTACTAAACCCAACTTTAAAGGCAAGTTGTAATAATGTAATCTGTTTTTATGGGCGAATTACACAAGAAACAATTACATTGAATGGTAAGACCTAACCATACTATATATGGGTGATCATCATTCGTGACTCAAGGATGACTTAAAATAATTTTATTTTTACTAACAAAGTAACGAAGAGCACGTCCTTATCTAATTGTTTTGCCATTACAACCCTTTAGTCAGGACTACAACCTAGCATCTCACACCATCCATGTTGTGCGATGTTCATTGCATCCAGAAGTTTAAGTTTACTAGACTAGACTAATAGAAAATTAAGTGGGATCAGCCATAAAATCACAAGGAAAGCTTATACCATGACATGGCATGGTGCTATACTAGATTGTTAGAGCTCTTGGAACGAGATCGACAAATAACATGTGTAGAAGCACATTATTCCAAGGACTATCACATTGCGAGTATACATGCGAAGGAGCTTTCTGGAACCATATGCTGCCAATAGGGATAATCTGAAAGTAAACTAAACTACGTACAAAAAATCTACTGTACGGCTGGGTGTGTATACACAATTTTTCATTTCAATATAAAGTTTTTAATTTTTTAATTTTCCCAAAATCGCAATTGCCAAAAACTAGTTAAATAGACTTCTGTTTAAACAGAAAGCAGAAGCAACAAAATTTTAATTTTCATATTCCGCCTATTATGTATATGCACCACCATGAATCGACAAATGCAACTAAAAAATCAAACACTCTAAGAGGCAGTAAGGAAAGGTGTAGCAAAGAAAGGAAGGGAAAAATAATGAAACTGCAATAAGAATGCATTTTTGGAAACATTTATGAATTTTACTCTTCATCCCTTTTAGGATGGGGTCCTATTACCAAAGTAAGAAATATTCTATTGCAGTTTTTATATTCATTTCTATATACGGTCGTAGAGGAGCTGCAATAACAGCAGTATACATATATACTAGTTTTGTTTTGTATTGCAAAATGCAAAATATGTCTGAAAAAGGCATAGAATGGCTCAAAAAAAGACTGAACATCAACATTTTTTTTGTTTTAATTTGTTTTGAAAGATCCATAAAAACCAACGACACTATTGCAATAAATCGTTTTTAGTACATGAGCATTGTTATATACAGTACCCCAGTGTACACTTTAAATACAGGATGTGTCTACAAAATAGCGACAAAATAAATTGTGAAATACTTTTTTTGGAATTGAAGTTAGAAAAGTAATTGATAACATATTGCCATTTTGATTAGGCTGGTAACGAGACTAATGCTATAATTACTAGTCATTGTATGTTATGATGTACATATGTACGACGGAATTTACATAAGTTCAGGTAGAATAATACAAGACAAGGTAACAGTACATGACCTTCGTCTTAATTGCCCGGCTACCCTTTATCATATATATATAGGATTGATAGGCCAGAGTTATGGAAAATTTCACATTTCGGATGCCCATCGCAGAGATGACGCCAGATTGATATCAACAGGTCTTTCAAATGAATAGAAATTTTTGATCATTTTTAAATTTAAAGACAAGAAGCGCTTACAATATACCCTATATAAACTGGGCGTTGAACTCATACTTTAAATAAAACAAATCGAAATCATTAATTTTAATAACGATTGATCAGACTGCATGAGTTGCTCGCAAGTTTATATCATAAGTTCACTTGACGGCCTTCTGATCTATTGTGTTCCTCTAAAAATTTAACTTCCTTGCTCCAGTTGCATATTTTGCGTATTAGATTCAAAGGCGACATATCGTTGAGGCAGTCCGTTCCTGAAAACTATTTACAACGAGATACCATACACACAGAAAATATTGCATAGATTCTCTTTACTTCTCTTTTAACATGTCCATATTTAGTTAGGCCACCCTGTTTAAATGCACTTTTGTGTCTGTACGTTTATTATTTTAGCAGCCATATTTCTTTTCGTATTCTATTGGAGTTGGAATTGGAATTGGAATACATATGTACATATATGGATTATAGTGTTGGCTTTAGTTTCATTTTACTGGTATTGTATATTACATACAATACATATGTATATAGTATATTATATATGTATATGCACATATGTGTATGTATGTATGGGTATGTGTGTTTAAAATTAAAAATTTCAAAATTTTTCAAAATGGTTGAAACATATATCGTAATACAATGCACAGAATGCACTCGTTTATACATATGTATGCGTATACACTTCTATGTGTATATAAACACATTTGTAGGTGCCTGACGGTTTCCTACAAGCAATTTTCTATTACCCACTTGACTAGCCACGAATTGCCGCTAATAAAATAGATTAATTTTGCTACCAAATGCCACTTTATTACACTATGGTAAGACGGAGGAGTATACTCGTAATATTAATTTAATTTGTAATAAAAGAAAAGAAATTAAATCAAAGAAAAGTAAACTTAAAGAGCAAATTGGAAATGATTGCTATATTACCAATAGTGCATTCCATCCACTGGGCCATGTAATTTCCACAATTAAATCTACTTCCTCATCTACCATACGTATGTATTGTGGTCCGGTGTTCGCAGATATTCTGCCTGCCGTGTCATTATTTCCAGGTTCAATGTTGAGCTATCTGACCATATGATACTATTATCAGCATTTGTTTAACCAATTATGTTATGCTTGTTAGGTGCCCTGGGTGTTCCTGTGGTTCTGTAAGAGACTGAATTATACTTTCTTGTAGGGAATCAGTCTCCCTATGTACTACATTTTTCTATTTTTGTTGCTATTAAAAAAAATACAGAGTGTATGTGAGATGAAGCAATAGAAAACTGCAGTTGCAATTACTGATACAGTGTAGAGCAATTAAGGAACAAAATACTATACTTCGCTGCTCGTATTCCCATTTTTAAAAACAGATTATTAACAGTCAGAACCTAATTGATTTGGTGAACAGCTTTATAACATGTCACCGTAATAAGACGTCGATTCTTTCTAATTTGACTCTTGCACGATAAGCTATGTTCATATTAGTTTATTGGCAATAACTGGCGCCAAGTTGATTTTTTCATGTCTGGTGTCCGGAGCTGAGAGATAAAGATTCGTGTGGCTTAAATGAATTTTCCGTTCAACGACTTGCGAAAATTAGTGGCGGAAAGGCCAAAGAGAAAACTGCCTAACGAGCCGAACTCAAATAAATCGGAGGATAATAAAAAAAAAATCACTCCGAACGTTCTTATAATACGATGAAAGAAACAAAATGATTTGACCGCCATGGAACTTTAAAGTTTCGTTCTTCACTCATGATTACCACACTGAAATTGGAGATGTTAGAAATTCTTTGTATAGGAATAGTTAAATTAAATATCTTTTCATTAGTTTAATAGCCATGGAGCTGCCACAAAGTAAGTCTAAGTTCTCTGCTCATTGAGTCCTAGAAAACCAAATTGAATTTGTATTTATTTCTTAACTTTGTTTCTATCGTCACTGTTCCTGTGTACATTTGGTAAGCGTAATCAGTAGGCGAATGCAAAAAATATCACACATCCATTTCACATTTGCTTTGGTATACCCAAGGCGAATTCATTACGAGGTGGGTTTTGTTTACCAGCTGATGTAAGTAACAATGTCAAAAAAAATGTTTGTTTTTTGTGTATTTTGTTTCGATATTCAATTTCGTATTCATATTAGTCATAAACCCTCATATGTACCGCATGTATCCTTAACGACACGCACTCTGGAAATTCTTTAGGATTACTATTTTAAAGCCAATTATATATTAGAATTAAGTCGCCGTAGTAGGTAGTGTGTTGGCTTATTAGACGAAAAGCCAGGGTTCGAGCCCCAGGCCAGACATCAAATTGAAACACAAAAAGTATTTCTTCGGCGACTTCCTCTCAGCAGATTTCTGGCAAAAACTCTGAGAGTAAATAAAATTGCCATGAAAAGTTTCTCAAAAATCTGTCGCTCGGAGTCGACTTTAAACTGTAGGTCCCGCCACTCATGTATAAAATTAACACGCACAACATAAGTGGTGTGAGGAACTAGATCATAATCCTGACTGAAGAGTATGTATATATTAAAATTGTTGCAAGATGATTAACAATATTTAAGCCTTTAACACTAAATACATATATTTATAGTTATTTAGGTAAGAGTGATGAATTACCAAAAAAAAAAAATTCATGTCTCCAACTAGGTGCCTAAATTATGACTGAAATAACTTGTGTGTTATTTTTAAAACAAATTCTCTTTCTGAAGATTGGGATATAGGGATTAAAACAAATTGGACCAATCTTCTGTTGAAAATTTGTTATTATAAGAAATAACGTTTGCAGCTGATATTTTTTTTAATATACAGGTGCTGCAGTATTATGTAATGTAATAATAAAATTCATAAGAATTTTCAATATATAAAATTTATTTAGTTTTTTTAATTGCTTTAACTAATTTCCTATGGAGGTTTGAGGGTTAATTTTTTTGACAAGATGTGTACATTTTTACAAAAACAAAATCCCTGTTGTTTTTGTATTGTTGTACTTATTGTAATACTATTCCCACCTCGTAATGAATTCGCCTTGGGTATACCAAAAATTGCTTTTGTCCAGACAACCGTTGAATGTTATAGGGGTAGGCACGTACGGTTATTGCGTACACTTTGCTTAGATAGTTCTATTGTGCTCCAAACAGCGTTGTGCCTGAATTAAAATTTTAATTTTTCTTCGTTTTTCAAATTTTCTTTTCTCTAGCAAGTATTTGTATACTTTTCGTACAATTCTTAATGAAAATTTCATTCTTAATGAAAGTTTTCAACAGCGTGTATGTAAGAGTTTTAACAACTCTTTCCGTTGATCTTCATTATTAAATCATTTGTTTTAAATGAAACTACACACGAAAATATTCATTTAAAAATGGTATGAAATTTTTATTTTCAATAGTGGTATAAAAGCCAAAATTTATTGGAAAAATGTAGAAGGTATATACTTAGGTCTATAAATTATAGAAGGAATAGTACAATAAATATCACCAAAGATCCTCATCAGCAAGCGTTTCTAGGCAAAAAAATACTGTAAACGCTTCATTCTACGACCTGCCGTAGCAAACCAATACTCTGCTTTAATGAAAAATCTAATTTTTACAACCGATGCCTTACATACCTTAGAACCAAACGCTCTACAAGGAAACGAAACAAAACAAAAAATAGTTTCAATACCTTAGAAATTTTTAGAATTTATAAAAAACAGAAAATGTACAATTTTTTATGTATTTTGTGGCCCTAGAATATCAAACGCCTCCAATTATGCTGGCCATTTTACAGTCGTTGATTAAAACACGAGAACAAATTTGTTGATCACTTTTCTTTATTTTTATGTCACAATATTCAATGAAATGTTTAGAATGCAACCGAAACATGATTACTACAAACAACAGTAATATCAACAGAAGGGACGGAAAAAAATTATTTTTTAAATTTAAAACAACAAAATCGTTATTTTTTAATATGAATTTTAAAACAATAGAACGGACAACACGTTAAATCAACGGTTGATTGGAGGCGATGTACTTTTCATTCATGTTTATGTAACAACTTTTTTGTTGTTGGCGATTGTCGATGTCGATGTTGTTGTTGTTGTTGTTGTATGTATAGGTTTTGTAACCGATGTTTGATTTAAGGGCGTTATTCAAATGTTTTTATTGCTGCTGCTCCTGCTGCTGTTGTTTACAGTACCCGTTTTGGTTTGGTTTTTTGTTTTTCACTTTTTTTTTGTCATGGAATATGCAAAACATGATGATATTGTGAGGGAATTCGCAGAAATATATTTCAAGCGGAAAAAATAGAATAAAAAAAGAAAAGAAAAGGAACGCGTTTTAGAAATATTACAATACAGCAACAAAAACAACCTTAAAAAGCTATACACACACGGAACATGATAATAAAATTAAAAATTTCATGGAACATGAATAAAATGACAGAAAAAAACAACGCAAAAATGAAATGCACTTCCCTTCATATTTGCATTTTTATTCCATTTTTTTTTCTCTTTTCTTTGTTGCAGTTTCAAATAAAAAAAACTCTGAAGTAAAAATACAAGTATTTTTATTGGAGAAGTAAACAAAAATTAGAAAAACATTTTGTCTCTTGTATTGTACATCCTTCTATTGTCGATGGCAAATTGACTTAATAGACCATTAAAGTTTGTGAATGTGTTGATTGTATTACCTCCTACCTAGTAGTAGATTAGGCAACACGTTATATGAAAAACTTTAAATTTAAATTTAAAAGCTAAAGATTAATTAGAATTTAAAATTAATTTAAATTTTTCAAATTTTATCGGATAATTGGAAGGTTAATTTATGCACCTTATGTTGGTATATTCACTTGCAACAAATGATTACAGTATCAACTGTAAAGCATTTTTTAATTCTGGCTTATAACTTAAAGTCGACTTGGCTCAAATATTTGAAATGTTCGCAGTGGTATGTGCCCATAAGTCCATTCTACAGTTAAAGACATTCGTTTGACCACACTGCTTTCTTGTTGTTAATTTAAATTTTTATGGAATTATTAACCAAATAATTGGCTTATTTATTAGCTTAAAAACAAGTTGATAATGATTAAAAAATAGTTTTCAAGAATTCGTAAAAAAGTGGAAAATTACAGGACATTCGTTTGAACTCTGTTTTATTACAATTACAACAAAAAAGATTTATTAAGGAACTTGATTACATACAATTTGTGTGGCTAACCTTATTATTTATTAATCGTGGAGCTTGTTAAGTTTCTAAAGTCTTGGATTTCAATATTCAACTAAAATTCTTTTAATTTTCGTTTGAGATAAGTTACGGTTCTCTTTCCATATTCCCTACCAGCTTTTGGTGGAATTGCAATCAAGATTGTAAACGGCCCTGGAAGAAGGGCGACATTTTTCATAGCCCCGTTATTTTTTTCGAAAAGTACAATGATGTTCAAAATTTTTGTTAAATTTTCCGATAAGAATACTCAAATATTTCGTGGAGTGTATAAATCTTGTTTGTTCCACATCATGTCCACAAAAACTGTAGCAGTCTAGACCATGTGTATTAAAAATCTTTTTTTGCCGGAAAAATAAATTTTTCAATTCATCGGACTATCACATGTGGACGTAATGTAAGACGTCTCTCAATGTGAATCCAAATTAATAGATCTTGAAGTAAATGAAAAATCAAGCTTTTCTTCATTTCCTGACATGATTAACGATTCTTATGGGCGAACTTTCTGACAATTTTTTTCTTTTAGAATTTCCTTTAAATCCATAGTTTTTATTATTTCTTATCACGCTTTCAGAACACATTATATGAGCAATATTTCTATAAGAATATTTCTTTTTCTTTAAGTTAACGATCTCATCTCACGTGTAGGTGATGTGAACTGGCACTGAGATTATGTGTATAAATATAATAAATATGGCACTGAGATTATGTGATTTGACCTCGGTAGACTTCTACTTGTGCAGTTCTTCTTTTATGTTACAGGTGTGCACGAATAACCCGAGCGAGTCCCCAGAGCTAACATAATTCATGCTATTGGGCAAATTCAGCCTGATTTATGCGTCAAAGTCATGGTCATTTCGGATGAGTTCCATACAGAGAATCCGTTGAAGACATTTGAATGATATTCAACACATAAAGGCATCAATAGGTCTTTCAAACGAAGACGAATCACGTAATAAAGACACCGGGTATGTAAGGTAGATTAAAAAGGAATTTTTCTGACTGAGGTACGTTAAAAGTAATCACAGTTCCACTTTGTTATGAATGAGATTTTCTACTAGCTGGTTGGTTTGGATATTTAATATCTAAAAATTCAAGAAGCCACAATGAAAAATGTATCTGTGGTGTGTTCGAGGCAAGGATGCTCCGATTAACCATTACACTATACTACTTCTAATAAAATATTGATCTACGCTACAGAAGCAACTTTAAAGCCAATATGTTAATTTTTTGTTATTTTTTTAATTGATGGATTGATTAATTGTTTTTTTAATAAATGTTTTCCTGTTTCAATTGTGAATAAATTTATTTTTCTTTAAGCATTCAATGGCGCCAATTATTGCATTAAAAATTGTTTTCTTTTAACAAACGTTTGATGTCCAATGCTCAATAGAGGCTTTAGGCCTACAATTATGGAACGATATATTTACGGCAATTGATAAATAATTGTAAAATATCTGACAATAACATTTAAACAAACAAATAAAAAAAAAATAAAAGAAATTAAAAACCAAAAAATTCAAACTACAGAAATTAAACAATAACTCCAACCACCCAACAATTTTAACACCTCAAGCCTTTAACAAAAAATATACAAAATCATCTCACAGCACACATGCAAACATTTGCAAAAAAAAGCCTTAACAACAAAACTCATAGAAAAAAGAATAAAATTTTAACGTTTTTTTTTATTTGTTATTATACTAGACGCTCTCTCTGGAAAAACACCGAAAGAGAGCAAGTAAATAAGCCATAAATTCAGACAGAGACAGAGAGAGCGAGAGCTAAAGAGCGTAAGTTAAACTCAAAAAAACCGTTATATACTAAATGTAAACAATAAAACAGATGTCCTACAAGGATGGCAGTTAGGAAGAGTACTAGTGAAGTTAAACAGTATTGCTTGTGTGTGTGTGTGTGTTGGGAGATGTAGTGTGGTGTGGTGCATATACATACATACATATGTATACGTTGTTCTTTTGTTTTACTAATACCATGATGTAGAGATAACTTTTTTTGCACCAAAAACCTTTAGAAAAAAGAAATATGGCAGTCGTTTCTTTTTTGTTTTCACCATGTTTGGAGTCAATCTGAGAGAGAATTTTTTGTATTTGGGAGAGTACAGAAAAGAGTGTGTTTTGCGTAAAGAAGGAAAGACAGAGCGAACGAATATTTAAAGACAAAATATATTTTTGTTTCATAAAAAATGTGGGAAAAATTAAGAAATTGTTATACAAATTATAATAAAGGGAAATGTAATTAAAATTATTTGTGTTATTATATATTTTAATAACGACCGATTTATTGTTTTTCTAATTCTTTTAGAGATAATTGTCTACGTGACAAGAATTATGATGTTGTGTTAAGCATAGATTTGATGTTTCTAATAAATTCAAATAATTTAAACTTTAATGAAATTTTAATCAACTTTATCTGACATATCAATGCAATTCTAAATTGTATAAATAAATGTTACAAATATTCTAAGATCGTTATAGTGCAACAGCCCTAAGTCTCTAATGAAAATAGGAAATAATAATCTGATATAGTTCTTATCAATTCACTACACTTTTTCCAGCGATATCAGAATTCTTTAGCTAGTTAAAATTGTTTACAATGCAGTTACTACCTCTTCGTTATTGACAAATGTTTTATCGCTGTGCCATTATTTTAAGGTAGGAAATAATCTGAGGCAGTTCTTTTAAGCTCAATAAACCTTTCTTTGCTATATTCATTGTTTTCAAATCCTTTACCAACAAGCCATTGTTTTAAGTCTGAAAATAGCAATTGACTGAGGGAACTAAACCTTACGAACAAGTTGCCAGATGTAGTAATTCAAGCTTGCCTTAGTTGCGAAGAATGATCTTAACTCTTGTTAGAATAGTTTAAGTCTTTCAGATATCTGAAGGAACTCCTGTTCATTGAATACAACTCATTAATGAGTAGAGAATTATCGGAAACTCTTTCAAAAACTAAAGCCATTTTTGTTTTCCGTCCGAATGCGGTAGTATATTGCATTTAATAAAGTCGAAACATTTATTATAGCTTGAAAATAATACTTAATATGTAATAGGCCTTGATATTAAACATACATTGTATTTTTATCGAATAAAACTTCGTTATTAACTCAGGCTTGCTGACTGCCCTTCCATTATTCGCCTTTTCTAACATTGGCAATGCTGCTTTCGTAGCTTTGTCAACTTCTTTTGCCATTCGTTAATTGTTATAGTGGACGAAAAGTTATTTTCAAACAGTAGTATCATCTCCTTTGTGTTCTATACCGCTTATTCCACTTTCATTTGGTGTTCTCAAATCTCAAGCTTTTGACTCATCAAACAGTACAACCCGATTAGTTCTTTTACTTCTAAGATATCCTCGTAAAAGAAAGTAGCTGTTTGTAGAATATAACAATGAGTTTCAATAGAAAATGGCTTGTCTCTAACCTGAACTGCATTTGAGGTTATAAAAGCCACGGAAGACATTCTAATATTGAATTTACAATGTGATACAGTAAATATCAAGTCTTAATTCTTATGGTAGAACTGTTTGGTCAACTCGTATTAACTCCTGTATAGAGACTAAAACCTATTTGCATTCAAGTGGTTTTTTTATTCCCTTTCTATCTCAATTTAATCATAAGAAATATTGCGAAGATCACGTAGGAATTTAACTAGTCTTCGCAACTAAACATTCATCGATATACATATTTGCATCTTTTTAACGACGTTTTCTTTCTCTCTTCCATTACTTTCCCTTTTGCCTCTCAAAATGTTTTTCGTGTTCTTTTCTAAAAAACAATGTAACACAAAGGCAGAATTTCGTATTCTTTTCTAAAAATATTGCGCTCCGTAAGTGCAGAAGTGATGCCGCCATCTTGCATTACTTTCCCTTTTGCCCTTAAAATGTTTTTCGTGTTCTTTTCTAAAAACAATGTAACGCGAAGGCAGAATTTCGTGTTATTTTCTAAAAATATTGCACTCCATAAGTGCAGAAATGATGCTGCCAAAAATATCTCAGGGTCAAAAGAATGCAGTGAAAAACTATTATAATTTCTTTGTCTTTTTAGTCTGTAGGATTAAAATTTGGAGGATGATTTATTCAAAGTCTTTTTGCCCCTCCATCAGATGCATCATTATTTCTTAACAAATCATAAAAACATTAAATAAAAAAACTTAAATATTGTGCTTGGTATTGTAGTTTAATTTCAGCAAAAATTCTTTTCATTTTTGCGACGGTAAACGTCGTTTTCAAGCAAATCGTGTAAATGAATCTCTTAAAATCTCCAAGGCTTTATAATTTTTTAAGAAATTATATTTGAGAGAAGTTTTTCTTAAAGTTTCACTCATTTTATGTGGAATAGTAATAATAAAGAAAACGTCATTTAATTACTTCTGCCTTCGTTTATTTTATTCTTTATTTTTATTCTTTACGACTCAAAAACTTGTACACATACACAGTTATGTATATACACACTCACCAGTATAAAAAGATTCTCACTTATTGCGCTTACACTCTTTTTAAAGGTTTTTATTTGTATGTTTTCTTCTCTTGTATTTACAAAATTTGTTGGTGTTGTTCCATTTGGAGATATTTTTCCCCCAAAAATAATGCAAAAATCTTAATCAAATGTATTCTTGGAGTATGATTTAGTGTAGTAACGGTATATTCTTGAACACAGAAAACACGCACGTATTCGTACACGCACTTACACACACTCATTCGCTAGCACACAAATGCAGACTTTGTAGAGCGTACAACAAGACGGTACAAAACACCCTAAAAATATACACGATGATTGCAATACAATACATGATGATGACGACACAAACTTTTACTCAAAATGAGACTGACACACACACAAACCCACAGAAACTCTTGAAACTCTCGTTTATATGTACGAGAGTGTTCTGTAGATAACGTTATTCTAATAAATTTCTCTTTTTCTCTCTGTCTCTCTCTCTCTCTCGCTTTCTCTTTTGCTTTTTCTAGTCCTTTAGTTTTAATTTTTTCCATTTTGCATCTCGTTTTATTTTTGTTTCTTTTTCAACGTTTATTTCGCACAAAAAAGCAACAAAAGCTTGATATTGTGTGTGTAAAAATAGTTTGAGAAAGAAGGCCTTTGAGTGATTTGAATATATGAGTTTGTATGAATATATATATATGTCCATATGTATACGGGGGTACATATTATTATCAACATAAAATAGGGAATAGTCAGCTCAAAGCGGAGATGGAAAGTATCATGTTTTAGGCATTTGAGACAATCAATTTCATCTGAAATCATTTAAAGTTACTGATGCCATCGCATTAAATTCAAAATCTGCTTTCAGAAGCAACTCAAGAAAACAAATGTGAAGAGAATTAATTCGTAAAGTTATTCTGGGACTATCGGGATATAAAAAGTGATAAAAGAATTTAAGTCGACCATTCTTGACTGCGTCACAATATTCCTTACCGTAATTCAGCAGCCTTAAAAAATTCAAGAGTAAGACCTTCTAGTGAGAGCTGGGCAGCCAAGCATTTTTCACCATTTTACACTGCTTTTTATTATTTTTTATTTTTAAGCCAAGATCAAGAACGATAGAAAGCGTGAAACGTGTTAGTCTGTCTGTTTTTTGTTTGCAGTTTGTGTATTCAAACTACAGGTCAGACATCTCGAAAGAAACGAATTATGAAAACAAAATGTTTTTTTGTCGACGACTTCCTCCAAGCAGTCTTCTAGAAAAATCTCTAAAAAGACTTCTCAAATCTGTCATTCGCCATGAAAAAATACACACACAACTTGGGTGTCATGAGAAGTTGAGTTGTAATCCTGCCCCAAGGGTTGTTATGACCAATTAAGTATGTAAGTAGGTAGAGTAAAATGATTTCTCTTTGATTTTCCAATAAGGTGTACTATACGTTCAATAAGATCAAGTTTGGTAGCGTTGGAAATAAGGAGTTGTATTGCAAAAATTTTCTTTGAAAGTTCAGTTGTTGCTACAAAAAAAACATACTTGGCCAAAACAAGAGATATAATGGTCCTTCATAACAGTGCCAAACTACAAACATTTGTAGTTGTAGCCTATGTAGGAATCAACGGAGACAATTCATTGCCCAGCACCCTTTACGCACCCAGCTGTTTCCTGGTATTCTGATTATTGATTTTCCTCATCAAAGAATCTATATATTGGGTTAAAAACGATGCTCATACTGAAAAATTGGTCTTTAAACCTGAAGTGCCTTGTAAAAAGACCGGTAACTAACCTCAGGTGATAGCTGTACAGTCTGAAACATGACTCAATTTCGTGTTATTGTAATTGCCACAAGCTGATGTGGTTTGAATAACCTTCGCGCAATATTTAAACTTATAAACTGTTCTGTACATCAGGAGAGTACTTGTAACATTTTCCAGCCCTGATTCATAGTTGAAAACTACAGTACAGTAGAGAATCTTAACTTTTTTTTTATTGCTATTTTTAGTAAAGTTGTTGCTATTATTGTAGTTGTTGTTGTGGTGGTTGTTGTAGCAAACTCTAGTTGTTAATACTTTGGGCGTGTGTTATATACATACGTAGACTGAGTATTTCTCATGTACTCTTGTCTAGTTTTTGTTTTTGTTTTTGTTTTTGGCGATGCAAGAATCATATACTCGTTTAGGTTCTCTTTTTCAGTTGTTTTTGTCTTTTTTTATTTTGTAGTTCTATTTTTTCGTTTTTATTTACCGTTCGGTTGCATACTATAGAGGTTACCTAACTGTACTAATATATATATATGTATGTATACATTTCTCTATCGACATGCATGTGTATGTATGTGTAATAAAACTTTGTACTGTTTTCCCCATTTTTCGGTATATTTTTGTAAAATTTTTGGGCTTTTCCTACTCAAACTCTGGTTATGAATTTAGAATACAACCGAAACTATCAGTTGCAGTGTTGGACATATTTTCTAGAACTTCCTATACGTCTATCTACATATCTATTCTGCATTTTTAATTTTTATTCTATGCTGTACATACATACAACATAAAGCTGATTATGATGATAATACTGATGGTGTTGGTGATGCTGCTGCTAGTGCTTGTGCTGATGATGATGATGATGCAGATGACGATGATGTTGCACATAATATTGCATACATTTGTGTTTTCATGTTCTGCTATATTGTCATCCATCCATCTAAGCCATTGTCGTAGTACACTGTCTTTATCTCCTATGTATCTATGCAAGAGACGCTCGGAGCATATATGTATGTAAGTATGTATATGTGTGTGTGCGGACAAATTCATATATTTCAGGACTTATAATCCTTATATGCATTTACATTTTTCGTTGCCAGCACGTATACTGTATGTGTGTTATATAGTGTAGTGCTAACGAAAAACTAATGCACATGCACATGTTTGTATGTATGTATGTCTTGTATGCTAGTGTATGTTGCCACACCCAAATGCATTTTTAAATTAGAACTGATGGGGTAAACCTTTCAAATTGTGTAGTAGTTATGCATCTATTCTCATTTGGATTTAATTCATTATTTTATATTAAAAAATAAAATTTATTTTTAATTTTATTTTAGATTTTAACAACATAGTTTATAAACATTTTCGTTTGTTTTTGTTTTCATTTTCGTTTCTTTAAGTAGCTGGGAGTTATTACAAACAATAAATTGACTGGGGAGCATTTGCAGAAAGGCCAGTCAGGCCATAATGTTATAAAGAAGGCTTGGGTACGATATACCTTATATAACTTGATGGTCAGGCAAAAAGTGACGTCTGGGGTCTTTTCTGTTTATACTGTAAAAACTGGAAAAAAGTTGGACAATCTACACTGACTAACGTGTGTTGAGATAACAGAAGCAAAGAGTAGAAAAGTGGGGCTATGGACACTTCGTACATGAATCAAGTAGCTGATAGGTTGCTTCTTAACTATGCCATGGATGGAACCAGTAGACTATGAATTTAAGAAACTACTTTGCTAAAAAGAATATAAGTATAAGCGTAGAATTTCTTCGAGCCCAATATGTCGTGGTCAATTTTATCTTCTTCTCAGTAACTTCCGACACGTTACCAGTTATCTTTCTATCATATTCTCATAGCGTTGAATATATAAAGCTTGGTTCCTTTGGAAATTTTTTGAGCTTCTCTCCCCTGATTGCAATCGATCGAATCACAATCGATCACTTTATTGAGGCTGCTATTTGAGTTCTTTTCTATGCTTTTATAGCGCTTTACTGTTTAGGTGGCAGGAGCTTTCTACGTGTTCCACCGGTTGGCCTTATAGTATGATATTCTCCATGAGTCTCCAAGTTACTGTGAGAAGGTGCACTGAATTCCTTTTCTTTCTGAACAGACTCAAGCTCACGACGTCATCCTGAACGATGCATAGTGAATAATTGATTTGATAAATACAAAATTGTTGGGAAAAACTGAGACTTCTCAAGCTACGATAATTCAAAATATTCCGAAATAGCACTCCAGAATAATGGTATTGAAGACTTTATATAAGATATTAAATAGTAGAAGTAATGAAGTGTGGATCCCTATAGAAAGCATAGGGTGTTATCCTGGTCTAAACTGTTTTTATTTGGAGGATAGTAGCTTATACATGATGTTAAGCAGTACAATTCTCTGCTGTTTTATGACAGTGCTGGTCATCTCATAGAAACTAAAAAGAATAATCAGAAGCAATATTTTCATTCAAACAAATGCCAACAGTAATTAACATTGCCCAGCTCTGCTTTGTAAGCATTCATATGCCATATGCAGTTGTATGTATGTCCATTACATTTTGTGTGCGTGGGTTCCTATATACATAGATTAGGTTGTGCTATGTCGTTGCTATACCCAATAGTTTTGTTTTTGTTTTTATTCTACTTTCCTTCGTTTTTTCAAAAACTAAAGCCATTAATACAACAACTACAATGAAAAAAGTGCATTTTCTTTTGTTGTTGTAGTTTTTTCCTATTTTGTTGGAAATTCTCCAAGTGTTGAAAAATTGCATTTCATTGTACATGTATGCACTACACTTCATATAGTTTTTGTTGTTGTTGTTGCTATTTTTCATTTATTTCAGCTCTCTAGTCTTAAGCCAATAGAAAACGTAGCTGCTGCATACTTTTTTTTTTGTCCCTCTACTCTCAATGCATTCTTTTTGTCTCTCTTTCTCCCTGTCTCACTCTCACTCGCTCGCTTTTAATCCCCCTTTCACCATGTTTGAATGTGTGCACGTGGATGTGCACCTAAATTTATGCTTTGTATGTGAATCTTTTGTTGCATTTGTGTTGAGTTTATAGCTTCTTTGATAGAGCCTGTATGACATAGGGTGTATGAGTAAGTGTTTGTTAAGCCATTGATGGGTGGTGAATGTTGGGGATTTAAAAGGGATCAAAAGAAAAACTTTTTTTATTTTTGTTTTCTTTTTTTTTTAATGTTTTCATACAAAAATTAATATTTTTGAAAACTATTTTTAATAAGAAAAGTTTAAAAATTTTTTTATTAATAAAATAATAAAAATAATAAAATTCTCAATTTAATTTAGAGAGAGAGAGATGAAGAGTAGATGTGAATATAGAATATTAAATGCGATAAAAAAAATTTATAATAAGTATTGTAAAATGCTTAAACTTATTTACAATTTATAAAATTTCTAGTAGCGTCTACTTTTTTTTTTGAATTGGAAATAAAAATACCAGAATTCGATATCTAGCATTAGTTTTAGAAATTTTCATTAAAGTTGAACTAACCATAGATTTCCTAACTTTGACAGTTGGTAACTGTCATCTTGTTGATGCTACATCTGTCATTTATTCAGGGTATATGGGTTGACGACACAAAGGACATTTCGCTTGAATAGGATGATGCTACGTGCTGCACAGCTCATTCAACATTACATATTCTGCACGAGTGATATGAGAGTGTAGCTGATGTGAACTGACCATCGACATTTGGCGATTTGATCCCCACTAGACTTATGGTTAAGGGTTTTCATAAGTCGCACTTGCATTCGAATAAGCCACAAATAATAGCGGTCTACAAAGCAAACATAACTCAGGCCATGGATTAAATTCAGCTTGATTTATGCTCCAGGGTCATAGATAATTAGATATTTTTGAAGCATTTCCTCCATGGAAGACGATATTTAAACGGCGGATATTTAAACGATGTTACATTTCGCATATAATGGCATCAATAGGTCTATCAAATGAATTAGATTGTTGTTAGATAAGAAGCATATAAAAAGACGTCATCAACATTCTTTGTTTGTTATTAAAAAAATATCGAACCAAAATTTTCAATAAATTGAATTTCTAACTGCCACTATCTGAACATAACCGGGTGATTATGGTCCTAATAATCGATCGATTGAGCAAGAAACTGGTAAGAATCTGGTAAGAAAGAAATTTAAGGAGACTTGAAGCGCAATATATGTTGTCAGACCTGTCCACGCATTGTATCGCATCTCTATTCAGAGCGTTATTGTTATATTGTAATCGATTATCTTCTTTTGAAATTAGCTTCATTGCATGAAAATTCTACTGAAAGCATAATTTCACTATTGGCGGCGTCAATTCACCAGGAAGAGTATGCGATTTGACGCCATCCTTGGCTACGCCGAAAATCGCTTTACGTTAGAGAACTTGAAACGAAATATGAGAAAAAGTTATCGTAAGCTTCCTATCTCACAAGAATTCAATACAACGGCAGTCATTGAATGAGTATGAGTGTTTTATTTATTTTTACTTTTGAAAGTAGAAACTAGAAAACCTCTTGCATGCATGAGGCCACCAATCAAATAAATTAAATTTAACTTGTGCTGCTTTAAAGAGTTAGTTTTTGTTTTTTTTTATGCACATTTCTGTTCGTTTTTTATTGATTTTCCATGAAATTTTTATTTGAAATTTAATATTTAATTAAATGACCAGCAAAAAAGCGGAAATCGTGGATTTCTATTCTTTTTTTTGCTCTCTTTTTATTGCTTTTTTTCTATATCCCATGCAAATACAGACATTTTTTTGCGCCCTGGAATCCTAAAGCTTGTGAAAAGGACACTTTTCAACAACAACAACAAACAAATGCTTTCACATAGAAAATGTTATAAAACATAGGAGATGAAAAAAAAACAAAATAAAATACAATAAAAAAAACAACAAATTAGAAATTGTGAAAATGAAAGGAAGCAAAAAAGAAAAAATAAGAAGCCGTTTAACCCAGACAAAACAACACATGATAAATTTTCATATATTCAAGTGGAAAAAATCTGTGTATATGGACAGCGAGAATTTGCTTTTTAAGGATTTGAAAATAATTTTTTTATTTTTTGCGAATTCATGAAATGTAAATAACTCCACCAAATGGTTGTTTTTATTGTAAAACCAAGATGTAATACAAAAAAACAATAAAAAATATTTTGTTTGTAAATAATATGTAGAAAACGTTATAAAATTACAAAAAACTGCGAAGAAGAACACAATATAGAATAGTAAAGGATATTTTTTTTGGCCGATTTGATATTTAACCTTGTAACCTTTTTAGACTTATTTGGTCTTTTTCCTGTAACTAGGTTACATACTTAGTCTTTAATTTTTTTTTTAAATTTTTTTTAATTGTTATTGAAAGGTTCATTGGGAATCTATGATTAATAAAATCTAACGGTTAATTAAGCAGCTGGCAACAATACAATGTATTGTTAATACTTAATCAGCCATCAAAAAGCTATTATGCATACGATCAAGTTGCTAAAAGGTGACATTGCCATAGTCACCAGCAATAATCTCACAGAGGTAACGTGTTGTCCAACGTAAGTATTACTACACTTACTTCTTCAAATTTGTAACATTGTCTGAAACTAACTGACTCTTAATGCATGATTAAGATGCTTAGACTACACACATATGTATGTACATATGTATCCCCTTCCAATTGCCTTCAGCTTTTTCCCAGAAACTTAAATTTCGGTATTTAACATAGGACGTCTTTATTTGGGTTCCAGGTTAACGTCACTTTTGGGAGTTCACATGATGGTTCGGGCAGACTGTGCCCGATCCAGTCTACGATACCGTTGACAAATACATCATATGCAGAAACATCTTTGCGACATGCCATTAGAAACCGAACGTATGTATATTAAAGAGATTGATTATGGACTATGGAACGTGTGTCGCGACGGATCTTGTGCCCACAGATTATCATTTGTTTCGATCTCTAAACACGCTTAATGTTGCAGAAAACACTGAAGTTCCACACTGATAGCATAGTGGCTTTAAACCAAAAGTGTCAAAATGTTGTCGAACAAACCAATTTGTAACCGATGTTAAGAAGCCGTATTTGCCCATTGCGGACTGTAACTTTTATTTTTTTTTCATTTCACATTGTAATTGTATTCAAAAGTAATAATAAACTAAGAAAGCATTGCTGTTAGCTAGCATCTTACCTCTTTTCATATTTTTACTTTTTGAGTAGCAGCATCAGTTGTTTATAAACATTTTCTAATGCGTTCTTTTGTATTGTAATGGTTTTTAAACAATTATTTGTAATGTTTTAATATCATTTTTAATATCATCTTAAAATTCGTTAAACTGTTTCATTTTATTTTATTCATTTTCCCAATATCATTTCAAAGTGAACACGTTCGCGTTTTAATCAAAACTAAATAAACGTGAAAAAAAATATTTTTTTCTAATGATCCTTACAGCAAGGACAACGAGTTTTTAATTTTGCTTGTCTTTTTTGTATTCAGTATTCTATTCTATTCTTTTTTTTTCTCTCTTATTTTGTATCTAATTTTTCATAGAAATTAGAAAAAATTAAAGAAAAATCTTGAACTTTTGTTATCGAAAACCAGTTGCTGAACTATCGTATACAAATAAGCCCTGTGCTGTGATCATAATGGTCAACAGACAATAGACAAACAGACAGACAGACAGTCAGTCATGTTCACCTCATATTTAACCCCTTTGCATAGATATTTCAAACACTCTGTGAAAATATACAAAAAAATTACTAAAAGGGGTTGAAATAGATTTTTTGTGATAATATTCGTAAGCGTTTTAAAATCATAGAAAAGTTTTTCAATTTCTGTCCGTCCGTATTTAAAAAGTAGTTTCTTGGGAAGAAATTGAAGTTTAACTAGTTTTTCTCTAAGATGCTGTAAGTCAAAGAAATGTTTCTAGTTCTTGAAGATTATAACGTATGGAAAAACAACAAAAAATTGTTTTAGGCTAGTGTCACCTTTGACCTTCGTATTGGTTTCCATTTAATTATTGCATGCCTTTAGGGATTGCTTTCTTTGATGAAATGGGCTTGTCCCATACACGTATAAAGTGCTTGTGGTTAACATATCATGTCATCACCTTCAGGTAATTATTAAGCACACACTTACCCTCAAATGGGCCGTTGTGACTTTACTTATTAAGTGTGCCATACGCGAGCTATTTTTAACTGAGAATCCCTAAATGGGACAGGCAGGATTGCTAAATTTTAATTTAGAAAATAAGGAATTGAATGATTAGTGTATTGAACGGAAATAGAACTGATGAAAGATGAAATTTTTAGCTTAAAACGGATTCATGCTTTTCTTTTTCGAAGTAGTTGGTTCTGATACTATTTTCGATTTAACCTTATAATAGGCAAACGCTAGAATTGCGGGCTGACTGTCAGATAATAGTGCTATATCCTGCCTTTTGTACCTCGTACCTAATTTGAGATGAGCACATCTTTCGATGGCATAGACTTACGCTTGAAAGACACCCGGGAATAATTAATTCGAGGTCCAGAAACCCCTACTCCTGTTCCAATATCCATTCCTGACCCTTCCACATACCACATAGGTTAGGTTAGGTTAGTGTGGTAGCTTTCATACCAAAAGCTCACTTAAGCAAGTATAGCGGCCCGTTGTGACGTCAAATAAATTTCAGATTAGACTTGTCTTCAATCCATAGTACCCATCGGTATTCACTATCATGTGCGGCGGATCTAAATCTAACGCAGCTTTCTGCGACACACAATATCCCTGTTAAACCAGCACACGCCAGTGTCTGTATCTTGTCCAACTCCAATGGAGCTGTTTTCAGATTCTTTCTGACTGCCCAGACAATTGCCCCATAGATTACTACTGATTAGGCCATCATCCCTGGGTTGCATACTCAGGATTTCACTGCAAGCCGTCTCCATACAAATTTACCAAACTTCTTGACAAAGAGAAGATCAGTGTTTATTCGCTATTGAACCGTTCGGTGAATTAATGCAATAGTGCTGTGGTTTCCTTCAAGATCAAGGTTATCATCCCTCAGGTACTTGCTAACATTAGGTATCTTTCGAGATGTTAAAATTTTGTAGCTTACGAATTTGTATGACTCCGTTTTAGAATGAAGTTTGGTTAGATTGGACTAGGTCCCATTTTTCCATTGAACAGAACATTCCAGATAACTGTACGGGGCATCACTTTAGCATGTTGTTACTGATTTTTCATTGGATTTTTTTTTGTAATTGAGTCTGGTAATATTATTCGCGAAGTCTAAAAAATTAAAATTTGGTGATAATAAGGGTTTAGCCAGGAGTACGACCTAGTTTCTCACACTGCTTATGTTTTTGTATGTTAATTTTTACACATGAGTGGAGGGACCTACAGTTTAAAGTCGACTCTAAACGACAGATTTTTTTTGAGAAACTTTTCATGGCAATTTTATTTACTCTTAGACTTTTTTTCAGAAATCTGCTGATAGAAAGTCACCGAAGAACTATTTTTTTCATTTTTCGTTTAGTTGGAGACGTCTGATTTAGGCTTTGAACCGAGGCCTCACGTCTAATAAGCCAACACCATGTGGCAGCGGGAATAACATGTGGTAAAACGGTCGTGAAGTTGCACATAAGTGAAGACGCTTCTGAGGTGATCGACAAGCAAATTACATTGCTTAGCATCATTTAACACTCAATCATGAGTGGATTTTCACAAATGGAAACAAGGTTTTTGAAAACACTAGAAGTACGGTGCAGTAAATAATTCCGTTCTAATGTATCGTCAAGATGAAGTTTTTTGCATTCGCCTTTGGAAAAATTATAATCCCTTTAATTTTAAATACAAAATAATTAAATGCTAAGAGTTCTTGTACACATCGAGTAGTGCAACTAAACATTGCAAATTAAACATTGTTTTTTTCAATAGTAAACTACTCTCGCATATGGTAAGTATTCAACTAATGCACACACTCTAATTATTTTGGAATCCTCCTCCTATGTAAATACTTTATTCATAAAATTCTAAAAAGAAATTAATCGAAAATAATTTCTATTCTCATATCTTGAATTAAATTTCTCAATTTACGAAACATTTTGCAAATAAATTCATCTCTTTTAACGAAATAATTATCGTGTAAAATTTTCATCACTAATTGGTAGTAAATTTTCTAGTAAATTAACTGCATAAAATTGACAGGACAGACGGACGAACGTATACACTAACGAACTAACGAACACAAGTGCAACGACTAGAACTCAAGGATAATTATATTAAATACGCACACATATGCACATGCATAGGATCCTAGAGCAAAATCTATTCCGAAAAAGTATCCTCTTCCTGTATGCGAATAAGTATGCATGGGATGTGCATGTATGCGTATGTATTTAGGATTTAGAAATTCATTCACATTTTGCAACAAATAGAAACTAAATATCCTTTAACAAATATTAAACTTCCACACACAGTAAAAATATTTGTAGAAGATCTTGTGGGTACTACTTTACAGGAAAGAGGGGGATTGTACCTTACATAGTATATATGTGAACTCTACGGCTTGCTATCTATGGATAATACTCTATATTTTATACGGAAGTTCTAATCAGTCGTTTAGTGTACAGCACCAGCGCTAACCAACTTCTTCTAACGTCTCTGTCTCTCTTTGGGATGTACTAAACGTAAGAGTTTAAAAAAAGGAAGAGGACATACAATTTAGGCTGTAAATTATAATTCTGGCAAGTCAAAAGAAATCAATTTTATGTTGAAATTATAGAAAAACACAAAAAGCTCACAGCTAATATGGTAAGTATGCCAATAAGTGAACCGTAAAAGAAACCATCTCTCAAGCCAAGGCAAAGCTTGACAAATACTGCGGCAGCTCTACTCCATCAATTAAGTTAGCCAAGTTCAGGTCCCTACATACGAAACAATTTTAAAAAATTCTCGATATGAAAGGTTATTCCCACTTTTATGCCGCAAATATTGCAATTATTGGTCTGCTATTTTCGCACAGTACCATACCAAGTTTCGTCATTGTCGTTCCCTCCATAGATTCTTCTTTTCGTACTTATCCAAGCGCCAGTGACCAGAGTGATCTACCAAAGCTTTAAAGATACTTTTTTGATTGATTGGTAAGGTTGTCAGTCGTTGTCTTCATTTTGAATTGCTGCGACTTTTGCCTTGTAAGCAAATAATTACAATTAATCTCTTGGACGAAATTCTCCTACAATGTCTGTCTTATGTTACGAATTGTTTTAAGGAACTTTGGATATCTCTTGTGGGATTAGACAGCCTTATTATTATTCTAGTTTCCATCAATATTAAAGTAAACTCAAGCAAAATGTTGAGTAACTAGACCGTATGGTTCTAGATAAATCAATTTCTCTTTGAATTTCATCGCTATCTTCGAGGATGATCACTTTTTTTCCTGAATTCCGTTTATTGGCTTCTAAAGTGCCAGACTGGTACAGTTGTTATCTAAAGTGGCATTTATTTAGCGAACGGTCTGCTATTTAAGGTTACAGTTTATGTTTAACAACCGAATAACACGAAAAACTGTTAAAACTTCATATAAAAATGTTGACTCCCAGTTGGTCACTTCTCGAGTATTACTTGGAAATCATGGTAGTCATAAACGATTTAGCGCGTTACCGAGTGCCAAGTTATCTCTGAAATACATCTCGAAATACATTTAAAAATGGTCGAAAACTTGTTCACAATGATATTGTATGTCGTATATAATGGTAAGATCCAAGCATAATAATAATATTAAAGTTTATATATGGCCCTTAACCCTAAAATCAATTAATACTGTATTTAATATACTTGAATAGTTAACCCAAAAGGGGGTGATACATTTCTCCTCCAACATTGACGTAATTAATCCAGGCATGTGAATACTTTGTTCCATTTGGTTACTTAATGAGCAATTTCTTACAGTGTAAAACGCAATGGTTAATACGAGTGAATGTATCTTAACTTCACAAGGATGATAACTGCTCTCGCATATGTAGCGGCATGTGGCTTGAGCATTTAAAGTATACATATGTATGTATGTATGCATACGGTACATATAGAAAATATTACTCTAGGTTATGTTATGTTTGTTTAAATTTTTGATTTTAATACAACCGTATAACAGTTTTTGTGTATGAAAATAATGAAATTTTTCGTGAAAACATATTCTAAATGGTAAAACTTACCATCACCACTAACACCACCAATAACACCATCTCCACTAAAATCTGTAAAAATAAAATCATAATAATAATAATAAATGTGAATAATTCTGAATAAGTATTTATTTTAAGTTGTACGTAGAGCAAATATGAGTACAAGAGTTTTATGAAAGCCTTACACTGTTCCGATTGAATAAGACAGGCAGACCAACAACCAACCAGAGCTCCTACCTAATGGCCTGATATGCTTTGAAAGTTTATACTGTTTGCTTGTCTACAATGAGGTTTTGTTTAGTTTACGAAATACTTTGGCGTAGTATATGCAAACACACCACATTTAGTAGATTTCATGAGCACTGTTAACCAATCCGAACTTCAAAGCAATTTTTCTTAGATTTACCAAAAACCTTTTACGATGACCGGCTATCCACCCACTCAAAAAAAAAAATAAAAAAAATGTAAAGTCCAGTGGTTTTCTGTTTTCTGTTAAAGAGAGGGGAGAGAGTTGTGATAGTTTCGAGTTTTAGGTTACATGTAGAAAAGTTTTTGATTTTCCTAATCTTGGTGCTTAGGAGCTGCTGTAGCAGCAGTAATATTTGCTTGTTATTTTAATTTCAGTTTCTAAACACAAAAAATGGGTGTTTTTTTTCGAAAATTAAAAAAAAAAAAAGAAAACTTTATCATGTAACGCACAATTAAAACCTCAAAATATTTCATTTAAAACTTTTCTTTTTCTATTTATTCATGTATGCATGTATGAGAGTGTGTGTGTATGATGTGTTCACAAGGATAACAAAAGAACAAGGGAACCTAAAACTTTTGTTTTAGAAACTCACATCTGCTGTATCAACTCATGCATGCTTGTTGTTAAAATAAAACAATAGTTGTTCACCTTAGGGGCTCTTAAAGTCCTTCATAAAAAACACACATGTACACATACATAAACACAATCACTTATACATGTAAAAGTTGATTCTTTATTAAAAGGAAAACTTTTGTGTTTTTGAGTATGAGTTCAGTATAATGGCAGAGGGGGGAGGGGGGAGGGGGTTTTAGCATGCATATACGCTATAAAGTGCTCGATCTCTGCTGTGTAATTAATGTTTTAAAGGAAAAAAATTCATTTATAATTTGGAATTACATAATGAAGCTATTGTTTTAGAAATTGTGGGTGATTAGAAAAAGGTCCTTTCTTCCTAGTGTTTCAAACTACAAATTATTTGCTATTCACTGCGGCCATTGTAAGCGAGCACAAAAGATTAGATTTAAATTTAGAGGCAAATTTCTTTTGCAGTAAGTCGAATTACAAGAACATGTTAGACTGGGTTACCTATTAAGTATATTATTGTTATCAGATTCAACTGTTGGCTAACGCAACTATCCTGAGAAGCCTGTGGTTTATTTCTCATTTGATTTCTGAACAAGAAGAGCTGGATTAAATGGAATCATACCTATTGATTACAGCAAACATCAGATGCGGTGATGCCCTTCCTGAATCTAGTATGCCAGTCTATGCGCTTATTTGCCTATTATGTAGAGAGTGGTGCTGACTATTTTCATCCCAGGGAAACTAAAAGTTTGACTTTATTACGTCTCAAGGTATTAGAAAAGGTTCTGGACAGCAAGATAAGGTCTAACTCCTCTTTCTAATAGCGATCAAAACACGTACACTAAGAGTCCTTACACAGAGTCTGCACTAAGCTCATTGATGTAGAACATTAAGAAAGATTTGGTGAATAAGAGTTCTCCGTGTCAGCCATGCTGCAATCAAGTACCTTTTGAGCATTATCTCGACATCCGTTTTCGTCCAAAAATACAAGTCAAGGTTTTCTCAATATGATCTCGTGAATGGATTGACTACACAACAATCTATCAATTTCCCTGTGACATTTGCCTACTAGGATATAGGAACCGGTATAAATATTTTCGGCCTTTTAAATCATAATTTCATCGAATATCAAGTCAAATCTAAAGGACAGTTTTGAATCTGTTGCTCAGACAACCCTCAATGCAGAATTTAATCGGAATTGTTTTAGAATAACAGAAGGCACATGAACTTACTTTGATGAAATAAAATGAAATGAAATAAAACTATTTGATGTCGTAACAAAACCTGAAACTTTTTAAAACTAAAAAACCACATTTTCTCTCTTTGCCACAGAAAACAGTACCGTTAATGAAGCCAGCGTTTTGTTTTACTGTCATTTGGATGATTTTTTGTTTGTGTAATGCGAGCTAAAAACTAAACTAAACAGAGGTATAGCAAAACAAAACATGTAATGCTAATAAATGAGTAAAGAAGACTGAGTATCCTGACTAAACTATCTGCATGTGATTTACTTGCTCATGCTGCCCGACCACAATTTTGAGTTTTTGCTCCAATGGTTTCAGGTTTTGTAAATATTATGACCAAAGTAAAGAGTTTGCAATTTAAAAAATGAAAATGTTGCTTATTTAGACAGGAGTAGTATTTCTCTCATTTTCGATTCTCTTCTCAAATCCTCCTCTAAAATTAGTTCTTACTGATATCCACACATTTCGAAATATGTTGATGATTTTGTAATTTGCAAACAAGCAAACCTTTATATTTGTTGAGCGGCGTTACTGTCTTCCAAAACCTTTAAATGTGTTTCGAGATCCCAACCACAGTATTATACTCCTCTACGAAGTTGCATAAGCACTTGTGTCACATAAAAGGAACAAGACGCAAGTGGCCTTTAAATTAGACTACACTTCTTGATTTAATTTTGCTTGGTATCGGGAAGCTGCATCATATCCATAGGCATCTTAGCAATTCCTGTATTTGGGATTGATCATATAACTTACCAATCAAACAATGAATTACTTTTCCATAGGGTAGCTAACTTTGCGTGGGCAACTCTTAACCATTCCGATAGTTTTGTGCCGGAAGGAATTCTCCTCAAACCGGCTATGGCTAGATATATTGTGTTACTTTAATGTTCCCAAGTGCCGAACAATAACTGAATAGATATTCTGTAGCCTCGCTTTTTTTGCTTTTTGTTACAGCTTCTGCAGAAGAAGTTGTGAGGCTTTCCCAGCTTCCAAACCTGTGCTCTCGGAATCTTTGCTTTGCTATGACGTTTCTAAGATGGATTTTGGTAAGCAGGATTCTGAAATCGACGTAGTTTACTAGGAAGTGTATTGGCTTATTAGAAGAGAACCTGTGCTGCAAACACCAGTTCAGACAATTCGAAGAAAAAATTCGGAATCATTTTAGGAGATAACTAATCTTTTAATAAATTTCCTTTGAAAATCAATCTTCGTGGATAAATTATTTGGGGAAGGATTAATTTTTAAAATCCGAAAACGAGTGTAAACATTGGTTTTTTCTCGGATTCGGACCTGCATAGCTTGGATTTGTAGCCAAGCGCCTTAACAACTACACAACGAATTTAAAAACAAGGGGAAATCACCATAAGCCTTTTCTAAACATTTTCTGATGCTTTCCAAGTATAGTACATGCTACCAACCTAACTAAATCAACAATAAACGCAATCCATCCAGCCAAGTGTGTTTATTGCAACAGAATTCTCTGTCATCTCTAGTCAAATAATAAGTATACGTACATACACACATATATAGAAAATGTAAACAAATGAAAAGTTATCGTTCCCATACTTCCATATATCCTTTCATCCAATCCCAATCCATTCTACATGCTTAGTTGAGATCTCATTAATTAAAATGTTTGTCTTGCTTACAACACATTTTAGCCATTTTGTAATCAACATTATGGCCAAGAACATTAACGGCCTAAAACATTAACGGCAAGAAAATGTCACAATAAATCTTCATCTTTTACGCCCGTCATGTCCTGTAAACAGTTCTTAACATTCGCCTGTGACGCACTTTTGTTTTTTTGTTGTTTTACGTGCGTTGTTTAGATACACACAACGCACATGACTGGGCATTAGTTAAACAACTTGGAACGCTCTAATCCATTACTAAATTAAACAAAATCTACGACATACCTTCAATACAATGTGCGTGTATGTGTGTGTGTACGAGTGTATGTAAATAAAATAAAAGAGTCCCAGTTAAACAAAAGGCACCTTCATAGCAGCCATTACCATCCATTGCTTTTCCTTCTCACCAATTGTGACAAATGGTCAAACGGTCTAAGCAAATGGGCTCCTTGACTCTATCAAAATAAAGAAGAAACGCAAATGAAAAGTCTACCCCAAGTCGACAAAAAATAGTTGGTTTTCAGGGTCCCTTCATCTCCCACCTCTTTAACGTAGTTGTGGGTGACTTTAGAATAATTCTAAAAAGTTTACCTTTTTCTCGGACTGTTTACTTTTTGATTTTAACAAAAACAATAAATCATTAAGACGACAGTGACAGTGTTTTTTTCAAAAAAAAAGGTGCGTCTGTTCTAGCTATTGTCAGTTAAATAAAGTGAAGCTACCGGGATTTTGATAATTGGTATGAGAAATTAGAGCTTTAGACCGTATTATTTTGATGAAGTAAAATTAACAGATCTTAAACGACTACACTGTGCAATAAAATTAAAGAAATGAAATGGCTTTGAGATGAGTTTAAGTTCCACAGATAGTATCAGAACTTGGAAATCAGTTGCAATATGTAACACAACCACTGGATTTGATTCGACTTCTGACTTTGATTAAGACCTGAAGTTCGTAACTATCAACAGGGAACTTTGATCGTTGATAACGGTCATTTTGTTGAACCTAAATCTGTCAAATTAGTTGCTGTTTATTTAGTCTGTTTTGATAAATCACAATGGAATCATAGACAGCGACGAATGATCGCTCCATGGGCTTTGGACCAGTTGGCAACTGTCACTAATTCCAATTGAAAAATCATGCTCAGCAATGTTACCCGAACTCTAAATGAAACACCTGACAAAACTAAAACATATAGGATTGCTTTCCGATTCCGGAAGACAAATTTGAATAGGACACTAAACATCCAGATATAGTATGGGGGTTTTCAAACCACCCATCTTGGTGAGTGGTTTTTGACAGAAATTTGCTGAGAGGAAGTCACCGAAGATATATTTTTTCATATATTCGGTCCCGCAACTCATTGATAAAATTAACGCACTATGAGTGGGTGTTGTGAGAAGTTAGGTTGTAATCCTCACTAAGGTTTGTAATGACCAATCAAGTAAATTTACTGTATTTAATCCCGGTATGACAAGATTTATTGTGAAGCATTTTAACAACTATAACACGACACCTCTGTGGGTTAATGTAAACTTTAATTACTTTAGCTATTTTCATCTGCCAATGTAATGACCAAAATCTTCTGTTTTACGAAATAAATTTGGCCATCTTTCCTTTCTTTCTTCCACTCTTTCTCATTTCCTTTTGCAAATGAAATTCTAATATTTTTCATCATTCAATTCTAATGCAAAACCATTTCTCCAGACCGTTTTAACAATACAATGGCGTCACAATTAAAACTCACTTTTTCGTCTGCCTTCTAACTCAGCTATGGTGAACGCACATATGGCCCAAGTGTAGTTTTAAATTGTTATACTCTGGTAATGACTTGATGACCTGCCATCATTCTTATTGTCCGTACAATATTGGCATTTTGTGTAAATGTTTCTTGTTTTTTCTTTTTTTATTATTCTAAATAATTGTTGTTGTTGTTGTTATTTTGTGAATAAAGAAAAGTTTTAACGTAAATCTAAATCTAAATAATTAATGAGATCGTATTTAAACAATACCCAAAGCTATAGTTTATTTGCCTATTTTTTCAGTTTTTTTCCTTTCGTTTCATTTCATTTCGTTTCCTTTTATTTTATTTTGTTTAATTTCATTTAAAAACCTTATTTTTTTGTTAGAGAAGAAGAAACGAAAATTTATGGAATATTTAAACCCTTTTGATTATTTTTGTGTTCTACTAAATAAAAGACATTAAAAATCTAATGGGGAGTGTGGTGTTCAATTTTTTGTTTTATTTTTGTTTTATTTTTGTTTTCCAGTAAGAAATTGTTTGCATTTTTTTGTTGTGAGTGAGTTTTACTACCAGTATTGGATTTCTATGTAAATTTCATTATAAATTCTGCTGAGAAAGTATAATATTTCTTATTAATGACATTTGTTTAGGTTTACTACAGGACCCTCAGGACCCACAGGAGAAAGAGTTAAAACAGGCAATTTCTTATAATTAAATTTGCCAATGGAAGTTAATGAAGGATTTACCAAACGAAAGGATAATTTTATTGTATGAATACTAAATAGACAAAAAAAAAATACAACATAAGAGGAAAGCAGTGGATTATTTTTCAAGAAATCTACACTCCTTTTTTTAACTCTCAAATGCCAAAACACTTTCCTAACCCTTGAGTTTAAAATAAAATAAAAAACAAAATATCCCACTCTGCACTTTATTAAGAAAAAATGGAGTTACGTTGAAACCTGCTCTTATCTTAAGAACTACCTTCTTGAACTTTTATGTTAAGATTTATAAGTCACTCTAATTATTTGAGCCCGTACAATATAAGACCTAAAACGGGACAATCGTGAAAGATGAGATGGCTTTGTGTACCGGCTAAAGTACCACACGACAAATACAAGCAATCCAGGTTCGAATCTGAGACAAGATAAAAATAAGAATTCTATAAATCATGTAACAGACTCAGTCGGACTCAGTTGAACTTTAGTGAACCTTGACTTTCTCTGATCAAAGACTACAGAACTGCCAAAGGCTGTCAAATCGGGCGATTTTGATGATCAACTGGCATTGCTAAGACAATTTTTCATACAATAACGTCAAAATCTATTGTGTTGTGTGACTCGTGACGCCGTCTAGTAAATAATCTTCAAATATTGCAAAATAGAGTCGCTTATTATACAGCCAATGCGCTCTGACTTGATGGTTATTTTCATAAAAATATTTCCGTTTGTAAGGCTTTTCTCCTTTAATTTCTAGCTTTTTCCCGATAATTTAGATGGCGATTGTAAACTTTTCTTTTTCATTCAGAACTCAAAAACCCATCACATTGCTGATGGAAGAAAACAAAAATGGTGATTGAAATGCTCTTTTAATTTCAGATAAACAGTTCGTTCTGCAAGCTTTGACCTCGTTCGATATAACATGGGTGGTGGCCAAAGACGCAAGATCTCTAAGATATTATACTGACTGTAGGAAAAAACGCCATGAGCAATGGATACATAATCCTTCGTCTATAAATTGTATTATCATTTGCCAACATGTCATATTAGTAGCGGGAGAGTATGCAGTAGGGAGGTGCTCAATTGAGATCATCCAATAATCTTCGGAAATTAGTTTACGATTTAAAACTATATTGAAAAGCAGGAGTGAAATAATACAGCCTAGCCTCTTTCAAGCAGTTTCGATCAATTTCTCACTAACTCATCGTTTTTGTAACGCAATGCATCAAAATATTATATTTATTGGCGTCCATTTCAATGCGCGTTCATTTGACAGAAAGGAATTGACATACGTTGTCAAAAATTTTTGAAGTGACTGTTCTATTATGATATGTAGACTGCATACATGACTTACATATATTTGATTTCTGTAAGCGGAAGTAGAAATCGAAATTGAGCTTATGATCTCAAATATAGCTTAGTTCATTATATATTACTACGCTAGTTGTTGTATTGATACAAATTTGCTTTTTTATGGGATGACAATTCCGAGCTCTGCCTGTGGCATTACGGACCGTTAGATAGGATGACGCTCTTACCTAACCTAACCTAATCTAATCTAATGATATATTAAGTTCAGATTTAATTTGTATAGTCTAATCAAAATGCATTGAATTTGAATTGCTATTATTTTGGACAAAGTCGCAGAGTATTCTTTAATCTTTGTCCATAGCCATAATCATTATTTCCCTGTTATTCAAACAGTTTTTTATCCAACACGCTGCTGGACAACATAAGGTGTCATTATGTTCCTTGCAAGTCTTTCTAAATACAATTAATGATGAAATATTCCAAAAGGGGCGATGTGGGTGCAGAAAATAAAATGAAATGAATGGCGCTGTCATACGCGGTGGAATTATACGTTCTTTATGGGTGTATCTATCTTTATAGGATGGTCGTTTATTAAGTGCGCTGAATAAAAAGCTTAAGCAATTTTAAATTTGCCATTTACAAATAATAGTCCCTAGCTTAGGATAACCACCACGATTAATACAACAATTAAATCAACTCATTTGAGTCAAAAAAAGAACGTATAAGGAACTTAATTCAACTAGAACCTTAAATAGATTGTTCCCAGATGAAATATTAATAAGAGAACAGTTTCTTAGAAATCGTTTCTGTCTGAGTCCAATGAGAAAGTCACAATGAGGACTTTGAAATTTAGACTTGGAATCATTTCTGAAAGATAGAAAGTTTGCTCAAGAAAAAATTGTTTTTGAAGCCTTTATATTCAAAATAGAGTGGAGAGAGTCAGCAATTCCAATGTTTCTTGCATTTTTTAAATATTTTTAGAGTGTTAATGTCGTGCGTAAAGGTTGCAGTTACCCTTTCAGTAGCAGATATGAAAACGGCACAAGACAATACCGCCAGAAATCGCAAAATTTTTTTGACGGTACTACATAAATATTCACAGCGATAGTCCATGGTAAAGATACCATCAATCCAACATCCTAAAACCTGGTCCAGTATCTTCGATTCAAGCAGACCTGTGTGATAATACAACTTGGCAGTCAAGCGCAAATACACTTTCTCTCGACCGATGATCAGACTGCGCAAGCATACGGATATTGCTCAACGCAGAAACTTAAGAATATCTCTCTAATGACTAGGATCAATAACGTGTTAATATCTATGAATTATGCACGACAATCACGTGTACTAACAGCAGATTTTCGAGACGAAGAGAACAGTTTTAGTTTAGTTTTATTGCGTCGATCATTTAAGCTGCAGGTTCAATGAAGGTTTCCGTTAACATTTCTGGTAATTATTGACTTTATGAAGAAATGTGTAACACTTTATCATTCGGCTATCTGGAATGAAATTTAACCGTATCTCTGTATCGAAACTCAACAGTGCCTACTCAATCGTCGGACTAGAGAAAAAACACTTGAAGATGGAAAAATATTTTTACGACCCTTTATGAACAACGTCGATAAGTTCTGCAGAAATAAGTTAACTATTCCGTTACCCCACTGCATTATAATTTATTGAGCAACATTAATTTGTCGTCATTTTAAGTTCACAAAAATACCCAGTATTTATAAAACAACCCTTGCTTAATACGTGTCCACTAATTTTCACAGAGTTATGGTGGAAACGTGTGTAGCAGAGACTCTGTTAATGCTCAAGGTTTTCATTTTCGTGTATTTCATTCGAATTCATCTTACGACATTAGTGACCTCAACAGCGCACACTAGCACAGGCTTACAAACGCCAGTGAAAGGATTCTAAAGAAATAAAGCAAAATAAGTATGAGGTTTTCATTTATAACCACGTAGTAAGGGAAGCATACAATGTAACGCTACAAGACCCACACAGCTCCTGTACAGTTAACGACCAAATGGAACGGGTATGAACACAGAGTGTATGTTTAAATTTCTACTTTTAGCCCTTGTGCTTTTAAGCAAATACCAGAATACTTTCAGCTACGTTTAGCAATGGCTTAACAGAGAAACACACCATACATAAAAGATACAACTCTTAGCCCCACCATTTCTTCTTTCTTTACGTTTCTTTTTTTTTTTTTTGGAGGAATTGGACAATTTTCTATATTATGTTGGGTAATGAATATGGAATAGCATTGCATGGCATGGCATGGTGTGATGTGGCAGTCCAAGTGATGGCTTAAGCTCATACTTTGGCGTCATATTTTAATGATTTTTTGTTGTTGTTGTCCCTTGTTATATCCAGTGAGGAGTTTAACTTATTAGTTCCACATCTTTTCGTTTTATGGCATCAGCACTGCTTGGTCTTTCTCTCCCACCCATCCTCACTTATTTGTTAGAAAGTTTAATGTCACTGCTTTGGTGGCCTCTGCCGACGTTTACGTTTTTATGCCTGTCAACTACAACTTATTCATCTTACTTATTGCAAGCATGTGTAGGTGGCTGTATGTACGTACATACGACCATGTGTGTGTATTCGTAAGTATGAAGATATTTCAATGTTTTGGGGGAGATTTTGAGAATTTGTCATTAAAAATGTGAAATTTTCGTTTAAAGAAACATTTTGGCTTTCGCTTTAAAGACAATTTGACATTTTATAAAATTAGAAGCTTAATGATGCAGTCAGCTGGAAAGGATAAAATGTTGCCAGAGGCATATTAATTTCCGTTTTTTTTTTTGTTAATTTAAAGAGTTTTCCTTGGAGAAATTCTAAAAAATTTAATAAAAATGAAATCGAATTGAATCATTTTATTTAAAGTTCGACACAGAACTCGGCATTTTTAATGGGCTTTTTTGGCTAAAACGAAATAAAGTCGTCAGTTAGATTCCAATTTCATTTCTCCCGAAGTATTTCGTCTGTAATACTTTCCCTTATTAAAGCGGTTGATATCTTCTCCATTTTACAGCTTTTAACAACGAGTTAGTACCAACGAAACATCAGCGTATCATCAATAAACCCATATTTTTTCGAATAGCTGGCAGAGTATTCATCTCCAACAATTTTTTCTCAAAATGTTGATTTTGAAAATCGTATTCCATTCTATGCCATCTCATCGATCGCCTCACAGAATTCGTACCCTTTTATTTAAATCAGTTATCCTCAGCGTTCTTAAAATAAATATTTTATTCACTAAGCGTGCAAATATTTTAGAGTCCCTATGAGTCCATGCATCGCATAAGCAACAGAAGGTTTGGTTTGAGAGCAACATAAAGACCTCATTAACCATCAAAATAACTTTAAAAATCAGATGGCCACATGAGATTCAATAGCTCCAATGCACCCCGAAAAAGCCACTGTATGGTGTGAATTTTAGGTTGGCAATGTCCTTGTTACATGCTTCTTAGAGAACGACGTGTACAAGGCCGTCACTTACACCATTCGATGACTACCAACTTCTTTTGGTTTGACATGTGGTTTTAACAGGATGACACTATGTGCCACACAGCTCATTCGCCATTGGATTATTTGCACGAGTGATTTGAGCACATGACCATATCACATGGAGGTGATGTGAACTGCCCGCGTTCGACTTTCTTTGGGATTTTCTTTTGTCTCAGATGTATGCGAATAAGCCACAAATCACAACTGTTTTCAAAGCGAACATAGCTCTAACGGTCAAGATAAGTCTGATTTATGCACCATAGTCATGTAAAAATAAATATTTCAGATGCGGCACCACCACCCAATTAAGCCGTAGTGGACATTTGTACAATGTTATATTCAACACGTAAGAGCATCCATGAATCTTTCAAAAATGTCGATAATATCTGACACACACTCTTTGCTTTATTTACATTTTAAGATAGGAAGAGCTCAACGAAAAACCCTATACATACGTATGTAACAGTATCAAGCGAACAATTTTCTGAATTCATATATTAACCCAGGGCCTGAAATACAGGAGGAGTTCATTAAGTTGTTCGAAGAGAGGTGCTTCTTACAAAGACGTTTTTTACTTTCAGCCGCACTTTACAGTCTGTGCGGATATCGAGATCAAGTTTTTATAAGATGTTGGACCGCGGAAATAGCATTTAGCATGGTTGACTGTTGAAATTGATGGTTGCCAAGGCACAATCCTCCACGCTCGTACTAAGCTTCGCTTTCCTCTCAAGTATTCATAGCTAACCTCCATACTTTCGACCCGCCCAATGGCTTGTAGCTAGAAATACGAAAAAACTTAACTAAGAGAACTGAAAGAAAACAAAGTGATAATAAGATGAGAAGATGCTTTGTGTCAGCCTTAGGTTCCGTAAAAGGATTCATAAAATAAGAAACAACACCACAGAAGATTGTCAATATATTTTCTTCGCTTCGTTATATTTGATTCCAGTTCATGCATGATTCCTTCATGCAATTCATTCAAAACTAAATTTAAATTAAGCTACATTTTATTTCAAACAAAGCAAAACCAAACTGAGAGAGAGAGAGAGAGAGGGAGAGCGGTAGCAACATTTGAAAAGGATAATTAAAGAAATTTTCATAAATTAATTACAGCATCTAACCTTTCCTTTATAAATCAATTAAAACTTTTATTCTGCAGACATTTCTACCAATTTTATACATTTATTTCTCATATCTCGTAACCATTTGATTTTCTGCTTTTATTTTCAAAAGATCTGCCTTCACGTACCCATTTATCACCCTCTTGGCTACAACCATACAAAAATCCTTGCAACTATAAAATGAAAGGGGATATGAAAACTATAAACTTTAACCAGCGCACTATTTGTGCTTTAACTATCCAAAAAGAACTAAACAACCAACCAAAAACTCACACCCTATAAGCTAAGCTGCCATGTCCTGTCACAGGACACACAAATGAGAAAGGGAAAGCAAGCAAAACAAAAAAGAAACAAAAAGGGTTATTAAAGAAGACGCCATATTTGTACACCTAAATGAGTATGTATTTGCTGTAGACGCAACAGAGTGGTTAGTATCCTTGTGCAGGACCTCAAGTAAAATGAATTTTATATTATTTCTTTTTCTATGTCTTTGTGTGTGCGCGTGTGTGTGTGTGTGTGTATGTCTTTTTGTTAAATTGCCATTTGCAAAATGTAATGTACATACATACATATAGACATACGCAATTAGACATGAGTATTTCGTATTCCGATTACAATTGTTTAGTTTTTTTTTTTAAGTTTGCATGGCAGAGGGTGATTTGGTGGTAATTGACATGCCAACTAAAGCACTCCAACCAAACCAGGTAACAATTTATATTCTCAGAACGTCTGCACTAGCAGAGGTTAGAGGTTTTAGATTTTAGTTTGAATTTCTTTCTCTATCTTCATATGTACGTTTAAATGTTATTCGGGTATGAGCTATTGTCTTTAGAAATATTTGAATCGTAATCCTCATGTCCAGGTCTTACGAAATAGTTACAGAACGAACACAGAACAAATAAATGAAAAAAGTACATTCCATCTGCGTTTATCCTTAAACGTAGTAAATGCATAGTTTATGCTTATCACTGTATGTGGCATAAGTATGTGGTAGTGTGCAAAAGGTTTGCATAAATGCCTCAAGGGATTGCACTTGTTTTCGATGCCATGGATCATGGATGGGGCAGGAAGAGGCAAGTTAGTGGAGAGAGGAATCTACAGAAATTACTTGAGTGGAAATTAGAATGACATTTGCATGCATTCCATTCGTAATGCTAAAACATGCTTCTTTCATAAAATATTTAATTTAAATAATAAACATAAAAACAAACAAACAAACAAAAAAAAAAAAGAGATTCGTTCAATAATAGAAAATTATTCATGCTCGAAATGAAATGGGCGTACATTACACAGGATATTTCTTTTTTAATATGTATTCTTGTAGGAAACTTTATTAATTTAAGAAGGAAGAAATTGACGGCTTAAAGTCCATCAGATGTTTTGAGTGCTCAATTAAGTTCGATCATGTCGATAAACGCCATTTAAAGCTAATTTCTTAGGAGATATTAGCTGCATATTAGCGGCAGCACATAGCTTCATCAAAAGGTAAATAAGCTCATTATATCGATAACTTTTGCCAAATTAAACAAGTTCTTTAAAAACGCAGTGACTACGACATGCTTTAATTTTTGTTACGTTTGCTCATTTTGTTTATATTTTAAGCTGCCATATTGAAAATAATACATATGTATGTATGTAGGGAAAGTGCAAATATAAACTTAACTTTATAAGTTGCAGATAGGATGATCTTCCCTTTAGCTTAACGCTCACTTTTACCTTATTGTCCACTTCTAGTAATGAAAAACAATTTATCTGCCCGTTAAAATCCAGCCTTTAGTTAAAGGCAAGTTGTAATAATGGCCCTAAGAAGCTCAATATGAATAAATAGTGAAAAATTCACTGGACTGAATTTAGAATTGCTGTTAAACGGAACGATATCAGACATTTCTGAAGAGTAATGAACGTTGAATCTCATACAACAATAATATGTGAAATTGATAATGGATGGCAAAAACCAGAATTGAAACTATGAAATGCGATATTGGCATACGGACTTCAGTAGATGATATTTGTAATGATGTCTCTGGGTGTCAATTGCGAAAAATTTTCAACTCGGTGGGACTTATATCTCCTTAAGTAAGAGTTAGCCGACTCAATTCAAAACAGATATTTGTATCCATTGTAATATCTCAAAACCTCAATTAAAGTTTAAAATCTTCTCCAGTTTTAAATCAGCTTTCAGACAAACCCACGTACCTACAAGCGGGAGCAGGACGATCTTCTCTATATTCAACTCCTTCCTCTTCTATATTCAACTGCTATCTACGAATACGACTGGTTGGTCTAGTACTATGATAATATCACGGGTGACGGATTTGGTTTCTTGAAATTTATCCAATTTTCCAGGCCTTCTATTTTTGCTTAATGTTGCAGATCCAACACGAGAATAGATATTTATTGTAATCATAATCGAAACTCTGAAGTGGGCCTTAGGGGCTCAATGTAATTCCTCTTCTCTCTGTCCAAACTAATGTCATAATATCATCAAGCACATTAGTGAATATCTGTCGTTATGTGGGTCATCATTGTTGTAAAGGACATAGCACTGACCACTCAAATTATTGTTTGACATACGTCCAGAAAATGCTTTCAATATTTTCCGTAAGCCATTGCGTCTAATGATGTTGAAGACTTTCTTGCAATCTACCAACAGTTTCCAATTTCATTGAAGAGGGTACCGAATTTTAAGTCCCTGATTCATAAAACTTTAAGCAAAAATCATATTAAGCTCTAATGTCAACTGCCATGGTAAGGTATTAACTATACGTTGGACTTTATCTCAATAGAACTCAACAATTTCATACATTCAGTTACAGTAGTCGAAATCAATATTCGCTAAAAAGCTAAAACACAGTCCTATAATTCATAATGTTTCTAGCCAATTTGAATTTATTCTTCTTGTCAACTATTATTTTCCGTTTTTTCTTCCTTTTCTCATGATATTCCATTGCAAACAATTTATTTTTGTATCAGCAATAAAAGCTCTTCAAATGAATGTGACGCTTACGGTTGACTAATTTTGTCCTTGATTTTCAGTTTCTCCACTTGCAGAAACATTCAAATATTTTGTTATTGTTTCTGGAAGGGAAATAACCATTCAATCCTTCTACACAGTTTGAGATACAAACTCTACACTCTACTACCACTGCCAAGAAGGAATGCAAAACAACAAAATACTTCTGCTTGAAAATTTGTAGACATAAAAATAGGAAAAACGAAACGAAAATAAAACAAAACAGAAGGTAAGGACTCTAAGGATTCTTAAAATAAACAAGAAAACACGAAAAACTATTAGAAAACAACAGCAAAAAAAAAGACTTGAATTCAATTAAAAAACAAAAGATTCAACATTAGATTTTGCATAAGGCTCGTCTATTGAAATTGAAAACTCTTGCGAGACGTACAGGCAAAAGGAAGAATGATAAAAACAGAAAGACAGACAGACACATACAAAAGGGTTGAGTTCTTAAACCAAACGAACAACATAACAATATGCAAAGCAACAATAACAACAAGAACAATAGCAACAACAATAAGAACAACAATAATAAATGTATAAAAGGTCCTTAGGCGTGTTTGTTGGCTAGCACTTATGGGATGAAAGCGATTTAAAATCAGTTTTGTTTCATTCATTTTTCTTCTCTTTTTCCTCTCTGTCTTAAGGCTTCGTTATATTGTATGTATATTCAGGCTTAAAGGACTCACAAAAATTGTGGACAATTGTAAGCACCACCACTAACATAAACAAGAATAAAAAAATAAGAAAATTTTGTTGTTTTTTTCTTTTTGATTCAAAATACAAAATTGTTGGTTGTCACAATACCAGAAACTGTTAGAGGCAGCAGTAGCAGTGATAAGTAAGTAAGCAAGCAGCATATCCTTTCAAAGCAAGGAAACTGCTTAAAAACTATCAAGTTTTCATAGGACGTCTCCTGTTACTGGTCTATAGGAATTTATGAAATTTATTTCATCTTCTTTTTTAGGGATAACACAACCAGACAGGATTTCTGTTCTACTCTGTTCCGTTTTATTTGTTTTCAGGTCTTGAAAGATTTACAAAAAAAAAAAAAAAAAAAAAAAACAGAAAAGGTTGAGATTTATGTGCACCTTTGTTTTTTTCTTGATCCTTTTTTTATGGGAATTTCATTTTCCTTAAGATATTCCATTAGATCTGTTTGCTTCGTCGTTTATTTGTTTTGTCATGCTATACAGAGGAGTCACATAAAAATGAAAAAAAAACAAAACAAAACGAAAGAAAATTTGAAATTCAAATTGAAAAAGACTGTCGGTCGTCTGTATTTTGGTTTGTCATTTCAAATTGTGGTCTTCCTTTATTGGGATAGACAAAGTGTTTATGACTTGAAGAACAATAGGGTCCCATATGAGTATAGTTGAAGTCATGACTTGGGCACGTGCTGTTTAGTTGATTTCCGAAGGCAAGAAGTGTGTTAGAAGTGGGACTGATAGTAAATTAATTTCTTTTCTCTCAAGTAATATGAAAGAAGGCATATTTGGAATTAAAAACAAAAGAAATGCTTTTTGAGCAGACGTTTTGATTTTGCATTAGAAAATTTAGTTCTCATATGAATTGATATTTTCCAAATTCAATAATTTTCATTCCATTCACATGTACCTCATCCCTGAAGATGATTTTTCGATTAAAATTGAGATCAGCCGCCAACTGCTACAGATCCCACTAATGGAATGTACGACATTGTCTATGATCGTTCACGGTGATTTGGCAAAACAGAATGATGGTAGTAAGTTAGAGTTGGTTGTTCATCCAAGGAAGTTGGATGGACACTCTTAGACCACATGGGGCTCATTATGATTTCACAGTGTTCCATTATCCTCATCTATATGTTAGACATCCTGATGTTTTTATCTCTATTGTCTTCACTATGATAAAAATAATAACTTTCAGTAGCTTATAGTTTATTTGAAAACTTTGGCATACTTGGTCAACGGGTATAACAATAGAAAACGATACGAAGAAACTTCATTTTAATCGTTACACTATTTCTGTTTACAACAAAAACTATCTAGTTTCCTCAGCTAGTCATCAAACCTAGAATCTGCTTCTTCAAATCAAATCTTACACAAGCAAGTCAGTTGTCTTTATTTGAAGCGGTAAATCTATTCGCTGTATGAACTGAAGTGTGAATTGGTGTTTTGAACAGGTGATACAAAATTCCAATTATTGCCAAATGTAGAATTTTTTGATTTAATTTCATTACTTAATTGACGGAATAAGTTAACAAAGTGTTGCTTGGTCACGATTCTCAGAGTTCAATCAGTGCTTTCTTTGTAACTTTTGAAGATATGCAGTAAAAACTATCCCACTCAGCTTTCCTGAAAGTGGATCCGTATTTGCTTCATTCTACTAATTCCGTGCAGTGGTTTTACCATTTCTTCGTATTAATGGTTAGGGCGTAATTGCGGTATATTGTGGCGTCTTTGTGATGCTGTTTCTGCTTAACTGTTTAATAATGCGGGCATAGTTTTTTAAATTTTTCCAGCTGGTTCTCGATCATCTGCAATTGAGTAGATTTTCTTAACCGTTTATGATATTTCAATTGCTTGTTGACTACGGTGTCCTTGTTGGCTGCCGTTAAGGTCTCGTATAGCTCTCTAAAGTCTCCATAGTCTGTCAGGTAGACGAGAGCCCATTCAAGATCAAAAATCCCGAACAAAACAGAAATATGAAAAAAATATTACCTTCCCCTTGGCAATCTTCTGGCAAATACTCTGAGAGCTAACACCTTGACAATATTTGTTGCCGAAGGCATTGGTAGACGTGTAACTTTGCGTATGTTCATAGCATATCTTGAATCTAAGGATTCGAGGATATAGATGTTCCTACATAACGCTTTTTTTTAACTGCCTTGTCCCTTTTCACTGCCCTCATATGCAACAAAATTCTTCTCTCAGCTGATCAGAAGTGTTTATTAAATTATTTCAATCCATTAAGAGGACAATAAAAAATTAATTGTTTTCCTTGTCAAATCATATTCGACAATTCATTATTTCTATTGTAAAAGCATTATTTAAAATAAAAAAGAAATTATGAACCATTAAGTGAAAGCGAAATTAATAAAATAGGCAAACAGGAAAAATAAAAAATATAAAAATAAAAAATTTTGCGCCGGAAATATCACGACAACAATTAAAAAAAATCAATTAAAATTAAGCGAAAAAAATTAATATTTTTTCGAAATCAAAATAAATTTCAACAGAATTTGTTTTTATTAACAATAATACTAAGACTGACTGAAATTTGTCGTTGGCTTTCCAATATAAAAACGTAATTTTCTATCATATTTTGTTTTTATTTTTCATTGGCAACTTTTTTTTTTGATGCTTATATTCCATGGAGGAGACGCTTGATTGAAAAACGAATCGATTAATAATTATTTTTTCCTGCTTGTTTTTCTATTTATTTGCACAAAATACAATGATTAATGATTCATGCGGCATTCGTTATAAAATAAATATTAAAAATATAAAAAAAATAGTAAAAAATAGAAATGATATCTAAAACTATTGATACTTTTAAAGCTCAAATGAGAGAAGAAAAAAAACATTCTTTTTGATGAAAATAAATCACAAACAGTTTTAGTTTGAAAAAAAAAAAAAACAAAATTGTATTGCCTAGGCAGAGACTAGAATTAAAAACAAACAAAAAATATATATTAATTACCGTATGTGTATAACTAAAAATATTGTATGCATATAAGCATACATACATATATGGATTCAATATGCATTTTTGTTTTTCTGTATATAAAATTCTATATACAGCTGTCACTTGACTCCAGTATACATATACGAAAATGCAATTTTTGTATGCAACTCTAACATATACTAGACTAGCTGCATACTAAATATATGTATATATGTACGTACATACATACGTGTACGTACATACATGTGTATGCATGTATACGTAGGCAATATGCACAATAGCACAGCACTAACAACAATTGCACTTGCATTAAAATATTGCATAGTGCATTGCATTCTTCTAGCCAGGATTATAATTTACAATAACAACATCAACAAGAAACGCACACATACCCACACCCACAACTAGAAATAAATTGCATGTACCACACGGAATATATTTTTTCACGTCATGCGCACAGTGTCCCACAAAAAATTAAAAAAGAACAGAAAAACTGAAAAATAAATTTCTTGTGTGTGTGTGTGAGTGTGTTGTTTTTTTGCCATGTTTTGCCACAAAACCATATTGTTTTAGTTTTGCATTTTGTAGCAGCAGTAACCATCACCAGCCATCGTCACCATCACTAACAACACCATCATCATCATCATTTTCTTCATCATCAAATTGTGTGGCAACACACAGAGTAGGTGGCTGGTGTTAAATGTCCTGCCAGCAGCATTGCTTGTAGATTTTCAACCATTTTGCTGTTGTATTGCAAACTGTTTAGACGTGTCTCGCTTCAATGCTGTGTGTTTGTTAACATGAGTGTATAATGCATGTAGATACCTGGCAACTCTGTTTGAAAATTTAGTAGAGGCGTCTATTGTTTCTAGTTTTGGTGGTTGATTCATTGTTGCAACCCCCTGTTTCTATTTCTTGCTTCTGCATGTCACTCTCCTCAAATGCTCTTAAAATACTTACATTTCTCTTAATTTTTTATCCGTATTTTGAAAACTATATTATCGACCCTAATCTTATAAGAATTTTGAATAGTTTTACAACTTCTAGTCAACGTTAGATGACGCCAGTAATATTAATCCAATTACTGACTGGATTAAATGCTTCAGCATGTGCCACTGACTAGAATCAGTTCAACTCAAATAAAGGTGATCTAATGAGATTTTTTAAAAGTTCACTTAATATTCAATAGAGGCCGCTGTTACGTTCTACAGCTATGAATAGAAATGGGATTCATCAACCAATATTTCACAGAAGGACATCATGGTCTAACAAGAAAAATATTTGCAGACGCTTATATGCGTACCGAAGATTGTAAACCTTAAAGCAAATATTGAACCGTGATCGGCATTTAACGATGATCTCTAGAACACAATTTTATTTTGCTTTTGCCCTGTATATTGAAGTCCCTTTGTTCTCACCTGACATGCAGATTCATCACGCGTAATCAACTTTCGAACAAAGTATGACCGTCATAAAAGTATGCCCGTCAGACCAAAGATCATTGATTTTGATTACTGATTCGGTTCTTAACCGACAACGCTAGGTCTTCCAAATCACAATTTTTTGCAGGTGCTGCAACGATGTGGAGAAAGATAAGATCATAAGTTATTGCTTATGGAAAATAAAAGTTTCCCAGATACGTTATCTCTTATTAGCTTAGCTGAATTGATGTTTATTATTTTAAAAGTTAATATGGTAGGGCGGTAGAAGTTTAAATAAATCCATTTCGGCCATATAAATTCAATTCTGATGCCACAGTTATCCATTTCCGCTAGTTGACCGTCAGATCACTCAAATTAGTTACATTGTAGTTCCGTTATAGTGCTGGGCATTTGTCCAATAGGTAAATAACAGTTTCTTCCTTGTGTATATAGTTACTGCAGATATCGTTTTTCAAGTATCCAGGAGTAACACGTCTTGCATGAGTGGTGATAGAACAACGTCCAGTAATGTCTCCTTTCGAGTTTGAAAAAAATTGTTTGTGCAGCATCTTTCCAACTATGTTCACATTTGTTGCACTATTCTGCTCGTATCAGAAGCCACCCACCCGGCGTTGACAGAATTCTTACTTGTGTTATCAATTATAAAATCGAGAGTCTTTAAAAGGGGTTTCAGAGCCACGGCTGGCTAGTTCATCCGCTTGGAATGCTACTATGACGACAGTCATAAACCGTCTTGGAATTCGTTATATTAGAACCTATTGCTCTGGCAGCTACCTAAAGGTTACATAGTTCAAGATAAACCTCAAAATTGAGCGCCGCTAGGTATTTGCTGTTCTTTCAAATTCGTGACAGATTTCAGCTTTTCCTGAATAATATTATTCGGAAGCTATGTATATCCCTAGATACACCAGTTTTGACAGCACCGATGTGATAATGACTCATTTTTTACTACGTCGTATAGATATGATTTTTGGCAATAAACACATGTGGAGTCGACAATCTATTTATATTCCTTTCCTGCCCGTCGTAATCAGTCTAACAAGCTTTGGCTCAAATGAAGTCGATGAAATCATGTAACAAAATTAGAATAAATGGACACATAAATAGCGTGGACGTTACTAGGAAACTGGGAATACAATACTAAACTGGTATTCATCATTAGAGCATAAGAAAAAAGTGAAATACAAAAAGAAGCTCGATCCACTTGTGATCCACTTGAATTAATAAAGAAAACTTCAATTTCCATTGGTAACTCACTGCGAAATCGGAAAGAACCCGCACAATTTCTGAATCGAAGAATATTAAGGTCTAAGCAAGGTAAAACTTCGCACACGGTGGCAAATCCATAATTGTAGACGATGTGTGTCTGGTAGGATTTAAAGGGAATTGTTCAACAAGCTAGCCAGGCGATTAGTTACAATCCCTAATGCCAACAATTAACGTGTCGGAAGTAAGCATCTTAACTTATGATGATGCTGGCACACACATCTTATATGCAAAGTTTAGATGTATCCATCGGCCCGGACCTTGCCCCTTCAGATTATGATTTGTATCGATCTCTGTACAATTAAAATTCCTCAGTGGATAAAGGATATTACTCTTGGATGAAGTTGAGGGCCTAATTTGGCATTGTATGAACGACTAAACTCAGTCTCTGTAGCGCTTTTTGCTTTCAAATTTAAATAAAACAAAGTTTTTACGAGATATCGTCGAAATTTTCTAGTCGTTTAAAAGTATTTCATCGTTCAAATATCCAAAAGGTTTCTTTAGGTAGAACGCATCCAAAATGTTAAATTTTAAATGACTATGACGCATAAATTAGCAAGAATTTGCCGCTGGCATGGGTAACAGTGACTTTGAGAACCTCTGGATTGTGGATTATGGTTGTTTCGAATATAACTGCCTTAAAAACGCTCACAAGAAGAAGTCTAACAGGTCATATGGCACTATCTCGGTGTCCAGTACACATTACAGCTCCAGTTTGTTGAAACGATATGTCGTTGGTGTCCAGATTATTCAATTCGGTCCACAAGGAAGTAGTTATTGGTTCCCGCCGCTGAGAGTAATATACTGGTTAAAGACGTTCTCAAAGAAACATGGACCCATGTTGCCGCTAGCCCACATCTGCACCAAACTGGGACTCTCTCGGTACGCATTGTACATTAGTACCATTACAAGTTTTTGAGTGCACATATCCATTCATACTGAAATAGGCATCTTCCAACTACTCAATGTTCCACTCTGCGTACAGACGTCGGAGTTTATGGTCCATGTCTATCCGTCCACTGAATAAATGACAACTAATTCGAAGAATGTAGCTTCAACAAGATGGCTAAGGTTCGGAATTTCATGTTGAGAGATCCAATAGGAAACCTTTATCCTCAAACTGGAACAATTAATGTAAAACAGCAACTCACCAAAGACGAAAACTAGGTTTGAGCTGTAAGCTAATGTATAAGAGACTTGCAAACAAGCTACCAGAAATTCATTATCAATGCATATGACATGAGGATTTCATCTCCAATAGATTTCCGATGTGTTTGATTTACGTTTTGATATTCTATTTCCTTTTTGGGCCGTGTGATTTGAAACACTTGGATATAAAACGACGAATTTTACTTGCAATCAAGTGCTATTACAGCTATTTTAGATGTTTTTTGGGGTAAAATATTTTTAGCTGTAAATTCAAATAATGAGCAATATGAGCTTAACAGAGGCATTGATGTGGTTAGATGTTACGATGGCTAGGCTTAGTAACATGCACATGTGTCATAATATAACTGATGGATATCTTTTAAGAGTAAGCTTGAAACGCCAGTGGAGGTACCAATTAAAGTTTATCTTTCTTAAATTCAAAACGCCCGTGATCTATCGAGAGCCTGCTGTGTTTTTAACATCAAGAATACTTGAATGAAAAAGCACAATCAAAATTAGGCGCAGTTAGCAGTTACCGCATCAGCGACATACATACATTGCATCCGTTTTACTTGAATTTAAGCCTGTAACGCACAAGAACTATCAAATCTTGAATATTTTCTTCATAATCAAACTGCCTGAGAAGCTTATTTAAACTGTTTACCGGGGAATTATAAGATAATAAGAACTGCATAAGCATTCATACGTTCAAAAAATGAAGGAAGTTTCCGTGACGAAATATCATCATCTCCATTGTAGAAGTAATTCGTCTATGATAAAATATTTTTATAAAGTAATTGTTTAATTAAAAAAAAACGAGAAAAATGGTTTAAAACTACCAGAGTCTAGTGTATACATAACTGGTAACATATAATAAAAAAAGATTTTTTGTTAAAAAAAATATAAAAAATGAAATGAAAAAAACTGTTGACCTCCTCCCCCAGCAGACACTGATGAATCAATGAATTTTACAATTTATTTATTTTTTTTAATTTATCGAAACTAAACAGTAATTAAATGTTGGCAAATCCGTTCTTTGTTCGCGTTCAATTTACGGCAGCAATGGCAGTCGACGGCTTTTGTGGAAATTATTTGATGTGGAAAAAGAAAAAGTCAAAAGGTTAAAAATTGCATCGAAAACATCGAAAAGAAACAAAAAATAAAGAAAATAAAGAAAAAATTGTTTTCTTTTTTTGTTTTTTAAATAACGTGTATTTCTTTATTAAGTTTTACAGTTCGTGGCAAAAAAAAAATAAACAAACAAACAAACAAACACACTTGGGTTATATTTTTTCATATTTTTTTATTTTTTTCTTCAAACACTGATATGCACAATAACAACATGCAACATATGTTGCCAGAAATAAGAATAACAATCTGAACTTATTCTCTAAGCGTGTTTACTATAAACAATAAACACTTACTTACCAAAAGCAGTACGTCTCTCAAAAGTAATGGCAACATTTACGGCTGTACGTGTACGAGTGTCAGGACTTTCTAAGCGACCATCTCATGGCAATGTCAAATCACAAGTTATTCATTTAGAGTGATTTTTTTAGTCTTAATAAATGGAAAATGGAAATATTTCATAAAAATATTTCTTCGGTGACTGCCTCTCAGCAGATTACTGGCAAAGACTCTGAGAATAAATAAAATCGCCATGAAAAGTTTCTCAAAAATCTGTCGTTCGGAGTCGACTTTAAACTATAGGTCCCGCCACTCATGTATAAAATTAACACACACAACATAAGTGGTGTGGGAAGCTAGGTCGTACTCCTAAATGAAGGCTTGTAATGACCAATTATGTATGTAATTTGAAATAAGGAAGTCGACGTAGTCTAATAGGTTGTGTGTTGGCTTATTAGACGTAAGGCCACGGTTCAAACCCCATGTCAGAGATCTTCAACAAAACGATATATGAAAAAAGTATTTCTTCCTCGACTTCTGGCTAAAACTCTGAGAGTAAATACAATTTCGGTGAAAAGTTGCCAAAAGAAAATCTGTCGTTCGGACTCTAGTCAGGTCACGCCACTCATGTATAAAATTGTGCGAAGCCAGGTCGTAATTCTGATTAAAAGGTTGTAATGGCCAATTATGTATTATGCATGTATGTAATTTGAAAGTAACACCGACCATAAGCATAAGCAATGTGATCATTCATGAACAGATATTTTCTAGTCAAACAAAAATAAGCGAGTCTGGTCATCACGATGAAGTAAACAGCCTGAACGCACAAGAGTCTACGGAGTAAACAAATTGCAACTAAAGCGTAAGCTGCAAATAACAACTAGCTGTGATCTCACAAGATCAGTGCGTAAATGAATGACCGGCATTGTCTCTACGAACAAATATTTAATGAGTAGGGGCAAAACGAGACGTCATACCACTTACCAGTAGTAACATTTACGATTTCATGCCAGAACGCCAACAATGCTCCTGGTTCGGACAATATACTTCCAGACCTCCAGGTCACCTGCAGCATTCATTCATATCGGACGTCTGGGATAGCGAAACTCTGAAGTAAGAAAATAAATTAAAAGCTTGGTACCAAAGAAAGGTAAGCTCTCTGATTTAAGCATAGCATACATAATTAATTAGCAAATCATACGTCACCTAATCTAAGGAATAGGACGGTTCATTTAAAATCGTTTGATACTAGAAATTACTAGAATATTTCATGGAAAATGATATCCTGATTGCAACCTTTTATCCTTAATAATCATTTACATTTACTTCCATTAACAGTGCGCAAATATCTGTATGAAATCGTTTATGTGGTGTGTCACATCATTTTACAATTCTCCAGCTATCTAGAGGCTCTGACTAATATCTGCTCTTGAGCGCAGAGAAATGTTAAATGATGTAAAGCGCTAATGGAAATGTGGTGTTCAATACACCAGTAATGATGATGGAGGGTGATTTTGTATCATCCGCCATATCAAGTTGAGGTTAGTTGACTGGCGAGTTATTTTTGGTCAGAGGTCACAACACCCTAAGCGTACTATATTTAGCCTTTTACATCTAAAGGTTGGTGGGTAATTCGCATTGAATAGCAATACCTCCATTTTTCTGATAATTGACCAAGATGCTCTCTCCCCTGCAGAGAATGTTGCATGCTGGTTGCAACAAAAAAATTTGCCTGAAATTACGCTACAGCTTCTCACTGATGAACGAGTTTCTTAACAGCGTACTCCTTTCCTGGCAACCACATTGTTTTCGTACTTAATAGGGTATGTGGGACGACCTCAATGGATTTTCCCTTATTCTAAGCTTGCGTCCAGTTGCTTGAGTACGCTGACGACATTAACATAATAGGGCGTACCAAACGAAATGTTACTGCTGTCCTTAGTGCCATTAAACGGGAGTCTACTAACGGCAGTAACTGAGGCAAAATGAGGGCAAAACGAAGTATATGTTATCGACAACTAAAGACTTGTGGCGTATTGGATCTCAGATAACGGCCGATAATTATACTTTTGATATAGTTAAGGAATTAATTTATCTAGGCTCCGCCGTTGCCACCATAAATGATGACAGTTTGGAGATCCAGCGCAAGATCACTATTGCCAACACGTGCTTCTATGGTCTCAACAGGCAATTGAGTAGCAGAGACCTCTCTCGTACGACAAAACTAATACTCCACAAGACGCTCATATTCCCCGTGCTTCTTTATGGCGCAGAGGCATGGACTCTATTAAGCACTGATGCAGCAGCCTTGAGAGTATACGAGTGAAAAGTCCTATGTAAGATATTCGGTCCAGTGCGAGTTGGCGATGATTTTCGCATCCGATGCAACAGTGAGTGTATGAGCTGGTCTACAACAAGAAGAATACAGCCACAATGCAAATCAGAATTTACAGAAAATTATAGTCTGATTTGAACCTAAGTATAATAGGTATCCTCCTTCGATTACAATCGTATATATATACATACATACATACATATATACGTACGCACTTTCTTATTTAACATTTGAAAACAACATATGTTGACTTTCCACTTTATTCGAAGGTATTTGACAACATTTTTTCACAATAATTTACCAACCCACTGAGAAATACAATGGGGTAGCGTGCTAGGTTTTGGTTATAAATTTAACACACCCCAATAATAAATCTTTAGCAAATTAATCTTATATTTTGCCCGGCTTAACAACAGTTTACGATGGTGATACAGATTTGTCTACATTTAATATTTTCAACAGCTACTACCTTAATGGCCCTCAAAGCATCTTAAATGGCTCGCTCACATTTTGTATTACAATATGTTGGCCATTCGAAATCGAAATTTACAATTTGCCAGCAATCAAAACCAAATGCCCCTATAAACGCGAATCTTGCTAACGACATTACTTAACGAGAGGTGTTGTAAAGTAAAATGTTTTCTTATGTTTTATTTCACTTCACTTCTCTTGACTTCTTTCTATTCATTTACGGTTGGTTGTTGGTTGTTGGTTGACTCATAAAAAGATGATTCTTTTTAATGCACAATTAATTTTTTTATTTTCTTTTTTGTTTTGTTTTTATTTTATTTTCTTTTTATACTTTTTCGTTTTACTTTTATTTTTTATTTTGAGTTGTTTTTTTTTCTTTTTTTTTCGTTTATTTCAGAACAAATTAAAGTTACAATTGCATTTTTATTGAGACTGTTTTAATGGCATTTTGATTGTCAACCACAAATAAAAAACAAACAAAAAAGATAATATTTTAGACTTTCAGTGAAATAAAGAGAATCATAACATTTCTACGATTGTCTATCATAAAGACGATTAAATTTGAATTTATGTTACCCTACAATACCCTATACTTTTATGAAATGTTTGCTATTTAAGGCTAGACACTGACAAGTAAATGCGAGTGCACATTCAAAACATTTTTACTTAAAGTGTCAGTGAAATAATAGGTCGGGTTAGGTGGCATCACATTACATATAAACACTTCAACTATTAGACCCATTCCTCTGTCATATTCTGTTAAAATAAAAAAAATAAAAATACGACAATGTACGCATTTAAAAATAGTACCCTAGCCTAAGCCAGTTAGTCACTTATAGTCGCTTATATATAAGTGACTGACAGTCTCGCAGAACATATGCGAAGGGAACACATAGTCGAGTGAGCTTCCTTATCAGGAATCGTCTCTTGAGGACAGAGGCCATATAATAAATATCAATCAGGGAGAGAAAAATGATATTCTTGTCCTCTCTGGGTTAAAATTCTTTCATCTCCACGTTGTGGCCTAATAAGTCATCTCATCTACCCAGGATGCGTTAGCTTTGGGATTGAACTTTTCCCTAATGTCCAGTCCAAAGTTCACATATGATATTTTATTTAGAATAATCCATAATGGTGTTCATCAGTGTTCATCAATATAACTATCTTTATGGGAGTGTGCGAATAAGTATAGCCTTGACTTTCACCTAGAAATTGTTGTAAAAGAAGTAACAAAGAATAAGCGTCTATGACTCTACCATATCCACAGAGTTCGTTAGACAATAGTATACCGAGTTTAACCTCATCATGAAACGATAAGTAATGAGAAAATTGTAATCACTTCTGAATTAGATTTTTTGCACTAAATTTATTCTCAATAAAAAATTGTTGTTTGTTCGTCTCTTGCAATATGCTTTTGGCCTTGCTAGTTCCAGTCTAAAGCAGTTCTTGCAATATCCATTGATTATTTGCTTAGCCACTGATATGGGCATTGGTACATTATTTTCGATTGGATATGCCATAAGCGGTGTAAATAATAAGCAGATCGAATGTAGTGAAGCATTTCTTGCAGCGTTAGATGCTTTACGTTAATTAATAGCGAACTTATCTTATGGCATCTCATCTATAATAATTGGAAAAATGCAAACCGTTTGAAAACTAAAAGATTCGGTGTCAGTATTTATCAAATGCTTTGGAAATATCCAGAGCTACATATAACCTTGTTCTTACAAAATCGGAAGATGAACTGGTTCTATTATTGTGAGAATAGCACTGGAATGCCACCAGTAGAACTGTCGCCGATCAGGTTGTCAGACACAAAAGACATTTCTCAAGCTTTCGGTTTCAGGCCTCATCCTCTTTTGCCGTTATATTATCAATCAATCGAAGACGAAAAGGTTCCAACATAATATGGAACACTGAAAAGATTAACTAATGGAAGAATGGATGTTCTGGCAGTGCTTTATTGCTTTTTATTAGATCGAATTTGTTCGAAAATATTGGTTTGTGGTGGCGGATATTGTTTTGAGAAAGTTTGCTAATGAAGTTCTACTCCTTTTTAAGAACTGGCACTGTCTGATCTTTCTATATGCTCATTTTTGCTATTATCGGAGCTTAGTGAGCACTTTTTAATTTTAAAATTCGTAAACCGTGATGATTCGAATCTGAATTGCTCGGATTGGCAATAAAGCACCTTAGTCTCTACAATATGCCACAGCAAAAAAAAAAACCGTTTTATTACGTACTTACCCATTTACTTGGTCGTTACAACTTTTTAGCTGGGATTGCAACGTAGCTTCTCACACCACCCATTGTGTGTGTTAATTTTACCCATGAGTGGGGGAAGCCACAGTTTTGTCAGAAGGCTCTTGAAAATTTTTGTTCGAGATGTCTGAGTCGGGTGTTGCCTCTCGGTCTCTAATAAGACAACACACTACCTTCTAGACTACGGTGAATTCAAACATTTTCTATTTCTTTTTATTGAACTTAATCTGTCTGGATTAAAGAAAATTTGTATTCAAGAGAATTCAAGATTTCACAACATCGAGAAACTAACAGACATTTGAGATAATGAATTAATTTCGATGAGGATCGAGGCATATACATATGTATATATGGATACAATCGTTATACAATCGTTAAAGAAACTTTTTTCCTATAAATTTGTAGGAAGATGCTGCGTTATGTCCTCCGAAATTTTCAATTGAAGTTAAATATGAATATATGGATTGCCCCTAAAATCAATTTCTATTGAAAAACAAAAACTCTATCGTGTTCTAATTCTATAGAACTTCTATTATCCCCTTCTCATATTGGCAAGTAAAGTTTTATTTCAAGCCCACTGGCCATTATTTGCGTACAATACTCATGCTCTCGACGTCGTCAAAGTATACCAAAATTGCATCTAAAAATTAAACAAAAATATCTCGCACCATCGACAACAAAACAAATACTTTCTACAACAACTCTAACAACTGCAACAACAAGAACAACAGCAAAAACTTGCAATACAATGTAGAAAATACGAAAGTTCGAACGTTTGTGTTGTTTAATTACAGAAAAACGAACGCATCCTCTTGTAGCCGCAACCAAGCGATTATTTCGTACAGATAGATGGATGGAGAATGCATGTGGATATGTAAGAGGATTCCTAAAAAAAAAAAACCAGAATGAATCCCTAAACTTGCTCATACTTTTGGGCGAATTGAAAAACAACAATAACATCAACAGCAACAATATTGAATACAAACAACAAATTCCCGTGAATTTTTGTGCATGTGAAAAACGCATCAAAAACAAAAATCAATAATTTTATACAAACACATACTAACGGACCGTTATACACGTACATGTACATGTATGTATGTATGTATGTATATATGTATGTACGCACTAATACGTATTTGTATATGTATGTATGTGCTTGCATTGATGCAAAATTATCATTTCACGTTTGGTCGAGTCTAGATCGAATGTCCAGAATAGAATAGAATGGTTGTGGGTAAAATGATTTCCATTATCTTTTCACATTTGTTGCTGTTGCTGTTGCTGTTGTCGTTATTGTCGTTGTTGCTGTTGTTGTTGCAACTAGTAAAATTGCCTATATAAAATGCAATTTGTTAGTCTATGCCATTACAAATAATGGTGCAACAGTGGCACAGGCACCAACAACAAAAGCGACAATAGTAGTCGCAGCAGTAGTGGTAGTAGTAGTAGTAGCAGTCCAACCACTCTTATTGCATTCGTTTGTTATGTTGTCCGAACCATGTTTTTGTTGCTGTTTTGTTTTTATATGGAATTGGATTGGATTGACCAGATGGGACAAGTCGTTAAAACTTTTTTCTTATTGTTGTTGCTGTTGTTGTTGTTGTTGTTGTTATATTTTAATTTGGTTTTTCGTTTTACTGTTGCTTTTGCCTTATTTTTATATAGAAAATCAAATCCTTTATCTGTGTACCCAACAAAAACAAATAAAATAATAGCGTACAATGCTTTTTTGTTGTTGTCGTTGCTTTTTTTTTAGTTGATACGAAATAGACGTCGTTAATTACTCTCGACAACATATACCAGCTTAATTTTTTTCTTCTCTTTCTGTTTAAAAATACAATTTCACTATGGACTCGAGTGTAAGTTGTCGCTTTTTTTTGTTGTTAACTGTTGAACAGAGTTGGATGTTGCCATAGTCTAGTAGGTAGCGTGTTGGCTTATTAGACGCGAGGCCACGGTTCAAACCCCGGGCCAGACATATCCAGCAAAACGAAATTTGAAAACAATATTTCTTTGGCGACTTCCTCTCAGCAGATTGTGTATTTGTGTATGTTTTATCGACCTATTGAGCAAGCAATGTGAGCAGATATTGTTGTTTTCGCACCAATTCTACTCTTCTTAGTTCAAAGCCATTAACAAGTCAAAGCAATACGTACTGCTTTGTATAGCCTATGGAGTTTCTCAAAATTAGATGCAACAGCCCCTTCTTTTTAACAAGGCAAGAGAACAGAGATCATTCACTCATTTTTGCTCATAATTTTGCTAAAATACTATTAAGATCTGAGGCGTAGATAAAAACCAAAGTTACACTCTAATCGTAATTGCCTAGAATCCCTTAATGGAACTGTTATGTTCATATACGCGAACTTTAATATGCCATGAAATTGCAAAACCTTGTTTATTATGCTGTACACAATCAATAGATTGTTCAACCAGATCTGTATTCATTCGAGACCTATAACATCCGGGTGAGATATATTACGTGTAGGATTGGTTTAACTAACGTACTAACTTAACTAACTTAACTTAACGTACTAAAAAATATTCTCCCCATTCGGTGTGCCACTGTTTGATATATCATTTGCGGTGTACTTTGATGAATTTCCAATGTGGAAAAATTGTCAGTTGCATTGAAGAATGCTAACGCATTGACAACAAAAACCAACAACTAAAACAACAACGAAATTGTATTTATAATATTTGTTGTATATTCGTCACTAGAGACTAAGTTTGAATTTTGCCTTATGGTCCTGTTAAACCCAGACTCCTCCGTTATAAATTCAACCATTCCCGTCTTATCGGTTCACACACACTAACTAAAATGCATACAAAAATTGTGCACTTTTTTTAGTTTTTTGTTTTTTTTTTTTTTATTTTAGCCAACAATAGTCGCCAAAAACAAAAAACAAAACTACAACAACAAAAGAAGTACTGAGAAGGGTTTAACTTTTTCCAAAGTCGAATTGAAAAAAAGTTCACCAAAAAAACAAAAACAAAAAAAAAAAAAAGAATCCAAACCCTGGTGTGCATCTGCATTTGGTTGGTTAGTTGAAATTCTGTATCTATGTGCGTATGCGTCCATACAGTCCTTGTATTGGAGAAAAAAAGGAGTCATGGATCTTGGTTTGATGCAATTTATATGCATTTCGCGTTTTTTTTTCCGTCTGTTTTTGTTGGATTTTATTACAAACGCATCGTACATAACGTTTTTGCAAAACTACACTGTCGTATATATTAGAGATCCCCTACTAATGCTGCCACGGCTGTCGGTCACACTGCCACACACAAATAGCCTGCTTGCCTACTTGTTCATCATATGAATACAGTTTTGCATTTAAATTAGAAATTTGTGGTACTCTTTGCGAATTGAAAATAGTTAGGCGGACTTGGTTTGATTTTAGAAAATTACGCACAAAATTTATGGTTTTGGGAATAGTGAACGCCAAACTGATTTAAAATTTTAGTAAAAAAAAAAAAAACAAAAAAGAAGGAATACAATATTGAATTTTAAACATTTTACATACACATTTGGCTCAATAGTTGAATTCGAGAAACTCAAGAACAATGTTCGACGTTACGTATACTTAACTGATCTTCACATCTTTTAAGCCAACAGGCATCCAGTCTTTCATATTGTCGAGTGCACGCTGTGGAAAACCCATATTTTTTTTAATGATTTTCGCTTTTTTTTAGTACTTTGGCCCTTTTTGCATTCGACCGCCAAAGATTACACCATAAATTAAACTAAAACGTAGGTTAGGTTCGGTTTCCTAATGTTAAATCACAGTAAATATTGTACACGGCAATCCAGCAGTCCCTAAAGTAAGCGAACTCAAATCCATAATAAATCTTATTAATGCAGCAATTTCTGAATTTGAGAGTTCAGACCAGGATTACAAAAAATGATATGAAAAGACATCCGCCACTTCATGGCAAGAGTAGGGCACTGACGAGTGAAAAATAGATCCTTATAGAACACAATCAGTCGTCTCTAAATCCAGCATAGTCTAGCAATATTGCGTGTACCTTCTTGCTGCCAACGTGGTTGAGCTTCCGTGTAAAACGTGCGGAGAGTTCCTAATTCATTAGGACGCCTATGCTTGGTAATATTTTGAAGATTCTAAGTGCAATTTCCGACAATATCAATGGGGATTCTTGTACCCATAAAAGAGTTACTTCGGAATATCTCCTAAAAATTCGTAGCGCTTAGTCGAAGTGACTTCGTTTGGGTACTAATCGCAGCTTGGCTGCCCTTAAATTCCCGGATTAATTGAATTTTTCAATTGAATTGTGAACTGTGAAAAATTGAGTTCATGATTGGAATTCTCCTGTACACTCTCACGGACTGCAGACTGATTCAGTGGACTCGAATTTATCCACCACATTGCGAATAGTCCTCTCACTAGGACCCTTACGGCGATCGTAAAATGGATGAAGCACGCAATTTGTTGCCCAAACAGAACACCCATTCACCCACATCACCGTTCGTAGGGATTCGCAAAACAGACTGATCAAATGACAACGATATTGACGAGAATTGCTATAGCAAGATAGACGTTATCAACTCCCAATATTCGAAAGTTCCTGCTGGAAGACACACATAAAACACAGTCTCAAATAGGGCAGCACCACATAGCCCGCCCCCACTAGTAGAATAACATGCTACTTTTACTTATATTGACGCTACATTTGATTTAGGAATGCTCTCAGATTTCACTGTGTTTCGGATAAGGTGTGGCTCATTAGGAAATATACTGAAAATTCTTCTTAAGTAGATATTATTACTGCAAGAATTTGCTCACGAATATAATTAACGTACAAACAACATGTGTGGTATGAGAAACTATGTTGTAATCTTGACCAATCTTGTAAGTAAGTTAGTTAAGGAATTGCTCTTAAAAATTCTTCCAGTGTGCTGTCTAACTGATGGACACTAGTACGAGGGTTATCAATATCCTTAAAACTTTTATTTCTCTGTGTACGAGTGGGTGGGTGTGTGTATGTGTGTGTGATATTTTTTAAGCCTCTGCCTATACATAGACCAGTGGTAGGAGTAGCATTCAATCATTCTGAGAAGAACTCACTCCATCCAACACTCCATCACAAAACGTAAGTATTTTTTCTATTTTTGTTGTTGCATTTTGACGTTATGCAAAAAACTGCAATGCACGGAACGGCTCGCAACTGCATTGAATACTTTGGAGCTTTTCAAAAACTGCAAAAAAACAACAGCAGAGAAAGAAAAAGAAGAAGAAAAAAATTAAAAACAAATTTGAAAAAATTAAAAAAAAATGAAAAGTTTCCTTTTTTGTGTTGTATTTTGTAGATTTTTATTTGAATTTATTTTTTTATTTTTTTTTTATTTTAGCTTTGGCCTGCTTATGTAGCCCGACACATTGAGGCATAAGCACACATTCATCAACCTCATCCCCTTTAACTGCCACAAAACTCATATGTATGTACGTACGTACATATATATGGACATACATATGTACTCTTGCAAGTTGCCACGCTTTTTCTACATGTTATAAAGAATTGGGTAGAGGAGTATACCTTTCTATGTGTACATGTGTGTATTGCCAGGATGCACTAACATTGCTGGCCACCAACATTGGTTACTAACCCTCTAACCCTGCAACCTTTTCTTTTCGGCATCCTGTTATTCTCATGCTTTTCTCTACAACTCTCCTGTAGTCTTTGTCTTTTAACGTTGATGAGTTCGTTTTGGCCAGAATGAAGGGGTGCATACATATATATGTACTTATGTACATATGTATATATGTGTGTGTGTATGTATTTCTATTTTTTGCATTGAATACACTTTTCGCATGAAAAAAGAAATGCATAAACGTACGTATTCGCGTAGCCTTATTGATCCTTTCAGCTTATGTGTTGCAACCATCTGAACTTTTTTCTTTCTTTTTGAATGCGTGTGTATGAGTGAGTGCATGTGAGTGAGTGTGTGTGTGTGTGTGTACGAAGTTGTAAAACTCTTGTGTAGAAAAAATGCATTTTCAGTTCAGAATGGTTTCTCTGCGAAATATCCTTTAACGAATATTTATGCAAGTGTTTTTTCTATGATTGCACTGGCATGTTTGTAAAAGTCGAAACAAGTTCAACAAGAACAACAGAACGGATATCGTCTCAAATCAAATGCCCACTTGGAAGCAAAACATTTCGAACTTCATAAATGTTTTGTAAGAAATTTAATCATTTTAATTTTAAACACTTTGTATTACTTTTTTTTAATTATTGGGGAGTTTTGGCAAATGGAAGACTGCCAGACAGGCTCTGCCGGTAGCAGAGGCACCCGACTTAAACAGACGTTTCCTGTTATTCGACTAGAAAAGGCTACCATCATGTTCATACTTTCTTTCTATTCCGTAAACTAGCACGTAGTCGCGTTGGGTTTTAAGAACATGGTCATCTTACATGGAAGTTTTGTGAAGTGACCATCAACATCGTGCGATTTCAACATGTTAGACATTTTCTTCTGGTGTTATCTGAAGCCATAGTGGTCCTTAAGCCAACATTGCTTATGACACCGATTAAATTCAGTCTGATTTACTAATCAGAATCATGGAAATTTGGACATTTCGGATGTGCACCACCCAAAGAAGCAGTATAGTGTTGATAGCAGAGTTGTATTACGACAATAAATTTCCATTTCCATTTCCAATTGGGATCGATTAACGTGCGTATATATTTATAAGTTTTAGCGTAAGGTTTTCTTTTTGATTATACAAGCCTGTATGGGCAACATCATCATATGCAGGCGCATCATCAGCATCATTTGCAACAACTTCGTATTTGTTTTGTGATTTGAGTGATTTTTTTTCGTGAGTTTTGCGAGTTTTTTTTTCGCTGAATATAGAAAAAATAGATGCAGTAACCTACGTACATACATACATACGTAATATAACATATCTCATGTATTATGATGTATGAGTGCGTATGTGTATGCACTTTAAGTGCAATTGCCATGTGAAGCTCATCCTCAACTCTTCTATTATTTTGTTTTTCTCTGTTTTTTGCCAGCGTATTTTTTTTTTAACTTTTTCACTTTGTTTTTCCCTATAACGTTAGAAACACTTTGCGTTTTACGTTGCAGTTGATTTTTTTTCCTTTTTTTTTTGTTTTTTCATAAATAAATTGTGAGTAAGTGGCCTCGGCCAATAGTACTACGTACCACGAGTACTTCGTTTAGGTACACGTTAAAGAGGAGTCTTTCGTTTTGGCCATCAAGTGCGTTTACGTAGTCTGTTTCTTTTTACCTCCACCCCACTTCCCCTGGTCTTTATATTGTATTTCATTATTTCGTTTAAGTGGCCAGCCATTTAAATTGATGGTTAAGTATCTCCAAATCTATGCTATAAATATTAATTAGAGACTTTTGTAAATAACTTTGTTTATTTGTAGTACTTTTACGACTCTTTACTTTTGCGTTTTTCGTTTTTTTTTGTAGTTTTTTTTTTCTTTTGTTGTTAGAAAAACCTAAACAAAAATTGTTTCTTTAATTAAAAATAAAATTGAAATTTTTTTTGCTTTTTTCTAAAGGAATTTTAATTCAATTCATTAATAAGAGACAGTGTTTCTTCTTATGATATATGAATGCATAGCATATAGTATCCTTTCTCTCTTTTCTTTGTTTGCTGTCGGCTTGCGTCGTCCCTTATGGCATACGCACAGTTTTCTAGACAAAAGAAAATTAAAAGAGAAAATTTTCTATTATTAATGCCTTCTGAACATTGAAAAGTGGAAAGTGTTCAGGCATGAAATATCGTATATTAATAACACTTTATAATTATAAAGATGCCTCTCATCACATATGAATCATGTTGTAAGTCTACACTTAAAGCAAAATGTTATCCAACATACTAAGCTTAATTGAAGGGAGTGACGTAAAGAAACACAAAACGGTGTAAAGTTTAATTATACGTTGGCTATGTGTAGACTATCATTACTGAATTGAAATCAACCGCAAGCAGTTTTAAAGATTGGCATATCTCGAGAGGGTCCGCCGATATCTGCAATAAAGGCCAATACAAACTCAGAAGATTAAATCTGCATTAACCGCCTTAAGGATATACCGGTTTAACCTGTTAACAGGGAAATACATTTTTGTTCAACTGCATAAAAATACATGCGTTCGAAAAATTCTGATGTAAATTGTCGTCATCTTCAGTGCAGAAGTACTTCGTGTATGACATAATATCCAGTTAGTAGGTTAAACCAATACTTAGGTGATCTGGAAATGTTACTACCTTAAGGCGCCTTGAATAGTAATTGTTTTAAATCCATTGCTAGCGTATACCTACGAAAACAGGCGCCAGGAATAAAATTAAATGGCCTTGATATTATGAAGTCGCCGTAGTCTAGTAAGCAGTTTGAACCAAAATGAAATATAAAAAAAATTGTTTTGCCAAAAACTCCGACAGTAAATAAAATTACCAAGAAAAGTTTCTGAAACCTGTAGTCCGGAGTCCATGTAGAACTGTAGGTTCGGCAGGTTACAATAAAATTTATTTTTTATATATACTCCTCAATTCAGGCTCAGGCAACCTGATATATTCGATGAAACTCGCGTATAATATTATATTCGACATCTGTACACATACATTTACTGTTGACTGTATTCCATATACTAAATAAAAAATGTTGTGAGAAGTACACAAAGAGTCTACTAACACCCTCATCGATTGTAAACATTAAGCGTTTTTAGAACTAAGTTCAATTCCCAAATTATCAAAAATCCATCATTTTCAAATTCATATAAATTTGCCTGTCTAAGGAGATATCATTGTTTTTTTTAAGACGGTTTTAGAACGTTAAGAGTTATTATCATGAAGAAAACGGTTTCTAATGAAACGAAATTTTAACTGTAGCAACACCATAATTGTACCCTAACTGTATAGGGTGCAGCTTTACCTTATCTTTGGTTTTTTAGGTGTCGTCTATTACGATTTCAATTAAGCTTAAACAAATCATAAAAGAATCATGGAATATTTTAAAGCCAACTTTCGTGGCTGGAAATTTTATAAAGTTCTGTAATTTTAATTGGCATACTTCCCATTTACTTGTTGAAGGTTCCAACCCTATTTAACGATATTAATTTCCGCATACCCACAGACATGTAGGCTGATAAAGTAACAATACTCGTATGTATGCATAGGTGGTGTGAATAATAGGAAGAAATTATGCGTAAAAGGACATTTTAGAAAATCTGTGTTCAATGGGTGAAACAAAATCAATCAATAATTACGCATCTTTCATGGTCTTTACTTTTTTTTTTTTCAAGATATTGCGAGACATAGAATATGATTAAAAAAATATAAATAAAAAAAAAGAAAAACATATGAAAAGTAGTATTTCTTGCGTATGTAGAAAAAGATACAAAAAGAAAACAGCATTGCACTATGGGTAAATGAAATGTTGAAAATTATTTCGAAAGACAATCCATTTGATACGGGGAATATAGCAACGGCACTATGTGAAATGAAATTGGAAACATAGATAGTTTAGTCCTTTGATTTTGGTGGATTCGAAATCGTGTTGAAAATCAGAACAATGAGCGACATTAAACAAAGCTATTGATTATTTACTTATTTAATTTGTGATTACCACACTTTAGTCAGAATTAAGACTTTGCTTCTCACGCCACTTGTGTTGTGTGTGTTAATTTTATAAATGAGTGGAGGGACCTGTAGTTTAAATACGACAGATTTTTAAATTTTGTTTTACTCTCAGAGTTGATGCAAGAAGACTGCTGAGACGAAGTCGCCGAACAAATATTTATTTATATTTCGAGCTGGGGTGTGAATCACATGTAGGTTATTGTCTATTATACCATCAGACTACTCACTAGTGTACGGCGACTTCATTTTGCTTCAATTATTTTAACTTGAACTTTTATAGTTCGCATCCCATTGTGTTGTTTGGAAAGAGAGGTATGATTGTTTGTTTATTTGGTTGTAGTAGTAAGACATACACATACTCTGGTGTTCAGTTCGGTAGCATTTGAGCACGTGTCATAATTTCATAATTAATATACAAACGAGAAGATCACTCATGTGGTTGTTAATTTTTTTTTCTGTTCTAAATGCCAATCATCTCATAGATTACATAGACATTTTTATACGTCAATTGTGGAGAAAAATATTCTCTTTCTAATCGTATATTTTTTTTTTACCGAGCGAAGGAGTAAAAACTAAAGTGCACTGAACAAATCGTGTCCTAACGTGGCTACTAGTCTAACCAAACTATCGAGTCTAGCACCAGTCATAAATACTTCAATACTGTTTAATAAATACCTCTCCACATAGCACCACAAGGAGGTATATGTCCCACAATAAGGTATCTCGCGAGCATGTCCCAAGCGAAAGTCTACGCCAACAAAAGATGTGCTCAATTCAACTTGAGCAGAGAGTATATTGAACAGGCTGTACTAATACTATCTGATAGCCAGGCCGCCATTTGAGCATTCTGCTCCTACCAGGTTAATTAAAAAAAAGTATGATACTGTCTGGGAATGCTGAATCAGATAGTTCGGCAAAATAAGAAGCAGATGGAATGTAGATTCACGCTGTTGGAATGGCATCAGTACCCTTCTGGGGAGTGGGGGCAGATGCTTTAAAAAATATGTTCAACATAAGGGAAGATAAAAAGAGGAAAATACTTTCCTGAATTAGGCAATTAAATATAAAAGAGGAGATCTGAGGCTTTCCTCAGACAATTCAGGAATAAACTCTCGTAGATAACCTGTCTTTTGAAGGGAAAGGACTCAGAGTAGGTGGTTGTTTCGAGCCCAACATGTAGGGCTGAGAATGATTCATCGACATCGAAGGGGTTTTAATGCATCCCATAATGAAACACCATGTAGACACCAAGTAGGGAAATCATTATAGGCAAACTCTATAAACTATGAGGGAAGTACTATATATCTTATGGTCAGAGTACTAAGGCACCTCTTCACTACAATAATAACAAGATAAGTATTCCTTAAAGAGTACCAAATTGTTTGTTTTCTGATCAATTTTCTTTACATTGTTGCCAACATTCTTAAATTCTATATTTGATGTGCTAAACATTCTTTCTGATAAGTACTTCGTTGAATTATTAATTAAATTCCAGTTCATAAAATGTGGCAAATGCCATAAAGTTAATAAACTTGAGTTTACTTTAGAAAAATATCATTGAAATTCATTTTTATGGCAACAACTGGTCATGTCAAGTCAATATCTCCACAATCTCCAAATTGGTTTTCAATGTAAACGACAAAAAGTGAGAGGTGAAGTGAGAAAGTGGCAAAGATTTTCCATCTGTAGTAAAATAAATTCTGAAATTTATCACACCACCCTCTAAGCTGGCACCTTTTGTTGAACGAAGGCTTCGAGCATACAAAATATTTTCTTTCATTAATATTTTCGTATGATGAAAAGGAACTATAAAATGCATTTCATAAGTTTATTTTCAACAAAATTAATTGACAGGAAAACTTTTGAATTTCAATTTGAAATGCAGGTGAACGAATTCAACTAAAATCCAAGTATAATGCATGCAGTGTGACAGACATATTTACAAACAGTTTCGTCAACATATGAAACCAATTGTATAAGCATGTATGCCATTCGAAATCAACATCTTCTCAACAAAAAAAAAAAACAAAAAAAGGATTTCAAATAAAATAGAAAGAGAGAGCGAAAAATTAAAAAAAAACAGAGAAAAAACTAACAGAGAATCCAACAACAATTATTGTGCCATAGAAATATAAATAAATAAAGAAATAAATGTTCATAACTATGAAATTCATATAAATTTTGTGGACTTTTTGTTCCATTTTTCTTTATTTCTTTTGACGTTTTTCAAATTAAAGGACATTTTGAATGCGAATATTTCTCAAACACACACACACACACACACACACACAAACGCACTTCCATAAAACATTCGCATGAAACTCATGTACAAGCTTTTCAATGCGACTAAAAAACCATGGGTTTGTTTATTTAACAAAACTTAAGTCATGTGCGACAAACAAACAACAACAACAGCAGCAACAACAAATTTAATTGCTTTAAATTTGCATAATTAATGCTAATCCCTGTTCTACACTGAATGAGAAAAATTAAAGAAAACGAAACTGCGAAACTAAATTGAATCCTTTTCAATCCTCAGTCATTAACACGGATTTATTATTTTGTAGTCAAATTATAGCAAGACAGAGATCCAATCAAATATCCTGCTGATTATATTTATTCTGTTTCGACAAATAGTTTTTGAAAGATTTGTTGGAAAATAGTTTTTTGGGCGTTAATCACATTTTATTTAAAATTTTGAGATCAATTTCACAGACAATTAGACAAGAAAGAACGATTATTGGACAAGTACATTACACTGTTCTTGTTTGTACGTTTACGTTTAAACTTATAAGAGAATAAGATTCATTAGATAATTAAGAACTAATAAGACAGCTGAAGTTGATGTGTTGACATCGAAAATACAGATAAGCTTCAACAACTTCAATTGACATTGGCTTAGGAAAAAGAAAAGCTGATTTAATTGCCACGAAAAAAAGTAACGAAAAGAGAAATCCAGAGAAATCAGGGAAAATGAAGCCCATCTCATCTACTAGAATAAGTTTGATTATACGAACAATCTTCTCGCACGTTCAAGCAAAACCAGAAAATCTGAAGAGTTGCACGTAGTGCTGGACTGAAGAGAAAAGCTCAAAGGCCTGCATGCGTCATATTATATCTGTCATATTTGTAGAAAAAGTCTGCAACGTTTACTGTTCCAACGACAATTAAGAGCGATGCAGAAAGCAACATGTTCAACAAAACAGAATCGCTATTCAATCAGTTAAAGAGCATTATAAGCATAGCCAGATGAACCCAGTTCAGAATGTTCAAAGCCTTACAATAATCTCTCTTCAATAATTACCTCAGAGACAAATGTGTCAACTTAAGCAACAAGGAAACAAATTAAATTTAAAAACTTAAGGTATGGAGGGAGCTCGAGTGGAATCCGTAAATCTAAAGAAGACGAGATCAATTAAAGAACAATGTAATGTTATGTCGAAAGGCACAAAAGTAACTGCAATAAATCGTGAAAGATGGAGATCCATTGTGGAAGAAATTTCGTTCCAAGAAAGCTAATGGCAGGTATAACGGCTAAGGATTCTACAATAATGGTAACATAGGGAGTACAGCGATTAGCATTTTTTCGGTATTTTTTTTTTATCAGTAGGAAAGAAGTTTCTATTAAAGCGAGACTTAAGACCTTATCCTTAGCAACCCTTATTGATAGAAACTAAAAATAAAAATAAGAAAACCAAAAAAAAAACACCAAAAATACGTCTTAAACCCCTAATTTAAAACGAATTGAATATACCCTACTGAATGCAATAAGCATAATGCAATAAGAATAAGAAGCAACATTGAATTCGATTATTAAAGTAAATTTAATTTTATTTTATTCTGTATGAAACAATCTGAGAATAGAAAACAACGAAAATTTTTAAAACTTGCTACATCTTCCCCATCACTGGAACTGGAAGACAAAATCCCATTTTTACAATACATACCCGCTAATATATCCGTAGCGAATGTCTTTCAAAGAATATGAAAAAAAAACAATAACAACAACAGAAAAATTTGTACCATAAAAAATAAAACGTGTGCATGCAGCCAACGTTGATTCCATTCACAAAAATTTCCGCTTAAAAAATATTACATACACATACACTCTTTTTGTTGTTGTTGTTATTGTTGTCTTCAATATAAATCTTTAAATAATGTCCAGTGTGTGTATAAAAGGAATTTAAAGGATTATTGAATACAAAAAACAAAACAACAACAACAAAAATTAACATTAAAATGAGCTTTTTTTTCCTCGAAATTTATGCATCACTTGGGTAGGTTGAAATAAAACACCGAAACACATACATACATCTTCTCATAGAGAACAGTGTATCAGGTGGTGGTCTCCAGCCTCTTTTAGACTAATTTAAATGAGCATAGAAAGAAAAAAATGCTCTAAAGATTTCCATAAGTGTACACTAAATATTGAGGGTTGTTGAAAATGTTAAAGATTTTTAATACTTTCGTCACACTGGACATAATTACTCTGATGCGCACACACATACGAGTATGTGTATGCGTGCTTACAAATACAGTTATTTGTAAAAGGACATAATGTATGTACTTTTGTAGAGAAGAGTAGGGTATTATTTCCCTTGACGTACACTGTGTTTTTGTTTTAATTTAAGATTTTTTTTTTCAACAAAAAATTTTATTTGTTTAATTTGTATCCTATGGAGTCATCTCTTTAAATTGGAAAATATATTTGAGCAGACAAAATTTTGTTTTTTTTTTTCAAATATAACAAGATTAACTTTTAATTTAAAACAATTCAAATGAATTCAAGGACAATTCAGTAACAAAATAAGACAACTGCGATTACTGAACTATCATTCAAAGATAGACAGTTAACATAGGAAACATGGAGAACATAAAGGCAACAATAAAAGAAATAAGAAAACTTAAGTGTTCTTTTATATAAAAAAAAATTAGCCACGTTTGTTAATTGGTTCGAATGGGATTGCATAAAGAATTGGGTACACGATTACTTCTCAAATCTTTATTCCAATGCTTAAGGCATATCATACACGATCTGGATTACTGTGATCAGGCCAGTAACATCTCAGAGGTTTGCCAATTTTTCAGAAATATGCAACAACGTACGGATATTTGCCTGATGTTTTTCTAAAGCCCAGACTTACAAGCCAAATTGAAAAAGTTTAGGCAAAACTACGGTCGTCCTTTTTTCCAATGATTTGAGTTAAGGTTTAAAAAGATTTAAGTATTGCGGATAGTGTTTAACCAGACAATCAGCTGCATTCATCTTTGGCATTGATTGATAACATTTGGGGACTGTCTGATCCGCACAGCTATTCAAAATATTCAGTTTAAAATGCCGTGCGATATACCGGGAGTTTCACACTGTACTTGGTTGGCAGTATGCTTGCCAGGTCCTATTAATGCGGTTTGAAAATGCCCTCCCTAGCGTCACAGATTATTGTAGCAGTAACCCTTAAGTCCCAAATTGTCCGCATGCTTTCAACCTATTGTTGTAATGCGAAGTGGTTGGTATTTACTATGAGATCATTCAGTGCCGCTTTAGGCTATGGGTGGAGTTTAGGTTCGACAGCATATAACTGAAGTTATACAAAAGCAGACATATGTTATCGTCATAGTTTACATCTTGGGGACGGAAGATCATTAAAACGCCTTCATAGATTTGAGAACGTGTACTTGTCATTGGGACGTTAAAGATCAAAAAGTTGATCATGAACCGTCGTATGAAGTCCAATGCTAATAGAGACGCTGGTCACATCCTCTGCAGCAAATGGGCAGAAAGCTTTTGCCTGTTGAATAGCTCCTCAAAGCCATCAATTATTAGTCTACCCCATGATGTGCTTTTCGACACATTACATTAGCTTACCTATAGAGGATCTCATACCATGCAGGTTTTTCCTTCACCCGGTAGATTGCTAATATCATGTCTATCCATACATGGTGAGGTTACTTTTGACGCTCATATAGTTGCTAGTGCCACAAAGACTTCTTCAAAAACTCGTCTCTGTTTTTTCCACTATTTCACGACACTGTATAATTATCGGTTATCTCCAAAGCGTTTAGATTCACATATTAAATCCACTTGTAAATCCGAAAAAATCCCCACCAAACACTCCTTAAAAAATTATTTTCTTTTCAACTCCACTAATTTAAAATTAACTTCAACACTAGAAACCTATTTTTACTTTCGTTTTCTTAAAAACGGGTTGAAATATGACGAAAGGCGGTTACAGGTTTTTTCCCTCACTGTCTCGTAAAATTTTGTGCACTTTCTGTTCCTTACAGTTACACGAATGCTCTTCAAGAAAATTTAGTTTCAAATATTTTTTTTTTTTTTTGGTTTCCAAGCTATTATAGTCCCTTGGCAGTTTGAAAGTGTGTCCTTTTGTTATTTTTCCAAAAAGAAAGAAGAGAAAAAAACACGCACATATTTACACGAAAATTATGTAAAACTATTGAAAAGCGTTTATGATGTCAGGACAAAGCGTCACAATAATTACCACCATGTGACAAGAAACTAAACGACTTAAACAGGCATTTTGGAAAAGGAAGTAGCAAAAGAAACCAGTTTACCAACTAATACTAGAGTGGAGCAAGTGTTTATCCTGTCGTTTAGTTTTAATGTCTTGATTGCTTTTGTCTCACAAATAAACGTGTATACATTGGAGTATGTTATGAAGGCTTTGCTTAAAAGACACACAAAGACACAAGATAGGCAGAATGACAACAAACTAATGAGTATTAAAGGAAAACGCATATTAAGTTTTTATCTTATTGGCATCTTTTTATTTGTAATGGCAAACAATAGTACACTACACGACCACAAGGCAACAATAGTAAGAAGGACAATCACAAGGACAGTAAATATAATCGAGTTTATGAAAGTCTACGACTACATACACGTAAAGGACCCTTGCTTATTGTAATCGCTATAAAACGTGATCAATTTGATAGCGCAACTATAACACACGTGAAAGAAAGTGTAAATATTGATTTGCCCAGTGAGGTTGATAAGTTTTCAAAGAATTTAAAGAACAAAAATGATTTTCTGCAAATACCCGTAGTCCATAACTGAATAAATTTCATTGCATTAAAGGATTCTGAGGGAAATATAGGTTGAGTGCTTTGAAACCAATAAATATGACTACAAACTTAAAAAGTTTAAAGGTTTACATCATCGTAACCTAACTAGACAAATGGGCTCTTAAATGTACAATTTCACTTCGATTTGTATCCGTTTCATTAATATTGTAGCGAGTTATAGAATGATAGTGTCGCCATCGTCAATAGACAAATGCTCGAGTATTCCAACAGCCTAGTAAAAAATTTAAATTTTCCTTCTGCTTCTCTGCATTAACAAACTTGTGGCAAAAGCTCTGAGAGTAACTAATTGCCGCGAAAAAAGCTTCTCGAAACTGTAAACCACACTAAAGTGCAATTAGGAATCAGCCATTTTGCAAACCACAACTTGGCGAATTTTGTGTCATTACTGGGGTCTACACCCGTAAAAAATGCATCAGATCCAGGAACTGAAGGCAAATGACGATAGACAATGATGTTTGATGCCTACATAGACTCTGGCGCAGTTGACTAAATCATTTTCAGCGATGAATTCCATTTTTGGATGAATAGATACGTGGTCAAACTAGATTGTCAAATTTGGAACGAACCCGAACCACATGACATTCAAGACCGTCATACATATTTTGCATGTCATTAAAATAAAATTTGTAGACCTGTACTTCTTACTTTTCAGTTCATTATCACACTACCCACGTCAAAGAAACTACTCACTTAATACTAACAAGGACATCATCGTCAGTTTTATGTATCAATGTTTGTCTATAAGTTTACGTTATGTGCCGCCCTTTAAAGAACCAACTATTCACACCAATACGACGGCCAAAAACAATAATAACGACAATAAAAAACTGAAAATTTCTAAAGGGTCTCTTTACCAACACTTTTGTGTCTGAAATCTCTGTTGATTTCTGAATTTATTACCAAATATCTTAAGGCTGTAAGGCAAATGATGTTTCATTATGATATTTAAACTCATACGTTGCCTCTGATACGTTGGTTGGTTGGTTGCATGTATGTTTATATGCCTGCTCTTCTGTCATCTTTATTATTGATAAAGATCTTTATGAAGTCATTTTAAAAGATTATTTTCTATAAAGTACGTGGCTGCAAAGTACTACAAAACACTACAAAATTTGGGTTAAAAATTTTCTCTCATAAAACTGTGGCAATTAAAAAATATTTGTAACTTACAAATCTCAAATGTGTGCGAGCATTTAAGACTTTAAATATTTCTGAAGTTTAAAGCCTTTCTCTAAAGCCTTTTAAGGCCTTAAGGCCTTAAGGCATTTTGCATTTTATTTTGTGTAACAAATTTTTAATTTTAAATTTGCCTCTGAAATACGTTCCTTGCTGTATTTTCTGTTTCATGCTGTATTTTCTTTCGGTCAGTTCGGTTGTCGAAATCTATTAGCCTCATGACCACATGTCATTGTTATTGTTCTGGCAAAGATTCCGAAAACTTATTGGGGGTATTTTAGTTTGTGGCTGAGTTTTATTTATTGTCTTACAGAAATGAATTGGTCAACCATCTTTAGAAATAAGGTTACAAGGTACGCCTTCCTGTAATTAAAACTAAATGTCTTGTAACTAAAGAATTAAAGTTTTATAGTGTACATTTAAAATAATAAAGATTTGCTCAAGCAAAAGGGAGTTAAGTTTTGGGTTTTTTTTTTGTTGCTTTGAAATTAGAGCAGCATGTTAAGGTTGACCATATAAGTATATGGAAATAAACTGTTATAAACTGTTAGCTTTATTAAAGCCTTATAGCTTCTTACTTACGGCTTATGCCCAGCATAAAATCAACAAACAACCGGTGAAAATCAATAAGACACTCTAATGTGATTCCATAGGTATGGTGCTGTGGCTGCCTAATGTCAGCTTATCGAATAAAACTTAAACTCAAGGCGAGGATACAGTAACGCGGTTCTCCACAACAGCCAGTTAATAACGTCTTAATACCCAATTAGAGATATTTTGATGGATCCTCTCAAATCGCTCTAATCATCTTGTGCTCATATCATTACTTCAGTAAATTTGTAGAAAACGCAGAGTCTTTTACGGTTTACCCTATAAACCGTTTAACTGCTATAGGTCCGCTGTCCACCAGGCCTGATTCAATCGAACAGAAAAACGTTTATATTATCCGTCAGTACATCCTTCACTCTTCGAAATCAACAATACAAATCATCTTACGGGCTCCTTATGCAGGGAATTCCTATTAAAGATTCCACGCAGTACTCTCCTGTGTATTGATTGAAATGTTTTACTATGAATTAACAATTCTATATATGAAAAATTCTCCGCTACAAGTATTTCCATATTTTGCTTATAAAACCAAAGGACTACCATTTATCTCGATAGACACCGATTAATCACGTTGTAGACAGCGACTGGAGAGGTATTCATATACCGAATGTGAGTCACCCATGGCATCTCTGGAGAGGGTGCGTCCCAATGTTCCAGCTTTCTATGAATCTGACCCATAAACATGGTTTACTTTGACCTATGGACCGATGGGTTAAAGGGCTGGCTGTAGGTACTAGGTCTGAAGTAAGTTTCCCTCTTGAAAGCTTAGAGGTAGTGGAGCATCAGCAATAAAAGATGATAAATCAGTACGTATGCATAAATTCAGTGTGGAAATGGTTCTAAAGAGTCAAGAATCGAATTATTTTTCTTAACATCAATCGACCAACCATTGACGGCGTAAAGAATGCATGACAATAATCTCAAAGATAAGTTGAGTAGAGAAGACCATCACATAAACGAACTGTGTCATGCCTTATCGAAATACTCTTTCTGGTTATTGTGCGCTCTACAAATAAGCGATATCAAACAGATAAATTCATAGGAAATTAATACCTAATGTCTCGTATTTCCACAAGGCTTAGATGCATACTATACGATAATCCATGCATACAAATGCTGATGTTCTCTCTACTTGCCTAGGTGGTTCAAATCAATCTTTATTTATTTTGTTTCTGATACCTGGGTCCCTCAAGAGCGTTTAAGTAATATCGCCATAGCTTTCGAAGTGATATTTTACTCTATTCTTGTAGATGGTTTTTCGGTGTCTCAAAAAGCTATCAATTTTCCAAGTTTACCTCTCATGAGTCTTTTGCTTGTTATGGAGATTATTATCACAGTCTCAACTTGTTTTGCTCTTAACAAAACCCGCACTCCCATACAGAATATTAAAATATTATAGACTCGCATTTACTAATTCTATTCAATGTGCAGGATATTTAAAAATATTTCTTTCCCCACTTTCTCTCAACTGAAGGAGTTTCTAAACTGCTCGACAGGAGCTTTACATTTAATTCCCCAAATACTGATGCAATCGTCATTACCGCAAAATTTAATTGTATGCGAAACTTATGAATGAATTGCATGCAACAAGTGTTTCCCAAAAAATAAAACAACCGCAACAACAATAAAGGACACCAAAAGTGAAAGTAAAAGTACAAAAACCAACAAAAAAAAAACCCGAAAAAAAGAAGTAAAAAATAAATACCCCAGAACAACAACAAAAACAAAAATTGGCCAAAAAAGAAGAGCAAAAATCACTGATTAATATTCATTTTTAACACTTTTCCAAACAAAGAATCCAAATAACAGCGGCATCAACAGCGGCAACAACAAAAATAAACCCCAAAAGCAATAAATGAACAATTAAATGAAATTTTACGCACAACTTCCAAAAAAAAAAAAATAAAAAATAAATAAAATATCGAATTGGTAAGAAAAAAAAAAGAAAAAAAAACAGAAAAAAAGGAACCAACATTGACATGAAAATGAGAATGATTGTGGCAGCAAACGAAAGCAACCACTACAGGAGTATGAGTGGCGGAATATGCAACAGTGTTGCAGCACACACATTTACGCACAGGATGCACGCACTTAAACGCATACACGCACACATCCCATACAGACTTTATAACATTGACGGGCAATGGAACTGACACTACAGCCATTGCACGACACAAATGTATGTGAGTGAGTGAGTAAATAGCTGCAGTAGTAAAGCGCGTAACATGTATATTAATAAACACCAACAACAATAAAATAGTATTTAAACTTCAGCCGTCCATAGTGAACAACAAACTTCGTTTAAAAAAGCACACTCACACAAAACAGTGAGTGGGGACCACATTAAAAATCTCCAAAAATATGCACCGAAAAAAAGAAACTGAAAACAAAACAAAAAAAAATATTAAGAGAGGTACGTACGTACGGTACTCTCTGAATACGGCCGAAAGAAGAATAATCGCATCGCAATTGTATGAATGAACCTGAAAATTGCTTACACAACACAGTGATTAAGAGAATGAGCTGAGCCAGAGAGCGGGAAAGGACGAAAATGAGCGAGAACGAGAAGTGTAATGCAAAAATATGCTTGAGAACCATACTCAGTAATAATAAACATGTGGAAAAATTTGCGCTTATTTTGTATTGCGTTTGCATCTGTTTTGGGTAGTGAAACCGTAGAGAGAACGAAGAGTATGAGAAAATTTAAGCAGTTCAATGGACGTACATATGTATATGCCGGCAAATAAATGCGGCTTTGACCCCATTCCAATGGCATATCAACAATAAGTCGTTGATATTTTCATGTCGACAATACGACCGTATTTTATGCTACAGCTTAAGTTACAAGTCAGAAAGTTTTCATTCCTATAATATATGTTGTCGCCAATATTAATCTTAAAGGGTAACTACAAGGGCCCTATTTCAATGGCCAATGAGTTCTTGATGAATCGGATTGAGGTTTGCACATATGAATCGAAATTGGTGGCATTTTCTTTGACAAAATTGTGATTTTTATGATGTTGTGTATAAGGACAGTTGTTAAGGTATTATCATAAGTGTGTTGACATTGTAGTCGATCAAAAAATGACTGGAAGAACTCCCGTATTAAATATTGAGTTTTCTCAGACAGACTGTCTAACATCAGAGGACGACGAGAATTCAAGTAACCCACTGCTATCCACTTGATTATTTAATGTTTAGTTGTTGATAAGTTCAATAACAATTTTTACTGACAGCCTGTCATGTCTCTTAAGTACCAATATCGAAGAATCTACTGCAATGCCTTTAGTCTCTTCGCTATACATAAACAAACTGAAGCTGTCATATTGTAACATACTTGGAGTAAAACATTATTTTTACAGCCTAATCCATGGGAAATAGTATTGAGCCACTACATACGCCGAGTTTCTTTTTGGATACTGCTTTTGTCATGTTGCAAATATTGTTAATATTTACATGGCTTTTGGTCTTATCCACAAAAACGTTTAAAAGTGCTTTAAAGACACGTGCATTGGCCCCACAGAGAACAGTCCTTTTTATTCTTTTTCGTCCCTTTAAGGAATTTCGCAATACTTTTTCCTCAACTTCTCTTGAATTATTTTTGTTTGTTTCAGTTGTGTTAACCAAGTTTTTCCAGGTAAGCAGGTCCACTACAACCGGAGGCTTAATGATTGGAATGGTTTAAGGCAAATTGAAGTCTCTTAATTTGAAAATTCGAAAACCATAATGAAAATATTTTGTGTCTCCACTCAGACACGAAAATGATTTAATTTTTAATAATAATAAAAGCATTCCTTCTAGCAATGCTTAAGGAAATCAAATCGCCATTTATGATGGATTTCATTTTACTATAACTTATATTTCGGAACTATGTATATCGTCTCTCATATCGTTAGTACGTATATTAATTAGACAACCTTGATATAACCAGTTATACATTTTTAAATTATACTTTAACATTTTTTTAAAAATTGTAAAATTAAAAAATTTAAAAAAAAGTTTAAATTTTACTTTTAGGAACGTATTTATGTTAAAGGAACAAAATCTTGCTTTCAAGATAGCATACCTAGATGAAGAAAGAAAAAAGGAATTTTTATTTTTTTTTTATTTTTATATTTTTTTTTATATTTTGGTTAAGCGCCTAAAAGTAGGCAACGTCTTTTTTTAAAGCCCAATAATAACAAAAGAGGATCAAGTGACGATAAACTTTAATAATAACAGCCAGAACAACAATAATAATAAACCAGTTATTCTCCAGACATAACGTAAGTGCGTGTGAGTGTAACTGTTAACAAACAGGACCACTGCACCCTGTTCATATAAAAGTGTGCGTGTACATAAGTAAGTAGTGTTGAACAATTGACTACAATATTAACACCCCATACAGGAAAAAAAAAGAAAGAAAAAATGTTCAATTGAAAACATTCAAAAACAAATGGGAGAGTGAGAAAGAGAGACAGTGAGTGGTGGAGTGGTAGCGCTCATTTGTTTTAATTCAAACGCAGCACATGTTTAAATATCTGTGCCTGTGTGTGTGTATGTTTATAGACGTGTATGCGTTTGTAATGATATTTATTTGCTTTTTGATTGTATATATATGTATGTGTCTGTGTTTATGTATGTGCATGCGTAAGTTTGCGAAAAACAGACGGGAAAAAATTCTGGAAAAAAATTGTTGCCGGCTTTATGGGTGCCAATGTCATTTCTCAAGGTCATTTCGTAATTGCTGATAATGAAAATTATTTATACACAATTTTCTTTTTTTCCGTTTTGTTCCTTTTTTTCATTTTCCTTTTTTCTTTTTTGTTGTTACCGGTTTTTTTTGTCTGCTTGTTTCACACCAATTTTTTTCGCTTGATTTTGTTTTCGGACAGTATTAACGCAGTTTTTATAATTTGTTTCTGTTGTTGTTTTTGTTGGTGTTTTTTTTAACATATGACCCCATTTGAGTTATTTTTAATATTTTTTTTAATATAATTTCGGTTAATGTTTATAAAAGACCAAAAAAAAAAACAAAATTATTAAACCATTGTCCATTGAAAATCATAGTAAACGTATTGGTGTAGTATGAATGACAAAACAATTATAAATATTGGAAAATTTCTGTTTTTTTATTATTATTATTTTTTAATAAATGTCGGCATTTTTAATTTAAAAAAAAATTTTGTTTTTTGTTCAATAATTATACATGAAGTAGTAGTTGTGTATGACCCAAAAACGTTGATAACGTAAATAATGTAAGACAGTGGTTCTGGGAGTAAATGGTGAATGTTATGTTTTCATCGCATGGAACTTTGTGAATATTTTGAAGGAAAAAGGAAACAAAGTATTGTGTTTCGTCAGCCTACAGGTATTGGTTGGTTATTCACTGAACTAGTGGATTTCATCTCTTTGCAAATAGTCCTTCCGATAGAACGATTATGACGATGGTGAGCTGAGTGAAGAGCGCGATTTTGTTATTTCCACAAATTGTTGGAAGATTTATACCTCCATGGTAATTAGGCAAAACAAACTAAAAAGCTAAAATAACAACTTATTTCCCAAATGAAGCTTCAACCAAATGACCGTTATGAACTTTCAAAGTTTAGAACTCCGAATAACTAATAACGACTTCTGCAGGAGCTGTAACGACTAAGACGAAGAGTTTACAACTGAACATCGTTTCTGTCATTGTTTGGCGCTTGGAACTTTAGGAAGAAGAATTATTGGGCATCCAGAATTTATTGACAGAACGTGTGTAATCAAAGGCGATTATTAAAAAATTCCAACTAACCACGGCTTGTAACTTTGCAACGAAAAAGGTAATATTAGTGTTATAAGGAGATCTTAGAGAGCCCAAGAAAACTATGCCCATTGAAGCGGCTGTCAATACAAGCGAACCTATCTCGCTTTTCTAATTTTTTTTTATCGAATAAAAAACATTTTTAAATCTCATGAATTCTATTGATGGCACTGTTAGCCTAGCAAGTAATGTTGAAAAAGTACATTCTCAGTAAATATATATGTACACGGCATATATTATAATTAAAAATCAATGACACACATTAAAATAATACAAAAAAATTAAAAAAAATATTCTGACGAAATACAAAAAAAAAAAATTTATAAAAAAAATTTAATGACATGAAACGAAATGATTTTCATACAAACACACCACAAATTAATAAAAACAACAATTACTATAACCAAAAAAAAACAAAAAAATAATAGCAACAGCTACAGTAAATTTACTGTCAGCAATAATAACAACAAACAATATTAAAAGCTACAAATAAAATCAAAAATAAAAACAAACAAAAAAATTCCAAAAAAAAAAACAAAAAATGAAAATATATTTGAAAAACGCAAGTGTTGCAAGTATAAAATGTAGTATTTACATATGCTCATACCACTCACTCGTTTACTATGCATTCACACAAATATCTACTTACTACTGCCTTATGCGGCCCCTACACATTGCGATTTGTTGTACAACTTCATCCAGATGTATGACAAATTGTAACGTTCGCGGACTGGTTGGTAAAATTTTTTGATTGTCATTCTACCGACGATCAAATTGAACAACCAAAATGATATGTATGAGGGCGATTTTTTATTACGTTCCCCATTGTAAGCCAGTGAAGGATAGCAAGTAGACAACATTTTAAACTAGAAATGAGTCAAAATTATAAGACCATTAACGCAAACATTGAAAGCGAACTAATTTTAAATGTTGATGCCACAATATAAGCTTAAAGCTTAAAGTTGAATAAAAATTTGGTTGAAAAATTGAAACGTGTAAAGAAGACGACCAATTGGTTTATTCAACTGTGTTGTACAACAAATCGCAACGTGTATGAACCGCATTACGGCCAGACACTTGCTTCTCTCTCCCTTCTCTTTCCTACCCAACCTACATCTGTCGTTTAAATACTCACTAACCCTTTCGGCCGAAAAACGTCATAAAAAATACAAATTCTGGCGAACGTAATAAAAATTGAAAAAAAAAGTACAACAATAACAACAACAAAAATGGTAACATTTCGCGAAATATGATGATTTTTTTCGGGGAAATTTTTTTTAATATTTTTTTATTCCTTTTTTTTGGTGGTCATCTGAAGGCCATTGCAAGCTGGGAAAATAAAAACAAAAATCAACGTTTGTGTACAAAATTCATATACTCGTAGAGTAGATTCGAGCAATGAGCGAGAACTCGAGCAAATTTACATTCATTCACATTAAAAATCCGTTCTTATTTGCATTAAACAGTGAAATTTTTGTTGTTATTTTTGAGTTTATTAAGTACAGTGATTGGAAGGTATTCATTGTTGGAACGCGACACAAGAAACGATTTTTTATGCATTTTTAAAATGAACTTTCAAGTCAAACGCCTGATAAAAACAGAAGAGATGTTTTGGAAATAAAACCAAACTTTAAGAACTACTATAGGAAGGAAAACTTCTATTTTTATTAAGAGTAATCCAGACAAGTTCAAAACGTGTGTTGAAGAAATCTTATCTTTCTTTTTGACACCTGACACTAGCAAAAAGATTTTATCAGATTATCGTATCAGAATATCCTTGATTAATATAAGGATAGTTAATGGTCATGTAACATGTAACAGCATATTGTAAACTGAAAGAACACTTGCTCAGAATGGAAATCGTCTCAAACTCTGTAGATTCTGTATTGGCATTAATGTGAGGCATTAATGCATATTTGAAGGAAAAACCATGCATATTAGGTGTCTTCTTGGGGATATCATTGTTGTCACGAAGCAGCATCCTGTAGTTTGTGATGGCTATAGGTTTAGAGGAGACGTTATAGGGATAGCTTTTATAGATTCTAGCCAGTACAATAGATCATATCGTAGCTGTAATATGGCTACTCCTCAAAAGAAAAAAAAACAAACTACGATCACAAGATTACCAAGTATCATTGCTATAACGTCCTCTACGAATAATTGATTAAATGCAGTGATAAGAAACTTTCTCCGTTCTACTCTTTTTCTGCTTGGTATTTCTATGGTGTTCATTATTTAAGTTATCCACTCTGAAATGTCACGAGGTCTTCCTGTAGGAACTATATTGAGAAGAATTAAAGAGCCTTAACATGGATCCTTCGGGTTTTTAAGCATGATATTTACATTACAATCCTTTATTCAGAAATACCATCTAGCTTACACTACTCATGGATTTACACCACCAACGTTGTGTGTGTTAACATCGACTCCAAACGACAGATTTTAGAAACTTTTCATTGCAAATTTTATTTGCTCTTAAAGTTTTTGCCACAAGACAGCTGAGAGAGGGAGAGAGAGTGATAGAAAAAAAACATTTTTTTCGTATTTCGTTTCGTTCAAAATGTCTCAGCTGGGGTTTGAACCACGGGCTCTCATCATCATCATCATTTCATCAATTTATTTGTTCTCCATAATGAACTTTAATGATTTCATTCCTTAAGATCAAACAACAAAAACCAAAAATGAATTCTGCATGTCGTCATCGCTCTCATCAGTATCATCATCATCATCGACAAAGTCTCAATGAATATACATGTATGTATGTGTGTATGGCAACAACTGTTGTTCATATCTTGTCTCTGTGCATGTGTTTGCATGCGATATTTCGACTGTTGCTGCTACTGCCACTAACTATGGCATGGCATTGCTTCAGAGTTACTGTTGCTCATTTGAATCGCATTTAAGTATTTATTTCGGGTGTTGTATACATACACATACGTCTCTTTTTTTACATTATATTTCTTCTTTTTGTTTTTTATCATTTTTTTTTGTGCTCGTTGGTGGTTTTATCATTGTTGGTTGTTGTTGTTGTTGCTTTATTTTTCGTTCTTTTTTTATATTTTCGTTTATTATTTTTTATTTTTCGTTAATTTATGGCAATTAAAATTTAAACACTTTTCACTGTTTGAGTTTCTCTCAGTTTCTCCATTTCTTTCTCTCTTCGTTTCAATTTTGCAAAACACCGCGTCATCCTTGTGTTGTAGGCAGTTGGCATTGCAATGATGCTGAGCCTGTTGGTGGCATTTATTTGAACTCTTTTTGCCAAAAATTTCAACAAAAAAAATCAAACAAAATATGCTCGTAAGTGATAATATTTGAGTCTGTATATTTTACTACTTATACCACCACAATAAGAGGACACACGTGTACGAATATTTCTCTTACATACAATATATGCATGTACATCTGTACATATGTATGTGTGTACGGCCGATTTACTCATTCGTTCAATAATTTTTTAGAATTGTCAACGATTTTTATTTGCTGTAGCATTTATAATTATTGAGATGAATTCATATATTCATTAATTCACATTTTTAAATTCTTTTACAATTCATAGTCATTTCCTGGATTTCCACTGACGCTATTTAAACAATTAAGCGCCACTTTGGCATGAACAATGAAATTTTTCTTCAAACTAAGAAAACAATTTCAACATTTTCTAATGAGAACTGTAAACAGGCTAACAGATTGTATTTCAAGAGACTTGAATCAATCTCTTAAAGAATAAATTAATAAGAGGTTGAATATTCAATGCTTAAATAGTGCGTGACTTTCAAATAATAATAATGACATGAAAATGTCACATTATATTGCATTGTCTGTCACAACACTTTAAAACCAATTACTAACGAATTACCGACATTTTACGAATTACCGATTTTTTAAAAATCGATTCGTATTTTCTATTATTCACATGTAATTTGCATTTAATTTTTTTTCTTGCTGACGTTTACTTTTGTTTTCGATGTCATATCCCTACAACTATGTACGTATAACTTACTCTAAGCTCTGCTAACCTGATATCTCTCTATTTGATCGCGTAGTACTATATAAAATATTCTTATTCTTATTCCCTCCTTAAGTCCATAGTTCTAATGACTTCATAACATGTTACACTAAACACACTACCGATTATGACGACCATTACGTATGATTTTGACTTTATTTAACACGCATTATTAAATAAAACAATAATTTTATTTCCTTTCCCATTCATCGCATTAAATATGAATATTTTTTTAAATAATTATACGATTGAAGGAATTCCTTATACGGCCAGTGGAGAACAACAACACAATATAATGACTGACTTACATACATACATACATGTTTTAGTACGAGTATTTATGGCATAAGTTATAAATTTAGGCTGACTTAGTTCTTTTTGTCCTTCTTGAACATATATTCTTGTGGTCAATTTTCGTTAAGCAACACGGTAAACTTAATTTCAATTAAACATTGCGTGACACAAAATTGTGACATTAACACCGCCAAACAGAATGGCGGCGGCTAAGGAGATTAAGCGAAAGACGACATGCGGACGAACAGATGGTAGCATTAAATAATTTTGGTTCGTATAAGTATAAAATAAAGAATAAGGAATTTTTAATATTTAATGTAACCCAGTAGGAAATGGAATGCAAGCATTAAAAACCAATGTATACCATACATTTGCAATTGCAATTCAAAACATTTTTTTTTTAATTTTTATTTTGATTCAAACTAAAAAATAAAAGCATCATCAGTTGCACTTTATTGGACATTAATCACTCTTTTGCAAATAATACATACATATGTATGTATGTATGTATATATGTATTTCTATTATATCGGGATGTATTAATTCGTCGCCGTTAGTCTTATTCGACTACATGAAAGATTTTATGTTTGGATATTGGTGCGAAACCTTAGAAAATATAGCTGCAGGAAGAACTGAAACGAGGCGTATCACAACGCCATTCGTTTGACGAATAGATTTAAGAACGTTGAATGAAGATCCGTTTGTTCATAGAAACAATATTTTCAGCCACAAAGCTTAAACATAATTGCCCGGTTTGATAAGAATAACAGTCAGATATAGTTCGAGAGCTGCCAAGACACCGTGTATGATAGAACGTTACAGTCAATACAACAAGGTACCGCGATTTCTGACTTCTTAATAACACAGCACTCGACACAATGAATTTATTGAAAGGCGATTTTCTGATCAATTAAAATTACGTCTTAGAGCTGTTTACTGTCCTCCAAGATCAAAGGATTTTACTCCACTACATAAACCATTATTGAGATACCTTTTGAAATTTTTTATTTATTATTTATATTTTTAATAAAATATGTATGTGACAATGGAAGCTCTATACGTGAATCTTTTAAATGTAAGCGGCAGGCATAATTTATCATTCCAAAATAAATATTTAATTAATTATTGAAAGTGGTCTGTGCTTTTTTTAATATTTAAAAGCAGAATTGATGTCAATGCAGAATTGTTGGGTTCGTGAGATGGACATCACATAATATTTCAAAGGCAAGTCGTACTCCGTCTTGCGGGTTCAAAACTACAGTTTGCCTGGTGATGTTACCTCAGTATGACCTCAGTATGTGGCCTTCTATCCTTCTATTAATCCATTTACATATCCAGATTTCTTCAGCTTTCATTAACAATTTTTATTCTAGAGAACAGAGATTATACGGTGTACATACCAAAAATCATTGAATTGAATTTTTTAATGATAAATCCATATTGTTTCTATTAGACGCCATTTTATTTCGACAAACCAAAACATTTTATAGATGTTCGGCTTTCGGTGTGCTGTCCTGTATTCATGTTTTCTTCACGATTGCTAAAGGCCGCTAAAACTCTCCAATGTTGCATTTGAGTAACGTCGCGATTGCAAACGCAGAACGATCTTGCAGAACGATTTCTCATACCCAAGAGTTCACTCAAATTTACGTCATGGCTTTTATAATTTAGTGCATTTTCGACCTCTGTGTCACAAACCTCTGAAAGTAATTGTGCAGGGTGCCAATGTAAATAGTAAACTTAACTTTGGTTTATTAATGACATTCCTTCGCAAACAAGAAAGAATGCGCACTAACCCCGCGAAATTCAATTTGTTTTACTTTCTGTCGAACTAAGCGACAGAACTTTTTTATTTTTTTCAATTGGTATTGGTTGATAAGCGCCTGTTAAAAAGCGTAGTGCCTTTCAGTTCACTTACTTACGTAGTTGTTCATTACAACTCCTAATTCAGGAATACGACCTAGTTTCTCACTTCACCTATGTTATGTATGTTATTTTTATCCATGAGTGGAGGGACCGACGAATCAATACCGTCTCTGAGCGATAGATTTGAGAAATTGTTCATGGCAATGTTTTATTAACTCTGAGCATTTGCGAGAAGAATGCTGAGGGGAAGTTCGCGGAAAGAAATTCAAAAAAATCACAAACTTATTGACCGTATATTCCCATCACTCTTAGACTAATAGAGACGGGAGTTGTCACAATCCAAGTCAGCTTAGTCCGTATATTCGTGAAAAACAAGCCGACAGATATCATCTACGTATTCCAAATCCTCTAAACTATAAAACTTAACAACACTTAGCCCAGTATATGTGGCAGATGAAGGATTTTACCACGTATCCTTGCTATACGATGGTTACGATAGTAATTTTGTAGCTTACTTGGTTTACATACGAGTATATTTTTCTTCAAATAATTTTTCTTTTAATTTTGCCCACACTTTCCAATAAGGTCCTTTACAACTACACCTTAAACTTAAATTGTTTAGGAATAAAAGGAAAAGAAGTGGAATTTCTTTTTGTGTATTATATGGTCGAGAACAACCCATATAAATATTTAGATTAGGACACATACAAAATACAGTTTAATGTTAAAGAAATGCAAATAATGTGTCACGAATAAGATGAAGACAATACTACGCTAATAACATACATACACACACACATACGTACATATAAACACATAAACTCACATACAATTAAAAGTCAAATTAAAATAAAGAGACAGACAGACAGACGAAAGTCTAATAGAAGAAGGTTGAAACACACAAGGAGTGTCCCTTTAATAACAAGAATTTCTCTCAAGAGACTTAAAGTAAAACAACGGCAATGACAACATGCGACAACACCAGCACCAACAACGACAACAGTAAGTCACAAGAAAATAGTTTTTAAACACAAAATATACAGATACAAACACACACGCACACACATACACACACACAGAGTACACATAATACTTGTACAAGTAATTAAAGTATTTAAGCTTAAAAGTACACATTCACGTAACGTGTAATGTACATACGTATGTATGTATGTAATGTGTGTAGGTAACGAAAACGTTAAGAAATACTTTTCAATGAAGTGTGTGAGTGCGAGTGTATATGAGTGCTTGTAAGGATACTAATGTCCTTGGAATATGTGACAATATTCACACATGGCTATCACTATCACACTAGCCTTGTTGCCATTTTATAAATTTACTTTGATGACGCCAAGTCTCTGTGGCGTCTTATTTTATTTCATTCTTTACATTTGTTTGCTCTTCTTCTATTTTTTATTTCCTCTCCTTACCTCTTTTGTTTTCTTGCTGTATTGTTTTATTTTTTTGTATTTCATTTACAGTGTGTGTAGTATTATTATTATCGTTGTTGATAAGGATAATGAAATCCTTGAGGTAAATGACTTGAAATATTTTATCTTCTACTCTGGAGAGTGGGGCAGTTTACTAGTTTATAATAAACAATTACAAGGTGTCTGTGTAGGTGTGTGTGTTACAAGAAGAAGAATTATAACAAAAGGTGCGGTTTAAACTTGAAGCAATTTTCATATTTTTAAGAACAAAAGCTGATAATGGCCATTTAATGGAGATATTTATTCCGTACGACTGGTAACGTCTTTGTTAAGGCGTACTTAAGAAAATTCTTGGTCAAGTTCTTTAGTTTCTCAAAGTGTTTAATTAATTAATTCTATGATTAGAAACATGTCGTTGACGGTACTCTATTTAACGAAAGTGCAGGGAAAGACTCTAAGACAAGTGAAATTAAAATAGAATCGTATACTTTAGCGAAGTGATTGTAAGTATTACCTGGAAGTCTGTCAATCTGTATGGTCATGTGATGTGCAGTGGCAGTAAGTAGGGCATTTAACCTTCAGTATAGTGCGGGATGCCTCAAAAGAAAATATTTTTAGTTCAGCTTCCTCCATGAGTAGAGCGGGATATGATACCAGAATTAATGTCCAAACTCACCAACATTCCCTGAATAAATCCTGCTATTTCAGCAATCTTTAGATTGTGGATGTCAGGCAAAAGTTTAAAAATTCTCAGGGGACTATACTATGAAGACAATCTTTTCCGACCTAGCGCTTCTCCAGAAGTCAATTCAGTAAAAATCTAAAGTCTATCGGCATACCTTCCTATTGAGAAAACAGAAAGGAACCATATACTCGAACCAAAACTTCCTAGTATTACTGCATATCCAAGTTCAGGTTAATCCAGGATCTAACTGCTGCGAGCCTTATAACTGTGTTTCACTAGAAGATCAGAGGAGCGCCATTCAAGTATAACAAATAATGTTGAAGTGCAACAGAGCGTACTGGTGGTTACAATAGTCAACTGCTTGAGCACTTGGCCCTTCAGTCTGCAGTGTCATTAGTGTTTGCATTCCGTTTACCAAACAAGAGCACCAAAACGGCTAAATACAGCCAGTATATGATAGCGCTTCTAAACCACCACGGTCCTTTTAGAGATGTAAGACCCTTTAGTAGGTCTTTTCACCTCCACAATTATATTATGCTTCCATTAAAATTTGGGCTCTAAAATAACTCCTAGAAAAGTTAACCTTTTAAGTAGGGATACTTGAAACTCATTAAAGACTTGCCAGTCAAATGTTATTAGATCTGAGACAACGGTTTAAACAAACCAAAATATGAAAAAATATTTCTTAGGCAGATTTCTGGCGAAAACTCTGAGAATAAATAAAAAAAATTTCTCAAAAATCTGTGGTTCAGAGTCGACTTTAAAATGTAGGTTCCGCCACTCAGGTACAAAAATTAACGCCCACAACATAAGTGGTATGAGAAGCTAGGTAATGCTGACCTACGGGTTGTAATTATTACGTACGCATGAATGTAAGTCAATTCTATATTGCGGGGATAGACGCCTAAAAAACACTATAAGCATCTTACTGTTGTAAGGTTCCAGACTTAAGTGATTACCTCTCAAAGATTTTTTAATATGGCAGGTTTGCACAACTTAAACTTAATCAACTCATTAACAGTAATCACATGTGTGTATAAAAATGAATAAACCAACTTCAGCTTATTATCTAATGCTTGTATAGATAATTTAACTAATTGCTGCACGAGATAAGTTGTCTCTAAATGAACTTTTCACATAACGCTCTTTTCAACTCAAAAATTTTGCTTTATATTCCATCTTAGTCATGAATATTGAACCATATGATCACAAAATTATGCTGCAACAGCATAAAGCTTACAATCTTATATTCGAATTCGATTATACCAAAAATATTTCATTGTTTAGGCATATAAATAAATAATCTGAGTAACGTATCGACATACAATGCATAAATTTCGAATATTATGTATGTTATGTTTAATCAATGCCAAATAATCAATGAATTTAAAATTAAATCAGTGGCAACATAAAAAAAATCAATGAATTTAAAATGGGTTTAAAGCAGGAGAAGAAAAATTCAAGAATTAATTCCAATTCCTATAACGATACTCATTTCGAATATTTTTGTTTTAGCGAACGCTCGATGGTGTTTAATTTAAAGGATAGTATGTCCATGAAAGAAAACTTAACAATTTTCTACGAAATCGAACTTCTATTGTAGTTGATACAAAAACTCATTATTTCTAATGTTGTATACAATGAACCGCCAAAATAATGCATTTTTAACATAGAAACGTATATGCAAACAACACATCCTAAAACAGAAATATACAATCACAAACAAATTCCAGTCAGTCAAAAAACCTACAAAAACGCACTGAAATTTCAGATTGCGTCTGGTTTTACTTTTTGGTGTATTTTTGGTGTAGACATGCAAAATTGAAAGTGTGAGTTTGTTTAGACTCATACTTCTTTCTCAGGCGATTATTACGTGTTTGCACAGAGTACTGTTTTTTTTTTGTTGTTTTTGTTGATTTACGTCTAAAGCTGCCATATATTTATCATTATCGAAGTCTAGCAGTCATTTTGATTCATTTTTTTTTTGGTCTTCTTGTCTTGTTTATGTCTGCCGATGTGTTTTAAAAGATTTGGAGAATACGGAATAAAAAATACCGTTCATAAGTGCATGTGTGTGTATAGTGGAGCATAAGAAAATTCCTCTTTTAATTTCTATTCTTCAGTCCAAACATACATTTGCACTTCCATTTATTCTTTTATTTTGTTTAACCAACTGCATGTCCTTTCATACGTATTCTTGCATGTACGCCCTTGCCACTACTATGCGAGAATTGCACGTTTATGCAATCGTAGACAGACAGACAAACGCAATTAACTCTACCTTAAGCCTATTTTGGCAAAAAAAACAAATCAAAAAAAATTTGGAGAAAAGCAAAACAAAATAAAACTTTCATCCAGGCAGGGAAGTTTTGTATTGCTTTAGTGCTTTTGCATGCACTTTTTTACTCTTTCACTCCCTTCACAGACACACTCTTAACTTATTTTTAATTTTGTTGTTTTTGCTGCTGTTCAAGTCTATTTCTTAAAATTTGTTACCGTTTGTTATCATTGTTATTGCATTTCACATGTGTGTGTCTGGCTACGTACATATGTTTGTCAGGCTTTTCATTTCAAATCCTAAATTCTTATTGAGCTCTTGGGTGTAATTTCATGTTTTGTTGTGCGCCTATTTTTCGGAGAGCAGGTAATAATGCATTTTTTTTTTGTTGGCATGTTTCGCATTCAGATAAGGGCGGCATTGTAATGAAAAGGAATCAAGTGATAGTTTCTGATAACTTTTTATTATACACTATCAAGGACAGCTCAGTGTCAAGGACGAGTTCAATAACTTCTTTAAAATAATTTTTTGCATCCATCGTATCTATTGTATCTTTCGATACAATATTGCAGAAAGTTTGCCGACTTTACTCTCATGCGTAAAACAGTAAAATTACTTCAACAAAGGTTAAGAGAGTTAAGTAAACTGTTGATAACATGAACTACGTGAGTAGCATGGTGGCATTCGATTGCATGCTCGCGACTATGTGTCGACAAGAGAATGTCTATAAATTCCTGTAAGTAAACTTCCTCAGTTCGGATATTTTGAAAAGCAGAAATATGAAAAGGAAAATAATTTGTTCGGGGGTCTTCAGGCAAAAATTTGATTTATTTTATTTAAACATTACAATCATTGAATTTACTAGTAATAATCGTACCTTTGTCCATAGTCTTGAACAGCTTATAGAATATACTGTCTCTGCTGTTCGTCTTTCGTAAGAATCGTATTTTATTCTTCCATTCAAATCGAAGGCACAGTACCATAGAAACTCAGGTGCTTTCTTCTTCAATAACAGAAAGCTGGTCAATGTCATCTACCCATAGATTAGTTTCCTCCCCTTTCTCATCACCAAAGCTCCTATAGATTTCACCCAAGTCATCCATCATTTAAGATGTTTTCTTTGTATTCTCTTTAAAGTAATTACTATCATAGCTGAGTGCCGCCCTAATGTTGTCGTAATTGCAATTTTTGTTTGAATTCTTTTTTTGTATTTCTTTTTTTTTTTTTGTTCATTTTGTTCCTCGAGAAATTTGTGTTTTAAATTGCATTTTTCGTTTGTTGCCAGGTTGTGATTCTATTTCATACGCTTTCGTAGTTCATTTTCAAATCGAAACCAAAACTTGAACTTATTTTATTTTATATTCTATACTGTTTGGTGTTGTTGTTGTTGTTGTTGGTTTATTTATAAGTGTACCCCTGTTGTTGCAATTATGCAATTTAATTGTATTCCATTGATTCCATTGATTCCATGTTGTGTTATGGACTTCTATTTTTGTAGTCTTTCCTTTAAAAGGGTATTAAAAGTGAAGATGTATCGACGTTAATTGGTTTACAATTGCAGACAAGTTTTTCGTCTTGCATTTGAGTTGAAGAAACTTAAAAATTACAGTGTCTAGAGCAGCAACATCCGCCTTTGTGGTGCCACAAAACACCCTCGTCTATTTAAATTAGTTTGAATTATTGAATTTTAACAAAAGTAATCGAAGTTCTTGTAATTCAAATAAAAATGTTTGTAAAATATTCAACAAATTTAAGTAAAAATTGAATCGTTTGCAAACTATGCTATAAAGGAGAGATCCCTCGCAGTGTGCTTCAATAATGTTCAGGCCAATAAAATCCAATCCTTAGAGGAGTTATATTGTCCGCATGCTAACAGGAATTGACAAATACTTTGTGGTGCATATAACTTTACTATAAGAAGCAATGTATGGAACAGCACGAAGACATATTTTCACCTCTCTTCTGGATTCCTTTTCTTTATTTTGAGGATAATAATCGACGAAGGACTTGAATATGTCTGATACGCATACAAAGTGCTCACACGTTAAAGAGCTAAGAATCCGAAACAACTACGCAAGAAAGAAAAACTTTGCATAAAATTGGGCACGACGGAGGGGTCTGACTATGAACCCGGATATTTTTACGTAAAAGAAAGACGTAAAGTGGTCATTATAATAGTCCCCGTTGTCTGCATGATCCGATTAATATATTCAACCTAGTGAAATACTTGAGTGTTATTCTGTAGCCTCACTATAAAAACGATCTCCTCATGCCTTTCTCCCGATGGAGAGAAAATGCTTCATTAGAATATATTAAAGGATTTGAAGAATGTTTTGTTTAGGTATAAGGAATTCCATCAAGACAGGGACATGGGAAGCAATGTCCTCCATCTAACCGATTGAGTTACATGTCAGCTATGAGACGATGCTTGCGATATATCGCCTCCAAGATATGGAGGAAGGGATGAACCAGGTGATCAAATCGTATCACCAGAGACTAATTGAGATATTGGACGGATACTCGCTTAACGTGGAATTATCCAACGCATCTATCAACACCAATTGCTTCACTTTGATAACAAATCGGCTTTGTTTGGTCAAAAAGATTCATTGCTCAGATGCGAGACCTGGAGAAATGTTGCTGCGTGAATGGTAGAAAGAAGGATATAGGACGTCAGTAGAGTTGTATATAGAAGAAGCAGAAATAAAATAATGACTCCAGTTATCGTTCTAGCAGATGTACGTGCGATTGGGGAACGTAGACAATGGGCCAATGACAATTTTGTAAACTTGATATTTTGGAGTATGAATTTCTTGACTGACATTCAAATGTCAATTAGGGTGATACGTGGTCAACAACTGTTCTGGAATGTAAGCAGGTGAGTAACAATTATTTAAGGAAAGGCATGGTATGCATTATATGGATACCCTAGCATGATGAAAGGATCGGAAGTAATTCTATTTGCTGGATGCGAAGAAGAATTATTAGATTTAGATTTTTTTTTTATAAAAAACTTCTTTATGTCTTATTCAGAAGGAAGTTTCAAATGAACTGTTTAAAGATTTATTAAAACGCTTGCTTTAAAATTCACAGAAACCCTAAACAAACTGTACGTAGAGGAATAACAAATTGAAAGCATTAAAAAATAATTTTTCTTTTTATTAGTTTTCCGCAAAATTAATGTAGAAAACACTAAAATGCACAAACGGAATTGAAAATGTAAATTAATAAATGACATCGACAAAATGCTCATACAATATGCAGGTGTACATATATGAATGTAGACACATAATATATTCAAATATTCTATATATGTATGTATGCATGCATATTCTTTATAGTATATGGATTTACATATATGAATGCAGGCATATAGAGATAATTCTATAGATATATTATATACTACATATGTACATACATACATACGTTTGTGATAATATACTGTACTATCATCTATGCAGTATAGTATAATAATGTCCATATAGATGAGCAGAAATACAATCCCATCCAGTACAATCCAATCCATTTCAATTCAATTCATAGATAAACTATGAGTCTAGGACAAAACAAGTTAATTCTGTTATTTTTGTGTTGCGTTGCCATATGTTGTTCTGTTGAATGTTTTCTATGCCTCGTAGTGGTATTTACACCGCTACATACGAGGTGTAGTGATTAAATTATTTTGAAAAAAAAAAATTCCGAAATATTGTATAAACTTTATTCAAGACTTAGAACAGCTGTCTACCTATATAACTTGGACAGTTGCTGCTATATATGCCCGCATTCTTCGCGCTTAAGTGCATATTAGCTATACATGTAGCCTTTTGTTTTTGAAGCGAAGGTAGAAACCCTTTACTGTAGGCAATGACTGGCTATGCAGGAGAGCGGAACATTGTATAAAATTGGGCACAACCAAGGAGTCTGAATATGAACCCGGATATTTCTACTTAAAGGAAAGACGAAAAGCGGTCATTATAATAGCCCCCTTTTTTGTGCATGATAGGATTAATATATTCAACCAAGTGAAATACTTGGGCCTCACTTCAGAAATGATCTACCGGCTCTACAGAAACGTATTAACAGCCATACTAAATAATGCATCACCAGTGTGTTGGACATCACTCCATTAGAATATTTTAAAGGTTTCGAAGAAGTGCAAACAAGGCAAGGACATTGGAAACAATATTATCCATCCAACAAACAAATACCGGTGCTGTTTTAAGCGTCTCTCTTCTTTTAACAACGTTTGATTTACACAATAATTTCCACTGAAAACATGCGTCTGTAGCTGTAATTTCAACCCTGTATGCTTCACCTCAAGTCAAGTGTGTCATACGAACCGTACATGTTTCATGGTTTTATCCTCTTTTTGGCATGCCGGATACAGCGTGTCATCACGTTAGCATCTAAAGATAACTGTTGTATCCTCCAAATACCGTTAGAAATTGAGTTCGGTGACAGATGACAATGGCATGCTTGTGGTGTATACATACTGCCTTTGTAGAGTTAACTTCTTCTTCTGGTTATATGTGAAACAATTAAAGCCTCAACAAATGTGGTGCGATATCCACTACAAAACCAGACACAGCTTGTGCCAAAAACAGACCTCATACACTTTCATAACTCAAATGACGATTTAAAGTCACAAAATAAAGTCATTGGAACCTTGAATTGTTGTGGATTTATCGCTTAAGGCCAGGCAAGTTTACTAAAAAAATGTATCTAAAGCTCTGTATTTAGTAGAACCGCAACTGGTATGTTCTAGGCATAAGCCATTTATTACGAAAATACTCGGTTTTTTCCTTAGACTTATTCCAGTTTTTCAAGTATGCCACGAACTGTTCTAATTTAACAGCTTCTCTGCTAGAGTTGCCGTCTTTCATTGTCTTGACAAAACGTCCTCTGTTTATTATGTTTGCTCATTCTGTTCTATTCTTTCCGAAAAGGTAGTGCTGCCGGAAAAGACGCAAATATTCGTCAACAATTCCATATCAGTCGTAAAATTTGAGACAGCCTTATCTTTAGTAACTGAACCCTCAATGTAATCATATTCAGAGCGTGGATATACGACAAACATAGCATGAACGATCGTAATTGAAATGATACAGTCCTGTAGGCATTTTCGTATGCTCTTAATAAATGTGTTTCTTGTATTGACACACAGGATTATTAACTACGTTCACTAATGAGTTTCAGGCGCTTCGATATTCCGCACATCTTCTCCAGTTGTCTCTTTCACTTAGTCCTTCCATATGGTCCTTACACTAGACTTCATTCTGCATTGTTTATCTGATGCGGCACTAACGAATCTGCATCAGAATTCCAATACGCAAAGCTTTGTCTCTAAACTCTTCTTAGATTATCTTAGTACCATGATCTCTTCAGACAAAATATTTTGAACACTTTATGTCCTCCTTTATGCTTACAGAAGTTGAAATTCTACTTTTAATTGCACACAGTATTTGAATTGTTATTGTGAAACTGCTTAGAATTACCACGAGCCTCTCACTTGACTTCAAAAGCCAAGTTAATCAAAGGATTTTAATTTTTATTGTAAATATATTTTTTTCTTTTTTTTTATACTTTTTTATTATTATTTTGAATACTTTGTTTAAATTTGTTTTTTTTTATAATATTTTTTATTTTTTATTTTTTCTTCCATCACTACAATTGCTTTTATGTAGAAAATACGCAGGAAATTCAAAAGTGTGTGTGAGCCTGGCAGGGGGATGGATTGCTGAGGGTCAATCATAGATAATGATGTAACAACAACAATAACTACAACAACAAATATTATATTCAACATTGACAAAAGTTATTCAAGTCCATGCGTTTGAGAGGCTGTATCTGTTTTATTTTCATTTATTTTTTTTTACAACAAAGCAACACAAGAAACGCGTATAAAAGCTTTAGGCTTTATTGCACAAAGTTTGAAGCAATTTTTATTGCAAATTACATGGCGAATAGAACAGAAACTAGTTGGGCCACTGCATCCATCAGAGCTGGCGGTGACATGTCAGGCCATGCCATGCCAAACCATACCAAGCCAAGCCATGCCATGCCATTCCAATTGTTTTAATTCTTGTGCTCGTGCATAAAATGACTGACTGGGTGATTTTGATGGTTTAAAATAACCACCGCACGCATCTTACTTACCCGTCAATGTTGTATACATTTTGGAGGCGGAGCATTTTTTCAGTTTTTTTTTCGTATTTTTTGTTTCGCTTTGCCATGCTTTGCTTTGCTTTGCTTTGCTGTGCTCTACAAGTTTTATTTTTTAGTTCGATTTCTTTTTTCTTTTTTTTCATGGAAATTTTTTTCTCTTTTTGATTTTTTTTTCGTTGTTTTTATTTTAAACGCAAGCGCGCATTTTTAATAACCAACAAACTACTACTGATGCTGCCACAAATGCAATTTTTGTTGCTGCAACAACAAATCCATGTTATGAGTATGCGAAAACCATGTATGTGTATGCGTGTGTGTGTATGAGTGCATTATTTTAGTTGCTGTTGGTTTTTCTTGCATTTTTTTTGTTGGGTTTTTGTATGCAAAACTGCATAGGTTGCACAAACCCAAAACAAATGGAGGATTTAACAAACCCAAACCGTATGCAAAATTCAGCGAAACAAAAAGGATACAAAAACAAAAAAGAAAAGTTGAAAGTGCAACAGCAGTGCAAAGAAAAAAGAAACAGAAACAGAAACAGAAACATAAACAGAAAATGATTTTATAAAATATAAACGAAACGCAACATATTTCCAAGCAATTTCTACAGCAACAAAATAGGCGAAAAGAAGGAAACAAAAAAAAAATCACTCTTGTATTCCAATTGCATATTTGCATATGTTGTACGTGTACGTGTATAACTGCGAGTGTGTTGTAGGTTGCATCCCTACGAACATAATGTACGTGTTTGCAATCCAAATGCGGGTTAGCAAAAAAAAATTGTCTTTCTTTAATTTTTATCATTGCGACTATGACTGACAACACCACTAGTGGCCAATACAAAAAGGAAAAAAGCAAACGAAACCCTTATTTAGGAAACACAACAGTCGTGTTCAAATAAAGGGCACAGTTCCTCAAAATCATTGAAAACTAATAATTCCTGAAGTTTAGAAGCTTGGTAAGCCATATCGTTTTAGTGATTTTTATCACGCAATTTCTAAGACAATTTTCATGAGACCATTCGCTCCACGGGAAATTTAAATGAAGTCTAACGTGAGATTGGCGTTTCTCTGTCGAGAGCCAAACATATGATCGCACAAAAACTCTATTATTTAGAAATTGGTAAGATGGGGTAATGAAGACACTTTTAAAGACACCACAGAGATCTGGTAAGCCATCTTATCAACGTCATAGCAACAATAACAGATTACTGGCCACTTGTTGTTCACGACAAGAGTCTGGGAATACCTCATAACGAGTTCTGCAGTTCTGCTGCAACAAGGAAGAAGATTAGACCACAAAACATCTTCTCTGCTACTGTCCGGAAATTGAAAACCTGAAAAGAGTTATTCTTGCGCACTCAAAATATGTCTAGTCAAAGACGAATTGTGAAAAGTTCACAGATTCACAAGACTCTAAGGGTGGTTAAGAGATGTCAACAAGGAGTTATTCTTGTATATAACGGAATAGGTAATATCGGTGTTACAAAAGGGCCTTATATATATATATAGGACCCAAATAAGCTGTGCCCATTGAGGCTTCTGCCAGTTTAACCTAAACAACTTATATAATATTACAAAGTGATTTGCAACACTTTAGTACAGTATTTACGTAAGATTTACGATTGATTTGAAAAAGTTAAAGAGAGAACACAACGGAAAGCAGAAGTAAAAAACAGCGGAAAGAACTGAAGTAGGCCAAATGCTCTATATGGAAGCGAAGGGAACAGTTTGAGTATTATTTTGTTGTACCAACCAAGTTCAATTCTTATATTCTCCCTTGCACCAATGATTATAACACTGCAAATCTTTCTTGATGACGTCGACCCGTAAACTGTGTATTTTCAGGATGTATTTTCAGCTTTTAAACTACCACTGGCTGCTCTTCATAAAAAATTTGGCAGTCCTTGTGTGCTACCACATCTATTGGTCGAATAGCAAAAGCTTTTGTCACACCAAAAACTTTCAAACTGTTAGTAGTATGAGCGATAGTTTTTTTTTTTATATGCTGTAGAGAGATCTTATTATGACTTCGCACAGATTATCATCTAATTCAGCACCGACGTATTGAAGTCACACAACAAAATCGAGTATGAAATCTTTCTGAATCGATTGCATCATGAATTGTTGCTTAAAGTACCGTTTATTGTAATATTATTCAGGTTGAATAATGACTAAACAGACAGTCGTGGAGCATTGAAGAATATTGTGCTGAGCAGCACAATGTCTTGGGAACCTGCACATCAAATTGAAGTTTTTCCAAGATTATCGAATATATGTGCAGCAGATAGGGATGCATTTAACCGTTATCTCCAACAAATTACATCGAATTGCTCTCTCACACAGACTTCTGTCATTCATCGCAAAGGAAAAGTGAGAAAATGAACACACTTGTATAGAGGCCAGATAATTCCTAACTTTTATGGATACATACAATATAAACACGATTTGATTTAAATGTGCCTATAGTTTGTCTTAGAAATACATACATATATAAAACCCTAAACGGAACAATGATACATGTCATGACAAGGAAGATAAATTTTACTGTCATTATGCGGCACTTGATGACCCGGCACCGATAATTTGTTCGACAAAACTTGTCTAGGTAAATATGAGTTGAATGGGATATATGCTTTCATAAAATCGGCAGGATGTCTAATCGGTGTATGCCTGGTACTGTAGAAATACGGTAAAAGAGGTACATACGTTGGTATTAGGATGACAATGAATACAACTATTCTATGAAAATCTTTCACAATTAAACTTCTCGTGGAAAAATTCCTAACAAGATTTGTACCCTCCTCATAAACTGACGGTGGCTTTTATCCTCTCATTTTCTGACATTCTGGGCCGACCTCTTAAATTTAAAGATTGCTGCAATAGCAAGATTTTCTCTAGGGAACTTTTAATCCCCGGGTAGAATATTAATTGTGGTGTCACAATGAGCCTAAATGTTGACCTTTCCATCAAGCAGGTCCGCCATATTACCTAACCTAACTAACCTACCTATAAATGGAAGAGTGAAAGAAGAAGGACCGGCTGTACATTTATTTATTGCATACCTTCTTGAGTAACCCACAATAAAAAAGAACATACGCTGGACATCCCCTTCGTCATCTTAATATTTCGAGTTATTTTTTTTTTTTTGAAATAGTCTATCCAGAGAAACACGCCTTAAGACAATAGTTTTGCCATTTTCGTAGTCTACAAGCAACACTCTCTATAATAGCATATTGTGGGAAACTTACATCATTGAAACGTACTCTCTGTGTGTTCAGGAGTAAGGATAGTGGATTCATTGGAGTGGTACTGATGCAACTTAGTTCTTTAAATTCAAAGGCGGTTATAGAAACTTTCTTGTCTTCTTCCGTTTCTCTATTCCGTGATGATGTGGATTTTTAAATTATGCAATGTTATCTATAAACATGCGATCGTTCTGCTTTAGAATTTAGAAAACTTAACTTATTTGAATCATTAGTAAACCGTTAGGTTACCTTATTTGTTAGATTCATTAGAAGACCTCAAATTTTGTTTTGTGTTAGCCATGTCAAGATCGTGATTGTATTGCAATGACTACTTATCACATCGCTGTAATCAAATTATTATACCACAGGCTCAAAGCCTATGAGCTACAGCCGCAACTATTCCATCGTGGCCTACATTGTCACGACCTGACAAACCAAAAAACGAAAGATTTCTGGTTTCTCTGTGTATAGTTTTCTTAATTTTGTAGTAGTTGTTGTTTTTGTTTGGAGGCTATTCTATTTTCTGTTTTTTAGTTGTACACCACACCACACCACACAATACAATACAATACAATACAATATTATATGACGACCATCTCCCATTTGAGATTTACGCGTTTTTATTTTGGTTTTTCGTTTTTTATTGTTTTTACTTTATGTGACGGATTTTGTTGTTGTTGTCGTTTTTGTTGTTTGTGTTGATGCTATTGCTATTGCTATTGCATGTTACGTGTTACGTGTTATCAGATACAGTTTGGAGTTTGAGCTTAAAATCTACCTTGTGGCACATGTTGTATTTGTTTGCATACGGCAGCAATAGCAACAACAATGCGGTACACGTCGCAATGCGTCATATGCCTCAAACTTTAGACATTCGCCAGTTGTTGGTTTATACAACACTATGAGAACGACTTCCTCTACGCCCTTCCCCACGCCACCAAATAAAAATAGGAAAAACCAAAAAACACACGTACACACACACACACATACAGGGGCAAAAACTGCTGGAAGTGTTTTCCAAGTGCAGTTTTGACGTGTGTATGTGTGAGTTTTTATAAAAAAAATTTCGCGGAAATAAAGTGCAGTTTTTTATGTTGAAGACCCAAATAGAAAATAAGCTTTTATGTGTTCGTTTATAAGGGTGTGTGCGAGTGTGTGTATGTGTACATGTGAGTATAAGTTGCTTGAAAAAGGCGTCAGTCAGTAGGGTCAGGTTATGTGTTGTTGTTGTAGTTTCATCAATGCATTTTGTATGCACAACTATTTGTTTCTTTTCCCATCTCTGGGCCATCAAATACGAATGCATTCTTTGTTTCATTTTCGTTTCTTTCTTTTTTGTTTTTCGTTTTTTCCGTTTTTTCGTTTTTTGTTTTGTTGTTTGGAATTTATATTTTTTTTCTGTTGTTGTTGTTGTTGTTGTTGTTGGATATTTTATTGCTACACTCACTCACACATTGGCGTTTGGTTTAGTTTGGTTATTTGCTACACCCCGTAAGCCTTTCTTACCACACCTTGGGTTTTATTTCTTGCAAAACGCCAATATCTGTGAATGCGTCTCTTTTTCTTTCTCATTTTCAAATCGTTTTTTTTTTCTTTTCTTTTTCAATTTCATTGCAATTTCGTTGGTTGTGCAACTGCATTGGCTCGATTCGCGTTTATCAAAATCCCTCTTTGGCTGGTGCTGGCAGGATGGCGGCAGCGACATAAAAGTCCATGGTGTAAGCTGTTGTGTAGTGTCGCCTCTATGCAGTCTATTTCAGTCTTGTCTTATATTTCAGTGCACTGGCATTTATTTTTATTTATGCGCGCATTCAGCGAACTTAGTTTTTTGTTTTTCCTGTTTTGTCATCGTGTCCATGAGGTGATGTATCATATTTTGTTTGTTTGTTTGTTTAGTTTTTTGTTTTATATGAACAAACTGGGATTTTATCTTTCAAAAACCCTTATCGCTCAAATTTTCTTTGTATTTCACGAAATATCTCAATGATTTAGTGTTTTGCAGTGCTTGTCTTAAACACTTGTATGTTGGCGCGAATTTTTCTTTTGTTTTTTTTGTTTTGTTTTATTTCTTTTATTCGTTCAAAGCAATTTTAAGCTAGAAAAGTTAGGAATTGAAACTAATTATTATCGCTTCATATGGTTTGGCAAATTGTAGTATTACAGAATTAAATTTGATTTCAAACATGTTACAGTGGAGCGAATATCTTACAACAAGGTTTTTGGAGAATCGAGGACCAATCAATTCCCTTGCTAGGTGAGGGAAGTTAGTTAGTTTCATAGTAAATGTCCTTAGACATTTAAAACTTTCCTTTTGTAAACTTTGACTAGCCAACTGAAAAGGTTATCCAAAGTCGCACATATCGACGATGAATGTTATCGTATAGATATACAGACTTGAAGATCCGACAGTAGCAACAAGTGCATACAGTAAAATTGTTTTACCAAAACCGGCAACGTAACGCACTCCTCAGAGTGTGTAGTAGAATGCGATTCAGACACAAGGCCTTGGCCTTGCATCCGTATAAAACTCAATTGATCCAGTCACTGAATAAAAACTATTACATCTAAACAATGGCGTGAGTTTGTGGAATAGGCTCTAGAGCAGCTGGCAAATGGTCCTAATTTTCATCGAAAATTAACAAAATTGTCGAATTTTTGGACAATACCAATTCACATGAGATCTAAGAGCACCTGATGCATCCCGAATAATTCACTGTTTGGTATAGATTTAGAGCTGGCATCGGTCCATGTCTTTGAGAACGAACAATAGGTACAGGAATACCAATTTCTTTAGACCAGAATTATAAGATCTGGACTCCAATGACATATAGTTTCATCAAAACAGCGCTACGTGCCACACAGCTCATGTAGAATTTGATATTCTGCTCAAGTAATTTGAAGTCATGGTCATCTCCAATGGAGGTGACACCGAGATCGTGGGATTAGATCCTGTTGAACTCTTTTTTTGTGTGATTTTCTTAAATCGCAGGTGTAGGCGAACCACAGAAGTCAGTTTAAACTATGCGACAGATTCATGGAAAATTTGACATTTTGGATATGTTCCAACCAAAGAAGCCGTGGCGAACATTTGATCGATGATATATGCTACACATAAAGGTATTAATAAGGCTTTCAAACGATGAAGTCTCATACACAAATTGTTTAATTTAAAATCAAAACGTGACTTTTTTTTAAATCTCGTTAATTTAGCGAATTTGACTCACTAAGATCATGCGATCATGCGATTTGACATCGTTAGACTTTTTGTGGAATTCGCTAAAGGCAGTGACATTCGCGGATATTCCCCTAAAAGTGAAGGATTTAATAGCCAACATTGTGAAAGAGATTCCATTTTAATAAACGAATCGACTGCTGCAATCAATCGATGGGCGGTCATTTAAATGTCAATATATTTCGCATATAACAGCAATGTTCATATGTTATAATGAAATTAAAGTTTCATTAAAAATAAATTATTGATGAAACTTTTTTTTTTCAACAATTTAAAATATGTACGTTCGAACCTTAAGGCCTCGTACGTATTAATTAAAGAAATAAAGTTTAACACTTTCAATAGCCAAAAGGCTATTGCAAACAAAATATCCTTTTTGGAAATAAAGTAATATTCGGTAAACATACACACTTTTGGGCTAAAAAAAAAAGAAAAACTTTTCTCAGCGAGCCAGAAAACTTTGATGCAATCAAACGAAATTTCACAGAAACACACTTTTTTTTGCATGTACAACATCAAAGATTGCAAATTTTAACAAAAACAAGAAAAAAAATTTTAAATTATATAAAGAAAAATTTTTATAAAAACAAAAACAAAAACAAAAAACTTAAATGCAATGAAAAACGAAATGAAAAACTGTACTAGACTAAGGCTTTAATAGCGAAACAACAAATGCAGTTGCAACTTCATTCCCTAAATACGAAAAGGATACACAAAAATAACTGAATTTCTCTTTCTAACTTTGAAACTTAATTGCAACACTACTCCAACACGAACCTCTTAACCATTCTCTACCTCACCACACCTCACCACATCTCCCCCCCACAGCCAATATACATATGAATTGGATGAGACCCTATGTAGATTGAATATATACTCGTACATACGATATACAGAGAATAGTAGACTATGATGGTGTCAGGACTCACACGTTAAATTTAGAGAGAATGCAAACAAATAAAAACAAAAACAAAAACAAAACAAAACAAGAGGGAAAGGAATGAAAAGGAAACAAACAGACGAACATACTTTTTCATATGCAATGGAAAGTAAATGCTGGTCACATTTGCAAAAATAAAATATGAAAACAAAAAACTAGAGATGGTTATACATACATATGTATGTGTACCAGCCTACGAGTGTACAATCAGCAGCATCAATTGTAGATATTTATAGATCCGTATATGTAGTTATATGTATGCATGTATGTATGTATGTATGTATGTATGTATGTATGTATGTATGTATGTATGTATGTATGTGAAACACCGATTGCAATTAACTAAATCTGAATGCATGCCATGATTGAGAGGTTGTTGCAAACTGCCCAACTGAAATGCCAAACAAAACCGGCTAAATTCTCCAACTCATCAATTTTTGCTATTGAAAAACTGACCACCCCTCTCCACCACCCCCAATAGCCTTCATACACCTCATATGCATATATAGCCCCCTATGCTATCATAAACACATGCATAGTAATATATATATATATACATATGTATCTATGTATGTGTAACATTAGATTGGATGGTGTTTAGTGTTAAATGTATCGAAATTTGTTCTATTTCACCCACTACCTTCTGCCTCATATTCTTAAACGCGGGCCTTTATAACATTTTCGTTTCGTTTCTTTTTTGCTTTTTTGCATTTTTCTTTGGCATTTCGTTTAGGGTTTAGGGGCAAATGAATGCAATTTTATCTGGCTAAACACAAAAAGCCTACGCAATTTAACAAGTTTTCTAATGCATCAAGGCAAAGTATACGTATGTATGGCCTGGTATATTCATATGATATCCTCACACACATACACTTATTTATGTATGTATTGTTGTTTATTTTACATGGAAGTATCACCCAAGTTATGTGTTGGCCATAGAATTGCATCATGTATTGTTATGCATCTACGTTGGCAAATTGCTAAGTGGCTATAATAGAAGTTGGGACAGAATAGTAATAAATTTTGTTACATAAAAATGCAACCTAAGGGGGATTAGATAAAAAAATTTTTCCCCAACTATTCAAAATAACTTTGAGTTACATTCAATAGAAAATCATTTATTTTAAGCAAAAAAAACCTTCAAATCTTTCGAAATCATTAAACAGTCCAGTAGACAGTATTGGTTGGCTTATTAGACGAGAGCCCGTGGTTCAAATCCGAACTGTGACATCTCGAATAAAACGAAATTTGGAAAAAATATTTCTTTTGATACTTCCTCTCATCGGTCTTCTAGCAATAACTCGGACATTAAATAAAATTTCCATGACGTAAAGTTAACTGCAAGTAAAGGTTATAATTATTGAGCAAATCATATTGCAAAACAAAAAAAGAAAAATATTTTTAAAAATTACCCTCCGATAACAAATTTTACTAATCTGAACTTACGTGGTGCTAAATCTGTATAAACCAAAAAAATTTCATCACGGCTTTTGTAACTTGATAGACTTGAGTCCAAACCGTTCAGGAAGCCTCCTCTCCTTTGGGCTCTGACCCAAAAATAATAACATTAATAACGAGCATCGCAGAAAGATCAGTCAACGCCACCTCTTGAAAGGAGTAGCAATTTTATTATTCCGTCGTTGGTTTGATTTCAATATTTAACTTCTAGTCCAGTTTATTTAAAATCCTCTTGTGGTAATATCCCGTGTGCATACATGTATCCGATTTCAAAGATGTTTGATGCGTATCAATCCAAAATGTTTCTCTGTTAATACTAATAATAATTCTACAAATTTTTTGGCAAAAACTGTTTACTGTGATCAAACACTTTTTCATACTAAGAGGGTTTTAGTAAGTGGGTCTTAGTCATGCATCACACCGTCCAAGAATAGCCTTAGGTTGATAACAGGTCTTTTGACGAAGCACTGCAGACTCAGAGTACATTTATTCAGAATGGTGGTTGTCTACAACCCACACATTTGGAACCTGTGAGGTATTAATACATCCTAAAAGGAAACACATGGGTACACAGTAGGTGCTAGATACGGAATTGCTATTATTGACACCGAGAGGCATTCTGAAAGTTGTCGATGTAATGGTTTTGGAGAAAACATAATTGCAATACACTATAAAGCTTAAGAACAGTACGATAGATCGCATGGCTACAATTGAAAGGCCCCTCTTCACGATAATAGTAATGTTTGTAGCGCATTCTGAATGATTTCAGACGATGCAGCCTTCGTCATTGCTGGTGTGATACCTATTTCTCTATCGAATAGTTGGAGCACTCTAGATTCTAACACACCTTTATTGACTCTTGAACTTATCACTTATACTCGACTTCCGTCTATGACAGGACAGAAGATATGGTGACCTCGACCTCTATACCACCATGTTATTGACCGATCATCTCTACTTCTTAACAATTGTAAAAAAGACAGGTGTTCTTTTTTACTCGGTATATTTTCTTTATCAGCTGTCGCACAGTGCCAGAATGGGGAACGAATTCGTAAAGAAAATTGATTCTTGTTGTTATACCGGCAAATGTCATTCCGACAATCCTGTCGCCTTTGAATAGTGACAGAACGTATGTAAATGGATCTAATTAAACTCCGTAGACTAGATCGAACACGCAGAATTGTTAATTTGTCTTAGATCGGCTGCGACTATGAATGTGGCCATTTGAGATAGTGAGGGAATCGATGTGTCTAAGAGCGTTTTGCCAGTGTCTTTTTAAATACATTCTGATATTCATTTTTTACACTGAGAGATATACACACATAGTAGGTTAGGTTAGGTTAGGTTAGGTTAGAGGACGTGTACTTGTCAATTAAGACAAGTACAGTACCCGGAGGTCGAATTGAACCATTGCATAAACGTTCTAGTTTCTCACACCATTATGTTGTGTGTGTTAATCTTATACATGAGCGGCGGGACCTACAGTTTAAAGTCGACTCCGAACGACAGATTTTTGAGAATACAGACATAGTAAGTCATGATAATTTATTTAATTTATTTTCTTTTTTTTATTACTCTCTCTCTCTCTCTATCTCCATTTTTAAGTGTATTTGTAAATAATTATTGATGCTTCAAATTTATTCTAAGCACGGATGAATGTATTGGTAGTCAATACATGTATTCAAAATACAATTGAATCTCTCATACACCAACATTAATATACACACGAGCATCCGGTGGTCATCAGCCGCCCATCCATCTATCCATCCATCCATCCATCTACATATATATATATCCATCTATCATCTATGCTCGTCTATAGATCGTATATAGAAAATATCTATAAAAAAATTTAAATATATATTGTATATAAAAAAAAGGAGAAATTATTGTAAAATATTTTATTTTATTTTTTTCATTCATTTTTTTTTTCTTCTTTCTGTATTTTTTTATATTGAACACAACTACAGGAGAGAACTGAAATACAATGCACATGCATACATACACACCTATGTGTGCAATATAAACGCGAAATCCAGAAATGCAAAAAAATCATTACGCGTATATATCTCCCTGCAACGAAATGCATGTATAAGTGAACAGATATAAAAAACCATACCCCCCTACTAACTAACTAACTTCAACACTAACACATACTCGCTATATTTTATCAACATCATCATCATCATCATCATCGACATCATCAACATTATGATGTTCAGTTTTCTGGTTTTTGGCGTTTATATGTATGTATGTATGTAGAACATCTAGGGAATGATTGAGGGAAGCTAAAGGGGGAAGAAGGATGTAAGCAAGGAATGCTTTTGGTTAGAACGACTATAATGCGTTTCTCTATTTAGCGGTATTCGTTGGCATTATGTGTGTGTGCGTTGGTTTAGTCAATTGTCATTGCGTTGGGTTTGCTGTGTTTTGTACTATTTGTGTGCGTTTCCTGCCTGTTAATGCATTTGTATACGTGAAATTGCGTTACATTTTTATGCGTGATTTTATTTTGTATTGCCGGCCAATCGAAGGCTCAAATTTTGTTTTTTTTTTTTTGCTTTTTTGCTGGAAAATTTTTTTGAATCGCGAATTATTTTTAGGCTTATTTACTAAAATTTATTTCTTATTTACGATATTTTAATTATATACTCAATAGAAGTATGTTTCTAAATAGGAGTTTATATATTTAGTTGCTAGAGTACATACACATTTTTATATGGATAGACAATCCTATGGGGCTTTCCGTTAAGAGATATTTTAAAACATAATTTAAAGCGCTCAACAGCTCGGAATCGAAAGTGAAGTGAAAGAGCTAGAAAGGACGAAAACAATAGCATGATAAATAGAGAAAATGTAAGAGCTAGAAAGCGTATAAGCGAGGAAATAGCAGTGCGGGAAAAACAAGATGTCAAAAGGGTCAGAAAAGCTTAGAGGCTTAAGGGCGAAAGTGAATGAGTAAGATATATAGAAAGCGATAAAACATAAAAGCTACAAATCACGATGATAAAAAAAGGTAGAGAAACTACAAAGGAAAAGAACTAGGGGATGAAAAAGAAAAAATATCAGGAGATCAGCGTGATCCTTTGTAAGCCCTTGATAAAGCATCAAATCAAGAGAACGAAAAATTATGAAATTTATAGAAGGGATAAAGTGGGAAAATAAAAAGAGAGAAAAAGAGTACATAAGGACCAGCGAAATCATTCTATAACAAGCGTGAAAGCTGCAAGAAAACAACAAATATAGATAAATCGATAGGACGAAAAAGCTGAGAAAATGGAAAATGAGGCTACAAAAAAACGACAAAGTGTTACAGCGATAATGTAGGCGAGATATTAAAAGCAATAAAGCTTATAAGATTAGAAGAAGAAGAGAAGACGAAAATTCAAGCAACCGGTGCGCATCTTATCTATGCAAGTTCGGTAGAGTCTCACTACATTGCAAACATCTTCCCGAAGCCCACATTTTCATACCTTGACAAATCTATTGTACTTATTTTATAGGATATCCCTGTAATATCTCCTATAAAACTATTACCCTGACAAATTTCAGGATGCCACTTGGGTTAGCTGGTAAACCCGGCTGTGATCTTCTGAAATGCATTAATGCCTCACAGGTTCAAGGTTTCTGTTCAAATGATTTTTTCTCATCATCACATTGTCTACATATTCAGTTCAAAATAATCTCCACTTTTAAAAAGTCTACTTTTAGTCTACAGTGGCCTGTCAGTTTATTGTTGGATTGTCATTAAAGCATGACTAAAATCTCAATTTTCCAATAAAAATTTTGATTGCCGCAAATTCATTTGTTTTAAGAAAATTTTATTATTTTTAATTCCCCTTTTGCCCTTCTAAACATCTATTTTCCATCTCCACTGATAGGTTCGCGTCACATAAGAAACGTCGAAGTTCCCCTGCGGGCAAACTAATGACTCGGGAACCAGCTGAACATAACCCTATATGGTGAGTGTCCAAAAAGCCGACATGATAGCTTATGTGTATACCGACAGTCATGTGACATTGAACCTCTAGAATTGGTTTCCTCCCCTTTGGCCTTCTCACCACCATAGTTCTCCGTAGTAAGCGCTGATAACATCACAAATTTTGAATATCCGTGCAATATGAAACATAAGATGTTATAAAGTACAATTTTATCGGCAATTATACTGCATTAGTTGTAGATATCGATACTATTATGGGCATTATGCTCTATTATCTATTATGTGGGTAAATAATTACGAAGGTATACGAGGTGATTGTATTCCAAATCTAAATGAATTTTTTCAGTGCTTGAAGATCAACATTCAATTATTCAATCGATTTTTGTTTTTGTGAAAAACCAGCACAGATGGGCATGTTCTAAAATATAACGGCTATTAAAATTTCAATTCCTTTTTCGCCTACTTACTAAGGAAGCACCCATATTTCCTCCCGCCACTTCATAGAGTAGAGTGCGTAGAGTGCGTGTACTTCTCTAATAACATGACAAACGCATTATGTGTCATCAACCATTTGACAGAAATTATTGCAGAACAGGATGCAACTGAATGCATATGTGTGCGCGTTTTTGTATATTTCGCGACTCATTTCTTAATACAGGATTTGTTTTGTGAAATTATGGAATTTATAGAACGACAAGTGGAAATGAGAAAAATCCACACACTATTGCAAATGAACTAAACGAATACACATGAACTTACTTTAACACATACACTAATACTTATGTATGTGCATATGCATGTATGCATATTAAGTACATGTTATATTTTTAATGCAGCAGTATTAGTATTTATTATTGTATTGCTGCAGTTGCAGTTAAAGTACGTTGCAGCAATATAAAATGCAATGCACTCACTTAGTGTTGCAACTAATAGCGTAGAAATTGCAACACCTTTTGCATACCACCTCCCATACCATTTCCATAAACCAGATCTAAATAAGGAAACGTACAAACGTACAAACATACAAAATGTACGTACATGTGTACGCACTGACTGTATTATTGTTAATACAATAACGGTAATGACGCTGATGCCTACGTTGCTGATGATGAGTAAAACTGACAGAAGGGGCCATGACCATTACTATGCCAATCCGTGCAAATATTGTAAGCGACGAAGTTCAGTTCGAAAATAAAAATTTAAAATGGATATTAATGGCATGGAAAAGATGCACAAAAAAAAACAAAAAACAAAAAAGAAAAACAGCGATAATATCGCCTCTGTACCCAGTTAGATGGCAATAGAGAGATGACGGCGACCACGAAAACATCGACGATGATGATGATGTTGTTGATTTTGATACCGTAGATGGGTTCAGAACGTGCAATGAAATTGAAACCGTAAATGGCGAAAATAGAAAATGTATGCTGACTGACAATGGGACTGTGGTACACAAAATGAAAACAAAATATTAAAAAAATACACGAAATTCTTAATTAAAGTTTAAAAACTCCTTCAGTCTTTGGACTAGTAACAGTGAATGTGGATATTAGGAAAATCATTGCAGGGTTTATGGGCATTTATGAGTATGATTATTACATATATAAGTGACTGAAAGATTTGTATATACCTCATATGCACAGTGTTGCTTAAAAACAGTTTTTTTTTTCTGACCAATCGATAATGAATGAACATTTGAGCTCTATAAGCTCTGTAAGACGAGTAGAAATATGAGTTCCTTTACGTAATGTACATAGTAAGAAGATCAGATGAAGTGAAGCATTTCTTGCGGGTCTCAAATAGATAGCGATAGTGTCAGACTAAAAGTATAGATACTCACAGTCTTTCACCAAGCCCTGCAACCATCTGCTAACCTAGACTTATCTACAGGTGCTTCCTTCCTTCCTCTGCAGTTCCGGCGGAAGTTATTGACCAATACGTTGCACAAGAATATCCGATATGCAATGTTCAATAAAGGGGACAACTTCCGTGGCCAGATTTGTTGCGCTGTCTTGACAATCTGTCAATTCAATGTTTGTAGGTTCTCAATGTTGTTTGCAATGTAGGAAAGTTATCCACAATTTGGTGGGATTATGGTTGCGCAACAACAAGCCAAGATATTCATAAAATATGAAAATGATACCACTTTGCCATAATGTTGAGTGGTTCAGCGCAGACTTAAATCGTCCTGAAGTTCGTTATATTGAAACTTACTGCCCACTGTTCACACTTACTGACAAAAGATATTGTCATCCCTTATAATTATCACCGCAGCCCGTTCGACCGATTCTTCTTCCCACAATGAATGAATTATTGAATGAAAGCTTCTTTCAATTCTATCCATTGGGTATTCATTTACAGATTATTATGATCTTCTCAACTCTAACCTTTCTGATCATAAATGAAAATAAAATATCGCCCTTCAGGCAATCCGTTGTGTTGCTGGAGCCAAAAATTGATTTATTTTTACGAACCCATTTGAAATCCTGCTTTCCAGCACTTAGTAAGACGATAAGGGGACATTCACTATGCTTGCAAGTCGAAAAGGTCGCGAATTGTTTATTTAATTCCAAAAACAGTCTCACAAATGTTATCCTTTGTTAACCCATTGTGCTTAGAATTGTTTTCTTCAGCGGTGGGAAAAAAATTGTGCACCATTAGATTTCATGCATGTATTTATGTTTGTATGTTCTTTGGAATGTATTGGTAATGGTATGTGCATGTATGTATGTATGTATGTGTGTAGACAAACAGCAGCAAACAGCTAACCAGCAGCAACTACAACAACGATTACAACAAGTGCAGAATGAGAGGGAAAAAAAGCGAAATTTATATAAAGAAAATAACACAGCAGCCAGCGATGAAACGAAAAAACAGAAACAAAAACAAAAAAACGATGACGGTGACGTTTAAACTAAAAGCTAAAAATGTTTTGTTATAAATGAATGAATGTATGTGTATGTGTGTGTGCGTATGTGTACAGTTAGTTTTCCGTTATTGTCGCTGTTTATAAATGGTGGTATTTGTTGTTGTTGTTGCTGCTTTTGTGTAAATTTTTGTTTTTTTGCCCGTTTTTATGCAGTGATATTTTTTTCACGTTTTCTTCCTTTTTTCTTTTTTTCTTTCTATATGTTGTAGTAGTTATTATTGCTGCTGCCATTATTGCTTGCTTTATATTGGTATGTCATAGTTCTTATTGCTGTTGTTGTTGTTGTTGTTGTTGTTGTTGTTGTTGTTGCTATTATCATCAACAACATTTTTATGTTGCAAATAGCCACACATAGAAATTTACTAAACGCGATTGTTAAAACGCGGCATTTTTTTAGTGTACGGCAGCAGGCAGACTAAACAACACAACAAATTCAAATTTTTATAATATAATATTTAAAATAAATTAATAAAACTAAATACAATACAATACACACATCATTTATTCTTTGTTTAGTTAACAACTTGCTTCAAAAACATTTTTTGGCATTAAAAAACTTTTTTAAAAAATTTACAACCAAAAATATAAAAATTAAAATCGTTCTGACATAACAAAATAAAAATCAAAAGAAATCATTTATTAGTAAAAATTTTTAATAAATTTTCGCATAAAAACTACAGTTGTTTTTGTTTTTCTAAAATTCTTACAAAGTTTCTATATTTCGGTATCCAAAAAAAAAAAAGAACAAAAACCAAAAACATTTGCTTTGTGTTGTTAAAATTTTCTGTTCACAGTCTTTAAGTTAAGAATCCAAGAACCCAGTTTTTGCAAGTGTTTAAAGAAAAACATCAGAATAAAAAATAGAAAAAAAGTGTGTTTAAGTAGTGCAGAGAGACTAAAACGAGACTGAATTTTTTCCGTTTTCTTATTTCCATCCAAAGTGATTATTCGATGTGGCCTTAAAAGAAACAGTTCGTTGAATGAATTTTTTTTTTATTTTTCTCTTATAACACCACCGTCATCATCTTCATTATCAGCATTAGCAATACGATCGTTAAAAAAGCTTAAGAAGTAATAACGAAAACAACAACATCAGTAGCAGCAGCAGTAAGCAACAACAATAGCAACATGTCTTTGCCAATGATAATGAGTGTGTCTTCTTATGATTTTCCCTATAATTTTCATTTGCCCTTTTTCCTAAGTGCTGCCACACCATCTTGAGTGAAATAAAATGAAATTTTGTTTTCGATTAACTTTTCGCAACACCACAAACGAAAAATGCCGTAAAACTAGAAGAATTTCACAATAAAAACAATAACCAAGAAAAAAAAACTCACCAACAAACGAAGAAATAAACAAACAAAAAAATGTGAACACTTTTAAGAAAACAATAGATTTTCTTTAAATCATTTTTTTACCGCACCGTTGGCCAACTCTATTTGCAAACAAACACAATAGAACTTGAAATTTTATTATTAACGAATAAAAACAGAACAGAACCCTCAAAAGGATAACCAGCAATAAAATAATTGAAAAATAACAAGTAATAGTTACCCCGGCCTAGAGTCTACGACAGTATAAAACACCTTAGCCATCCATAGTTACAAAGCGCAAAACAACAAAACCCCTTTAAAAAAATTATTTTTGAAATTTTTTACATAAATTTTCGCAAAAGTTAAAGCACACGAAGAACGTCTGAATTTTAAAAATATCATTTAGTTCAACATTTTATTTATATAGACCGGCATTTCAACACACACACACACACTTTTTGATATACCAACCGGGCCCTTATCTCATAAGTTAAACGACTTTCGGGTATTATCAGCAATATTTGGCTGTTTGGGATTTTTGGCAAAATTCAATAGAATTCAGACGTTAAATCAAAAACCAAAAAAAAAACCAGAAAATTTTCAACTTTCGATCTCAAGGCAAGTTTTTACAAACATTTTGGCATTTTATCGTTATTATTTCTTTCAATTAAAAACAATAAAAAAAACAAACAAATTTTAAAGAAAACCTTTCGAACTTTTATACAAAAAAACAAAAAAAAAAACAAAAAAAAAGAATCAAATCAATCAAAATCAAACTACAAAATTACCTGAATCAACAACAAAAATGAAAGAAAATTTTTTTATAAAACGAAAAAAAACGTATTTTTGTTAAACAAAATTTATTTATATTTAGTACAACTAAATTAAAAAACTGCGTAACTAAAGTAACTATAAAACGAATAGATAAAGAAAAACAGACAATTATTCCATTTTTCGATTCACTTCACAAAGAACACCACTGTACGTACACGATAAACGATAACTCGCCATTAATTCACACGATCAATCCATCACTCGACTAATCGATTGCACCTCATAATGTTAAGAATCCAAGATTGTGATAAAGTATCTCAACAAATGATTTTTTACAAAACTTTACTGACCGGTAAGTACAAAGGAAAACTTTATTTACAATTCTTATACAAGATATCTAGATACATACGTGTATACATTATAATACTATACTTACAAAGCGTTTATTTCCTTATTCTTCCTTTCCTACCTTTCCTATCCTTTTTTCCTTATATTCCCTATTATCGTACGTCCTCCTTTAGGAGACCTCCAGGTACTGTAGCTAAACCTAAACCTAAGCGTTTATTATTAAGCAGTGTTTTGTCTGTTAAATCTAATAAAGTTTCTCTCAATTTAATTGCATTTCGAACATAACGCCATCAAAAAAAAAATCTGTTCGTTTTATTTAGAATTTAAGAATTGCTTTGGAATCTTAAAGTCTTCCATAAAAATCCAGGGATGCATAGAATAATGAAATATTTGTGTTGAAGTTAGGATAATTTCTGTAACGATTGTTCAACGATAATTAAGAAAATTTTTATTTGATGATTTGCAGTTAAAAATTTTAAATATAAACGGCTCGACGACTCTATATGCAAATGCTGCAGAATGTTGCTGAAGTTTTTTTTCTTCATTTCTGATGATCAACATTTTGATTACGAAGTATTTCGTTTTTAGTCACACCAAGACTATATTCTACGTTCTCTGTAATTGAAACCAGTTGGGTGTGTCAGCAAGGCCAATGTGGATTCTACCACACTTAAAGGATATCCGCACATAACTCTTCTGCCAACAACGTTCTAATTCTGGTATCCTGTTTAATTTTGTCATCATATTTGAAACTTTTAACCGTATTCTCCGTATTTTATCGCTTTTAATAGTTTTTCCATTCTTCGGTACTTTTACGAGAATATTTAACAGCAGGAATAAAGTTTGTGTGTTATACTGCACTCCGAAACAATTACTGCGTGTTTGCTTATCAAATTTATATTCAAAACGTTGGACACCTTATTCCAAATTAAAATTTATAAATGTTTCAATAAGAATTCTCTCTGACTACTATTGGTTGCAGCAGTCGACTCAGAATTACTTTATAAATCTGTTGGACTGCTGACAAAAAGCATAAAATTTATCCATCTCTGGCCTACCCGATTAAGGCTTCTTTAAAAGCGTTTGCAACTAAGAATTTGTTTATTTCAGTGTGGAACACACACAGGAATGTCCTGCACCAAGAAAGTTCATTGTTTATTACACGTTGCTAACATATTTTAACAATACTTTGTAGGCAGCGAAACTCTCTGTTTATTTTGTATGATCGCTGAAATAATTCAAACCTTGCGAATAGAAAACTTTTCCAAGGTGCTGTAAACGATTAAGTTCCTAGTCTCTTATAGGTACGGTCAAATATAGGCTGTTGTAATCAAATCTTTCGTCAAACTATATGTATGCATGTGTTTATCAAAACCATTAATTTGACCAAAAAGCCAAATACTTTCGTCTTTTACTAGCTTTACTGTACTGTACTGGAATAAAGTATAACCCACACATAGATACATGCAGTCTATTGGAGCCAATTGATACGCGACCAAATGCTTATGGTTACACAGTCAGTTCAAGTCAAACAAGTCTCTCAAACAAATCATGACTTTAGAAGGCTTAGTCGAAGAAAACTTGGTTTATTGAAGTGTATCTAATTAAACTTAGCAGTAATGAGCTGGACAAGGAGGATTTCCGTAGGATCAGCTTCTTTTAATTTCAAATTACTTTCAATCCATATAGAAAAAGTAAAGGTAAACTCCATTAAATATGAAAACGAAAGACTTCTCTTAAGTCGAAATGGCCACTTAAAATTTTGCCAGATAACTTAATGTTTTCAACAGATTCTCCAAAAATAGCCTGAGGCTAGTAATCTACTATCAGACCACATTTTGTAGATTCATAGAACGTGTGTTCAAAATTATACTTGCTTAGTATCCAAAGTGCAGATGCGGTAATGAAATGAACGAGTCACCAAAACATATACTTAGAACTTGTAAGGCGCTTAAAACATTTCAGAAGAAAATACGAGTCATGGAACTATCCGAGGCATCCTAAGGGAGACCAAGAGATTGTGAAGATATTTTTGTGAAGATATCATACGGAAACGCTATATAGGTCTCGGTCAATGTAATTGATCACTTGTTCGCGGTAGTTTAGTTCTTCAACGCGGCAATCCAGTAAAAATACAACATTGGATCAACGGCTAGATGTACTGAAGGCTAGAAGCCAAACTGTTATAGTACCTTGGGCAGACAAAATTTATTCTTATGGCATGTTAATCGTGTGTGTTGAAACAATTATGCATCCAGATGTCTAACAATGAACATAAATGCAAATTAATAGAAACCCTATGCATTTAGGCGGATTTAGGTTAGGTTACTAGGAGCAATATTCAAACAATTAAATCTCGAAATCACTGAAATCTAAATATGAGTCAGATCATGCACCCCTAGGAGCACTGAGTACAACGCTTAAATGTCGATTTCAATTGATAAAGTCTCTGATATTAAACAAGATTTGCTTCAAACCGAAGAAAAACCTCCTTTTCAATTTCGAATGCGTATATAAGTCATCTTATGCCTTTCAAAATGTACATCTTTTATGATGTAAACTAGACTACCGAACAATTCTAGTACAGAATATTTTACACGAAAATCTATGTTAAAAACCTAAATATTTTGTACAGAACTATTTTTATGATCACACGATGCGTATGAGCAATATTTACTTGTTAAATTCAATATCAAGTATACGCACCCGTACTTGGCAATCCAACATCACACTTTTGTTTAAAAATTCCAAAAACCTAGAGCATTCTATACAATAAACGTACGTGTACGTAAAAATGTTATTAAAACATATTCGTTTGAAATGAATAGTTATCCGTCGGCTAACATCATCATCGAACATAAGAGTTTGAAATTGAAAATACTCGCAAAAGTGTGCGAGTGTCAAACATGTTTCGATGATTTGAATAAAGGTATAGAACTGATTGAAATTCAAGATGTCTTAACCTTTCTAGATCTGTGATCGGTATCTCACCAATAGTGGCTGTAATAACTGGTTAATTCTTACACGCGAAAGACATCATGCATTCCCACAAAAAATGCAATATACTGACGTATCCAGTGAGCCCAAAATGAGCTTCGCTGCTAAAGACAATGTTTCGCAAGAATTGGACGTGGTGATTTCATAGCAAAATATTCATTCTTAGGCAAAACATGGTTTCTTCGGCAATGAATTGCACTGAAAGAAAATGTAGAAAATCGTATATAGTCTACCAAAAATGAATCGTTTTAATAAGCATTCACATACAGTGACACAGTGTGACAGAAGAACGATGTATCTTTGAAAAGAGAAAGACAAGCGCTTCTTAAAAATATTCTAATTTTTTACAAAACTTCATAGTAAGCAATTGAAGAGACTCAAAAGACGGATTCATTCACATTTGTGCAGTTATTTTTCCTTTTACTCCTAGTAGTATCGTATGGCTTCCACATAGCACCTTCACCATAGATTGCTGACGCAATGTTTTCACCCGCACATATAAAGTCCTTCCTTTGGATTATCAATCTTATGATTGTGCCGGGTCTTCTAACGATATGCTGTCGTTGACACACCATTAATGCCATACCTTTAGTTCCACAATTATTATCTATTTTGCTGAGATACAGAAAAATAATTGATTAGTTCTTCGAAACCTATTTTTTTTAATTTAGAAATTCAGTCTCTCCAATATTTCCAAATCTCTTTGCTACAGATGTCAAATCACTACTGCCATACTTCTTGATTCTTCAATCATGGTGTGACTTTCGAAGTTTTCTTATTTGAAATTCTTTTGGAAAATAAAGAATTATTGACGTCATCGATCTTGTGGCATCTCAATTGCTTTGAGAGTTTAATTTTAGGGCTGCCAAAAAGCAATCTCATTATTTTTTTGCTCCGATTTAGCTTCTTTAATTGTGATTCTCCAGTTATGCTGTGCTAGGACAATAAGATTGCCTAGAAACTACACACTTTGTGAAAATTTGTTGGGTACCCCTCACTGCGTTAAGAGTGATTTAAAAACCAAAAAATTATGATCAATTCTAATTTATTTTCTTTTGAAAGAAAAAATATTCGATTAAAATTGTTAGAATTCTTACGATGTTAATTAAAGTTTCCCCGCCTTCAAAACAAAATTTTCTACATTTTCTTGGGTACTACCCCTAGTCTGAGATATTTTTTATTTTTTATTTTGTTTTTCGATACTTTAGAAGTTACACAAAACAACAACAACAACAACAACATCAAAACCTAAAAGAAATACACAGTATGTATAAGAAAACCCCCCTCATATATATTGTATTTGCAAAAGAAAACGGAAAAAACACAGCATACCACATGCAACATGCAGCCAATACTAAAATGCATTTAGCACAACGGCCACCAATGCATTTTTTTTTTCTTTAACACTCTACTCCTTTCCAACAAGATACTATTCTACACTACACGAACAACACACACACACACACAGACACACACATATATATATGTATATACATATATACGGGAAAAACGCATAAATTCCCTCTCTCTTGCACACACGGACGCACAGGCACAGGAAGAACACATGAGTTTAATGCATATAAAGAGTTGTCTTAGTATTGGTTTGTTTTTATTTAGATGTTGCATATAAAGTGTTGTTGTAGTGTTTGTATATTGTTTTTTTTTTACTTTTTTCGTTTCCTATTTTTCGATTTTCTTTTTTCTCTGGCATATTAGTAACAGAAGGGACCTGCGCATTTAAAATGCATTTAAAATGCCCCTCCAAAATGCAGCGTGTGTGTGTGTGTGTGTATATAGTGTTGGCAAATAATTAAGTTTATGAGAGAGTGCACAGAGAGTGAGTAAAAAGAAAATTTGTATGCATACAAGTGGGTTTTTGAGAAATGAGTAATAATGTAAACACACAAGTGAGTGTACGTACGTACCATGTCGTGTATGGATTTGTGGCTGGTGTAAGAGAGTGAGTAACCGGCTTTTTTTGTAGCTGCTGCTATTTCGACTGCATTTGCTGCTGCACTTTATGTACGTTATGCAGTTTTGTTGCATTTTGCAATAGACTTTTTTTTATAAAGATTTGCTGTCTCTTTTTTTCTTGTAAAATTTTTTGTTCTTCATTTCTGTGTGCGTAAGCGTGTGTTTTGTTAGGCCTAAGAGAGGAAGTTTTAAGAGAGTATGTGTATGAGTAAAAACGTGTTTTTTAAAGTGCATTTTTAGGCTACTCGTATATCCTTCTTTCATATTGACTAAGAGTGGGTAGAGGTTTAGCTAGTGTTATATAAAAAACATGTGTGCGTTTGTTTTTTATTTTCCATTTTTCTGTATGTAAGGAGGAAATTTTGCATTCAAATTAAGGAGAGCCATTTCTCTTCTTTTATGCTCTTACTCTCTTTATTATTTTTTTTTTTTTTTTGTTTATTTCATTTAAAAATAGGCTGTTGAGTTAGAGGTGTTTTTGGTAGGCATAGATAACCATGTAATAGCATAACAGTAGTGTTGGACTATTATTGCAAGCCAGTTGCAGGAGTGCGTTAAAAACTTTGTTTGCTGTTGGTGTTGTTGTTAATGATTTCAAAATGAATTTTCTTTATATGTGTAGTTTTGAGTGCGTTTTTAGGGAGTTAGAGGAGTTTGTTATATACTAAAACCGTTGTAGGCCTTCAATATAAATCTCAAGATTTTTTTTCTTTGCTTTTTTGCTTTTATTTTGATAACCAAAAGGCCTATTTGAATTAAGGGTAAGGGGTGTTTATGTATAGGACTAAAAGCAATATCATTTCGCGCGCGTAAAAAATAGGAGCTGGAAGTTTTAACAAAAAATAACGCGACGACAACGTTAAGATGACGATGATGATGATGATGCTGATGTTGATGTTGTTTGTTGCCTATGATAACTGGATGCCTGTTTTACAGTTTTTATTGTTGTTGCAATTTACATATCACAAAAACTGTTGTGAATTTTTATATACGACGGACGATAGTATAGCATAGCGTCTGTATGTAAGGATATATGTATGACAAAGAGGAGGTTGTTTTATATGTGCAACATTGCCAACCAAAACGGTTAATAAAAATACGAAAAAAACAACAACAGTAACGGCACACATGAAGAGTATTGTGAAAAAAAAATAAAAAAAAACCCAACGATTTGTATTGCTTTTCATTGAAGTTTTCCATCATCACTAGCAACTAACGAAAAACCATGAAAAACGCCGAACGCATTCAATGTCCCGGAATTTGTTGGCATACGGCTTTTGGACGTCTTTTGAGTACAACATTGCTTTTTTATATTCTCGGTTAAAAAGTAACGTTACCACACAACCAATAAACATACATACTATAAAATGCTATTATTTGTAATAAAATAAAATAAAAAGAAAAAAAAAAAGAAAAGAAAAGCAAAAATAAAATAAAAAACAAACGGTATCTAAAAACGGGACTCAAAAGAAATTATAAATGCAAAACAAACAAATAAAAATAAAAATAAAAAAACAAAGAAAAGAGAAAAGAAATACAACAACAAATTATATATAAATGCTCAACTAAAAATATAACTGTAAATATATTATAATATATATGTATATATATTTATATATATTGTATATACATATGTATATACAAATGTATTATATATATAATACATACATATCTATTATATATATATATCTTATTTATATACAATACGTTTATTAGAAATGCCAACAACAAGAACAACAATAACAAAAAATATAGAAAATTATTATACTCATTTATATTAAAAACAAATATGGAATCCATGATCATTTTCTAACAATAACAACAACAACAATAAATACAATAATAATTAAATAAAAAAAAAACACAAAACGAATATAAATACAAACACAATAAACAAAAAAAAAAAAGATGAAATAAATTTGAGTAATAATGAAATCAAAATAAAATATGTAATAATGAGTGCATACATACATACATATATAGTAGATAAAGGCAAATAAAATATAATACATTTAAATGCAAGTGTATAAGAATGTATTACTTAGTGTTGGTGTTAGTTAAAGAGAGCGTGTTTATTTTATATGATGTGGATATAAAACAGGAAACTAATGCTCAAATTAATGCAAAGCAAATGCAAATGCAAAACAAAATAAAAGAAATTAAATGAGAAATTTTTAAAATAAATTATAATTAAATACTCTCTCTCTCTCTCTCTCTCTCTCTCTCTCTCTATCTCTCAAGCAAGCTCACACTCAAATATAAACAATAATAACAATAACAATAAAAATAACAAAACATAACAGAACATAACAAAACAATAATAATAAAAATATTAAATAAGAAAACATGTGCTAATGTTAAATGCATAAAAAAAAGTTAAAAAAAGAGAGAGGGAAAATAAAATTCTTAAATAAACAAAAAATATAAAAAAAAATAATAATAAAACTAACACAATACTTTAGTAAAACCAAATACTTTAATACAATACAATTTAAAAATATTCCTCTACAATTTTTAACACTCCTGCAAACCATAAATATTAACTTTCAGAAAGAAATTGTTAAAAATTTTCTTAAAAAATTGCAAAAAACGGGCGTCGTCGCTGTAAATTATTTGTTTTCAAAGCAACCACAAACACTTCTACTTTTTTTTTATAAAACTTAACTAAAAAGAAATAAAAAATAAGAAAAAAACAATAAAATATTAATTAAATGCGATTACACAGCGACGACAGCCCTTTATAATTTTCTTTACGCTTAAATTTCAATTTTTTTTTTCGAACACTTCCGTGTAATAGTTTATCCATATGCATTTGCCGTTTTATATTGTCTAACAAATAATGCTTATTATTGTGTTTCATAAATTGTGCTTTAAATTTGTAAAAAATTTTAATTTATCATGGCCTCGGCTAACTCATAAACAACAAGTACAACTACAATCAATAAATCCTATAATATTGGCATTTATGCGTAGAACAACAACAACAACAACAATAGATGCTATTGCTGCCAAAACGGTTTACAGTCACACCGACAACAACAGCTGCTGTATGTTGTTAGTAATACTGCTACAACAAATTAAACAATTAAATAAAATGGATAAATAACATCAGTAAATTGTCCTGTAGGTATTATCAAAAATTATTTCTATTTAATTCATTCATTTATTTTTTTAATGTAACTTTTTGGAGCATACTTGAGAATATCAAAGCATAGAAAGTACTTTATTACGCGCTGAAAAATACTTTTGTTTCTTAGCCAGGTCATGCTCTCAATCCATTTACGTATTCTACAATTAAAGTAAAAAAGACCCATAAGTGTAATACGGGTCTTGTGTCCAAATTTAATACGGTTTTATTCTACCATTACATTTAGCTTATTTGCTGCCTTTGGAAAAAGTACTTTTTTTAAATTGAAAAAAGTACTATACATACTCTTAGCGTAATCTAAACATAAACGTTTTGTGACTCTATTCTTATTTTTAAAGTTTTATTGTCTCTGGTGTTTCAATTTTAATTTTGTTTCATTTAAAAAATTTCAATATTTTCAAATTGGATACCCACAGGAATAATTTTTGTTGCTTTAAACTCCTCCTAAAAAACAAGGAAAATGAATTTTGATATACAAAACAAGTGTTTTGGTGTTAGTAAAGTAACTTTTTTACTTATAAAGTGTTCTATTTACTATATTTCAAATAAGATTCTGTTTCTTTAGATTTTTTCTATCAAAAAATTCTGTTAAAAAAGTACCAAAAACAAATAAGTACCTTTTATTATTTTCCGGGATTATAACTTTTAGTTTTTCAATCATTGTTTGGTTGTATATTTTTATTTTCTATAGTTTTGCGATATCAAACGAAACCTTAACCGAAAATGCGTTTTTTGAGTTCCAATCATTACTTTTTTCATATCAAATTCGGAAAAGTACATTTTTCCATTTTTCATTCCCTTTCTTATTTAGAAAACTTTCAATCAATCAAGTTAACATTTTTTCAATATCAAGAGTTTCAGTACTTTCATTTTACACTGAAGGCAACCAAGTTTATTATTTTTTTTTATTCCTTCATAATATTAGCATAGAAAAAGTACTTTTTTAATAGTTACATATATAACGTTATATACACAAGCATGTATAAAGGTTTTGAGTTATTTATTTTTCTTAGTTATTCAATATCATATCCAAAAATGTTGTTAAAGAATGACTCTTTAGTTTTCAGTTATCAAAAGTACCTTTAATAACATATAAAAAAAAATTCAGTTTTGTATTTCTTTTCTCCTACCACTTAGTAACACTCTTAGTAACACTTTTGCTTCCAAGGTATTCCAAATTAAATCGATCGATATAATCATGATATTGTTTTCAATTGTGTTAAAAAAAAATGTTACGTTTGGTTTCATTTCAAATTTCAAATTAATTTCAAAAATAATTCGCGAAATTAAAAATAATATTAAAGTAATTTTTTTAATACCTTTTCAAATTCAACGTTGTCTTCATTTAGGGTTTTATCATGATTTAAGTTTTTTTTTTTAATATTAAAAGCATTAAAAATTTCATAGCAATTGCATTATGGCTTCCAGGAGCTTTGTCTATAAAGTTTGCATTTTGTGAATTATTTTTAAACGTATAAAATGGTATCCTTTTTATCTTTCTTTTTCAATCTATTTAAATTCCATACTTTCCATTTAATACTTAATAGACGTAAGGCCAAGGTACAAACCCCAGATCAGACATCTCCAACAAAACAAAATATGAAAAACTATTTCTTTGGCGACTTCTTCTCAACACATTTCTGACAAAAACTCTGAGAGTAAATAAAATTGTCAAAAGATCTGTTGTTTGGAGTCGAGTCACTCGAATCATTTATAAGTATTTTTCTAAAGTTATGAATATAAATGAGTAGGCTTATGAATCCAACATATTTCGAATGGTATGAGTTTGATGCCAACGTTGTACGCATACTCATTGCAACCTGTACTTATCAAGCAACGTTGTAAAGAGTAGGAATAAATCAGAGTTGTCAAATTTCAATACTGTTGACTCACTTATTTTAAAAATTTCTTGAGTTCTTATGAGTAGCGAGAAAACCTTGCCTCGAAGTAAGTTCCTATCATTTATTTACTTTTTACATCTTTAACACCTTTAATAGTATGTTACCTTTTCAATCGAGGCTTTCCTCTTAATTAAGGAAAACTATCGCCATGTGCTAGACTATTAGCGTGAGGGTCGTGGGCTCGTCTGTGACACTACCCTAAGCATATGGTCAAAGTTAGTAAATATATAAAAAATGGTACCTTTGAAAAGAAAAGTACGTTTATATGCCTATTGCCAGAACTGTATTTCAATAATAATTTAATATAATTAGCTTTGGTTTGTTCGGAAGGATGGCGCATCATTGTATTTAGAGCTCTACACTTTCATCCAGAGACTCGTGGCCCTTCATTTAAGAAAAGGAATAAGGAAACACAAGGAAGTAAGAAAGGAAAAGGTAGGATAGAAGAGTTCAATTTAGATTAAGTACTTTTGTGGTAGCACTTTACTTACTTGGGAAGAAAAAGTACTTTTAAGTATCTTCATTTTTGTACGGGCTTACACCTTTACATATGATTAAAACTGGTTTTGTATGTTTTTGCAATAAAACAAAATGTGGCTACAAAAAGTACTTAGAGTAAAAAGTACCTTTTTTAATTTTATGCTTACTGTTAGACTTGCCAGCAAAAAGTACTAGGTATACAAAACATACTGTTACCTTAACAGTAAATCACTAAAACCTATTCTAATTTTTATATTAAGAAGACAGAATTTTGTATGACCTATCAAAAAGAACTCCAAATAAAAAAGTACTTGAGAGTATCTTTTTGCTCCAGCCAGTTTGTATCACAACCGTACTTACTATTATTGTCTTCTGCTTTATTAAACATAAAATTTAGATAGTGAGTACGACATGATTTGTATTACAAAAGGGGTTTCTGTTTAAAATAAAAAAAAACTCAATTGGCACTCGGCGAGATTTTGACGTTCGCTATAAGTTATATAAGCAGAGTGGTAGGCCGATTTAAAAAGGATTCAAAGAAGAGGTTTTTCAAATACACCCAACTAAAGACTAATTCATATTAAATAAAATAATCTTCGATAGGTTCTTTGTATATATTTCGGTAGATCAGAAGTTCCTTACGAAAATATTAAAAAATATTTCTTTGGCGGCTTCCTCTGGCAAAAACTCTGAGATCAAATACAATTGCCATGTGAAAAATCTGTCAGTCTGTAGTTCGCTAGACGCATGTATAAAATTAACACACACAACTTAGGTGGTGTGAGATAGTAGGTCGTAATCCAGACTGATGGGTTGTAATGACCAATTATGTATGTATGTATGTATATGTTGGCTGAATGGGTTATGGATTGGTTGGCAAATGGTCCTAATATTCGTCGATATATCGTGACGATTTGAGATTCAAAAGTCTCCAAAAATGCCAATACCGAAAAAATCACCGTTTGTTGTAGATTTTAGGTTGCCAGCACTTTGGAAGCCGCTTCATGTACACAGCTTACTTCACATTGGATAATCAGCATGAGCGAATTGAAGGCGTAGTCATCACATTTCCAGAGACTGGCTCGCGTTTTAACCTTGTTTAAGAAAAATCGTACAATATTCAGCTTTCACTCTTATAAAGCGTTCATACATACATGTTTTGGGTCACAAAACTAGTTTTGCTAAAACCCAGCGGTTTTGTTACCGGTTTTCCCACACATTTTAAGTGTTTTCTTATTTGGTCTCCATTTTAGCACGTTAACATTCAGTCAATTTACTATAAATCGAAGTTAAACAGCAAAAGAATACATATTGTGGATAACGCTTTTATTATTACTATTATATTTGTTTTTGTTTCTTGAATTGATTATATTATTTCTTTTTTATTATTATTATTTAATAACAAATTTTATTAAAAAAATTTTATTTTACGTTAAATTTTTAAAAACTTTTTTTGAATTATCATTTTTATAATAATTTTAAATTAAATATTTAAATATTTTTCAAAATGAAATAATCTCTTCAGAAAAATCAAAATTAAAAAACATTTTTTAATATTCTTGCAATTGTTTTATTTAATTTATGGTTTTATTTATTTTTAGAAATATTTTGATAAAAATACATAGGATTTCTAACAAAAAATAATTTAATAAATTATAATAAAATAAAAAAATACGTGTGAACTTTATAATATATCGGAAGAATATTAAATTACTAGAAAGTATAGTTTAACTTTTTTTCTTTAACTTTGTCTGAAAATACTTGCTTAAAACGTTTTAATAACAGCAAATAGATCTTGAGTCATGCAGACACGTGTTCTAGCTTGTTTTTAAGGAGAAACTAAACTCAGAAATATTTGTATTATCCTTTATAAAAAATATATGTCACAAGATTTAGAATAGTCGAATGTAATAAATAAAAATACAAGTAAAAAACAACCAAATACGTTTACAAAAGAATTGTGGCATACTACAAGGAGAAATATAAATCCTTTTTTTTGAGTATCACTGAGTGTATTAACAATATCCTTTTTTCCTTATCGACAATATTATCTTTATTTGTACACAATTAAAGTGATGAAACTGTTTATCTCAAAACAAAGAAGCATACTCTTAGGAGAATGTAGAGAAATCTTATACAAAATTTCTAAAACACACACTTACACAAACGCAATAATATTCCTTTACTCTTTACTCTGTATTCAAAATTGAGTACACATAAGCCTAGTACCTCTGTTAAAACTAAAACCAAGACAAATTAAACGTTTCCAACAGACTAACTGGGTAAAACTAAATCTAAAATAGCAAAACACAAAACACAATCACTCTCCGTTATTTAGGAGAGTCAATATTGGGCACAACAATCTAAAAAGACACAGAGAGAGAGAGGGAGAGAGAGAGTCAATTTACATTGAGTGAGACTATGTGTTTTGTATAGATTTTCAAACAATTGGTATGAGGATCTAAATGATTTTGTTTTATATGACTGTGTATGTGTGTGCGTGTCTGTTGGCATGTATTAGTGAACTCATTTGAAAATGCGCACTAAACAGCAGAGCAAGAGAGTAATAGAGATATACAAAGTTTAGAGCATAAAATATATGTTTCTCATATGTATTGCATTAATGTTGTTGTTGCTTTTATTTGGTATAAGCATGCAAACATATCTTTGCACATTCATACACGCATATATGAAAAGTCATTGCACTCATACACTCTAACCTTAAACTAAACATCATGCAACAACAACACTATACAGCTGAAATTTATTTTTTTTTTTTGTGTTTGTTTTCTTTCTTCAAACCTTATGCATACAGCATTGCATTTTTATGCCCGTAGGAGATGAATTTTGGCTCCCCTTTTTCTGTTTTCCCTTACAAAAAGAGAGTTTCAAAATTGATAGAGGGGGATAATGGGGCTAGAGAATGGAGAGTGTGGGTAGTGGAGCTGCAATGCATATGATTTTCTAGAATAGCGTATAGGCCTGTTTTTACTGTACGGCATACGTGAATTTTTTCGCGAAAAGGACGAATTGGGCGAAGAAAAAAAAAATATTGTTTATGTGCCTTGTGTAGAAAACCGGGGTTTTTGCGCGGCCTATAATGCGTTTCGCTCTTGCCAAATGATTTTTTTGCCCTATACTAGACGATTAGTACAAAACTTAACATCAACGTCGACGTTACATAAAAATTTTTATTTTCGGATTTTTTTTCACTACCAAAAAAAGTAACAAAAACAAAAACTATAAAAAAAAATACAAATATAAATTATTTTCCAAAACAAAAAATTATAATTTAAGAATATATTTTTTAATTTCAAAAAAAAAAAAATAGAAAGAAAACAAAATTAAAATAAAATAAAAACTTTCTTTTCAAGTGCTTAAGAAATGTTATTTTCCCTGTTCACAGAATGCTAAAATTGTTTTTGAATTTTTAATTATTATTTATACGTGGCATTAAACGATGCAAAATATTGAAAATGTTTTATAAGCAACTCTCTTTTGCCGGCAATGACTTCAAAACCACAACTACAAACACCAACATAACGATATTATTAAACAAGACGACCATGACGTTGATGACCACTGCTAATGCTGCTACTTTGAAGACAATGTCGATGACTACGACGACGAAGATGAAGAACTTTTAAGTTTTGTAAGAAATCTAACTGTAACAACAACAATACAAAAAATGTAACAATTAAAACGACAACAAGAAAAAACAAAAACAAAATAATTTTGAGTCTTTTTTAAGTCCTGGTAAGCAACACATACATTTAAACTCTTAAAATATTCAAATTCTTTAGACATTAAGTGTGCATCACTAATAAAACCAAATATACAAATACTCTCTTTACTGCATGCCGTTATAACAAGAACTACTCTTTATATTAAACGAAGAGATAGCAAGAGAGAGCGAGATGCGAGAGTGAAAGAACAATCACAGAGAGCATTACATGTATTTATTGTAATATAAAAACAAGATGCTTTATGTAGCACACAAAAAGAAGGCAAAGAAAGAATTCAAATCTCAAATCTTTTACTAATACTAATACAAATACTAAGAGCCACAATAACTAAGAGCATTCATCCAGCATTCAAACATGCGTAGGAGTAATGTTTCCTTTTATTCGGTTTCATTTTTTGTTTCTTTCTTCCTTTTTAAAGCTTTACTTCATTCCTAAATTTCTTTGTCTTTTTTTATCATTGTTTGCGGCTGCTGTAATTTAAGAAGCTTGTCGGCCGTCTAAAACTCACTTATACACAGACACCGAAAATATTTATTTACTCATCTTAATAATCTTGTGAGATTTTTTCGTATAATAGAAGTAGTTTATCTTAAGCTTTATGCTTAAACACAACCGTTTTTTGTATGTGCAGGCAACAACAAAAATATAAAACGACATAATATTTCGTCTATTATTTCCCTGTGTTATTATCTAAAAATTATCTTTGGAAAAGGCGAAAACCGCTTAAAACAAAAACAATATTCAGGAAAACAAAGGCTAAAATGTAAGAAGTTTATGCGAAAGGAGAAAATAATAAGGAAATTATGAAACGAAAATAAAAGCAAAAAAATATATAAACAATAATTAATTTAAAAGTGTTTTTTAAATTAAAAAACAAAGAAAAAAATAATTAAAAAAATTAAAATTTAATTTAATATTGAAATAAAAAAGTGTTGAATAAATAAAACATGAAAATTATTTTAATTAAAAAAATTTTATTAAATTTTACAAAAAGGAATAGTAGTGAATAATAATATAAACGAAAATATAAGGAAATATTATACTCAGTATATTAAAAATTCAGAACATATAATATTAAATTATTAAGAATAAGATAACAACAAAAATATGAACAAAAATATAATAAAATATAGATAATAATATAAAAAATAATAATAAAATAATAATAATTATAAATGCCCACCTTTGTTCCACGCTGGAAATATAGGCAACTGCATATAACATAAAAATGAAATATATAATTTAAAAATATTGTAATGAAAAAAGAAGAAATAATCGACAACAATTGAATAAAAAATTAAAAAGAAATAATTTAAAAACGTTTTCAATTCCAGTAACAAAATAATATGAAAATATAACAGAACTAAAAAATAAAGCATTAGGGAAAATAATAAAAAAACGATTTAAAATATATAAAATAGAAAAATTATGCCAATCGAAATTATAAAATCACAATATGTAAAATAAAAGAAGTAAAATAAAACTTAACATATAAAATAATTATTATTATATTCATGAAAATAATATTTAAATAATATTTACCGAAATGGGAAAAAAAATAAAAAAAATAAAGTAAATAAAGAAATAAATAAAAAATTAAAATTAAGTTAACAAAAATTGTATAAAATATAAATGAAATTAAAATAAAAAATAAATGATTTTACTAAAATAAATAATTTAATAATAATTAAATTAACAATAACAAAAATAATAATAATAATAATAATAATAATAATAATAATAATAATAATAATAATAATAATAATAATTATAATAAAATAAAACGAAATAACTAAATTAATGTATAAAAGAAATAGTAAGAATAAAAATAAAAGTAAATGAAAACAAATGAAGTAATTAAAATGAAACAAATGAAATAAATAAAATATAAACTAAAGAAAATAAAGTACAATCAATAATAAATATAAATTATGATTAAATAAAATGAAACAAAATAACACAAAAAGATAAGCTATAACAATAAATAGTTAAAACTTAATTAAATTAAATATTTAAAACTTATTAGAGAATAAGAAATATATAAAGATACTTAAAGAAGTCAAAGATTATGAAAAATGTTACGAGTATGCAAGTATTTGCAAAAAAAAAAAAAGAAAAAGAAATAAATAAACACAATTCTTATAAATATTTTGTATAAGGAAAAAGTTTAAATTATTTAAATTAAATTTGAAAGATAAATATGCAACTAAATATTTGCATAGTCTGACAATATGTTAAACTCCAAAAAATATTTTAAAACGTTTGAACATAAATGAAAAAAATTAAATAAAATAAAAAACAAAGACATTTTCCGAAAGCTAGAATAGCAAAAATTATTAATAGGACAATATTTTAAAAAGGATTAGCGATTTATTGAAAATTATTTTAGAATAATATTATCTCTAGCCACTATTCATTATTTTCCTTACAATTTTATACAAAATTAATGTCTTTTGTAAGTTAGATCCTTACTAAATAGCAACAAATGCAACATTACTTGCACAAATCTTTATAGTTTCCTAAATTAATTCTTTTTAACGTAAAGAAACAGTTTTATAATACCTTTTATTGTAACAGTGAAGTCAACTTTGATTATGGCAAAAAACGCCAAAGGCAATAATTTTAAATCAAATGTATTTTATTTATTAACTATTCGCTATACAATCGAATACGAACATACATATATACATATCTGAAAGTATTATAAAATTGTTATAGATTTATAATATTTCTGAAAAAAAACCCAAAAACATATTTGAATTTGTAAGAAGTTTTTTCATGATTTTAATACAAGACAAAGTAATATGATATTTAATATTTAAATACTAATGGGTTTACAAAAAATAAAATTTATAACAAATGTATATGTATGTATGTATATATTACCAGGGACTATTACTAAATTTAAATTAATTTGTTAATTTATTTCAAACTCCTATTTATTTACAGTCTTTATTCCATATTAATTTCTTAGTTTGATTCATATTTCTTATATTTCTTATTCATATCAAATTTTTTGAATGCGTTACTCACAAAACTCAGAAAATAAGGGTGAAAACACTTTCCAAAATATGACCAGTAAGACTATAAACGCTCTCACCGAATGCCACAGTACAGACTATAAGAATACTCATGATTTTTTATCCCAAATATTACGATCAATTCTCCGGTGGGTGGTTAGAAACGTTCATTTCTCATTCCGTTTTGATTTTTTACTTAATTTTTTTCATATTTTCAGAATCTTTCTCTTTCATATCTCTGCATAGAAAGCATATACATATGTATATACATACATATATACATACATACATATATATGTAATGTACAGATGGTAACAGTTTACTTCGTACGCTCAATTGTTAATAGAAAATTTGACTCCAGTTTGCATTTGTTTTTCTTTTACCACAACTCATCTAATTTTAAAAATAAAATATATTTGTTTCCAATCTGTCATTAGAAAATAAAATAATAATAAATAAATAATAAATAGAGATTAATTTGCTAAAGACAATTCGACACACGAAATAAGAGCCACTGTATGTAATTTTATCATCACAGACGTAAATCAACTTCTATTTATAACCAAATGTACTAAATATATTGCTGTAGCGATTGCGAGCTAAGCCCGCTTTATTATCCTTCAAATGAAACCAGTTTAGATTATACCGTTTGTATACGGTGTAAGGAAATATTTTCTGTGCTTTAAATAGAAACTAGTATTTTGATTTAAGAAAAAGCTCCTTAACAATTACTGTATCACTGTAACCCCCATAATAAATTATAATAATTTTAAAGTCCGCAAATTTTCTTTCGTTGTACACAAAGTCCCGCTTAGAAACGAAAATTGATCACCATAATCAAAATCAGCAATGAATTGTTGTAAATCTGTAGCAATACTTTGATTGTGCATGTAGTTGTAACAACAACAAATGCTATATGGATGCTATAAGAGAACTTAAATGTGTTGGCTTTGTGATGGAAATGTGTTGCACACACACTAATCAGCTTTCACTGTGATTTTCTCATCAAATCATGCAGTAACTTTTCAGACCATATTTCGGGTATAAAGACGATTTAGAGAATTTAAAACAAAAAATGAAACAGAAACTATTTTTTATTTTTTTTTTTATTTTTATTTTTTTTAATATTAACCTGCTTGCTTTGACATATTTGGGTATAGCGCTAAGGGGATGGTAATATTGTTTAAAAAAAAAATTGAATAGGCATCTACCTGAAGTCTATTAAACGATATGATATCATTAACTTGATCATACGTTGAGTTTAATCGTTTACGAACTATTTAATTGCTAGAGTGTCAAAAACTTGCTTTACAATCAATAAGATTTTATTTTTTCGGTTGCAGACATAAAATCAGTTATCAATATGTTTATTTTATTATAATTATTTTAATATTTGTAGTGCTTTATAGAATAGTTATCACATAAAAGCACATAAATCTTACTTAGGCTTAAAGTTTCGATAATTCGTTTATGTTTTAATATTTATTTAATAATTATTTATTTAATAAGTATTTAAATATTTCAATGCATTTATACGTTTAATGCTGTAAAAAAACTTAGATAAAACTATTTTAAAGTAAAACTAATGTCTAATCAAGTAAAACCTTGAAATTGTAAAAGTACACCATGACGTATAATTACTGAACTTTTGAAATATGTAGTAATCATACGTCCTGCAGTTTCAAGCATTAATAAACGCGTGTGAAACAAGATCTTATTTTTTAAGAAAGAATAATACATACATTATAAAACAAAAAAAATTAATAAAATTACTACTATTAAGAAATTGTGTACTCCTAATCACATTATATTTGTTAAATTTTTTTTTATTATTTAAATTTTATTTCATTAGTCTGGTATAGCTCGTATTTTTCTAAAGAAATAAAAAAATAAAATTTGTCAATGAACATTATGCCGAAAAAATATAAATTTAAATATGATAGTTCTGGTATATTTATAAAAACATTTATATTCAATATATACGTATAAATGTATGTATACATTTGAAGAAATGTATGAAAAAAACTTGATTAGAGATTGTCATTTCTTCCGAAATACATATATTATTAAAAATACTATCCCAAAATAAATGTTCTTCCAGGTTTTTGTTTTTTTTTTTTTCAATAAAATATTAAAATTGTAAATTTTTCTTTTGATTACAAAATTAAAAAATTTTCGTTTTATTTCTTTTATATATATAAAATACTGCAATTTATAATTTTTACTTTTTATTGTATATTTAAATTTTTCCTTAATTTCAGTTTTAAAATTTTTCTAAAGGGTATTAAAAAAATCTTTTTTATTATGATATTTTTCTCCATTTTTTAATTCTAATTTTTTTTTAATAAAATTCATATAATTTTTGTTTGTTTTCGTATAAGAATTGCATATTAAAAAATCAATCTTTTGTCTTCTCTTAAATCTATATTTTCCTTTCTCCCCAAGATCATTTTCAATATTCGCTATAAAATACGTCTTCAAAACACCTTCTAATGCTATAAATACCCCTATTGTACGTAGTTAAATGCCACATTTGTTACACATAAAATCCTCCTTAAAAAATATACTTGGCTTTCTACAGAGTCATTTACAAATACTGTTATTATCTCCATTACATTTAACACCTACACTATATGGTAAGCAAAGAAAATTACAAAATCACACAAAATGAAAATCTAAACGAGAAACAAAACGAGCAAATACAAAATCGTTCTCTTACAAACTCATTTACTGGCATCTTTCTAATGAGAGCACAAAACAAACACAGCAAAGCATAAAACTCGAAGTAGTAGCAGTTGCTGTCGCTATAGCAGTAGCTGAGAAATATGTTGTGCTCGCCATAGTTTCTATGTCTCTATTTATTAAAAAGAAAAAGATGGAAACTACTTCGTGTCTTGCTGTTCGTTCGTTACGTCTTCGGTTTTGGTAAATGTGAATGAAGATTTCCTTTTGAACATTCAAAGTGTTTAGGGTAGCATGTCTATGTGAGTGTGTGTGTGTGTTTTTGAGTTTCTTGCCTTTAATTTTTTGTACAACTGCGCATTCATATACTTCTTCTTCGTCTACTACTACTACGCACGCACACACACACGTGCACATACACAGTTAACACTTATTTTTAGAGATCTCTATACATTATTGTATGTATAGAAAATTATATACTATATATATGTATATGTATATTAATTTGTATATATAGAGAAATTTATATTTATATATATTGTATTTTGTATATATATATATATATATATATATATATATATATATATATATATATATATATAGAAATAGATAACAAGATGAGTGTGTTTTCTCTCTTATTTTTTCCTTTGCCTGAGCCATGGTATAAGAGCTAAATTTTCGTGCAAATCAAAGATGCTGCTTGACGTCTACTGCAGCAAGACAGCAAGAGTTTTTGTGGTTGTAGTTGGATAGTGTTGTTTTTATTGTTGGGCTTGTGTGTTTGCGTTTGTGTGTTTATGGAAGGCAAGACAAGCGAATTAGTTTTAATATTATAGAAAATAACGTTACAATGTATTATTTTATATTAGAAAACTCAAAATGAGAATGATGTTTATACTGCTGCTAATGCTGCTGCTGAGTATAATGTTATATTTTATGCTCACCCAAATACATTTATACTACATATTTGCCAAGAGTGAGTGTAAGGCAATTTTGTGTGTACAGGTGTGTATGTAAGTATGCATTATTTAAGTAAAATTGTTTCTTGTTGGCTCTCATTCTTGCCTTCAAACGAACATCTTTACCCTACGCCCACTAAAAAGAGAAAAAGACTAACTCGATCCCCTACCTCTTTAGCTTATAACTTTACGTCCTGCTTAAACGTTTGACTCACTATTAAACTGTTAGACTATTCGTTTAAAGATTAAGTTTTGGTTTGCTGGGTTGCTTGTTGGCTGGTATAGTAGCCTGCCTTTTTGCCTTTCAAATATTTTTGTACGTCCTTTGTCCTTTCTCTGCACACAAGTAAATATGCCAACTGGTGTAAAAAAGCATAACACTATGCACTAAGCATGGCTGTAAGTTAGTGTATGTACGTAAATTTGTTATCAACATCTCTGGTACTCTTATACAAATGCAAAACATAATCACATACACATACACACACATACACAGAAGTGTATACAAACCATAAGTAAAAGACCAAGACCAAACACAAGAAGACACCGACACCGACATACAACGAAGAAGGACTCATTGTGACCATTAGACATTTATTTGGGTTTAGTTTAGCTTCGACTACTTTTGGCGTGAGTTCTCGTAATATTTTCAAATATTTTATATATATATATGTATATATTATATTATATTATATTATATGTATATATATATATATATATATATTATTAAAATCAAATATATTTAATGCAAGAAGCAAGAAAAGCAAGAAAAGCAAGACAAGAAAATAAACCAACAGCAAAAACAAAATAAAGTTGTTGTTGGTGTTATTTTTTTTTTTCTTTCTTTTGCACTCTCTTAATATAGAAACATATAGAAATTTAGCAAAAAAAAAATATAAGAACAAAAAGAAAGTATACACACTTATACTTTTTATATGTGTACCTACATACATACATACATATATTTAGATATATATATAGATATAGATATATATTAATATATATAATATATAACAAATATATATATTTATATATATTCAAAATAAAAGTACATGTCTTAAACATCTTAAGAGTTATTCATCTTAGGTCAAGCGAACGTTACGTTACGTTACGTGTTTACGCGCTTTAATCTTAAAATATTTAATGGCTTAAAAATACAACAAAAATATTAAATTTTTAAAAAATAATAGAAATTCTGAAAAAAAAAGATTTTAAAGATTTATTGAAAAAAAAAGAATATAAATAGAAAAACTTTTTTGAAGTCAATTGATAAATTTAAAAATAAAAATTAAAACAAAAATTTTTTCAATGTTTTTAAAAAATTTCGATTAAACGGCATGAAAGCGATAATATCTTGATGGTATAAAAATATTTTAGAAAAAATGTGTCTATTTTTATAAACTAATATCAAATTAATACATGAAATCAAAAGAAAAGTGCTTAATCTTATTAATAAAATATAAAATTATTAAATAAAGGCGTTTAAAATAAAATAATTAAAATAAATTAAAACATAATAAATTAAAATAAATTATAAATATATGATATAAATAAATACTAATAAATAAAATTATAATATTAATTAATAACAATACAATAAATGGATATAAGAAATTTAATTGTATTGAATTCAATCAAAAAATTAAAATAAATAAAAAAAACAATAAATTAACAAATGAAATAACAAATAAAAAAATATTATTTAAATATTTTTCGCATTTAAACAAATAAACAATAAATTTCTATGAATAAAATAAAAAAATATTAAAATATTAAAATTATTTAATTTACTTAAAGAAAGTTTAAATTCCTAAAGTTTAAATTCTTACAATAAAATTTAATAAATAAAAATAAACCAAGAATTGAACTGAGGTTCTATCTAAAGCTAAAAATATATTTATTCAAAAAAAAATTAAATACAATCAATTTCCAACAGCGGATATCGTTAATAATTTAATTTAGTATCATCTTATTACAATTCTACTCTTTAACACTAGTTTCATTAGAAGAAAAATTATTAAAAAAATAGAAAAAAAGTTCTTTTAAAACTTTCTTTTGTGCTTTAGATTACGAAAAAGTCGTATGTGATTTGTGTTCTTTTTTTACTTTTTTGAAATACTGTGGCAAACACTACAAATCTAAAGCGGCAATATAGCTGTTGACCAAGTGAATGCCATTTGAACAGATTAAATTTTATACCATTCTGTAATAAAACTTATTACAATCGTTTTGCAATAAGAAACCAAGGAAATCTAATTTATATAAATTTTTTTTTATATATAAATAAATAAATTACAAATTATCTTAATTGCTGAATAATTTTAAATATATTTCCAATGTGTTTAAAATATTTGAAATAATCTATTAAACGTGATACTTAAGTATTAGTGCTATGAAATGATTTATTTTCTTTTTTAATTTGTTAAATAATTGTTTTAAATTCTTTTTTATTACTAATAGTGGCATTTGTGCTTTAATTTATAATTTAAAATTGAAAACAGTCGTATTGTAAATATTTAGCAAATGCTTTTCAAATCTTTATTAAGTAAACTTTCAAAAACTTGTAGAGGAAAAGGATTATTTACTTGATAAGATTTAAGCAACATATATACGTGGCTATTTTATACTTTATTTTAAAATGATATGAATACAACTAGTTCAACTGTTTAATACTTATCAGTCAAAATTTAAGAACCCATTTCGTTGACTTTGCTTAAAACTTTTCATTTTGAAAACATTTTGACATAAGTAAATTAATATTGAAAAAGCATATTAGTAACATGATGGAAAACAAAAAGAAAATAAAATTAACATCGGCATTCTGATTGGTCCTTTGAAGCTATATGTGCACTGTTAATTAATTAAATAAAATAAAACAGTTTGTAAACGACTAATATTATCATAAGTAATAATAATACTTGTTTATTAGTGACAAGGATGAGAAATTTTATTGTCAAACTCTAACTGAAAAAATGAGTCTTTCCTAAAATATATTATTTTTGAATAGAATTTCTTAATAAACGTTTGTTAAGTGCAAATAAATAATGTTTACATTACACATTACATTCAAATAAATTTATTGTGAATACGACTGTAATAGCAATCAAATATAGAATGTGCAATAACAAGTTCACGTTTTCATTTCAAAAGGTGCTTGTTTCGAAACTCTGTATTTGAAACTGAATTAACTGATTATGTGTTGCTTTTAAGGCTGATTTCATTCGTTACCAAGCTATGTTTGCAAGTACAATGAGGCTGAAGTTTAACTATATTAAGTGTGTTCTTATAAGTACAGACGCGAAAGTATCATTTAAAATACATATTGTTTGTTCATCAAGTAATGACATAACGACATGACTCCTAGGGCGTTCTACCGGCAATCATATCTTACAAATCTTTCTAACAATGTTTAAAAATTTTAACATTAAATACATTGGTTTTGGTATAATACATCGCACAAAAGCATTTTTCTCTTTTTCCAATATTTTTTAAAACATTTTTCTAGAAGGTGCAAGAGTAGAATTGAAAGGTTTTATGATACACTTGGTTGATTTAATAATACATTTGAATATAATAAAGATAACAATATTGATATGAATTATAATAACAACTCAATTTATAATAATAATAACAATAATAATAATAATACTAAAATTTATTTAAAAATATTTATAACAATATTTAATGTATACAATAAACATTTAATTTAATATTGACGTTAATATTGTTAATGAAGCATACTTTTAGGAGTTTAAAGTACAGTGGCCTACAATAATAATACATGTGGCATTTAGTTAAAATCAATTATTTACTTTTTATAAAGAAAAAATTAAAGAAAAAATAAATTTAAATAAATTTATAAAATCAATACAATATTATTGAATTGGAAATTGAATATCATATTAAATTCAATTGAATTTAATATCAAATAGATTTTTATAAATTTCATTTTTCAATTTTCAATTCAATTTAATATACAATAACAATACAACAATAAGTTGTCAGATAACTTATTTCTGATCAACATTAAGAATGAATTTAGTTTAATTATTTGTTTATTTATTTACATAATTCACAATAAATCCTTAAGCTAAAATCACTAGCAACTATGGTATTCGGCCTTTTATTATTCAGTTATTATTATTATTCAGTAAATTATATATTTTATGTGGAGATGAGATTTTCAGTGTCCTGCCTTATTTGTATTATAAATAGATTAGATTTAGAATTGAAAAATAAAGAATTGAGTTGGTGTTGAAAAAAAAATTAAAACAAAATTAAAAGCAATTCCAAAGATTTGTGATGTGTACAATAAACTGTTACTGTAACAGAAGAGTCTTCTATCGCTTTTAAATAATCTTCCTACCCCGGTAAGATCCAGTAAACATAATTCTGTTTAGTAGCTATGTCGTCTATTGATCTGTTAATAATTTTATGGTATAGAATAAGGTATTTAATTTTAAAGAGATTATCAAATTTTACACAAAATATGTATATTGTACGAAAATGGAAAAATATAGCCATGGCGACGTTTAAGAGAAACGTATCTTGTTATGTTGTTGTACGCTAAGTTGAGTTTTCGGTTAGCAATTATAAATTATATTTTAATTATTACAAATATAGTGCCGAAGATCTTAGGCTCAGTGCAACAGAGTGTAACAGAAAAGAAAGAGAGAATGAAACCCAATTGACAGTGTACCCATTAGACAGTTAGGGCACATTTTTAAGAAAGATACAACAAAAATAAGAAAGCATTTAGAAAACATTAAATAAAATTGTATAAATTATTAAAAAATTTAACAACATTTAAAAAATATTTTTAAAATAAATAAAAATTAATAATGAAACTTTAAAAATATTTTTTTTAAATAAAATGTGCTAAAATATCCTAAAAGTATGCTTGGCGTAAATTAAAACTGAAAAATGCTAAATTTTTGTACATTATTTCGATTCTTTTCTTTACAGAACTTGTAAGATTTGTAAGAATTTTAATTGTTTGTTAATTAAATTATTATTTTATTTATAACAAGCGTCTAAAGGTAATAATAAAATAAAACGAACATAACGAAATGCCCATAAAAACTAAACTAATATGATTTTACATAATATAACGAGCCTAAAAGTAGGCCTTATTTATTTTAAAAAAATCTAAATATAACAATTTTTTTATAACAAGAGAATTGAATTAAAAAAATTAAAACAAATCTAATTAAATACGCATAATTTGTTAGTGTTGCGAAAAAAAGAGCAAAAAAAAATAAATTAAATAAATTAGTGAATGAATTAAATCAAATGCGCGCCTATAATAAAAATGAAAAGTGTTGTTAATCATATGTTTCTTATGTTGAATGTTGTAAACGAAAACAAAATTGAAAATTCGTCATACCCATTGCGTGTAAAGGCAAAATGAAATAAACGAAAAATAAAAGCGAAGCAACGAGAAAGCATAACAAAATAAAGAGAGAAAAAAGAATTAAAAAAGAAAAAAGAGGAAAAAAATAGCAAACAAAAGCATGATGTCTACAGCCGGTTTATTATTATCATCATCATGCACCTTACATGTGCTGCTGCCACCACCACTACAACTTTCATTGCTGCAAACACGGCTATTGCTTACACCATTACAAACACTATTGCCTGTACTGCCACTACTATTGCTACTACATATGCAGCAACTATATCAGCAAGGCCACCCTCTAGTCTACTAAAAAAAAAACGCACAAACAAAAAAGAAAGAATGAGAAAAATAAATATAGTACAATAACAATATTACTGCAACAACAGCAACAACAACAACGATTGACATCAAATTCTTTTTTTTGCAACATGTTCGTGCAGTGTGTATAAAAAAAATTAACGAAAAAAAATAATAATTTCATGTATTCTGTTTTCCAGCAGTTTTTCATACAATTTTTGATTTCATCTTTTATTTCCACAATTTCTTTTTTTTTTATTTTATTTTTTGTTCTCCTCTTCACTCTTTCGTACGCATATTGTTATTGTTGTTTTTAAAAGCGTGTGGTGCCGGGGAGGTGGCTGGTTGGTTGCATGTTTCGCTGTACAATAAAGTGGCTGGAATGGTTGGTTGGAATCTGTTGCTGTTGTACCACATACTCTTGCACTTGTTGTATTGTATTGTTGGCTATACCAGCTAAAACAGTTGCTGTTGCTATCGTAATATGCTAAAGAGTATGAAGCATATGTTTACGAGAAAATAAAATGTTTTTGTTTATATTGCTCAACGAATATATGCTGTTGCAACAGTAATGTGCTTGCAACACACGGCAACAATTGCAAACGCGCTGCAACTTGTATCTTCAGTTGTCTCCTCGTACGCATTGCCTAAAGGAAGTATAATGCAACACCACCAACGAAAACAACTGAACGACGAAAACAACACCAGCGTCTGAAATTGCGAGAACAACCTACATTGGTGTTAATGATGATGGTGACTGACGTTCATGTGGCTACAGACTGTTTTAAAGTCGGTGTTTTTGTCAAACATTCAAAAACAAAAATGAACACAGAAACAAAATTTTTAAGGGTAAAATATCGTAAAATGGTATTGGTGAATAAAACAAAACAAAACAAAAAAAAAAAACAAATACATTTCAAAAAAATTGAAAAAAAATTATTAATAAATAATGAACAGAGTAAATAATGTAAAAAATACTCTTTTTTACCACACTAAACTTCTTAATGAGACAAGACATTTTGAAAAAAAAAAGAAATAAAAAATATTTGCACTATATGTTACTAAAACTTAATATATTACAAGATTTATTTTAATTTATTTTTGTTTGTTAAGTTTTTGTTATTGTTATTATGCATTTCCACAAAAATACATTATAATATATTTGAACAAAAGTAATCATGTATACTTACATCACACCAGAATCGCATATGAAAATAACCCTTAAAACTATAACACAAAATAAACCCCTAAAAATATGCTATAAGTATACATTTGAATAATAGTCCCCGAAAGTATACCTTAGATTCTACAATAAAATAATAATTATCATAAATTCAGGCTTTTACATTAAATGTCACAGTATTACAAAATTAACGTCACTTTTCTTTGTTGATTACGTATGGTAGTTGGTTAGGTTGTCACTTAGGAAGAAACACTTTCAAGCTCTAACGTACTCTGCCCTATATTATATTCGACAAAAATCTCCGTTTTGGATGGTAGAAATGTTTAGCAGTACATACATTTTATTTCCATGTTTTTTTTTAGCATTTTTTATTGACATTTTAGTTTCTATATAAATTTCTCCATATTGCAGTGAAGCGTCGAAAAGCAGATTTAGCCTTGAATACTCTATTGTTGACAACTTCTTCAGTCCCAGCGTTCAATGTAACTATACTAGCAAAACTTTTTGCAGACTTGATTGTTTGATCTTCGACACTCATCGACTGTTTCATCGTACTGTCTGGATTTTCTTTATATTTACCTTAAAACCTGGTTTTATTGACTTGCATATCGGTAAGGTCGTGAGAGACGAAACTGAGAATATTACAACGAAGAAGGTGATCTTTTCTTCTTCACAACTATTGCAAAAAACGAAGACTTAAAAGACTTGTTTTTGTATTTCAATTTTAGTTTTCTCTGGTTGTAATTGCATATGATTTTTAAATTCCATTTTAATTCTTTGTCTTCTTAATGAAATTCCTTATCAATTTTGAATTTAAAAAATTCAATTAAAAGTATATAGTATACTGTATTGAATTCTTATCGTACAATTATTTCTGTCTTAATTAGGAGGCGTTGTTTTTTTTTTAATTATTTCTTTCATATTCTTATCTCTTAACCTAACTTGCTGTGACACATAAATTAAACACTTAAGTATTTAAATTCATAAAAGTCTATGCATATATTAGGGGGCGTATTTGTTAATGTTCCATAAGACGGCAATAATAAAAAGCTGTACAACACACTGTTTTTTTTTAATTTATTTTGCGTTTTAATTTCAAGTTTTATTCCTTTGTTTACAAAATTAAAAAAAAAGAAACCAAAAACTTTAAATCAAAAACAAAACCTCTGACTAAAAGTATGCAATACTAATCACAAATTTTTCTCTGTTACTTTTCTTTTTTACAAAATCTACTTTTAGGTTACACCATATCGAGAAGTTATCCAATGAGAAAGCCGCTTAAATTTTGGTAAGTCTAAGAAAATTTTAATTTTTTTTTATATTTTGAATCTTATTAAAGTAGTAAGTAAGATAAAGCGAACGATTCTTTAAAATATTATTATGATGTATTATGTCTATTGTTGTATAAAGTAGCAGGTTTTTATGAAGGCTTTGCGAGGACTTGATTAAAAACCTTTTGAGTCTAGTGTCCGTTTGTGTAAATGTATATGCACATACACATGCAAAGCGTTGCTATTTTTCTTTCTTTACGTTTTTAATTTAGCCAGTTTGGCTTGCATTATTTTTGTTTTTCTTCTTTACAGAGCCATTGTTTAAAATCTTTCTGTCTTAATTACTTTGTTTGCCTTCATATGTTCTTCATTTTACACAACATGAATGTGTGTGACTATCAAAAGAAATCTCAAGAATAAGTAGCCACATTAAGCCTTTAAGAGGCTAGGATTCTGTAAAAAGCTTTGAATATGCGCTTTGTAAATATGCAAAATGTATAAGGCCTTGATGGCACTCTTCTTCTCACAATTCTTACTGATTTTTACAATTTGGACCTCAATAAGTTCTTTTAAACAATACGCTGGCGACTTATATTCCAGTTCTCTTATGTGTTTTAGTATCTACCGATTGGTATAATGTCCTTTTTCCTACCGTATATCCCAATCAGAGTAATTTGTTTTCCTTATTTCAGTTAAGCTAGGATGTTGATCAATTCGTATCCAAAACATATGATTTGTTCCGTTTAGTAGTGGTCAGTAACTCATAACCTTATAAAAGAATGTTATAGTCTTACTTTGTCATAAAGCGGATGAGATAATGAGTGGTTTGGGTTTTTTCTTAAAGTCTGCCAAAGCCTTTTCCGGCTACTTTATCGAAAGGCTATTGTCAACAAGCATCTGTTATTCACTTCTGTCAAAAAGGCCATTTAGTTTCTATTTGATAGCCAGTAGAGAGAAAAACTCATGGCTCAAACCGAAGCTAAGCTTCGTAAACAATGCTTAGAAATTTCAAAGTTAAAAAGAGGTCGATTTAAAATTGTAAAGTTGTGAAGCTTTCTAGGCAACTTTATGATGTTGACCGATAGGATATGAAAATAAAGTCAAAACCATAGACTTCCCACATTGGCTTAAGGCTTCAATGTTGACAATCGACCCCAAAAGCAAACATACAACAAACAATTTCACAGAAGTGTTGTCGTGATTCGACCTCAATGTTGACGAGTTTTTGCATCGTTTGATAAATGTGTACACAACACCTCAGGCATCAAATAGCAGACAAAACTATTTTCTCAGAGAAAAGTGAAATAAGACTTTGTCCTCCAACAATAATATCTCATTGACGAACGAAATAATCCAATGCTTTAGCTACCCTTCCTTAATGGGTTAATATTAATATGACCATTTGTTTGCCTATCCAACATTATTTTTGCACATGTTCGTTAGCATGTGTGTGTGTGTGTGTGTATATATAAATTTATGGAACTTGCAACCAAATGCACTGTTCTTATGTTACAATATTTGCTTTGTGCGAATATTTCGTTTTATTTTTTTATTTTTTTGCTTTGTTGCTGTTACAAAAACAATAACAACAGAACAACAACAGCAACAACAACAATAATAAAAAGAAAACTAATATGACGTTTTTCTTTCTCACACAGTTTAATAATGTAAAGCCCCTACAAACAAAACGTTCTACTTTCTCTAGTCGCTTCTGAGTCAGCCTCTTGACTCTTTCCTTCTTATTTGCTTGTCTAATTCTAAGATATTAAAAATATTACATTTGAAAACAAAAACAAAAACAAACAAAAAAAATAGAAAACTTATACCAGCTAAGCAAAATCCTTTTGCCAAGTGTGGAAGAAGGAGGAAGAGAGAGAGAGAGAGAGAAGAAAGAAAAAAATGAAGAACACAATTCAAACTTATGCAGGATGTATGAAGTGTATAACACTACAGTGGAGGCAAAATAAATGGCACAAGAAAGGTTAGGTTATGTGCAGCCAGAGACAGAACGAAATTTGATCGCACAAGGTCTGCTAATTGAGAAAATTAACTTGAAGAAGCCAGTGCACTTTACATATTTAATATGATAAAATTTGAAACAAATCGAAATCATCATTGAATTACTCCAGTAGCTCTGCAGCAAGAGAACTAAACAAAACGCATAATTAAAGAAATCAAGGAAAAAAAAACATCAAAGGACATGGAAAACTTCGTCAAACATTGCTTAATGCTTTACATACTATGAAGCCCTAAGCAGTTCATTATGGGTAGTTTAGATTACGTTAGGTGGCGGACCTTCTTTAAATGACAATGTCCAACTCGTATAGCCTCGTTGTGGTATCCCAATTAATATATCCACCCGGACATCAAACATTCTCCAAAGGAAACCAGTCCGATATTTAAACGTTTAGAAACTGCACTCTCCATAGCGCGAGCAGGCCACTGACTCGTGGGTGTAAAATAATCTCTTACTCCTCCTCAGTCTCATAGCTTCAGCAGAAGTAATTTCAGAGAATGCCAAAAATATTTGAGTGACTTTTAATTTCAATTGTGCATGCCATCGATGGCCTTACAATCTAAAGACTGAAAACTATCCGCCCCCTCTTTTTCAAACAATTCCAGCAGAGTCTCGCAATTCTGCACGTACCTACTGCTGCCAATGGAGTTAAGTCTCTTTGTAAAACCAGCAGAGAGAGTATACCTAGTCTAACTGAGGCAATCGGATAACCAATTATGTGTATATAGTATGTATGTGTGTATAAATTCTTGAAGAAAATTGATCTGATCTGACTAATTTAGTCTCTACAGGGAGCGTATGAAGTTCTAATATCATAACTGTATGAACCACACTATAGACACTGTGCTCTTTGTTCTCCCACCACTGCGAAAACTTTTCTACACACACAAGAGCAGAAATTAAAAAAAGGAACAGTTTTCCTCATACGGTGCTAAATCAAAAGAGAGGAGCAGTATAGAAAGAAATAAAAAAGCAACAACAACAACAATAACTGGCAATATCCAATTCTGAAAAGTAAATCTAGGAGAGTAGAGGAGAACAACTAGAAAACAACAACAACAATAACAAGAAAAATATAAAAACTTTGTATTGCTGCCTGTTTTCCACTTGTTTTCATTCTTTTTTCATATTTTCTTCAGCACTTTTTTCTTGTTCTTGATCTTTTTTCTTTTTTTCTTTTTTTCTTTGCAAAAACAACATTCTTATTCATAAAATTTATGAACATGTTCATACAAGTATACATCAGCTGGTTGTTGTTGTTTTTTTTCTGTCTTTTTTTTTGCATTTAAATTCACATGTTAAAGGAAACGGAAATTTCTACAAGTTTAGTGAAATGAAAATAGAGAGAGAGAGAGAGCAAGAGAGAAGGATTATGAGATGGCATAAGTTTGAGTTGAGGCATCATGATGCACATGTGTGTGCAGCAAATTTGAGCGAAAAGCTAAAGGGAATGACAAGTATTTGATAGGGAGGGGGCTTAGAAGCTAAAACAATATAGTTTTTCTTTTCTCTTTTTACAACAACACTACAAGTTGTTGTAATTATTTTCAGCTTAAATGACAAAACACAAGGAAACAAGTCTTAAGCAGTTCAGTTCAGTTATTTAAACCCCTACCTCTAACCCTACCTCCTCGCCTTTTCTCACCGACTTTCTTTAGTATTTTTCTAATGAATTTTTTTCTTTGTTTTCTTCGCTTTTTTTTCAATTTCAACTCATAATATTCCCACGGTTTTATACATCATTGAGATGTATGGGAGTGTGTGTGTCGTAATGTTGTAATGGTGGTGGCATAAATACTTGTTTGTATGTTTGTTGTTGCTTTTATTAGAAAGGAAAATAACTTGGCAAAGCAGAAAAAATTTTTTTATATTTTTTTTATTTGTTGTTCTTATTGTTATTAAGATATGGTAAAAAGGAGCTTTATTTAGACACAGAGGCTACTTTATGCATACACTATACATATACATATATATGCATGGATATATATCGACTTGGAACCTACAGATCGAATATTTACCGATTTAGAAGCGATATGGCGCCCTTATATTGATTCCAACCACAATTTGAAAAAGCTGTGCCATTTAATTTGTGTCAGATTATCACTCATAACGTAATTCTGCCAAAAATCTATTAATTAAGCTTCGAATTGCCTTCTCAGTAGCCGCCAATTTCTCACATCAAGTTTAAAAATATTGACATCAATTTGATGCCATCAAATATGTCAATCTCGTTATAATGTTCATATAGCTTATGATGTATTAGACACCTGTACTCGTCGTAAAAGCAAATGAGCCCATGAGTAAAGCGTGTGTGTTGTAGATCTCACTATAAACGATTAAGTTGCTAAAAATCACGTTTAATATTTGAAGGTTTGGTAAAGTTCTTTCCAAATTTAACTGGTGATCTGGTGCCGGATTAGAGGCCTTGCTTCTTATGCCACTTACATTGTGTATGTTTATTTTATCCATGAGGGTGGGGACCTACAGCTTAATGTCGACTACAAATAATAAATTTCAGAAGATTTCCGTAGCAATTATAAGAGTCAGAAGCTGCTAAGAGGACGTTGCCACAAGATTACGACGATTTCAGACAATCGCTGCATTAGGATTCTCTCATAAAAACTATCGTTCCTGTTGACTACAAACTGGTAGACAATAGATTACCACAAGCTAGTATGAAACACATTTTATTCGGTATAAGCAGAGAAAGCGGGTAGTCACTTGTGCATGGTTCAACCTCTAGGTTGTAGGTATAGGAACACCCGAAGGTTTATTTATTATCTATGTGTGTGTCTTGAGTAAATAAATATTCTCTCTTAATGGTTGCAGCTGATTGCTTGTGAGCAATTGTTTCCATTAGAAGATGCAAGTGTTGACAATATAGGTTTGAATTATAATTGGTATAATTGTCGAGGAAGGGACCATAATATAATAATTGCAAGACTAATAAACATTTATTCAAGCTTGGCTTGATTACAATTTACTGTGGACACGTACTCTAATAGTTGGGATCCTGACTACATCAGGCAAGTAAATCAAATTGGAATTATTTCTTTCGCCCCAAGTAAGGTTGGGGAATTATTTATCAACTTTTTCTGTCTGTTCTATTTAGAAAGCTTAAAGCATTTCTCTTTATTACCCCTTATACGATTATATTTAAGCAGTACTACCTCACGGTTTTGTATTGTAATGCAAAAAACCACGTTGGGATCTGAACAAAGCTTCAAGCATAGTATTATCCTTAATTCTCTGCTGCCTTTACCTCACAAGCGCTTGGAATATTTTTTATTTTAACGTTTAAATCTATGGCCATACTTGTATTTAAGATAAGGGGGGCATGTTTCTTTTCAACATGCTTGTACTTTTTTCCATTTTTCTTTCAGAACGACTTCATTTAGAGAATTTTCTATTGCTTGGTATGCTTGCATTTATACTTGAATTTGCTACTTTGGTTGTAATTTTAATTCATTTCCCTTTTATTTTGCAGCCTCTTATGGCCAGTTGTTAAAAGTATGAGAATTTCTACTTTCTTCTTCCTTTGCATACTTCTAAAAACACATACCAATGTATGTATACGTGTGTGTGTGTATGTGTAATGTTAGCTTAAGTAAGTGCACCTAAAGCCACTTATGAAAAATGCAAATTAAAGTTGACTTATACGTCATGCATATGAGCAATTCCATGGATGGTTTATAAGAAGGCATTCATGTTCATATTGTTGCCGACATGGCAGTTTTCCATTTCTTTTTAGAACTTACATGCTCTGTGTGTTATTACATTCATGGCATATCGTCCTTAAAGAGTAGTTTTTAGGCGTTGAGTTTAATTTTATTTTTTTTTCTAAGTTGCTAAGTTTGTTTTGATTTTAATAAGAAATGAGTGGGTGTCCGTCCTAATGTTTACGGAACCATATTAAGTGGGAAATTGTTTTCTTAAACTTTTAATTTATTTAATTTGAAACGCATATGTATTTTGACTTTTAAAAAAGACTGCCATTAATTTAATAACAAATAGAATAACAATTTTTTTCCAGGGTCAAATTAATTTCAGTTCACAAATTTTGTTTTATTATTTTGCTTATCATTTTTAAATTTCTCTCTCTCAATTATTTCTAAAATAAAACACTTATTTTTTAAGTCATGTTGTTTTTTTTTTGTTTTTTATCTTATTTATTTGATATTTAATACACAATTTTCTCTACAACAATAAAATTTGTTTTTTTTTTTAAATATAACGTGGTAGTAAACAATTTAAAAAAAATACATTTTTCCCATTATTTAGAACGCAAATTCATTGAATTGTGTAAAAAGAAATTTAACCAACGACAGTAAAATAGAATACATATTTACAACAATAAATACAATATGTATGTAATATACATTTGTATGTAATAATAAATAAAAGTACTCCTCTATTTATAAATACAATGGTATAGACATACACATGGTATGTAGTATGTATTCACATGTAAAGCAATAAGCAACAAGTTTAAGTCATACAAACACATTCACATTACGATTAGACAGACAATTTTAAAATGGACTCACAAGCAAGCTACAGAATAAATTTATAAAAAAATAAACGAACGAACAAGTCAACGTATTACAATAGCCATTAAGATGAATTCTGAATGCCCTAAAATGTTACACAAAAAATATGCACGGATTCTCAATAATAGGGAAAATATTTTATTATAGTTTCTGAAGCGTTTAGCCTCCAACAGAGTCTGACCTAAACAATCCATATCTATAAATATTGTGTTAATTTATTTAGAAAACCATTCATAGGAGAGCAGTGCTGAAGATTTAATTCAGTCAATACTGTAATCGTGCGCCTATGACTGTAATAATGCAACCTGTAGTAAATGTGGTTGTTTTTGATGTATTTTCTTAAATGTTGTCTAAGAGGAGAGGTTTAAAGGCCATTTTTTCGCCTTCATCTTATCTTTTTTTGATAGCATTATTGCATTTCCAATAATCAAGTTTCTCCAGCTAAACAGTTAATTTATCTAGCTTAGCATGTTCTAGAATGACGGTGTTGCAATCTGTCGTCGCCGAGACAACAAAATACTCTTTCGCTCACTGAGCCCTACTTTTTCCAAAGAGGTGCAGCTACCTCACATTCTTACGATGTTCGTTGCTAAATGTATACCTTCAGAGAGCGTACTCGGATAGATTATTTGACGGCGCCTGAAGTCTAAGAATTTTAAAAATTTTAATTGAAGAAACGGAATTGCTGCGGTTTTTAGTCAAATATATTTACCACACAGGTGAATTCGAAATTTATTTGAGTTTTTTTTTAATTCTCCCATTAGGGAGTAACACAGCTATAAGAAATTGTCATTTTCCTTAATATGGAACACAGAAGTACTTCCAAGTAAACTTAGAAGGTATGATAATGGAGGCTGGTGGAAGAACGATTTAAGGAATCAGACAGAATTGTCTTCTGTTACCGTTAATATTTCTTACTGTTTTCATTCGCATAAATGACAAACATTAATAAGGAATTGTTTGAGAATCATTTCAACCTAGACTTTACTTGACTTCGATAATTGTGAATTATCCTACAGGCTTCTTGCAAAAGAAACAAGCTTTCTGAAGAATCTAGCAAAGTTGGCTTGTAAATGCTTAAAAACCCAAGGAGATGCGGGTGCACACCACGCCATTCGATGCTTTTAAATATACATTAGTGCACGTGGAAGAATTCTAACGTCAGGCATGATGATAGAGAACGATGGAACTCTAACTCGGTGTAAAATATGAAGCATAACTGGAGCAGACTAAAATAAACATTTTTGAACCTCTCTACAGTTATTAGAGCTTGTTTGTTATAAAAGAAATACAAGCGAACCACTGTTAAGTCTCAGATTAAAAAATCATTGAATAAGTTGAGAATGATTTAAGGTTAAAATTTTACAATCCAGAAAACTAGTAGGTCACACTTGTTGGCTTATTAGAAAAGAGTCCATGGTTCAAATATCAGATCGGACATCTCAAACCAAAATAAAATATGAAAACAAAATATTTTCTCTCTACAGTATTTTGGCAGTCTCTGGTAGTAAATGCAAAAATTGCCATGAATATTATCTCAAATCTGTTGTTCGAAGTCGATATTAAAATTTTAGGTCCAGCCTCTCATTGATAAAATTAACACACAGAACATTGGTGGTGTGGGCGGTTAGGTCGTAGTCCTAAACAAATAAGTAAGTTTGACAACCTATGGCCAAACCGAGACTAACTCTAGGTATTGGAAGGAATTATAAGAATAATTAGCTGCAATACTGCAGATCAAAATTAATTCCAATTCTTAAGGATTGTTTTCATTTTTCTATTTTTATTTTGAATGAAATTGTCAATCATTATGGTATAGCGTACTTCAATAAAATCTTACATGCATCTCGATATAACGAAACACGCCATTTTTTACTGACTATAATGACAACATTAACAAGCAACAAAAACAAGATTTATTATACGCTAAATATGGACTCATGTTCTCAATACGACACAAAATTCCATCTACTATTCAACACAAAAACGCGATAGATGTTTAGAAATTCAAAAACAAAAAAATTGTCTCACTGGCGATCTCAAAGTTTTACGCCTGGCTGAGCAAATTCGTATAAAACGCGAAATATATTGTTGTTGTTGTTATTGCTTTTTTTAATATTATTTTCTATTATTATTGTATTATACAAGACCAACAACAACAACCACATTTATCGAACGATTACATGGCATGGCATGGCATGGTAATGGTTTGTTTGGTTGGTGCTGCTGCTGGTGCTGGTTGAGAGAAATTAAGTTTGCAAATGACTTGTAGAATAAGCTTTAGAGTTGAATATATGTTTGAGTGTGTGTGTGTGTGTGTAGATTTACGGAAATAACAATAACAACAACCACATGTAAAACAGAGAAAACAGCAAATGATAATCAAGTATAATTTATTTCAAATTGAGATCGACCATGTATCCATTAGATAGTCACAGTTTAAAAAGTATCCACAAGTTTTTTTCGTTTTTTTTTCGTTTTTTTAATACAAGAAATTAAACTTAATTTTGTCGTTGATGTTGTTGTTGTTGTATAATTTTTTTTTTTTCTTTTTGTATTTGTTTTTTGTGTTGTTATTTTTTTTTTTAAACACTCCCCCTTTGGTGGCTATTGTGTTTAGCAACACCCTTTCCTCCAGTATATACGTTTTTTTTTATTCTTTTAAAAGAACACTTGCGTTGTTGTTTTGCTTATAGAATAAAATACTCATCATTCGTATTTTTTATTAGTTTTATTCGACTGAGACCAACCAGCCAACCGGATGCAGGAAAGTCTGTATTTTAAAGTGTATACATAAGTATGTAACAACAGGTACACTTGTACACTTCTGCTTACAGGTCGCTTTTAAAGGTTTAATGGACTTTGTTTTAAAATAAATTTTATTATTTTCCGTTTTATTTTCCGTTTTCATAATTATAAATACAAACTAAAAAAATCAATGCAAACCATTTGATAATTGTTTAAAATCATTCAACCATTTTACACTTACAAATTTTTTCGAATGAATTAAATTTTAAAGGAAGTTTTAGTTGACACAGATACAAGCTTATTATTATGTTAAGAGAATAAGGAATGATTGATTATGTTGGATAATATTATTCCTTTCCATACACTAAATTACTACAGCAACTCCATTTCCTCAGCTCAGGTTTCAGTTCCTTCTATTTCGATGCCTTCTTTCAATTTCATTTATCAACTCTTGCCAGCTGTATAGGTTCTAGGATAATAGATTTGTCCCAAGAATCCTCATCAAATTTTTATCAATATTTGATTCCTTTACAGAACTAACTTGTCAACATCATATGAATATTTCTTACTTGGTTTTGTAGAGCATTACAACCGCCTTACAGCAGCGGTTAAACTTTGAGGAACATACATACATACATTCATAATTGGTCCTAATAACCCTTTAGTGAAGATTACGATTAGCTTCTCACACCACCTATGTTTTGTGTGATAAATTTATACATGAGTGATGGGGTCTACAGTTTAAAGTTTCTGCCAGAAATGTGGTGAGAAGTAGATTTAGATTCATTCGATTAGCCTGCATTTTTTAACTTGTAATTACACTTCAGAAGTCGCCGTGGTCTAGTAGGTAGTGTATTGGCTTATTAGACGAAAAGCCAGGGTTCGAACCCCAGGCCAGACATCAAAATAAAAATACAAAAAGTATTTTTTCGGCGACTTCCTCTCAGCAGATTTCTGGCAAAAATAAAATTGCCATGAAAAGTTTCTCAAAAATCTGTCGTTCGGAGTCAACTTTAAGCTGTATATGTATAAAATTAACAAAGACAACATAAGTGGTGTGAGAAACTAGGTCGTAATCCTGACTGAAGGGTTGTAATGACCAATTATGTATGTATGTATGTATGTAATTACACTTCAGAATATTTTTATTTAAAAAGTTTCTCTCATCTGAATTAACGGAAATTAAAGACATTTTGTTATTGTTATTGTTGTTGTTGTTGTTATTTGGTGTTTTTTAGGCTCTTAATAAGTTTTTAATTCAATTCAAAGTTACGCTACAAATTCTTTTGAAACATTATTTTCAATGAAAAGTCATGAATGAATCGAATAGAATGGCATGGAATATATTGGTTCTGCTGTGATGATTCTTTAGATTTTAAAATTCAATACAATAACAACAATAAAAAGAAATAATTACTGACTTTAATAAACAACAACAACAATGAATGCTATAGAAAAAAATTTTATTTCACTTCACAGAGGTGGGTGTAGTAACGAACGAATAGCAGAATTGGTTGGTCGAATTTCTTTTGAATTTCTATAGGCTCTTGACTAATAAAACTGGGTGGTGCTATTTGGGGTAAAGCACAAGTAAACGAAATGAGACAGACCTTAACTTAGTAATACAAAAAAGTAATAAGTAACAACAACAACAACAATAGCAATAGCAATAATATTATAACAAAAAAAAACTGTATTTTTATACAATTCGCTTCTCAATTCAAATTCGCCTTAAAATAAGTTGAGCGTTACAATACAAATATTCGAACAGAGTGTAGGTGTTTAGTTTAGTTTCGTATCTTTTGAATGTTTTTTTGTTCCTTTATTTTGATAGGGGAAATACGCTTTTCAATTTTTCCATAGTATGGGTATCAGAGATGTATAGAATTGCCGATAGAAGACAAGACAAATGGCGGGGTTTGGTTAATTTGGAGGCATTTCTTTCAAAGTCATCAAAGCGTACATTTTTCGTTCGTTATTGTACCACACAAGTACATAAGTGTGTTACGTTCTTTTTTATTGTGAACCAAAAAAACAACAACAACAACACTTATCTTTTATTATCTTGTCCACTACAACAACAATAATAATAATATTATTATTATTAAGTTGATATTATTTTGCATTTTTTTTTTTAATGTATTTAAGTGCTTGGCGTTGTCACAAATTTATTTGTCGTGGTATAATTTTAAAACGTTAATGTCTAAGTGTCTCATTTCTATTGGTCGGTTTTATTCAATTCCTTTTATTTGTTAACGTATGTATGTAAGTGTGTGAGAGACTTGTAGGAGAAACGATTTTTCTTACTTATTTATTAAACAATATACACTGCATGTCGACTGTCAGTTCACTTAGGTTTTAGAATTCATTTCGAATCTTATGCAAAAGTTCATTAAAAAATTAACAGAAAGATTTGACTTTCTTCAACTACGTTTGAAATCAGAATCTAATAATTATAACACTATTTACCTGTTAGAGAGAGACTCATTTCGCAGCGTTAATACATGGGGGCAGAAAAATATATAAGACCGGGTACATTTCGAACACGTACCCACTACTAAGCCTAGAAGGCATCAGTTGCCATAATCTACGCTGTTATAATATTGCCAGCGTTGAAGACCGTCTTCATATACTTTCTTTTTGTACGATCTATTCCAGAACAATATGTAAAGAGCTCTCTAGTTACGATTCTCTACTATTCGTAATAATTTACATAATATAAAGCAATAATTGCTGTCTTATATAACCGATATTAATAGCGTATATATCTTTGGTGAAGCTTCTCAATGTTAATGATTTGACAGAGACTTTGTTTATGATTTTGATAAGTTTACGTACGCTGTGGAAGAAGAAATCGCCATAGTCTAGTAGGGAGTGTGTTGTCTTCGGCGACTTCCTCTCAGCAGATTTCTGGCAAAAACTCTGAGAGCAAAAAAAAAATTGATATGAAAAGTTTCTCAAAAATCTGTCATATGGAGTTGACTTTAAACTGTAGGTCCCGCCACTCATGTATAAAATTAACACACACAACATAAGTTGTGTGAGAAGCTAGGTTGTAATCCTGACTGAAGGGTGGTAATGACCAATTATGTATGTTATGTATGTATGTACGTACGTTGTGGAAATAGCTCGTGCTTAAATTTGTTCGGTTATGGTTTCTGTACGGTGATGTGGGGACACCCAGGTTTTTTACGTCCTTACACACCGACAGTGAGAGGTTGGTTGGAGGTTACAGTCACCATCTCACAACAAATTATTATTTTTATATACATACCTATTCCGGCATATTTTACTGGTAAGAAATTCAAACTAAGAGAGATCTGTCTGAAACGAATGACACAATTTTTTGTCAATATGGAGAAGGTAGAAGGCTGTTTTGATGGCAAAAAATAATTCAAAAACTGTTTTAATTGTATTTTTATTATTCGAAACCCTTGATCATCTCGTTATAACAGACGTTACTACATATTTCTCTGGGCTTGATAGTATACCAAAAAAGAAAAGGTGCTGTGTTTTTATGAAATCCACCCTCTTCTATTATTAAAACCCCAAATGCTATAAAGTTTAACAAACAAATAAAAACATACGCTTCTGTTGATTTTCTAATACCAGCAAAAATAGACCCAAAAAAAAAGGTCAACATGTTGCATTTATAGAACGTTTAAAGAAATGCAATAAATATTGTCTTCACCCCACTAATTATTTGATTTGTTTTAGAAAAGCGTGCCTGTTATTAAAGCTAAAATTGTTATCGTTCGTTATCAATATCAAGCACAGTAAATAAAAAATGAGGATTTTATTTAATCATTTACAGAACATACGCTTCTATTTAATGTGATAACCTAAATTCAATAATAATAACTCGAATAACAATTTGTTGCTATTGATTATAAATAAAATATGATCAGCCTTCCTTCCCCCTTATTTACAAACTAAACCTGTTGATTGAATCAAACCCCCTTTCATTTATAGGGAAAGCAAAAAAAAAAATAAACAAAAATTTCCATGAATACTACACCTTAATAAAGCGTTTTATGGTGCCGTCTATGGATTTTTGAGTTTCAAATGCAATACAACAGTAAAGCTAACTAGAACGGCTTTAAAACACCCTTTATTTCCGTTAATTGTCATTTAAATTTCCTTGTTTGCCATTATTCACCGTTAAATATTTCCTTTTGCTGTATCCTGTCTTAATATGTATGTATGTATTAAAGGGTGTTTATAATTTAATGCTTGACTTGCAATATTATGGGCATTTTTTTTTTAAAGAAATCGTTTAAGAATATTGTAGTTGAGCCATATCCGCTTCCTGACGTGTCTTGTTGCAATAGGAAATCGGTTATTCAACAAGTGGGTGGCGGTAAACAGTATATTTTACAAACCTAGAAACATACGTTGGTTGTAGTGCGATACCTCATCTTGTTGGCAAGGGAAAATGCAACTGTCACAATAATTGTACATATAAACAGCATTCAGATTCTGGTTTTTAGGACCTTCATACAAAGGATCTTGGAGCAAAAAAATAAACTGATTAATTGGCTCAACATTTGCGATGTTCGTATTAAATCGGGATGTCATCAGCCATCTAAAGTAATTGGTCATTTATTTAAGCTCAAATTGGAACGAAGGTAGGAGGAATATAATCACAAGTACTGGTTGTAAAGCGTTTGTAGAAGTTAGGTGTATAAAAAACTTCAGCAAAAAATGAATGGAGACCTATAGGAGTGTCATTGCTAGGAGATGGCATTATCGTCGTGAAATGGTGAAACGAATCTATAACTCCGTGGTCTTCTCGGTGCTGACGTATGGCTAGTGGGAAGCCTTAGAACTTAGAAGGCTACTTGAAGGAAGTTGCAGAGTAGGGTAGGATACAAAAATTGTTTCTATTTGGATGCCCCTCATCATGCAACGTTGCTACTTCCCTTAGCGTTGGTAGTTAAGCAGCTGCCATTAAGGAACTTTTTCACAATATAAAGGAGTTCGCAGTTGCAAATAATCGAAGGTTGTTGATTTGAATGCAATATAAATCCTGTGTCCGGATTACATAGACCATGTATTTCCGCACAAGAAGCAATTGTGGTAGTTTGGAAGTGCTAGGGTCTACTCTCTTTAAGACGGATGTGTATGCAAGACTACGGTTCTGGTTTGGAAACTTGATAGAATAGCCTTAAGGGCACTAACTGGACACTACATCAGCTCGAGGATTGTTCCAATATGCAGAAAATATCTCAGAAGGCTTTTGGACTGATAATGGGTTCCGGGAAACATTGTTACGTAGGAGATAATGAGATAGACTGTTATGGCCCAGATTCGACTAGGTCTAGAAAAGAATTGTGTTATAAGTGTAAGAATCAGCTAAGGGTACTCTAAAAGATTGACCGCAAACAATTATTAGAATAATATTGAAAACAAGTTAAGAAAGTTGTTTTTTGAAATTTACATACTTACTTCAGTTTGTTGAATTACAATCTAAATCTAAATTTATGTATATAGGTATTCTTAAGTAATTACCATCACCAACCATCAACCAACTGCCACCCTTTATTTTTAGATTAATGGTACGTGCTTCATATTGCCCACTTGCATTGTGATTGTCATGGGCTGCCATTTTTATGATCTTTTTGTAAAAAAAAAACAAACTTTGGTTTACGCAGCATGATTTTGATAGTTCTTGCGCTCTTACAAAAAAAAATTAAATAAAAAACATCACCAGGCTGCAAATCTTTCAACAGTACTTCCGCTTGCTATACTCTGGAACTTCCGCTTTAAAGCAGAAACTACAGAAATACAGACAATTAAGTACCACGTACCAAGTATTTAAGTTTAATAAGTTTTTCTCATTTCATGTCATATCTTCTGATAAATTTTGTCATGAGCCATAAAATGCTGATATTTTTTGTTGTTACCGCAGCCACCCCAATTCGAATTCAGGAAAAGAAAAAAAGCAGAAAAAATTTTTCTGTAAAACACCTGTGTGAATTACATACACATGATCATAGAAAATTGTGAATGAGGGTTCCATTTAATAACTGAAAACGTATCGGAAAAGGGAGAGATTTCATAAACTGAGAACGTAGTTTTTAATTTATTTGTTAAAGACTGGCACACACACACACACACACACACATTATAATTATCGATGGTTTACTAGAGATTGTATTAAAAATTTTACGCTTTTTCCCTGTAATCGCCGAAGCGATCAGTTGTTGTTGATACAATAACAATCGACGACGGAGGGAAAAAAACAAACTTAGAATATTGTATAGAATAATAGAAACTGGCATTATGGCATCAATTGTTTTATATTTTCAAATACTTTTAGAAAAATACGCGATAATTTTATGTTAAAATCAATAAAAACTAGTTTCTTATGCTGTAGACTAACATTTTTCAACCATCCTGATAGTTTTATAACGGTATTACCTTTTCACCATGCCCAGAACTGATTCATTCCAGGTTCCCAAGACACAAACTTCGAAGATTTTCGGTCGTCTTCTTTTTCCCAGCGCAATTATAGCTCCTACAAGAGTTGTTGTGAGTTATTGTCAGTCACTGGGCAATTTAAGTAAATTTAAGTAAAGTTTGTTCCTCTCAGAAGGAGAATGCCAATCTCACGTTAAAATTAATTCGCATCAATCTTTAAAAGGGCACCAAACTTGTTGTTACCTTCGAAGAACCCACTTGAAGATAATCGTCGAATGCCTTGCTATCTCCCTCACAGCTAATCCGATATCCTTTGCTAATCTTAGATGTGGTGTTCAAATCCGTTAAATCCAGTGGTCGCTTTACTGTCAGTAAATATGCGAATATCTCTTTATCGATATACTCTTATATTATATTAACGTAGCGGCAGATTTAAGGTCATTTTATATGAGAAGACCTCTCATTCATCTAATAGGACTGACTACTTACAACGCTTTTTAAGTCTTCTTCCAACTTACCAGGTTGATTATAGTTCCAACACTGTGACGAGCATAGAGCTTTTATATATATAAACAGAGTGTACTTACCTCATCTTCATTGGCTATATTCCTTAAAATAAAATTGTAGAATTTTATGAATTTATGAAAACATTTTATTTGTTTGTTTTTTTTTTTATTTTTTTTTTTAATAATTTTTAGTTGATATGCTGTCTGTTGTATAAAAATAAATTTTGATTGCATTTTTATGAATTTTGTGGGGTCTAGTTTGGTGGCATTTTAATTTTTACTTGATTTTTTAATTAAATTCTGGCTCGAATGGGAGATAATCTTGTAAACCGAAATAATAAAGTTGTATATAATTCTAGAACTTGTTGTAATTTTTTGTCTTCGGTTTCTGATGGTTAAAATTTAGAAAGTCCAACCGACATTTACATGAAAAAAGAAAACAAGAACTCTTTAAATATAAAACTTTATTTATTATTTGAATAGATTGTAACATAAATGGAACAACAATAATTTAATTACCAGTTTATCATTTAAATTAATCAATTGAAATATTTTCTAATCAGTTTTAATCTGTCCTAAGTTTTCTTGTAAGCATTAGTTTTATTAAGCCACACATTACTTTACATATTTAAGTTTTAGTTTTGAAATATCTTTGCCTACATCTGTCATTCCTTATTGATATGAGTGTTTTAAAATCCTAATAAGAGTCTACTTGGCAATATTTTTCAATGTTTCTTCCCATTTCTTGCTATTAACAGTAACAAACACTTGAAGACCTAGGCAAGCCTGCGAATTCTGAAGTTTAAACGATGGTTAATCATTAATCGTTAAGCCCAGATACGTGCTAAACTGCGAAGAAATCGATTTTGTTTTTTCTATTTTCTCACCTTTTTTTAAGTCTTACAAGATGGACTTATGCCTTTTACTTTGTCCGACTTAGTTCATAGGCTTCAGACAGAGTTTAATCAACCATTTAGATAAGCATGAGTAAAATATTATTTGCATAACTATTGTTATATCATTCCACTGTTATATCACTTCCTCTTACATTATCCTCTGGCTAAAAAGGCCGTCACACATACACTAGTCCACAATAAGATGTACCGTTTGACCAAAAACCTAGCAGTAGCTAAACCAGTACGAAATCAAACCTACACTGCAACAACCATCAGATGTCATTGCATGTGCATCTATGCAACTTCACTAGACAGTTAAGAACTGTAGTGTCATGAAATAGCGTTGAACAGATAGAGTGTTGTTGTGGACCTAAGCTCATTGTACGCGTAAAAGAAGCCAATAAACAGGCCATCACATATAATAGTCTACAGAAGTGGTTCTGGAAAAGAAGACTGAACAACTCCAGCTGTAGTGGCATATGACTTATTATCATTGGTGGATATGTAACACAGAACCCATTGGTTCGTAATTAATTGAATCTGATTTGTGAAAGAAATCGCCATGGCTCATTAGACGTGAGGCCTTGGATAGAACCCCAGGCCAGACTTCTCCAACAAAGCAAAATACGAATAAATTTTTCTGCGGGACTTCCTCTCAGCAGATTTCTAGCAAAAATTCTGAAAGTAAATAAAATTGCCTTGAAAAGTTTGCCAAAAATCTGTTATTCGGGGTCGACTTTAAACTATAGGTCTCACCACTCATATATAAAATTAACACACACAACAAGTGGTGTGAGATCGTGCTAGAATGTAATCCTGACTGAAGGGTTATAATGCTCAATTAGGTATGTATGTATGATTTGTGAAAGCATAACAACGTTTGTACTCCAACAACACACTAAAAGAAAACGTTGACTGATTCTGCTACTTGGGTGGCATTATTATACGTATGTACAGAAAGCCATACCAACATTTTAAAGTCTTCGTACTATCTGGAGAACGAGCTTTCTCACTGTAAAACCTAAAATACTCATGTAGTACTTTGCAGAATTTAACGAATAAAATGTAAATAGATGGATAGCACAGCCCGAAAGTCCTATAATGTCTTCTGTGAAGAAACTCTTGAATAACCTGCAAGTATGTTTAAACCAGAGAACGAATAGTCGTCAAAGGAATATGAAAATATCTAAACGAACTGCAATTTACAGACACGAATAATTTGAGAGTATATGTGGACGGTCTGATGTGAGAAATTACATCGTAATCCTGAGGATTGTAATGATCGATGAATTCATAATGAATTCGTAATGAATTCAAATTAGCTTCGATTGAAGAATTTCTATTTTTAGATAAAGGCAGATGGAAAAGAGTTTACAAATTATTTTCCAAATACCTACGTCCATAATAATTTCTTTTAATCTTTTTATAGATACAATATATACAATTTAACAACAACAACAATATAAAAAAAGCATTTCTACAAATGCAAATTTAATTAGCCTTCCTTACTTACAGTAAATGAAATTGCCCTTTGGCTCTGTTAATTAACACCCGGCAGTAGTAGAAGTATCATCAGAAGATGTTGAATTTCTTAACAACTTAATTTTCGACCCTTCAATCACAAAAGCTATAAGTTAAGGGTGCATTTAGTACTTAAAAAAGGCAAGAAAAAGAAAAAAGTACCATCAGAGGTTTGATTTCTTTTAAAAGTCTTAAAAGATTTTTTCTTTCTCTCTTTTCTTTTATTCGTATACAAAACTGAAATCTAACTCTTAGACTCTTATTACCTTAAGTACAGGACTATTACAAACAATAGAAGCTGAAATAGAGGAAGAAAAACAAAAACAAAAAAAATGAAAACAAATTGGCAACAAAAAACCAAATGACGATAAAAGAGCCTTAAAATGTTTTTAAAAAAACAAACAAAAACAGAACAAAATTTCTTATCCTCAGGATTTTTATACGCAAAAGTTTTGCGACAATATTGTGAAGATTTCCGTTCTCTAACCATCACTACACTACCACACTGTAGGCAATAAAAAACTATTGGTTTGTATTTCTTGTAAATATTTAATGGCTTAAGAAATCATCACAATAATAACAATAATAATAACGTCTAGAGAGAGTATATTTTCTCAAGGGTTCTTAGTAATGGTTTTGGGGTCTGCCTTGGCTTCAGTATTATTTTGTATTGTCATAATTGTGGGTGGCCTCAAGCATTTGCCTGGCCACACTTAAGGCGTTGCAGAAAAGACACTTGTCTTGGGTAATATTTGCCACACACTTTCATTTTCTTATTTTTTTTTTCTTTTCTTACTTTTTGTTTTTGTAGAAAAGTTGTTGAATATCTTGGCTGCAATGTTACTTGGGTTTTTGTCTTGTCTTTTGCCGGTTTTCATAAAAAGTTTATAAAATCATTATTGTTGTTAAACAATCTTGATTATGACCACACTTCTCTAACCATTTCTCTGTTGCCATTTGGTATTCTGATTTAGTTTTTGTTTATTTATGGCCAGGCTAAAAGGTTACAATATGGCCATAAATAAGTAAGAAATTTTATGGTTTTTAATAAGAACAGGATGTTAAACAAGAAGTTTTTCTTTTGGCTCCGTTTTCTTTACATTTTCTCGTTTTTTTTTTAATTTGCTTTCAAGTTCATTTTTATTAAGAAAGTTAAACTTTGTCTTGGCATTTAGTAGGCTATTCATTTAGTTTGTTAAGCCAAAATATATTCCCAGGGTAAGAGATTACCTTTGGTTTTAAAATTAAAAAGTAGAAATAATTCAGGATTTTTAAATAAAGACCTTATGCCCGTTAGACTTTAAAGAAGACTTAATTAGCTTGAAATAGCTTTCGTGTATCTTCGTATTAATACTTTGATTTTTTTTAGTTTCATTAATAAAATTTTTCTAGCGATGCAAGTGTAAACAATTCTATAATCATAGTGTTGTCATTTAACATTACCTAGACTAAGTTCACTGTTACAAAATGTATTGGGTTGTTGTATTGGTTGTATAGTGTTAAAGAACATTCCCTACTCTTTCTGAAGAGGTAATGCTGCCTGATCTTTATTTAATGTAATCCTCTTTCTGGATTAATTCTGAGACAGATTAACGTGTCTTAACTTTTTAAAATCGATATAACTAATGGAAATTTGTATCGTCTTAGCTAGTAAAAACATAGAAATTTGATTAGGAATTTTATAACAAAACTTTGGAAGTCATCCTCTAGACCGCTAAATGCTTTCAGCTTAATTAAACTTTATCGAATGGACAAGAAACGGCCTACAGGTTTCAACTTCTGCCAGAATCTTGGGGACATATCAGGATACAGGAACTATGAACTTTGAGATAGAAACACTTTTTCCAGGAAGTCGGTTCCATATGCGGTTACTGAAGCTGAAGAAACTCTTATCACAGAGGAAAAATTATGCAGTTTTCGATAGCAATTGCTTAAATTACCCTTTTACACTTTTCGTTGGAATAGCCAGAATTTTTTTTATTTTTTTTTTAACAGTTTTCTAATTGCCAACCCTCGCACTTGACTTCTTTTTTTTTTGTCGTTTTCCTATTGTTGTTGCAAATCTTGTTCTTCTATCAGCACTAATCGATAAATCACTTGAAGGTTTTCTTAATTAAAACTTTTTCTTATGCTTGTACTAGAGACTCATGTTAGAATTTGTAGGTATGGATGGGATATACATATGTACATCCTACAGTCATACCTACGTACACGAGTATACGAAAAGAAATAAAATAAACAAAAAACGAAAGAAAAAAACATTAAAAAATAGTTGAGAAAAAACTTTTCGATTAACACAATAAACATTCATTTTTTTTTTCAAACATTTACTGGCTGAATAGAAGCAAGAAATAAAATCTGAGTTCTCATGCAAACTAAATAGAGGGTTAAACAAAAATACAAAAAAAAAGAAAACATAAAACAAAAAACAATAGATTGGAAATATAAGAACATGGACAAGAAAAACTAAAGAAGCAAGAAAAAATTCCCCAAATCAACCTCTTCCCCTTTAAATTAAACGTAACTGATACAAGGATAATGATAAAGAAAAAATAAAAGAAGAAGAAGAAAAAAAAAATAAAATAACGGCAAACAAGTCTAAACTATTAAAACATTAAATCAAGCATTAAATTAGATAAAATAGTTTATAAAACTATTACATACAGGAGTATAGTGTAATGGAAATGAAGAAAGAAAAAAGTAGAAAAGCAGTAGAATGTAGAAAAAACGAGAGAAACATTTATTCAAATTAAGAATTTAATTGTTATGAGACGAAAGGTTGTTGAAACCTCACAACTATTTTAAATTCTAAAGCCAATCCATAAAACAGTTCTTACGATCCATAGAACACAAGATCCACACAATCTTTACTCTTCTTTTCTTTCATTATTGCACAGAAATTGACATTTTCGCAGGATATTTCCTTTCCTTCTTGTACTTAAAGGTTTATCGACACCAGAAATCAGCAATGAGTATTCAAAAAGATGAGTAGAATCGAATCTTACTCATAATTTCTGATACTTATACGCATTCATATTTCTTTTAATATCATGGAACCTCTACTCATATTAAAAGTTTGAAGTACTCATCATATTCAACAATGGTTGATTGCGACTCTCCATAACACAACATTTATAAGAATCACAAAATATCGAGTCACTCGAATCATTTATAAGTATTTTTCTAAACTTATGAATCTGAATGAGTAGGCTTATGTATCAAACATATTTCGAATGGTATGAGTTTGATGTCAACGTTGTACGTCTACTCATTCCAACCTGTACTTATAAATCAGCGTTATGGTGAGTATGAATGAATCTGAGTATTTGAATTTGAAATTGTTCAATCACTTATATTAAAAATTTCATGATTGCTTATGAGTAGCAATAAAACAATTCATTGCTGATCTCTGATCGACATCATCACCGTTATCGCTATAATCGCTACTTCTGCAACGATATATCTTCTAAAACATAAGAATTAAAATCAGATCAGATATCATTTATGTGCTCTTAAGTCAGATCAATGAGTTGCCTTTTTCCATTTTAATAAATGCCATAGAAAAGTGTAACCTCGCAACTGATATCAGCAGCCATTGACACGTCTACATGAAATTCTTCATTATCAATTAAAAAAGCTACAGAATATAGATGTTCAAGGGAACAGAGCTATTATTTTTAGATTCAAAATACTGTTATATCACCTTAAGTGTTTTGAAGTGCTGTGCAAAGATTGGACCATTCAATGGAACTAAAGTGGCAGTAGGACACTTTGTATCACAGTGTACTGGCTTTGTTTGGGTTCTGTTTAACCCTTTTTAGTACTCGTAAATAATTTTATTCTTTGTTAAAAATTTATTTAAAAAAAATGTTTAAACTGCTGTAAAGAAACTAATTTTGAATTGCAGAGAAAACATTTATATTCAAAACTAAAAAAACTTACAGAAAATATTTGGGCACATGCCACGCACGCGCTTATGTCGTACATATTTTGTAACTTCTTTTCCTCTTCATAATCTAAAAGAACACCCCACACCCTTCTGTTACGATAAAGACAGTTACTTTTCCTAGCAATCGTATATCGGAAAAAAAAGAAAAAAAACTACACAACAAAACTACAAAAGTAAGCGCCTGAATGAACTCATAAGGACATCTGTCATCTGCCAGCCAAGCTTTTTCTTATACGCAGCCAAACACAAACGCTACGACGATCTTCATAAGGGGTCGGTTGGTTGGTTGGTAGTTCGCTGTGAAATGATGAGTAGATTTTAACAATTTGCAGGCAACATTAATGAAAATATTTCTAAAAGATAAGAATTACAACAGCAACAACACCAACAAAAAACAAAAGGAAATAAAATAGTTGAGGAAATTAAAAGTGAAACTCATGATGGCTTTCAACCACCCCAGAGAGGACGCATAAGGCGTTTTTTGTTTTGGCACGTTTAACACAACCACACATGGAATTGTATAGTTTTAGGATATTTTCCTTTTTTTCTCTCTCTCTTGCTCTCACTCTCTCTGTGAGACTAGTGATCGAAGTACCTAAAATTCGTTGTTGAATTGTTTCTTAAAAAGGCGATAAGAAAACTGGCATACAGAAATAGAAAACTTGTATAAAAATTTGTTCCACTATGACTCGGGAGTATAAGTGAAAAAAGCCACCCCTAAAACGAATTGAATTTTAATGCATCTTTTGTAATAAACTGGCACGAGTCCTTATTAAATTAAATTTGATCCTTTTTGTGTGTTACTTTCAATGCGCTTGCTTTTATTACTTTACGTTCTGCAGTCGTATTTCAAGTCTTACTCAACTCAACTGCGTGCCTCGATGATGATGATGATCAGTCATTGTGTATGAATTTGTTTTTGCTTTACTGTAGTATTTTTTGAACAAAAATTAACAAAAGGTGCGCCTTGCTGAGCGAGGTCGCTTTTTTCGGTCCGTAAAAATTGAAATTTGTTTTTGAAGAGTTTGTTGACTTGAAAGAATTCTTATGAACATCTGCTAGAAAATATTTCTTTTTTTTTTTTTTTGATTTATCAAAGAGGTGCTTTATGGTAAATGGTAAAGTAGGAGGCATATGTGTGTGCCTGAAATATTTATTTGAAATGGGATGGGGGTTATTAAGGGTAAGAAGCAACGTATAGAACGTTGTATTGCTGTATTCTGAAAGGAAAATATTTTATTGACTTGAGGGTAGACTGCTTACTCAAATCGAAAATTGAAAAAAACTTTATAAAGGAAATACAATTTTAAACGTTTTCATCAAATAGGAAAGGAAACTAACTTCAGTATACAATATTTCAATATTTTTTTATTCATTAGATCAGTATTGTTAATCATATCGCCTTAAAAAATATTCTGTACATAAAGCGTACAGAACAGGTCACAATAAATATCGTAATTGAAGGCTTGATAACACTAGGAAAAAGGGGGAAGCGTTTTGGAAGTGTATTAGACGAGAACCCAGCTCCGACACCTCGAAAAAATTAAATATGAAGACTTCTAGATAAAAACTCTGAGAGTAAATAAAATTAGCATAAAAAAATCTCCGTCTTTATATAACAAGAGCAGTGCTTTGACAAATGGGTGAAACGACAGTCTCTTCCTCCTACTCAGACCCACACGTCTTGCAGAAGACATTAGGCAGAATGCCAAGGCTTTCAACATGCCTACCAAGAGGATAGAGGATAGTGCATAATCGCTATTGTGAGATGAATTTCCATGCGATATCAGGGCAGAAGTGATTCGGTACTCTTTTTATACACACGAGCGCAGCCAAGTTTATTAATATTGCATGTTCCCGTAAAATGAGTGGGTAATTTTGAATTTTACTGAGGCAATCGGAGTACATATGCTCGTTAACATGTCGCAGATTGTGAGCTCCATGTCGACTATGGCCAACTCGTCAATAATGCAAATGCCAATGATATCCTTATATACCGGAAACTGTAGAGGTGCTACCTTTGAATGACATTTTCCCTTAAAAATGAAAAATTTCCCTTAAAAATCTTCGCCATTCATGCACAAGGACGAATATTGAAGTTACGTTCGTTAGGGACCAAATCGCAGTCTTGCTGTCCGAGTAAATGAAGAGGTTTTCAGGGAAAAACATGCCCAGAAATCCCTACAGTGGTCTGGCCGACTATAAGAAAGTTTAATATCAGAACTCCTAATCAATGACCAAAGCCCACTCTATCATTCGGATGTCGCAGAAAATGTTTAAAATTTTCCTTAATTTTGTAATACTTTCGTATGTCAACCATTATTGTTGACTGAGCAAAAGAGGAGGACACTTCTTTAAAACCATGACCTAAAAACGTTTCCGAAATGTGAAATGTTTGCATTCCATAAATAGAACACAAAGTATTTCTGGTTTAAATGTGTGTTATTAGAATATAATCATCATCTTCTCAATTATCCTTTTAAATACATAACAAAAATATCCTTTTCCAGGATTGTTTCGATTTTCTTTTCATTTCTCTGAAAATGATGCGAACAGAACATCCCTTTTTTTCAAGGTTTTCGGTCAAAACTGTATGCGCCAAATGTCAATAGATGTGCTAAAATACAGCAACTGTTTGGGAAAGCCGACAACAACAAATACTTTAGATGTGTAACAATTGTTTTTCTTTTTTCTTTTTTTCTTTTGTTATAAAAAGGGACTAAACAGTGAAGAAAAGAGAGAAGGGAATAGACAGAAAATACAAAAACAAAAACAAATCCTTAAGGACAAATCAGGGATTTATTTTCAAGCAATTGCAAGCAGAACAAAAATTGTCATGCATACGTTTATATACATATACATATATGTGTGTGTGTGTGTGTGAGTTTAAAAATCTTTTTAGTTGTTGTTTAATATTTAGTGTAGTTGTTGTTATTGCAACAATATCCTGTTATTATTTCCAAATCGTAGAGAATCCAGCGACAAAACAAAAGATTTCAAAAAATGTAAAAGAATACAACCAAACAACAACAACAAGAACAACAGCATCAAAAATAAATAAGAAAAATTTCATACAATTTAGCTGTTGTTGTTGCTGTTGTTGTTGTTATATTTTTCATGTTATTGTTACGAATACCCATATACTCGTAGTGTACATTCGACGAATAGAGGAGGTACTTTTTTCTTTTTATAAAACGATAGGGGGTATTTACACTGTTTCCAAACGAAAACAAAAAGAATGAATAAATAAATAATTTTGAAGGCGTACATTTTCTTATATTGATAGCAGATGTCAAAATCCCTAAAGTGCATGGGCGCTCCAAATGGTCTCATTAAGAACCAGTACTCGCGATAAATCATTATCAGATTCGGTAGAGCAAACTAGTCACAACAAAAGTTCTGTACTGATTCTCTTTTTAACTCATCCAAAACAGCTCCAACAGTATTCTCCTCTAAACGTTCAATCATTCAGTATCCAGTAATTAGGCCTGTTAAGAGTCAGATTGAATATTTGGAAAAAGCGGTTGCCACCCTGTCCGGAGTTTTATACACACTACATATACTGTAAACACGGCAACATCACACCTCCTGCGTTCCCCTAAAAATCTCTTAACGGGAAAATGTACCATGCACGTAATACCCATGACAAAATTGATCTGATTTGTTTGTGAAACTTTCTGAAGATGGTCCAGATCAATGGAGCAGCAGGCACCAAGGTGCTTAAATATAAGCTCCTTTAGAATGGGTAGAATCCCAAAAAAGTTATTGTATCGATTTCCCCCTTACTCTGTTAACTCCTAGTTATAGCCATAATATGGGTAACCTAAACTTTTCGAAAAACGTCCAAATATACCGTACCTAGTAATTATGTCCATTAGAAGCCTAATAGGCTGTCTACTAAAGGATAATATAGTCGTCATCCTTTCCATTGACAGAAAAATCGAGAAGATTTTGCACTTAAGGTAATATTATCCATCTATTAAGACCAATAACGCAACCAAAAAGGAATGTATGTTCCTGATAACGAGTTACGCTACTAGATAACTACTTAGTTGCTCTCTCGTTAACAATATCACCCTCCTAGGTACCCGAATGACTTGGCTAAGGCGTTCAATAATATTCCTTTGGAATTGAAATCGCTTACATTCCAATTGCTATTAACGTGGATAGGTTTATTTAGGAAGGCAGGCCTGCCCGCTTGGTCGATTGTAACCCTTAAATTATGGGATAAAAATAAAAAAGTCTGTAGTCAACGTAGATATCGATGACCGATGTTCTGACATTTAATTTGCCAACAGATCATAACAGGAAAAACAAAGGCAGTTTTAGACAATCAAAGAGAGAGAGACCGAACTTGAACTCGCCGAGAATAATCTCGTATCCCTTTCTATCTTCAAATCAATAGTAAAGATTGAGAAGACATCGAAAAATAGACATCGCAGTCTAATCGTTGCTGGCAAGTATTCCAACAGGATTAACAGTAGTTCAGAATACCTATCATGTAACTGGTTACGGTTATCAGGATATAAGTTGGTGCAAATTTGTAAAAGTTAGAGAATTTATCAATCAATTGATGAGTTAGCAATTAAAAACAATTAAATTTATAGTGGTTCCAATTCATTTTGTGATAATATTTCCATAATCACTACTGGCAACGGTACAAACTTACCCGAGCTTAACTTTTTGTTAACAATTGAAATTTTTGCAATTAGAATTGGAAACGGTGTAATTGCTTAAGTAAGCTATTGTATGTGTTATTGTATAAATGCAAGCATATTTATGTATGGGTGAGTGTGTGTGTATGTGTGTGTATGAAAATATTTGAGTCCATTTACGTGACAATCAGTATTGCCATGATTAAAGGTAAAAAGCCAAAAGAGGCAGCTGCAATTGAATTATTGTATTTCTTTTAAGAGCGTAATCATGATGACGATGATGATAATGATGATGAAGAATATAATAATCATGATTACGATAATGAAGTTGAGATGACGTCTACAGTGAGTATAATGCTGTTAAGGATGGTGATGGTGAAACAATACAAAACAATTCTTTTCTTTTTTTTTTGCTGATGGCAACAACAACAACAACCAGAAGAGTGTATTAAAATTTTGCTTAAAGCAATTGTGTTGTGTTGTATTGTATTGTAAAGAAACACACACGAAGCTGTGGCATACACACACGTGCAACATTATCGCACCATTTAATACATCAGGCAGACAGGATCAAGGACGTATACGAATAACATACAAAAAAAATATTTTTTTTTTTGTAAGAAATCTAATAAAAAAAACGGGCCAGAAAGATAAACAGTGAGGGATTTTCTAACAAGCAAAGATGTTCCGTTTATGAGGGTCTATTACGGTGTGGATGTGTGTCATTGTTTTGTTTTGTTTTTTAAATTTATTTTTTTTTTGAAGAATTTGGGATTAAATTTAAATTTTCAGGTAAAGAATTAATATTTTCCAAGTGATTTTTTTTGTATTAAAAACTAAATTTTAAGCTGTCTTAACAACATCGAAATGCAAATTGATTTATTCTTCCACAGTTGACATATTTTTAGGATTAAAAGATGTACGATTTGGATTTTTTAGGAACAATCATGTACGAATATATACAGAATGGCCTTGGATCACATATCCGTTTTTTTGTTTACTCTGCTACAGGGGGAAAGAATTGAAAAACCCATTAGCTCCTGCAGGAGTCATTATCCAGAATACCGAATTTTGGTTTTGGAGAGCGTTTTTTTGGACAGGAAATTTTTGTGTCTGGTGCCACAGGCTTAACAATCTGTTGACTGTTTATGGTTATTACAGTCTATATGGGATTAAATATTTCCAATAATCTTTTGTTTATCCCTTGCTACCCAAATATCTGCTTAACCATCCCAAGATAATGTATGGAGCCTAACAAATCTAATGCAACCTTTTATGTAATGCAACCTTTTTTAATTTTCGAGTACTATACTTGTATGATAAATATAATTAAAAAATATTTTTTAATCATGTGAAATTGCTTTGCAACAAATCATTTCACACTTAATACACAGTAATTCACTATCCCCTGCAGGTCCCCTTAGCAAACACTTACCATTTGCTCTGGTTTAAAGGAAATAAATTCCCTTGTGATGAGATAATCTTATCAATTAAGCATTTAGTCTTTTCAACGCCTCTTCTATTTTATAAACACTGCCAGCTCCGTTAGTCATAATCATAGCAACAGCATCTCAATGGCACACACAAACAAAAACGCCCACTTGTCTTGGCAGCAAGTGCGGCTATGAATGAAATGAAAACCGCCATTCAGTCAAATTGTTTGGCGTAGTGATGTTGCATCTCCGCATACAAGGACCCCTATAAAAGTACATGAATATATACGTCTGGAAAGATACAAAATAAATACAAGAACAACAAAATTATAACAAGGAGAACGTTTAACACAATTTTCATTGATAAACAATTTAACAACTTACCATCATGTATACAGACATAACATAAGTTAACCAAAGAGCGAACTTGGCTAGCATTAGGAACATCGCTTCGAGACCTCAAAAAAAATGTAAGAAACCGAAAAAAAACTATCTCAGGTTTAACTTGGAAATACTTTTTCACACGTCTTCTTCAAAACACGTTTATCACAAAAGACGTTCCAAACGAAACTAAACGCATTAAATTCCCAAACTGTAGACTACAAGTTCTCACAGCGTTGTCGAAAGGAAAAGCAAGACTATGAAATACTCTTTCGGTTTCTTATTCATAAGAAAATGAAAAAAAAAGAAAAAACCTTGAAATTCTCTTGCTCAGTTATTTACAGTGAGTGTGTGACAAGGGAAAGAGCACCTTGAGTAGAGAAAGAAGTTCTCAAGAAATTATACCAAAAAAAGAGACAATTGCGGCGAAGTTTTTTTTTTTCTTATTTATTATTATTTTGAATAAGTACGAGAGGGTGTGTTAGTCTTCTATATACAATATATATTTCATGTGCATGTATTAGTGAGAGTTTTTAAGAAAACTACGTTGTGTTATTGGCTGCTTAGTTTTCGCCTTTGTATTGTTATTGTTAAATGCTGTATTGTTTTGGTGTGAGTTTTCTTGAGGGGTTCCGTCATACACTTACTCTTGTTATACTTTAGCACTGGTAAGAGAGTGTATTCTATTTTTGTAAGAAAGTGTGCGTAAGTTTTAAACAAAAATGTTGTTTGGTTTTCTCCTTCCACTTAAATACTTGTATGACTTGCTCTCATATTTTGGAGTGAGTTTTCTCAAAAGAACATTTCTTTAAATCATCTCTTTATGTTGTTTTTGTTTATTTTAGTATACATTAGTGTGAGTATAAGTGTGAGCCCTCATTTTAAGGTGTTTTTTATTTAGAATGTGAATTTTATTGCAAGGTTTTGAAAACCAATGAATGTGTTGTTATTGCAATCCACTGTAGAATCATACAGTATTTAGATACTATGTACACAGACTTCATTCTCTGGAGTGGGATTTCTTGAAGGTTACTTTTTTTAATTGCATCAGTGTTGTCAATATTTTAAATTAATATTTTAATTTGTTAATTTATTTATTTATTATATTAATTGCTTTAAATATCGTTAAGTATTCTAGAAATATAAAATATTCTTTATAACTTGATTTATTTCCAAGCCAATGATTTAATAAAACTCCAAGTCACATTGATTCTTTACCTACTTTCTCCAAACATAGTTTTTTATTTATTCAGCTTCCTCGTATTTTCTATTTTACCGTCCGTTTCGCTATGTCATCATCGAGCTTTCCCAAGGTGTGCCCAATAAATCTTCATTTTCTTCTCATAACTTCATTCATGATAACAAAATGCGGCGATTATTGGGATAAGGATCTGGTTATTATTTCTGGGCTGAATATCATTGAAATGCAGAGATTCTTCATCATTTGTTTCACTACTTGCAAATCTTAATTTTCGTATTTGCAAACATACGTGAATCAAGCGACATCTTAATGATACTGTTTACAAACTTTGTACCGCCAATTTTAAAAACCGTGTTATTTCAAAGAGATTCTTATTGAAATTTCCCAATGAATGTTTTGATGAATGAGTGAATGAATTGAATTGAATTAATTCCTTAAGTTTCCTTTCGTTGAGTAAATCTTCCCAAAAAAACAGAACGATTCTGACCCCATCTGCAGCAAAAACCAATCTCAATGGAACGCCATTCAATGGTTTGCTAAATAATTATCCAAATGCTGTTTAACTGATCTACTCGTAATATATGTTCGTTGTGAAACAGCGCTATTCATAATTAGGCATTTTGTGCAACGTTTTTTCTTCTTCTTCCCAATACATATTCTTATTATTCATTCAGTAGTTGACCAAATTGCAGACTCTTTGACCGAGAACATCTATTGTTTCTATGTTAATCAGAAATGAAGAACCTACTATCTTCAGACTTACATACTTCCCTTTGACAATTTATGTATACTGGATAAAGATTAAAAGAAGATAAAACGAATATTTAATGCCGTTAACAAATTTATGTTATACACTGTATAGCATACCATAGTGTGAGAATTTCTTTACAGTGTGTGTTTATTTCAATTGTTCTCACCATTTTATATGTGTATGTGTTTATTTGTCTTCTATTGTAGTTTGAGTTGTCTTAAGGGGTCTTTTATTTCTTGACATTGTATGTGTGCGTGAGTTTATTTCAAAGAGCAGAAATGCCCCTCTCTTCTTATTTTTCTTCTTGCATTTATTTTTTTTTTTATTTCTTTTTTCTTTTTAGTTTCTTTGCCGCAATTGGTTTTAAGTTTCTTTTGTATACAAAAAGGAAAAGAGAAAAATAATACGAACAAGCTTAGTTTAAATCTGATTGGATTTTTATTGTTGTCATACGATTGGCTGGCTAATAGGCAGAGCGAGCTTTTTGAAACTACATAGAAAGGGATATTTAAGTGTCCCGGTCACACACCAAATAATGGATCAAACTCGATTTTTTTGTTAATATGTAAATGGGTAAAAAAACTAAATCATATGTTCTTTTCGTCTTCACAACAACAATACGATGAAGTTTAAAGATACAATTTTGATGTGCTAAGCAAAACAAATATTACCAACACATATGCAAATTTGATGAGTTAAATTTGATATGTCGCCATGCGCCATTAAATCATTTAAATTTATTTTGAAGATAACTTTTCGAACAATAACTAATTTGTTTTTTAATGAATATTTTTAATTTAAGGAAATATTGAGCTTTTGAAAAACTGTCCGACTTGTGTTCATAATTTTTTTTATTGGTTCACATTGAAATTTTTTTTAATTGTCTTTAACAAATTGAAGATATTGAAAATCCCCAGGTACAACACATAATGTACTGGATATTCTGACTTTATTAAAGTGTCCATAGGAAACATTTCCATTACATATCTTGCAGCATTGTTGATCCACCTCTATTTCCCATGTTTTATTGCTACAGTATGGGTTAATCATGTTCTAGAGATTCATGCTGTTGACAGTCTTGAGCCACATAATTTTGTAGATATGTAACTCTAAGATGCATAGTCAAGAATTTTCATAGTTTTTGGGTATTTGTAATCGAAAATTGTCAAGTTTCACTTCAGTACTACAGAGTACACTTTACAATCAAAGCCCGGTTTCTGTCCTAGTCCATACTATTTGGAATCTTTTGAATCCTCTCTTGCTCCGTTGAGCAAGGGAGAAGATTCCAGTTGTTGTGAGAGATATAAACTCTTCAGAACAGCGTAAGTTTGCAACGAACTTTTCGAATGCATTGTCCCATCAGACAACCAAGAGGAACGTATATCCATTATAAAGGTAAAATAACAGTTCAACAATCGACTCATGTAGAAACTAAACTTTGATATTGAAATAGGGATTAATGAAATCATATTTTCGCTTTGAAAATATAAATCTCACCATAAGGTCCTTAATGCACATATAAAGGTGACACTGAATAATGATATTTGACTGGCTGATGATGGAAGGAATTTGAACGCATTTATCTGTAAAGATTCCAAGCTACAGAGAGGCTAAGCTTTAATTTGTCGTTTCACTTCTGTTGACTGCTGTGGAATGGTCTATCGTTGCAGCATTTGAAAACCAATATTCGATAATATATCTGCAAACTATCACCGGAAAAGTGTGAAAAAATAGTTCAATTGAATCGTCTGACTGCTGTAATAAATACAGAGGCACATAAATAATGGCAAGGACTAAGCATTCTAATAATTCATCAGCATACATAAAATGTTTCATTTAACTTTAGGATAGGATAGGATGTGATTGTAGATAGCAATAAATTCCATGATCTGGAACCGATAGTTTAGCATTCATTGATTACCTATCATACCTTTAACTGCATTTTTTTTTTTTAAAGAATTTTTTAAACATTTTATGATTGTTTAACAATAACAAGGTCTTTAAGTACTTGTTCCAATTATTTTCACTTGTAATAACAACAATAAAGATTTCTTTATCAAATCAATTTATAAAGTGCGGGTAATTTACATATGTAGCTTTAAAATGAAATGTTTTTTAAGTCTTCTTCAATTTGTAAAATAAAATGCAATTTTTGCATATTTTACAATGCCATTGAAAAAGTACAACAAAATATACGCTAAGTAGGTGAGCAAGAAAAAATATTTACAATAAAGCGGGTGATTTCTAATGCAAGCTTCAGTTCAGTCAGTTAGAGGGAAACTAATGGTTTGGGAAAATTCTCAAAACTCAAAACAACTACCCTCTAGAGAAACTAAAGAAACGAAATGTTTAATTAATTACTACATGCAGACAGACGTGTTTTACAAAGATCGGTTTTTATTTTTATAAGAAATTCTATTCAAACTTTAGAAGAAATAAAACATATGGCGTTGAAAATGTTCCTTTAAATCTAATTTTGAAACAAAAACAAAAAATACAAACACAATACAAAAATTCTCATTAAAAAAGTAACGAAATAATCGTGAAAACTCATTGAAGCATAATTAATACGCGACGTTGCAACATATGAGCGTTCTAGGAATTAAAAAAAAAATGTTAAAATTTAAAAAAAGAAAGAAAGAAATTATTTTCAATAAAAGATTTTTCAATATTGAAATGGTTTAGAGAGCCTTTGATCTTTTGCCAAAGTCCTTTGTTTTACCACCAAAAAGTCAATTATGAACGTTTAAAGCCCATTAAGATGTAAATTGGCACGTTTAATATGATCAGGATTTATAAGCAGTTTTTCTCCTCCAAAAAAAAAGGTGCAAAATAAAACCAAAATCATTGAATGAAATCAAATCTTTAGAATTTTTCTTCTTTTCATAGAACGTATGTACGTGTTTAGTTTTATGCTGTAATCAATATGGCCAGCATGTTGCACATTTCTTGGCGTTTTCAACCACTACTTGTATTGAATATTTCTTAATGCAACTCTAAATGTAAAATCAAAGAAATAAAAAAATCATCTGCTTATGTTGTTTGCTGCCTTAGATATGCCAATATTTGGTATTCTTTCTTATTCCAAACTTAACCTTCTGTCGTTCCTTGCTTTATTTGCTTTTAACGGGCAGGGCAATTCATTGATTTTTAACATCTGATCACAGGAAATCATTTGCTTCTGCTATTGTTTGTTTTGATTTTATTCATCATCATCAACGAAGAAACTTATGATCATTGTTGTCATCTGGTTCTTTATGAAGTAGAAAATGTGTTTTCTTTTCTTTACTTTCGGTAATAAAATTCTACATCCAATCTGAATTGCTCAGAGCTGGCTTTTGATTTGTATCAGGTTTTTGCTTAGTGTAGCAGTCGTGGCGCGTGCTTAGAAATATTGTAAAACAGCATATGTTTTCCGTATGGTTTCTATTAGCTTTTAAAATTTTACAGTTTATATTGGAAGAAATCGTGATTTGATAAACAAAACTCTACAAGGGAGTATTTTATATAAAAAGACAAATACACTTCATAAATTGTTCCTTCTTATTCCGCTCTGATTCAAATCTGATCATATAAACCTTATACGACAAAGTAGCGAAGAGCATCCTGAAATTTATGAAAGCAATGGACTGGCAAAAACTCTGAAAGAAAATTAATTAATTTGCTATGAAAAGTTTCGCAACAATCTGTTGTTCGGAGTCGACTTATGGTCACAATTAACACACACACACATGATGAGTGGTGTGAGAAGCTAGGTTGTAATTCTCACTAGACGCTTGTAATGCTTAATTAAATAAGTTAAGTAAGTAATAGGCTTAGAGAAGATATTATAGGAATACCCTATACGATACCAGAGATCAGCAATGAGTATTCGAAAAGATGCGTAGAATCGAATCATACTCATAATTTCTGATACTTATACGCATTCATACTTCTTCTAATATCATGGAACCTCTACTCATATTAAAAGTTTGAAGTATTCAAAATTTCATGAGTGCTTATAAGAAGCGAAAAAAACGATTCACTGCTGATCTCTGTACGATACCATACATTATATGGTCGCAGTAGTAAAGCACCCCATCAAGATAAGTAACAATAAATAATATCGGAATTTGATTGTTAGTATATGCGCGCTTGCAACGGATTATTTTTTTCAGAATTGTTTTTTAATGTAAAGGCAAGATTTTTTATGGTCAACAAGGCTTGCCATTTCATCATGGCTACACTAAGAAACGAATAACGCTTGTAAACCTTTGAATTTTATTATCAAAATTTATAATCGATCACTACAAGAGTCAGTGAAATCATTGGAAAAAAATTGAGCTTAAAAGAAGCTCTGCATCTTAACATCATTCCTTTAAGTTTTCTCTGGAACAAATAAACTTCACCTCTAACCTCAACAGATAAAAAAAATGCATATCAAGTGAAACCCATAATTTTCTAAAAAAAATAAAAGAGTTGTCTTTAGCTTTCCGCAGACAATGTTGAAAATTACTTCGTGTACTGTTACCAAATGTATAAAGAAAATTATTTAAAAACAAAATTAGAAGAGAATCTGTAATGAAAATTCTCAATTATACTTCTGAGTAACTGCATTATTAATGGCATATTAAATCTTAATATTCATTAACAAATTCAAATTTCACTAAAGCAGAAAATCAATGACATTTAGAAGCATCTCTACGATCTCCCTCTCTCTCTCTCTCTTCGTGCTCAATAGCCAAACAAAAGAAACTGCCCCAAAGTTAAACTCAGCAGTAACGAACTACAATAAAAGTTTCAACTTGCAACCCCTTGCAAAAATTTGTTTCGTTCAGTTGATTATTTTTTTATTTATTTTTTTTTTTTCAACAGAAATTATTTCTTATTTTATTATGATCAAAACAAAATGATTTTTCCCATTAAAATTCCTTCTGCTTAATAAACGAGTAGAAACCGAAAAATAAGAATAAAAAGGAAAAATTGTCCACGTACCACTGTTAGAGGGTACTTGCAACCAAACTTGAAGTACACGACTTACCATTAAGTATTACAACAAAATTGAAAACAATAAATAGAGGACGTAGGAAAATAAAACATAAAAACAAAAATAAAGCTAAGGACCAAAAGGAATTAGATCTCTGGTAGTAGAATGCTAACACAACAACAACATTAGAAAACGTCTATAAAACTGTAGGAGACATCGCAGTATCACAGCATCGCAGCAGATTCATTATGATAATTTTTTTATGGAGAATATATTCTTGCTGTAGTTGTAGTTGTTGCTGTTGTTATTATTTTTAACTCTTATTTCTCTATTTTTAATTTTTTTTTTCGCGGTACTTTAAGTTTAAGTTGGAAAAAAGGAACTGCAATGATGACAAATTCATTCATTCATTCATTCATTCCAGCATCTACGGCCTCTTCTAATGATTTTCTTTTTTTGTTTTTCCTTTCGTATCTGAAGTGATGGACAAGTATTTGTCCTTCTTCTTTAGCAAGAGTACCAGTGTGGCATGCAGCAGTACATAGTAGTAGGGAATGAAAAATATTTGAAATAATTTGAGGGCAAGAATCGTTTAAAATGTTAAGAAAACTCATTAGAAAAATAATAGAAAATTAAACAGCAGAAAAGCCGATTTTAATTAATCAAAACGATATTAAAGACTCTTTTTTTCTTCTTTCTTTCTTTCTTTTTTTTATAAAAGAGAAAATCCTTGAATAACATTTTAAATGCAGACGAGTTTAATGGTGGCAGAAATTTAAACATCAAATTGTAGTTCCTGGTTTAAAGAATGCAGCATTCAGATAATTCAACTGTGATTTCAGATACTAATGAAGACATTCAGTTATTCCTTAGCCATGAGTACAGTAACAGCTACAAGTTGTGAACATGAATCAAATGATTATACGTACATTACACTTTGCTCCTGTAAATAACCTAAGGTCTCAACTTATAATTAACAGTTTAGTCTATTATAGTCAAATGTTTAATTTTTTATTGACCTATGTCAACCAATATAAACGCGCCTTCCTCCTCAGGGTCTCCTCAGTCCCAATCTCTTGTAATTCAAGCCATTTCCATTTAATTCATTCATCATTGATTACAATCATTTGGTTAGGCTTACAACCTAAGTTCTCAAAAACCTCATATTGTATGTGTTAATATTATCCACGAGCCAGTTTCATTTACATCTTCTAATTCCTTCCTTAATTTATCTGTGTTGTTAACAGATCATTTGAGATTGTATCACAGAATTTCCTCAATCGAATAACTCTTCAAATTTAACATCAGGTTTGAATTGAACATCCTTGATTTCCAGACTTTAGTTATCGTTCATATAATTGCTTTGCAGGCTTGATGCATATCCTGGAGCCACCTACTCAAGTTATTCACGTCTGCTAAAGTATTTTTGCAGATTTTGCAAGTCCTGGTTCGATTTTCGACATTAATTTTCAATCTATTTCTGTATGCGACTTGGACAGTACTGTTAAATTTAGTTGTTATGTCTACATAGTTCAGAAGGAAAATACAAATGTCGACAATCCCAAGCTATTTCTCGGTATATTACAATCGCTTTCCTCATTGCTGTATTCAAAAAAATGTTTAAAACGAATGGGTAGACAACACAGTACTGCCTAACACTGGGCTTCTAACTGGGATCCTCTGACTAAACTTATTCTCTTATATCTACAACTGAGTATTCATATAGAAAGACTCATCTGATCCAATCAAATTAATTTTCACGTTGCCAGACGTTTTTATAGAAACGTGTGTTGCTTAGTAATCTTCTATTCTTTTCGTACTTTTCGTTTATTTAGAAGATATTTTCTATAATTTTGCGGTAAAAAATAGGTTTAATGACTTGAAGTAATTAACCTTAAAATTTTATCAGAGTATGTACCTATTATTTCTAACAACACTGTAGTATCTGAAACAAATTATTAATGCTAAGTGTTAGAAAAAAAAAATACTTTTGCCACCTAGTGTCGTCGATGAAAAACTAAAAACTTTTCTAATTTGATCTTAGTAAGTTCCTGTCATTAACTTGCAATTCTAAATTCTTTAGATTACTCAGTAAAATTTGAACAATTTCAAGATATTAAAAAATAAAGTGGTTCAGGGTATAAACAAATTTGTTGTGTTGGCGCACATAGGCATCTTTTTTGTAGAATCTTCAACAATAATTCTTTTAACATCGAAAGCAAATAGAATTGAAGGTACATATGTATGTATATTAAAAAGTATTTCAAAGCATTACCATTTTCTTATAATGGCTGAAGGCTTTTATTGTAGGGTTTTTTGATAGCAGAGGGAATATGCTTCGTTTTAGCTGCATTAAAAACAATACAAAAATCCTTTAAAAGCCATCACTTTGGCACCACAAGATATTTGATATTCAAAGTAGTTGTTAAACGAAAGACAACAACCGAAAACGGAAAATGACAAATAAAAGTGTTTCTGTTTGAAACAACAGATTTTTTTTAATCAATCTTACTGATTGCATTCTTAAATTCAAAAGATTAAAAACAACAACAATAACAACAACAAACATTGAGTATAAAAATTAATAAAACATAAAAAGATGACAACTGATCTGAAAATTAAAACGAAAAGAAAAAAATGCTGACCACAAGCTACAAGACGAATCAAAGTTTTATTTCTCGCCATCACTTCCAAAGCAGACAAGACATATACATAAAAATCGCCCCCACACAATTTTAATGCTTTTGGTTAAAAACAACAACAAATTACAACAGCAATAATAATACCAGTAGCAAGCACAAGGCAACAGGCAGCAATCCACAATAAACCCCTCCCCCCAAAAAAAAATTAAAAACAGAAAAAAAATTTTAAAAATAAATGATGTTGCATGCAACTTATAAATACATAAAGAATATCTTCACAAAGAAAAATCAAAAAAGAAAAAACAACAACTGCTTCAAGAAATTGCAACACCAACAGCATTATTAAAAAAATAAAAATAAAAATAAAAATAATTAAACATCATCTACCAGACAAGAAGGAAGGCCTTCTGCTTCGTTTTTTTTTTCATTCATAGTTTATAAAACAAAAATAATTAAAAATCAAAATAACTTACAAAAGAGAAAAATTTATTATTTTCCTTTGCTGCATGAAGAACATTGAGAAATCAAAGTGGAATCAGTTCTTAGAAATGCTTCGAAATATAAAATTTTGTTTTAAAATATTTTCAGCTGGTTGTCGATGGTTAAAAAAGGGGAGTAGAAGGAACAATGGCCACCACAAATTAACCCTTATTAATGGCAAAATACCAAGCCATTATAAGACAGTCGTCATTATCAAATGTCGCATTCAAAATTTTAAGCAGCCAATATACATACATACATATGTTCGTATGAGTGAGTGTTTTTGAATTAAATATGTGAGAATGCGATAGGGTTACCAAATCCTTTAAGAAATCTTTTTCAGACAATTTTTGAAAGTATTATGTTCTTAAATTACCATCAGAACCATAAGTAAGATACATACATAACATAATTGGTCATTACAACCCTTCAGTCAGGGATTATGGTCTTAATTTCCCACATAAGTAAGACCTCAGCAAAATTAATGGCAAATAACATCATGTAATAGACAACGGTTTCCATACGTAAGTCAACTCTAGGCATTTTTCTATTTAGTCTGTTTGTTTTCAATATGTAACTCGCCTAAGATAAATACAGCATTTGCCACGAATATATTTTAAAATTAATACGATTTCAAGGAAGAAAACTTGACTCATCTCAAACTCAATAATGCAAAGGCTACAAGTGCCTATGAATCAGGCCCTAACATCATGGTCTGAGATATGCAAGACATCATGCCGTTTTGTAACTGCGGGCAAAAGATGGATTCAAGGCAAATTCAAACTAAAAATCAAACTGAATCGACAGCAAAGACAATCAAGTTGAGCTTGTCATATAATATACATAGTCATCATCATTCTCAAGTAGAAAAACTTGTTGAATAAAACTAAACCGCATTAAAAGAAAGAAGAGAAGAGATGCTCTGTGACAGCGCGAGTTAGAGCTTAAATGGATAAGATACAGACACTGGCATGCGTTGATGCAATCGGGTCAATGAGAATCTATAGAGGCGCTGAACTTTTGTCGTAGAATTGAAATGAAAATAGATTTTAGATAGATGTATCAGACTATACAGAAGTAGCCTGAGAATATGGGCACTATAGAACACTCCTTGTGCGGCGGTAATGCATCTTAGCGAACAGCTTACCGAAAATTGCGCGGTCAACAGAATTGAGCGATATATAATAGGGATAATCACAACAAATTGGGAACAGTAAACCAAACCGAATTGCCATATTATGCTCAAACCTCTTAATGACAATATCGAAAATAAGATTTATTTTATCTTATTTTATTTATTTATTTTTTTCCATACATACAAGAAAATTGTTGAAAATTCGATCGCACGTATACAAGATTTATAAAAACATATTTGAAAACCTTAATATTTTGTATTCATTTTTTCAGTGGCATTCATTTCTCCTGCATAAGCTTTCAAAAGATGAGCTGGTAACCCTTTTGTGCCACTATGTAAAATTTATAAAGGAATCTTAATAAAATTGTTTGTAACCCCAAATCCTTACCATAAACTGTCAAAAAGTAAAGAAATCAAAACGAATTTCTTTAACAATCAAAATCTGTATAAGCAGTGTATAAAGCATATGAAGTATTTTTAAAAGAAAAAGATGCATTTCAATTGTGAATAGTTTTGTGTATAAAAGCAGATGCATTTCCTAATCAAATGTCAACAAAAATTAGCAACGAAAATTAACAGAAAACCCACATATTTCTTTACATGTTTAAGGGAACTAAAAACGAAAGGGTCAATGCAAAACACTTATGCGATTTAATGCTTCTCTTATAATAACAAAAACAATAACAATCTTTTATTTGCGGCACTTAAACAAGAAAATTGTTTAAAGAATTTTTCTCATGGAAATTTATCACAATTTTGCTACTATTGTATGCTACTCTCAATATAAATGTTTAATTTTTGTTTTAATTTGGAATTTTTCTCTTAAAACATTTGATCCTACTCATTCATGATCTTCTTCTTCTTCTTCAGTTATTTAAAAACATACTCGATTTCGTGTGTAAATTTTCCTATTTTCTATAACAAAAGAAATCCTTTTTTAGTTTTGCTTGAAAGGTTAGCCATAAATACGACTTCATTGATTTATTGTCCCATATTTATGCTAAAGATTATCCTTTTGTTATAATCTATTACATCTATTTAGTTTGTGTGTTTCTGTTTCGAAAGGAAAAAGTATGAATGAATTGTAGAATTTACCTGCTGTTTAATCAGTTTTGTTGCAATACGGTTTTAAACACCTTTTTAAGATAATTTGTTATGCTGGTTTTTCTCATTTCTCATTTAACTCACTGTCACTCATTCATTGTTTAGCGGCTTTGTATATATATATGTAAATACGTACACAGATTACACATGCATATACCTAGCGATCTTAGCATTTGTAGGCGGTAAATCTTTTAGAGAATCTTTAACAAGGAAAAGTAACAAACTAAACTCCATACTTGGTTAATAGTATGGAAATTTGGACGTTTTTGGTTTTAAGCTTTATTAAAACGCATGGATCACATAATCAATATCCGTAATGAATAAAGATATAAAAATAAGAGTATATTACTTAAAGTAACGACAATAAATATAATAAAAAAAATTAAAACTACAATGTAAACTTGCATTGGCAACGTGAAACTACTAAACTTCAGTTAGATGCTAAATACACTTCATTTTCAATATCACAATCCATGGTACAGCCGAGCCGTATTGTTAGCAGTCTTATTTCATTGTGGCATTAAGGCATAAATCTTTAAAACTTAGTATTTTGGCACTCAATTTTATTAAATTAAATATAAAATTGAATACTTTTCTTAAATAAGAAATAGTTCTCATATGAGCATTCAATTGAAAATCTCATCATTTTTATCTTAGTCTTTAGAAAATATTTTATTTTATAATTAAAATAAATTCTAATGAAAAAAAAATAATAATAATAATTTTAGTTATAAAAAGGAAAATAGTTTTCTTCTGCATCTTTTAATTGCATTTTCTTGTTATTTTTTTTTTCCAAAGAAATTTTATTTAGAATTTCTACTCTGCCATCTCCATTCTGGCGTTTAACGTCAACCATTTTCTTCTATAATCACTTCTATCAGCGCAAAAAAGCAAACACTAGCAGATACACTCGCATATACACTCGCATATAGGTATGTATGTATGACTACCTCTAGAATATTAAATTTACTGTAGAAAATTTCCGGTTTCCTATGCAGCATCATTACCAAAAACACCTCTTCGCCATGGATAATAAAAATAATGTTCAGTTGGTGGATGTGTGTCATAAAGATACGAAAGCATGTCGAAATGAACACAACAACATACTCGTATACTCAGCCATTAAAAAGAAAACTTTGCAGATAAATCTTCTTGTTAAGGTGACTTCTTTTAGAAATAAAAAGAAAAAAAACGATTTTTTTAACTTTTTATGCAACTAACACTACTGCATCTAAACCGCCATGAAAATATACATGTACGACGAGAATGAAACCCATTTCCTCACACTTATAAACGCATCTCTAAGCACATACACTCACACACACACACACACACACACAAGTGGAAACTTTATATATGAAGATGGCATTTGCCTCAATCAAAATCTTTCGTTCTCTTTTACTCTTTTATACTTCTTGCCACAACTGAACATTTATATACACACACACATTCATTTAGTATCTGTGTTGCACCTTTTGGTTTAGTTTTCATATCGTACGTTTCTTTTTATTTTTATTTTCGTTTTTGTTTTTGTTTTTTTTTTTTTTCTGTTTTATTTCCAAATGAAGAAAACTTACAAAAGCAAGAAATTTTAATGATGCATGCATAAGCAAAAGTTTAAATATTAAAAAAAAAGTCAAAATTAAAAATAGAAAACGAAGGAAAAGAAATGAAAACGAAAGAATAGAGATATATAGAGAGAGAGAGAGATGTTCTCAAAAGTGCATCATCTGCAATGCAATTTTAAAGAAAAATAATCTAAAAAGATATCAACATGAACACGAACTAAACTACATACGCCAAGTAATAAACTTAACCATGCACTATGGGTCGTAATGAGACAAATTATGAAAAACAAAATAACTATGCAGGGTCACCAAGTAACAAATTGTAGCAAAATTTGTGCAGTATCTTCAGTCCTCTATGAAGTCACCGCAGTTTAGTACGTTGTATGTTGGCCTATTACACGAGAGCCTCTGGTTTAAACATCAGTTCAGATACAATCTTGAACAAAACGATATCGACAAAATTAACATACAAAGCGTGGGTAATGTGAGAAGATAGGTTGTAGTTCTGGCTAAAGTGTTTTAATGGCCAATTAAGTAAATAATAGGAAATGGCACAGTGTAGAGGTTGAAGTGACTAAACACGCGAACAATGTGGAAAAGATGAAACAATGTCAGTCACGGTTTCATCTAGAAAGTCTTTGACCACGCAGAGAGCATAACATCAACAACGAATTCTGTCAGTAGAGTCCTCTACTGACAAATAATGATTCAATAAAGATTGTCACTGCGTATCAGATTATATTGAATGGGGATAAACGCATATTTACAGACAGTAAAACCGCCATCAAATTCAAAATGAGTACGTACATCACATCTAAGATTGTCCAAGAGAGATCAAAACAAAATTTGCAATGACTTGATGACCAGAGTCCATCTTAGGAACCACATAGCAGTTATAAAGAAACTCGCCCGGAGGCTGGGGATACCTTACAATGACTTCTGCAGAAGCCATCATGACGGGGAAGTAGAGGAACTTCTTGTCTGTGAATGTTCGGCACTTGGACACCCAAAATTATTGACAGATATTTCTCGGATACAGCAGATGGCGAATCTATTAGTAAAGATCCCGCTCTCGAGTTCTGCGTAAAAACTATATTGGAGTAAAACAGATTTCCTTAACTTCGATTCGCTACATAGCTGGAACGGCAATTGAATGGAATACCTAAGGCAATGAAAGAAGGGGTAGATCTACAAAAACCTCGATGAGAAACATTTTCAAATAACACAGGAGCCCGTGAGAAACACGATTTAAAAACAGAAGGCAAACAGTTTTCTTCTTCTTCCATACAAATCCCGGAGAATTCGCATCATAATTTTCTGAGAAATCCACATTATTAATGAATGAGAATAAACCTCAATGGTTAAACTAGAAGTCCTTAGTTATTGAAATTTATGTTGAATATTTCTAACAATTCCTTACCCATTGTGCATCAGAAAAGTTTATTTTGCTACACCAGCATATTCATCTTCAATGTTAACGTATGTATGTATGAGTGTATGTACATATGTATTTTAACGATAGCTTTTGCATAAATAAGTCATTCTCTCTTGTAAGTCGTTAGACTTATCATAATGCAAATACTCAACCAAAAATATATATTCTTACACACATCCTATGGGGAGGGAGCCATACTCCTAATAACCCTATACACATATGGAAATGAAGCAAATTTTCTTGTGCTGATTTTCTTTTCAGAATTCATAACAACAAAGAATAGAAAAGAATATTTCCACATGTGAGTGTAAGTACTCTCGTATTTGTTTAGAAATCTTTCTTAGTTTACCTTTAAGTTCTTCTATTCTCTTCAGATTCTATTCATTCGTTAAGTTTTCCACAAAGATAAGATTTTCTCTCTCTCTCTCTCTCTCTCTTTCTCTCTCTCTTTCCTTTTTCTTTGAATAAAAAACATTCCGTTCAGATTTTGTTTCTTTCAACAAGATGTTGTCGAAGGCTGTTGCCCTCATACCTGCTGTATCCGTAAGCAGTAGTGGTAGGTAAACAGCAAAAAGGAAGAATCCAACAAAAAATTTATTTCATAAACAAATACTGATGATATTGAGGTTGTTGCTGCTGTTGTTGTTGTTATTATTGCTGCTTGAATGCTTGAAAGAAATAAATGTTGATAATAAATCTTGTAGAAATTCTCAAAAAGTTTTCTTTTTTTACTGCACTGTATAGCTACATAAGAGTATGCATGTATGTGTATGTAAATATGTATACGTATAGGTATGTTGCGTTAGGTATTCTTGTGATATCTATTGACCTCATATAAGCAAATGGGCTCTTTACGGACGACTGGTGTTTGCACGATGATTTGTTTCGTTTTTTTTTTTCTTGAGATACTCGTAAGGCGCTACTAGATTTAGCGGGTGTATTAAGTTGCTTAAGTTTTACGGGTTTGCTTGTCATTTAGTTAAAATACGAGATAAATGCAATAAATTTCTTACCGAATTAACTTCAGTAGAAATATTTTACATACGCGTACACACTTGCATAAGGCAACGTAGTAGTAAATAAAAGAAGCCATGGTCGACCAAAAACTCCTGTATACACACGGTACACCAGGGACTGGAACTTTATATGCAAAACTACTCGTACATAACTATATAACTATCGATAACTTTTTGTTATGCCTTTATGCCTCCAGAATAGCAATCCCCTTCCATAGGGCATATTTTTCGACAACAAAATTTTTTCCACCAATATGTTAGTTAGCGTTCTAATGTAAGCCGCTATGCAGAACGCTATAGTGGGAACGGATATTTCGAAACGTATGCTTCATGTAAAGATCAATAATGAAAAAAGCCTCTTCTTATGCCAACTGTGTTGGAGGCAATCAAAACTTTTGTTGGGAAACTATAATAAAAGAAAAACTGAGTGATGCATCAGACTATACAGGAATAACGTAAGGTTGGTAACCGGTTGTCTCGAGTCCAACATGTAGATTATATGGCTTTGAAAATTAATCATCAGAACACGTTCTTGGAATCAGCGGGCATTAAGGCACCAAAGAAGAAACACTGGGATGTATATGAAGTGCTAGGCAGGGAGCAGCATCCTGAAATTTGTCAGAGCAATAGGCTTGGAGTGGACATTATAGGAATACCATATAGAGTTTGAGGAAAGTACAATAGATCGTATGATCGAAGTACTAAGTCATTTCTTCACGACGATAACGTAAAGCAGATAATAATTCTATGGTAACACCTTACCGTGTATCCATTACAATAACTTCCAGTAAACTTTGTCGTTAAGGACCTACTTTCTTTCACCAATCAGATTAAATTTGTTGCGATTCGACAACAATTAAGCAACAACTCTCAAGTAGAGTTGATTTACTGAAATTTTTTTAATTTTTCTTCCAGCCTTACGATCATTCTTACCGAATGTAGCTTATGTCAGTTCTAATTTTCTTCCTTTTTTTTTATCACAAGGAAATGCTTCAAAGATTTTTATTGCTTCTGCCATCCACTTTATTCTTCTTAAATGTCAATTGTGTGTGCTTAACTGAGGACAATATCGTGTTGTTGTTGATGATTCCTTTCAGGTATTCTTTTTTATTTCTTCCCCATGCATATGCAACATTTTGTAGGAGAATGTTAAAGAGAAGTACTTTCTTGTTTTTTTCTTTCTTGATATGCAAAGATTTTAGACAAAAATGCATATGAAAATAGGAGAGACACAGAGAAAAATTATAATCCTACATTAGCCAATAGAACATACGTGAGCAATCAATATTGAATGGTCGTAGAAAGCTTTCTCGAAATGAATTAATTGATAATACGGTTCAATGAACAAATTTCTTTAATACAATTTCGAAGTTACAAAAAAGTTAAGAACAAAAGGCCAAGGTTATATTGTGTAGAGGCAAATAAACTTTAAAAATGTTCAAAAAGTTTAAGCTTATATATACATATATAATTGGTCATTACAACCCTTCAGTCAGGATTTGGACCTAGCTTCTCACACCACTTTAAAGTCGACTTCGAACGACAGATTTTTGAGAAATTTTATTTGACCTCAGATTTTTTGCCAGAAATCTGCTGAGACATAGTCGCCGTAGAAATACTTTTTCATATTTCGTTTCGTTGGAGACGTCTGACTTAGGGTTTAAACCGTGGCGTCGAATCTAATAAGCCGGCCTACTACCCATTAGATTACGGCGGCTACAATACTAGTTGCTCGCAATTGAATCGACAAATTCCGACTGCTCGCCACACTTTCTCATGAATAATATTTTCAACATTGCATATATGGCGATGAGGCCCATTTTTTTCAAATTTTTTTGTAATCTTCCCAATCATTAGTATAGTAAGTTGATTATGAGAACCTGAAGCTCAAAACAAAAAACGCCACGTCTGAATCACTACTGAACCCAATGCCATTTTTCTATCACAAACGTCTGTTTATATATGTATTTCAAATTGTTTTATTTTCAGTGTACTCGATTGTTCTTCATTATCAGCCGGGTATATGACTTATTTTCTTTCATTTATTTGAAGAAAACAAATCATTTTTTCTTCTTCTTCCACATCTTTATCCTTTATTATATTTAAGTTAATAACTTGAGACTTAATTGCATTCGTTATTTGAAAACAAAAAGAAAACCCAAGAGGTAAATATTCAGCCAAGAGCATACATACATACATACATACATACATATGAATATGAAATACATCTTTAGAAATTTACATTCGTATAATCAAGTCTATATCTTTCTTTATATACAATTCGTTGTTGTCGTTGTTGTTGTTGCTGTTACTTAATTTCAAGTATTCTACCTTTACCTTAAAATTGTCTTCAACTGGGTAGGGCTGTTGCAACAAGACGTATGTATAAGTTGAGCAAATGGAAGAAGAAGAAGAAGAAGAAGAAATTGTTGCAGAAATTAAAAAAAAATGAACGAACGAACTGGGAAAAATAAAACGCTCTTATTTGTGCATTTATGCACAAATACAACAAACAAATCTGAGCAGAGCCTAGTAAAAGTTAAAAAAGAAAAAAATAAAAAAAAAACAGGAAAAAATGTGATTCAAAGAAATGAAAACAAAAGATTCATAAAAAGAAAAAGTTCCATATAAAAAGAAGACTGACTGACTAAATGAACGACGACGAGGTGGATATGCAGTTGTGGGTTGGTGGGCCGATGGGATAGTGGGCTGTTGGTTTGGATAGCGTATTGCTGTTGCATGTATTAAAGAGTTTAGCAAAATTGCTTGTGATAACTTTGAGTTTGCATTTGGTAACTGGCTGCTGCTGCTGCCGCTGTACCTGCTACGGTTGCATCTTGTATTTACATAATCTTCAGCTCACCATACCCCCCTATTGTCTTACAATGTTTTTCTGTATTTCTTACTTTTTTATTTCGCATGCCAAGTCGTTTGTAAAAGTATACAAAAATCTTGATGCCTTCAATTAAGCTTTGACAACAAGTGCACTGCATACAGCCAAAGACAGGCTCACACACATATACATACATGCACACATTCTCTTATACACACAACCACGTGCTTATAAATTATATGCAAGATGTAGCAGTTAGTCAGCCAGCCTGATGTTAAAAAAAATTCCTTTTTTTTCATTTTTTTGTAAATGTTGCAAGGTACCTTATGTATTGTATTTGTATGTTGGTGTAGCACATCAGTCGTCGTCATCATCAACGTAATGGTTGCAACAAAATAAGAGTAGTGTGCAACCCCAAAAACCTAGAATTTATGAATAAAATATTTCCTGTCTTCCCCTTGACGTTTGTTGGCCCAGAAAATTTCATTTTTTTTTTCTTCTGAATTGAAATGTCTTTCGTTTGTGGGCCTTATAAGGAATAAGCCAACGAAACAAAAAGAACTTCATTTCTAAAGAAATTAATGATAAAGCTTGCATTTGCAAAAAGGAGAGGCACAGAGATATAATCAAATTTCAAAGAGGCGAATAAAATGATAGCAGTGTTAAAAAGACAGGCTTGGAAATCTTTCAGTTGATGGAAAGATTTTCAAAACACATAAACAAGAAATAACTGCAAGCAGGATTGGACCGGAAAAATTGTTTCACTCATATTAAACTTTTAAATGGGGTCAGCCAGACAGAGAGGGTCAAAGGAACCTTTCCAAACTACAAAAAATTGCTCTATGTCAGGCCATTAACACTCTCACTACTCTTTAAGGTCTCCTTACACTTAAAACAAATGAAAAAATTCGAATACGGTACGGGTCGATAGGGAGTTAATAAAGCAAGAGGCCACAGACGTCTCATATGCATTAGTAGAAATGTGAAAAGAAATTTCCGCAAAGAATGTCTCGTTTGCTTACATTCGGCAAACGCTATCGGCTGCAAACCTTGCAATAAAGTAAGGCATTACCCAACCGCCGTATGGAAGAGATTTTTCAATGGAACTTCTTTCTCCACAATACACCAGAGGCAAAACAGCAACCAAAACAGTGGAGTTCTCTTAGAGATCTGATAGGCTGGCACACAAGTACTCTGTTTCTTCAGGTTTTCACTGAAAGCAAATCTTTGGTATTGGAAAAGAAAACAAGAGAACATAAGTTTTGATTACCAAATGAAAGGTTTGCGTTGCGTTTTCATATGAAATGATGCCTCTGGTCAAATTGACAAGTACAGATTAAGCTCAGCCTACATGCCTTAGCTTAAAGCATGGCTTTCTGGTTTACAGTGAAAAGCTAGCTTGAGAGTTTAGTAAATTTAGCAATAGATTCGATGTCAAAGAACTCTTTACTTACTTACTTAATTGATCATCACAATACTATAGTCAGGATTAGAACCATAATACTCATCCTACTCTATCCAGTCCATCAGCAACCCAATTACCTGAAATGTCTCTGTGATCAGAAACCCACATAAAAACTAAGAAAGAAGATTGACAGTTGTTGGAGAAAATAGAGATATTAGTAGTTGAGAATTCCTACCCAGGACCAATTGCGCAGCGTGGCTACTTCGACTAGAAACAATCTACAATAGAGTGGAAAGTGAAGAGATATCTTAAGATTCAGTGTTTCGGAAATAATTCCGGAATCTGTGTAGACTTACACACAAATACACGAAAATGATTAAGTCAAATGACTGGTACAGATAAAAAAGGATCTCCACATTTTCATTTGAAATACCAGATTATTTCCCAAAAATAATTTAAATTTCATTGATTTTTTTTATTGATAAATTCTGCTTTCGTTGTAACCCCAACTGTTGCTCATTTCGTATTATTTTCTTCTTTATTTTATTTTTAATAAATTTTAGTCAAACTTTTTTATTTCATCTTTAAATCTCCGTGTATTTTAATATGACGCACTGTATTGAAGTCTTGCATTTCAATTTATGATGCATTTCACAGGGAAAAAGATGAAAAAAGAAATAAAAAGGAACACAAAAGAAAAGATGTTTTATGAATGGATTCCTTCTTTTCTTTTCTTTTCATTCAAATAATTTGTGAATTACGCGGTTTTTATTTCATCAAATCATTTAGTTTTACGTAATTGGAATGAGACATTCCAACAATAGAATTCATTAAATGTATGCAAATAAAATTTATTTCAAGAAATTGTTTAATTAAAACATAAATTAAAGTACCATATCTGCATATGAAAAAGGTACTTGGAAAAAATAGTACCATACTTACATATGTACATATAATGGCGAGGCCATTTTCAGAAAGGCAAAAGACAAAGCAATTATTACGATTGAAAGGGTTTAAGAAGAGAAGTTTTAGGAAAGAGGAACAGCATTCGTTATACATATAATGTATCGTTGAAAACATTTAAATAAAGTGTTTAAGAAAGGGTTCTTAGTGGAACATTTCGAATATGTTCAATTTTTCAAGATTCTAACGCTTCAATGAGACTAAATTTGACCGATGGCATGGGTTATGTTGGTTTAAGTTGAATACCCTTTGGATTAAAAAAACCCCTTAAGAAAAAGTATAATGAGTGCATATCGAACAATTTTGTTGGCCATTTCATATCACCCACACGTGAGATGATCTAAGGGCATGATCGCCCGTGCAAAATATCCAATGTGGCATGAGCTCTGTGACACATAGCACAGTCCTGTGGAAAGCACATGTCGTTGGTGTCTAGATCGTCCTCTTCAAACCAAAGAAAGTTGATTATCATCGACCGTGAGTGGTCGCTGTTGACAGCGTTTGGTCTGGTCAGCTTGATTCGCAAAGAAATATGGACCGATGATGCCGCCAGCCTAAAATTCATACCAAACAATTACTTTATTGGGATACATTAGACGCTTTTGTATCCCATGTGGATTGGTATCGTTATAAATTCGACAATTTGTTTATTCACATACCTATTCAGAACTGAATCTAATCGTTAAAGTTTAGCTGTTTATGGAGGACAAAGATAAGATTAGTTTACTTAGTTATAGAACGCCATTTTTCATAACATCTTTTCTGCTGATCAACTCGGAATTGACACTATAGATCAGATTCAATCAATTGGACCAGAATGTAGAGCCCGATAATGAACAATTATTTTCCAGTCTCAACATAAACACAAAATTACGTTATTGTGTCAATTCTGGCCTTGCCACCATCTACAAAGCTACACCATTTCTCATTTTTCACTGCCCATAGCCATTCGATTACGGTATGTTTCAATTTCAGTCCGTTTTTAGCAGTAAATCAAGCAAGCTTCTTTGTGTCTCAAGCTTTCTGGATTAACGACTGTATTGTGATGAATGTATAGTTTCCTAATCCGTATTCTTAAAAGGGACCTTATTGAGTCAAATGATTGATTTTATTAAAAAGATTTCGAAATAATTCATCACTTTTAGTGTCAAAATTTTAACCCAAGCATTGTAACAGAAAAGAAATTTTTTTTTATTCATGTAAAAAGAATTCCTTAACCCTTTCATGCCTGATGTTGCCTATAGGCAACATTGTACATTTTTGTTCATAAATTCCGTAATTTTTAATTTTTTTAAATGATTTTTTTTTTGCAAACAAGCTTGGTTAAAAACGTGTAAAACCAGAATACGTAGGACTCTGAATTTAATATCACTTCATATTTAGGCCATGACTAACAAACACATGTCCTTAAAAAAATTTTAGCTCTGGCCCAAAAAATTCGGGCATGAAAGGGTTAAGCAAAACTTTTATAAATCAAAGTACCTCTTCTAAAACCAAAAAAGCAACAACAATCTGGTTTATGTAAATAAAGCTTGCAACTTCCAAACAAATGAACTTTCTTCTTCTACTTGATCTTATGCTAACAGTATCTTATTTTTTTTTTTCATTACAATTTTGGTACCACCAAACAAGTTGCATAAGTATAACCATACCATACCATATCAAATGTAATAAAAATGAAAAGAAATGAAATAAAATAAAAAAACTGATTTAAATTTGGTAACAGCTAAAGGAGAAACCATTTCCTATACTCTGGTAAAAAACAACTGCAAAACTTGAAAGGTAAATACAGGTACAAAAGTTCATTCGTTTATACTTTTTGTTGCAAGTGCACACATACACACACACACTCAACAACTGCTACTTAAATTATGTAAAGGCTAAGAAACTAAAGAAGAATATAGGCTGGGGAGAAAGCAAAGAGCAAGAATAAAAGGAAAGGTGGAGAGAAAAGTCTATCCAGGAGTTGTTGGTCCACAAAAAAAAAAAAAACAAAAAAAAAATTAAAGAAACTCTGATGCACGAAATTTAACTTGTAGAAAACGCTCTACACTGCTTGTTTTAGAAGTGCTAAAAAACAGTCACATAAAGGAATGGATTCTATCGATAGGACAATTACGCCGGTAAATATATTTTTTAAAGCGACAGTTACCATTTTCCAAATACTTTCCAATATTTACTGCCTGAATAAATCAAACAGTATCGTTATATGTATGTATATAACAAAGATTAGTTTAAATTAAATGGACTTTCGTACTTTGATAGTTGATAACGGCCATCCTGTTGAAACTACATCCGTAATATTAGTTGTTATTTAGTCAGCCTGTTTTTTGGCAAATGGACAGATGGACACATGCAAATAATAAAAATCCTACGATGCCATTCCAAATGACAACAAGCTATGCCAATGGCAACAAACCACAGGCTTAACATAATCTATGCCATCGGTCAAATTTACACTGATTTTTGGCATTTCGAATGCATTCCAACACTATCTACAACATTAAACAATTATAACCCTTGGAAGTCAACTGACATCAGCCATTCCAATAGTTTTATGACCATATAATGTTTGGGTAGACACATTATGCAGAAGCCGTTGTGAGTTATGCCCAGTCTCCGATCGTATATATTCAGAGAACAATGTCGCATTATAACAGCTATAAAGTCTCCAAGGCTCACGTTTAACACGTATTTCTTTCAACGATATTTGGAGTCTCTGCAAGCATTTCGTTCTTCTGCAAATGGATGAAGTTTGGGTCAGACCATTTTCTTGCCTCAAATTCAATTTCCCGTGGCAAGCATGTACATCGGCTTTGTTGTTATCATCATATTGTTTTCATCATATTTTACCAGACACACTTTATGCAATCGACATTTTATCCTCTGTAAGACTTTACACTATATTAGCATCAAGAAAAGTAAAAACGATCAATTACTGCGCAACTTGCTTGCTCAATAGGCCAATTATGTTGATTGTAAAATGGAACTTCCCTAACAAATTAATATCTCTTTCTTATTTTTTCTTCTTTATCAAAGTAAATTTTGAAAAATTCATGACGATGTTCTGGCGTTGATCATCTCAGGTCTTCAATTATATTTATCGATTTATCCATGTAGTTAGAAAAGTTCTCACTTCCAGTGGCAATATCAAAACTTCCCTTAACTCAACGGAGTTGGGAAAATAACTATGAAATGGAAGCTACAGAACTGGAAGCCTAGTCAATACTTGAAGCTGTTCCTAAGGCAATGATTTGCAATCTTATTAAAGCATTGAGGCAGCCCATTTCGAAAAATTTTAACCACAATTTTGCCTTTTAAAGAAATCATTCCATTAGACACCCTTTGTCAAGAAACTGTTGTAGTGGCAGCACATTAATTAATTAAAAATAAAACAACAACAACAGCAGCAACAACAGCAGCAACAACAACAACATCACTGGCAGTAGCAACATTATAGAGAAGTTCAAAGATGACTTCTGTGCTGCTTTAAGATGGTAAAAGAAGGGGGGCCTAATAACTTTTAAAACCAACAACAGCAGCACCAAGAGCAAAAATAAAAAATAAATCTGAACGAATTGAGAAAAGAGTAAAAAACACAACAACAAACAACAAAAACAAATAAATAAATGCAGCGGATGCAAATTTTTACTCTTTTTTCGAACTTTAATTTTTTTTTACTTTCTTCAACAAAAACTCTTTCTGTTGTTGTTGTTGTTGTTGTTACTTTAGCATTACAGTGGAGGGTGGAAGCCGCTTAAGCTGGACGCAGCAATATTAAAAAAACTAAGAAGAAGAAAGGGAATCCTAAAAAAAGTTAAGGAAAGAAAATTTTATAAATATTGGGGAGTATAATGCTGAAATAAAACAAATATAGCAACAACAACAAAAACAACAGCAACAACAACATTATTTAGGAAAGAAATTGCAGCAGCATAAAAATAAAACAACAAAACGTAAAACAAATTGCATTAAAAAACACACACAAGGACTTCTTGCAGCACAACAACCAGTGGCCAGTTTAAAGCGGACATTTGCTCAACAAAAAAAAAAAGTAGGTATATAAAAAGGAAGAAAATATTGAAGGAACCAGGTATGGGAGTTAAGAAAACAACAACAGCAACACAGCAGCTACTACTACAACAACAATAACATAAACTCTATTATTCCATAATGAAATGGATTTTGTTTTTCGCTCATTTTTTTTTTGCTTTTTTTTGTAATTTATTTCATTAGCATCTCGGTATGAGTGATAAATTTAAATAGAATGTGGGGGGGGGGGGAAGGTAAAAACAATTGAGAGGATTTATTACGAACTAAACAAGGGCTGAGCAACGGAAATCCATGGAGTATTTGTTTTTTTCTTTTTTCTGTTTTTTTTTTCAAAAGTAAGCAAATAACAGAATTTTGTGAAAGGTCTACCTTCCTTGTGCGTTAGTGGTAAAATAACAACAACAACTAAGCAAACAAACTGTTGGAAAAAAAAATGAAAAAAGCTTGAAATGCACTTGTTATGCAACAAATCCACCCGCCTCCTCTTTACATCCACTGGCACTGGCAATAATTCCATCCGTGTATGCTGCTTTAACATCCAACAGTCAACATCATCATCAATCTCATCCAACCAAAATGACTCACTTAAATGGTTTAATAAGCCTAAAGACCTTTCTTTCTCTTCTTCTTCTTCTTTTTTTTTTGGACCATTACCAATACAATTATAAATTAATTATTGAACAGTGGTTAGAGCGTTAAGACGGCCCATAGAAAAACTATGTTTGCACGGACGGCATACAAAGACACATTTGAGAACATTTTAGAAAACATTCAGAGCAAAGGATTCGTAACAACAATAAGAGAGAATATTTTAATTTGAATTTCTTAAAATTTGTATCCCTCACCTCTTTTAAGAATTTCGAAACATTTTAGGAATACACACATAATTGGTCATTACAGCCCTTCAGTCAGGATTACGGCTTAGCTTCTCACACCACTTATGTTGTGTGCGTTAATTTCATACATGAGTGGCGAGAGAGGCTACAGTTTAAAGTCGATTCCGAACGAGAAACTTTTAATGGCAGTTTTTGTTTACTCTCACAGTTTTTGGCCAGAAATCTGCTGAGAGGAAATCGCCGTAAGAAATATTTTTTTTCATATTTCGTTTTTGTCGAGGTGTTTAACCTAAGGTTTGAACCGTGGCCTTACGTCTAATAAGCCAACACAGTACCTACTAGACTACGACTCTATTCTAGGAATAGAAATCTTTAAAATTGTTAAAAAAAAGTAGTTATTTGCACTTAAGCTAATGAATCGCCTTTCGGCTGCAAGAAGACGGGGCAGTAATTTATAAATATTGTTTCACATAAGTGTTGCCAGAGGATGCGCTTTATTTTAGTAGAATTTGTTTAGTATTTCGCATAGCATCTTACCAATGGCTGCTGTAACGTTATCTTCCAGGACTAGCATTTGTGGTTGCCTTATTCGTTTAGAATTACTTGCTAACTTTATTGGTTATTGCAACCCTTTAGTCAGGATTACAATTTATATTCTCATTCCGCCCATGTTGCCTAATGTAGCGGTTTAATATCGACTCTTAACAATAGTTTTGAGAAACTTTTTATGGCAATGGTATTAAATGATGAGCATTTGGGTACCATTCTCCATTCATTATGGCGTGAACTCCCCAAACTGTAGGACTAATTGGCAGCCTTTCAACAGCCTCTAGCTCATTACAACAAATTCGTTTATTCTGTGTATTTTTACATTTTTAGCTTTTGCCACAAGTCATGAATATTTTTTTATACTGAAAAAAATCCACTCTGGAACACGAAATAGGAAAAAGTAACTTCTCGCTTTTAGAAGACTTAAGAATGACATTTTGTTCCCAACATACTGTTGTAAGTATTTTCTGGACCAATCGTGTAATCTACTCTGATTTAAACCGCTTTAAAGAGTTCGTTTTAATTTATCGAACAGTCAGGAGACAGGCAATCATCTCTAGCATGGCTACTCAGTCATTATAAATTGCTAATTAGTTTGGATTAGTTTTTAATTTTTTTCCCATTCGTCACCACGGTGCTGCAAGTGAACGCGCATTTTCAGTTTCTCAACCATTGTTTCCAATTCATTTAATCACTATTATTGAGTTGAGTCTTCCTTCAGCTCATATTCAATCGCTGACCATATAACAAAATGGAAAAAAATCTAACAATTCATTGGAAAAATAACAACAACAACAACAATAATAATAATTAGTATTATTATATTTTTATTTTCAACTTAAAACGCACCAGACCCCGACCCATTTTACCCTCTAAGTCGCGTTGAATATTTTTCGCCCACATAAAACAGCGAACATGATGCGGAACATCCACCGGTACTTTTTTCACTTGCACTGCAATAATACGCCTAAAATCGCTCACATTAAAGAAACGCTGGCCATTTGGTTTACGAAATCCAAAGGGCAGATTGTTACTTAAATATTTAGGTATGGGATCAATATTTGAAATCACATAATACCGCTGCGGCATAAAAACGAATGAGAGGCGAGGCCTTGATTCACAACTCACCCAAATACGATTTATGCGCTCTTCCGGTGACAGTTGTTTTATATACAAACGCAATTCTTGTGGCGCATTTACAGGCAAATCCCTTAAACTTTCGATAGCTTGTGCCCTGAAACCAATTATGCGATTGAATTTCAGAAAAAAACAAGGCTTATTGTCCCTGTAGCCATAATGTTTTGCATATTGGCAGTCACCAAAATAGCCTTTAGGTACTTGGCCGTATTTCGCCAGGGCTGTGTTTATGTGCTTTCTAATTTTCTCAACATCAGTCACCAGTTCCTCATCGTATTCAATTGTGGCATAACTTTTTTCCAATGCCAAGACCGGTTCAAAACTAAAGCCTGGTTGTGTAAGAAACCATTTCGGACTTTCATCGTTGAGCGTCTTCTGAAACACCAAATAGCACAAATACCAGTAAAAAATAACGCCAGAATAGAAGAAACTATAATAGCACACGAGTATAAGCCAATGTTTTTGTGTTCGACCCAATATGGTGCAATTTTTCAGGTTCAAGGATGATTTATTTCCCGTTTCATCGATGGAATCACTGTCGCGTTGTTCATAGCGAAAGCATTTGGTAAGTTCGAAGGGTTTGTCAATCATTTTACGTGACGTTTTGATAGTGAAAATAAATTTGTTTTCAAATGTTATGTCTATTCGACATTTTTTTAATAAATATACACTGAAAGAAATTTTTATTACTGACGACCCGAACTAGTGTGGAATGTAATTGTAAATTTTGAACTTTTAACACAAATCACAATAGTGCTTAAGTTTAATTCCGTTAACTTCTAGGTGAGAGCAATTGGTGATGTCTTTCCAAAGACTTACTTTAAAAACAGATTCAAAACTAACTCCAATAGATGGTACTTTTTTCGTCCTTCTTCTCCAACAATTTTTTCTACTTCCAAAAAATGTTCTGCATCAATAGAGGGCTTTCTTTTGAGATTGATCGTATGAAAAAAAAAAATCACACTGAAAACTTACTTGAATCCAATGGAATATCAGTTTACTAAGCGAACTGAATATTTAGCGTATTCTACTAATTCTCTATAATTTTCGGAAAACTAAATATGGATTCTGAGGGTGGTTAAAACAATAGCAAAATCGACTTCAACTCGTTCAATATAAATTTATTAGGCTTACATTTTAGGCAAACATTTTAAAAGTTAAACATATTTTTAAAAATAAGAATTCTTTTCGTATAAAAATGCATCGTTTTATGTTTAAAATCTTAAGAATTTTTAATGCAATTTTTTATACTTTTGGGAATTTTTTCTTACAAACAAATATTTAATTTCGTTTTTATATTTGTAATATTTCTACTTAAACTGAAGCTCATGCCTCTCGAAGGCCGCAGCTCCTCCTGCCATTAAAAACTGTTAAGATTTCTTTCATATCTAAATAATACGAGAACGAGCAGCAGTACTCCAGAGGCAAAATGTAATTATAAACTCAAAAAAGCAAAATAAAACGCTATGAAATGAAATGAAATATCAAGCAACTGGAAATATTATACCACAGCCGAAGAAATGCAATCAAAATCCAAAAGACAGAGAGAGAGAGAGAGATAGAGAGTGAGCAAGAAAAAATGCAGAATGTTTATATATTAAGTTTGCATTTTGAAGACTCAAACCCCAAATAAAAAAAAAACAGAAAAAAATTCACAAAAATAACCTAAAAAAGAACGAAACGAAACAATCAAAAGAATGAGTGAATGAATGGCAAAACGTCTGAAGTATATAGAACGTTGAAACATTGACAATGCAGTAAATGCAGTACAACAATGCATTTGGCAAATAAAATGCATTTAAACACACACACACACACACACACAATGCAACACTGATGCAAAGATATAGGCAGACAGACAGACAGATAGACGGATACTCATAAAAACAAACAAAAATCCAAAATAAGTTGAAATTTTTTGTATGTTTTCTTTTTTGTTTTTGTACAAGCCAAGTATAATGATAATATGCAATATAATGGACAGCAAAAATATATCGTACATATATCTACTATACTCTCTCTCTCTCTATATATGCTTACATGCATACATATGTACATACAAAGGCATAAAGAAAACTTTAGGCCGACTGTTTGGGGAGGTCGGTTATTATTGTTGTTGCAACAAAAAAAAAATGCAAAATGAAAAAAAAGAAAATGCAGAATAAATCCAAAGTTAAGCAATTGCATAAGGAAAGGGTAGATAAATAAACCAAATATACACACTGTCTTCTGCGCTCATTCTTTGTATCATACTTTCCTTAACACCCACTCTTTTTCTACTTGCCCCCTCCCCCAACCCCCCCTTACACTAATGCAGCAATTGCAATAAATCTAGAGAAACAAATAAAAGCTCAACAAAACAAAGGAAAAAAAGTTTTTTTTTTATTATTGAAATGCATAAGATTGCATGTTGCACCAAATGAAACAAAAACAGAAAAAAAAAGAGCCAAATTCAAATGCATTTCAGTTCGGTTCGCATATGCAGCCTATATGCAGTTTCATATGCCTCAAACACTTGTGACCACACACAAACACGCACGCTCTTCTTGCAAAAAAAAAAAAAATAATAAAAGGATAAATAATAGCGAAAATCAAAAAAGAAATTAAAATAAAAATTGTTGTTGAAGGATTTGCATTGTAGGCAAAACAGCCTACAAATTTTCACAAGTTTTCTGCCATTCTCCGTTTCTCTCTCTCTCTCTCTCATCCTTTCTCACACCACTTGCACGGTTTTTTGTATTTTCAATTTTGCAAATCAAACTGATAGAAATAAAACAAAAACGGGAGAAGATAGCAGCCAATTCTTTAACTTCTTTTACCACTACTACAGACCTCCTTCTACTACTATTATAAAACGAGCAGGATGCAACATTGTTTTGAGGCCTAGCAAGGGCCCCTTGTGTTTAAATACAAAGTGTTTTGCTCAGTACATTCAGGTCAGAAAATTATTAAGTATCCCACGCAAACTCTCATCAGCGCTGTCTTATTTTCAAACTAATATCATAATTCTCTTTGACCTTAAGTAAAACACAAACTCTATTATTTACGTTACAAGTAATGTAATCCGCGCATTCGATCCAGAGAAATTTGTCCACTAGGCTTTTTATAATTCAATATTAACATGGAAGTCGCCGTAGTCTAGTAGGTAAGGTGTTGGCTTATTAGACGTTAGGCCACGGTTCCCACAAAAACCGAAATATGAAAAAACATTTCTCCGGTGACTTCCTTTCAGCAGAAATCTGACAAAATTTCTGAGAGTAAATAAAATTGCCATGAAAAGGTTCTCAAAAAACTAGATCGTAATCCTAACTGAAGGTTTGTAATGTCCAATTATGCACATATGTATTCACATTGGCATGATGTCCTAATTGTTAATTTCAAAAAAAGTTTCGGAGTAGTTTCCTAAGGCCCCAGAAAACTTCTCTTGCCTTCTTTACTTTTTTAAATGCAAAAAAAAGGAAAGAAACTGAGTAAGAGGCGTACGTTGACTACTTTGACTTTCGTAAGCTGACTGTTATTCATGTGTATGTCCGTATCCTACGGTTGCTATTCTTGTTGTTGTTGCTATTTTTTATGTACAAAACTTTGATTTACAAAATAACAAATACAACACAAGAAAAAAGTGATAAAAATTTTCTACTTACAATACAACAGCAACAACTATAACAACAATGGAAAAAATAAAGTGCAATTGCAATATTGGCTGCAATGCGGATTTAATGCATCTCTTACTAATAAAAACTCACACACATATACATATATAAATACACATACGCAAATGATACTGTTAGAAATAGACATTTAGACATACATACATAAACACTATGAGTAATAAATGCATAGAAACGTACATATATTCATAGACAAATACATATGGGGCATTGCAAGAAAAATGGAATTGGATTGACTTCAATATCGAAGAAATACTTTAACAAAGAATCAAATTTATTTTTATTTGAAATTTTCTATAAAGTGCCTTGCAATTACAAGGTCTGGTCGTATTGTATATTTTCTATAAAATAAATTCTGTTTTTCTACCAATAATTGTCACTTGCAATTCATTATTGAATACTAAAATTTGGCACAAAATTAGTCATTATGACCTAAACTTCTTTCGCAGCTGCCCTTTGCCTTTATCGTGACCATATGACTCACACAAGACATTTCCATCTTACAAGGTTTTCTCTTATTATTTGTTGTCTTCCGACGCAGTGTTCGACTTCTTGGAATATCGTTCCTCTCCAGGTGTTCTTTGAAAGACCTGGGGTGCTTAAGCCTTGAGAATTCTACTTTCGCTCAATCTTTGTATCAGATTTCTTCTTGATGGTATTAACAACCCATTACGTCAGCATGATTTGTTTATGCCTCTCAGACGCTTTCCGATAAATATTTGCAGTTTCGATGTGGAATCGGCCACTCTTCACTTCCAACAAACAAGACTTGTGAGCTTCTCCGTACTATTTGTAATCGTTCGAATGTCGCTTTTGTCTTATTATCCCATTGTTCCATGCCTTATCACTTTTCGACCTAGATAGCAAAACTCTTCTACCTATTCGAATTGTAGTGTGATGTTAATAACTCTCTAAATCAGCAGGCATTATCTGGGGGGTAAACTTTGCCCATCAAGGCCTCAAATACTGTGAAATACCGAAAGAAGGGCTCTGTTGCATAATGTTATTTTCTTATTTAATTGGCCATTGCAACCCTTTCGTCAGGCTAACAACCTAGCTTCTCACGCCATCCATCCTGTGTGTTTTAATTTTATCCATTAGTGGTGAGGTCTACACTTTAAACTCAACCCCAAAAAAAAAATTTTTAGAAATTTTTTCGCTCTCTTTTGCTGACAGACTTCGAGTCTAAAAGCAAACACTTTACCTACTAGACTACGGCGACTTCTCATGACGTTAAATCGACGAATTCACCCAGAGAAAAAGCTCTGTAGATATTTATTTTGTTAATAGGCTAACTGCATTAACGCTCATTGTCCGCAGACAAGAAAGTTTTTCCGCACAGAAATGTTTCCCTATTACTCACTACTTCATACCCTTACACATCAAAACAATTTCATCTTTAAGAAGATAATCAGTGATCAACAATTTCGTTAAATAACCCACATTTATTTCTTTTAAATTTAACCTTTTCGTACAACCCACTAAAATAATTTATTTTCTGTTGCCAACTATGTATGTACGAATATTGAATGCATTTTTCCAATTTTCGTTATACCGTTGTTTCTAATCTCGCCTAAAAAATATTTGTTTCACTTGCTTTTATATATCCGTAGAGGATTTTGTGCTGTTGCAAGTCAATCAATAAAAAGGCCTAAAGTCCTTATTACAACATATATTCCTCTGTACAATAGAATGCAAAATCAAATCAAATCCTCTTACCAAAAACAAAAAAAAAATCTAACGGCAGCTTTAAGGTGGGGATGACATAATGCAGGAAGATGCACACAAAAGTTTAGAAGGATGTAGGAAAAGTTGAATTTTTGGAAAGATTTATGAGGAATTTTTATTTTGTTTCTCCTTTTTTTGGCAAAAAGTTGCAGTAGCGCACTGTAACAAACATATGTACGTACTTAAAAAAATTGTGTTTGCAACATATTTTCCCATTGTCTATGTGTATGCCTCTCTCAATCACTTAATCTTATATGCACATGAAGCCTACAAGGGCTTGTACAATACGACGACTACAAAATGCATTTTCATAACCATTAAACGTATACTCGTATGTTGTATGTTGCATAAGTATGTACGTTGCTTTTTTGTTTTTCTCGATTTTTTTTTTGTTTCGCATAAGTTTTCAATTAAAAGGAATTGCTTTTTACCGCTCTCAGCTTTTATGGTTTATAATTTCAATATGTCAGGGTTTGGGTTCACAGAAGTTTAGCATGCTATGTACATACGTGTGTGTGTCTGTTAATTTTCTACTTTTTTAGCCTTGTTTTGTTATTTTCGTTGGTATCTCTACTTGTATTGTGCTTATTAATCATTTCAATTCTTTTTTGCATTTGTTTTTTTTTGGCCTTTCTATTCGCTGCCACAAGGATTAGTGCATCTCAAAAAATTATGTGGCAAAAAAAAACCAACAAAAAAAAAAAACCAAAAAGATTTCATACATTCTCGTACCAACATTTAAAACGTATTGGTTTATAATCTTTTTGACGAAGCATATAATTTGGGTAACAAAACAAGAAAAGAAGCATGAATTGGAATAAAAAACGTCTTTCTAATCACAATAAGTATTATATGCGCACAATAGTTTTAGAAGAATTAAAACTGCTGCTGTACGTCATTTTCGTAATAATGAAAGATATTTGCACTTTCGATTAAGTGTAAACCACTATTTTAAGTATTTTCCAATAAAATTTACAAATGTTGGTATCCTTGGGGATATTTTCTTGGTCTATCATTACTAACATCACTTAGGCCAAGAATAAATTTAAATTATTTTGTCATAATTTACAATTTAATCTGGCTTTCATGCCATTCATTTACTCAGTGTTACAGGGTCTCAGTTACATACAAAGGGAAACTGAGGTTAGAGCCATAAGCGTGGATTTGTTGCATTTGTTTGTATAATGGAGTTCAGACAAAATATATGCCACTGAAGTTAATTCCATTTAACATTTATTATGATATACACTTAGCCTAAAGTCTTAGTTAATCCGCCCGTAATTGTCAATTTCCTATTCTAGTCTCAAGTACTTTCCATGTGATCGTCTTGAAATCTAATCAAACTAGTCTTCAATACAGCTGCATATTCACATTTCTTTAAGCCATTTCTGTTACTTCCTTATTTAAACAGCTTCTGTAATATTCGCAATGTAGAGAGACCATACATACATATGTTTAATCGTAGAGGGGCCATACCTATGTAATTATTATTCCTGCCAAGAACTTAAAGAGCTCTAGTTCATTTCAAGTTTCCGCAATAGACCAGATTATGCTGGTTACTCTGCAATTCCTTACCGCCTATGTTCGGTTTTCGATGTAGTTGTCAGGCGAGTGATTACATCCTCTCGAATAACAGTGCGATCTAAACATCTCCAATTTCACACCCTCTCTCTCTTGCTCCCGTTCTCTTAGCTTTATAATTCACAGCTTAAACCCGTTTATTCTACGTTTTAAATATTTTTTAAAAGTTATTGTGAAGAATTTCTTAATAAAATGTATAAAAAATAAAATGAGACGAGAGCTCTTCACAAATACCCTCCCAAGACTTAATGCCACTTGCATACAAAATCATTCAAACCTCTTAGATTCTTATTAGCAACTTGCCAAAGTTAAAAAAAAGAAACAATTTTTTTTTTTTTTTTAATAAAAAGATGCGTTTCAAGAAACTCAGACAGTCAAATAACCCCCCACCCCCGGCATCTAAATACTGAAGAATACAATCTTTTAAGAAAAATTAAAAAATATTGCACTCATCAAACAACAAAACATAAAAGCTGACAGCCACTGTATTAAATGCCGAATTGTATACTGAATACTGCAAGGGTGGCATTTTAGCATCTTGACTCAAGGTTACAAAAAAACCTCAGCTTCCAGGCTAAAACTGTACACAACTGACTGCTGCAACACTTGATTTTTGCATACATTCGATGAAAGATTATAAATGAGAAATAGAAGACAAAGAAAAAAAAACGGCATCGAAATAAAAATTTTAATTTCAAAAAATTCATGCCACAAAATAAAACAAAACAAAAAACTGAAGAAAAGTTTAAAAGTAGAGAAAAAAAATCTATAAAAAAGGATTGAGTAAAAGTATACTCCTTAAAAGAAAGGAAAAAAAGCTGCATAAGAGCTGAGAAATTGAAAAGAAATTTTAATAAAAATTAAACAATCACACAGAGGCGTAGAATATATTTTACATGCATTCCCATTTAATGTATAATTCAAAGGCCCCAGCCCTGTTAAACCACCCCTGTTTGTTGATTATAAATGGATACGTTGGCTTTGCACAAAATTTGCAATTGAAAGGCTAAACCCTTTAAGATTTTGCAAAACACTTGCAGATTTTTTAAATCATTTCTTAAGAGCCTTCTGTTCAAAGATTCTATTTTTGTTTCTTTTGCTTTTGCAATACAATATGCAAATATGCTAGAGAGTACATTAAAATATGTTTATAAACAGGCTGACTGTTTAAAGGATTAAAAAGTCAGCACAATGAAACTGCTGTTGGCGAAGAAGTTCGTTAGAGGAAGACACTTAAAGTTGGAACGTAAGCCTAGAAAATATTGCAAGAATTTTAAAACGGCATCATCTCCAAGAATACATATTTAGGGGTACACACTTCCCTGTATGTACTATATGACCTTAATTTGCTTTGCTTTTCCTTGGAATCATGTTGCAATAATTTTGTGTTCGAAATGTTATGTTATCCCTTCGATGTAATTACAGCAAGAAAAATAAAAAAGTTTATCAGCTGAAATGATTTCTTTTGATGCGGTTTTTGGTCCTCACCACCTCATTTCAGTCTTTCTTTTTAGCAGCCGTTTTACAAACTTTGACTGTCTTATAATATTAGAAAGCAGGACACAATTCTTTTTCGTCGTCATTAACACGTTTTCTTTTTTCTTTAATGATTTTTAACTTTATGAAATTTTCATATTTCTTTTGTGGCAATCAGCCAAACATTTGCCATCGTTTACCTCATGTTATGTTGAATTTCTTTATTTCATTTCCACTGATTTTTTTTTATCCTATAAAAAATATTCAGTTTTTTTCCATCATTATTTGTTACTTTTTTCTTTAATATCGTAAAGTTAAAGTGATTATTTTCTTAACAACGAAAAAATAAAAAATAAATCATTAAGAAATGAAATTTATGTACCCTACGACCAGTATTATGAGACTTCATATTCTCAAAATTTTTTTGTTTAGACAAAAAGTTTCAACTGGTCTTTAACGGTGTTTGGTGTTTGTCTTTCAGCATTGTTTCCATATTTTTTGAGGTAGTTATAAAATGTCTCCTCCAGTTTCAGAAACTAGAAAATACGTTTGGTGCGCCTTTTTCCTTTCTTTCACAAGAGATGACCAATTCTCAATTATCCTGGCAAAGTTCATTATTCATCACTGTTTCCTTCAGGCGTGGGATTGTCATATAAAAAATTTAACACTGTATTTTCTCTTGAACCCGCCGTGTTCGAGTGGGTAGTGTGTTGGTTTATTAGAAGTGAGACCACGGTGTAAACTCCACGTCAGACATCTCCAACAAAAACTCTGATAGCAAACAAAATTGTCATGAATAATCTGTCGTTCGGAGTCGACATTGAACTGTATGTCCCGCCATTTATAATTAAAATTAAATTTCAGTGGTGTGAGAAGCTACGTCGTAATCCTGACGGAAGGGTTGTTATGTATTTCCTCTTATAGTCTTAATTAAGTATTTCATAGTCTTATGATCTTGATCATCCACCTTTCATGCAGAGACAGCTAATATTCAATAATACACAAGTCTTAGCAAAGGTTCTGCCTTTCTGCTTCAGTTTACAGTCTAGAAGAATATCAAGCTCTCCCGTTGGCAGACGTATTTTGTACTTAAAAATCCATCTGTCGATCTTTGATCAAATTTTTATTAATATTCTCGAATATTTCAAGCATATCCGTAGTTAAAACCGTGCATTATAGATTTCGTCAATCCAAACATTTGAGTATTGAAATTAGAATGAGTCTAAGGTAAGATCCCATTCTTATTGTAAAAGAACCTCACTTACTTCGGTAACACTTTTTCAAATTCTGTCGTTTAAACGCCCATTTGAAGAATATTAAAGTTCTTGGCAATTTTCTCGTCATATTTTTTATAACTTTTTTTTTTCTTGTGATTGGTCAAAAAACTCATTGCCAAACAGGCCAGCAGTTGTGAATATTTATTTGTGAATAAGTTTTCTGCATTATTATGGGAAAAAGTTTTTACTTTTTTTTTCTGCAATAATTTTCTTTCGCTCTCCTTTTAGTTTTAAGGCCGCACAAAAAAAAATATCTTTGAAGATAATTTTTATTTTTTCATTTTAATTTAATGAACTTTGCAAATTCTATGAGTCAATACCACGCGCAATAGCGGCAGGCAGTAAGCAAAGTTAACGTATTTCGTTTTTGTTTGCATTTCTCGAAAAAAAAGAGTGAAGGTTTCACGAGTATTTCTTTTTAATGAACAAAACTTTTCTTCTAATTATTTAGCGATTTTAAGAAGACTCTTCTTTTTTCATCCCCTTTTTTCTGTTCTTTTCTTTTTAATAGTACTAAAGAAAGGCACGCCATAATGGTGTTAATTGGGGAAAATATATACATATTTTTCTAAAGGACTAGGCATTTAAATTCCTTATAAATTTAAAAGAAATTCAATGAATTTAATTTCGTTTGTTTTTTTTTGTTATATTTTCAGGTAATTATTACATGCGATAAGAAGCCCCTTAAAACGAAATATTTATTGAAAATGGATTTGGTATGAATAAAATATTTTATTTTTGGAATGAAATTTTAACATAAATGCATAAATTAATTGCAAAGGTATTCGAATAAATCGCAAATTATTTCGTGCTATAATGGATGCCCTAATTGTCTTCTGGTAAATCGCGTAAGGGTTTGGGTACTATTAATAATTGAAACATCATGAAAGCCTGGCCTCAAACAAAACTAAATTTCTTGAGTGCTGCACTGTATATTAGGGACAACTTTCGTTAGTATTTGTCTCATTAACCTTAATAAAAAGAAAAGTAATTGTCTTCGTTCCTTCGCACAACCATCCATCACACAAATATGGTCCTCTCATGAAACAGCCATATTGAGAAGCATGACAAACGACTTGGCATTCCTTCGACGTACTTTCTAAGGAGCTGTGGGTCTGAGAAAATCATCTATTTCATGTGTCAGTGCCCGGACCTTACTATAAATAAGCAGAGGTTCTTGACTTCAAACAACGCTCTCCAACATAAAAATTTGCTGCAGTAGCGAGATTTTTGTTAGTTTCGCTATGGTTCTGAATTGATAATATCGGACTACGGGGTTGGATATTGATTTAAGGTAACACAATTGACCTTACTCTTCGAGAAGAATTCGCTAGATAACTTGACCTTACCAAACGTAGTGTATTTACAATGAACTATGAACATAATTTCTCCAGCTAGCCCTGTTTCAGGCAATAAAATCTAGTTCGATTACCGACCTTACGATTTCGTCTATAATAGTTCTGCAACAGGATGCTCATGGAAGAGTTCTGTCACTGTATTCTTATGCATTTCATATCAAGGAAATGTTTGCTATGTTATCCGTATCCTTCCTCAGCGTTAGGTTATGTGATGTCATGATGCTACGCGTAATACCATGGTACCCAAAACTTACCGATAAGTTCAGATTAACTTGTCTTGACAATAAGCATCTGGGCTGCACATATAAAGAATGGCTCCCTTAGAATCAAGCTGAAAATCAGTCTGAAAGTTTATTGAATTTGATGATCGATCCGATATCGACTATCGTAGTAGGTTGAGCCAAATAAGAGAAGTCTATATAGAACCAGAAACGGACCTTAGCAAATAATGTTTACAATACTCTCTTCTGCCTCAACCTATCTACTATATCTACAAAAATTATTTACATTTAAACGTAGTCTCCCCGAATGCCTACCTATTACGAAGTGACCCGTGAGAATAGTGACTGAGATGTCACTACGGCTAGATTAAATATCTGATTGGTATTTCCTCAAATTGGAATTTGTCAGCAACCAATAAATACATTTACCAAACGGAAAGCCTAACAGAGATAAGAAGTTAATCTTCATGAGTGGGTGGGTATTCGCCAAGAGGGTATCTGCTCTCACAAGTTAATCAGCTACAGAATTACCCGGGATTTCTCCATGACCAAAAATCCACATCGGATTAACACAAAACTGCCGCTAGAGTCGATCAAAGAAGTTGACGCATATACCAACTAGTTTAAACCCACGTTCACGTCTTCAATTCCCCTTTCTTCCGCATAGAATAGGGTAGGATTAGTATTTTTTAGTGATCATAGTCTAATCGATCTTTAAACCAATTTTTCGTGCTATCTATTCTAAGTGTGTATCTATTCCAGGTGCGTATTTATATTGTAAGTAGCTTATGATTGAGATCAACAGAAATCCTTTCTTCAAACCTTTCAAAACAATCAGTTGAGTATGTACGACATGTCTGGGAATTTAAGGATCCTTTATGCTTTAAAAAATTTTCATAAATTGTGTGGGAATTTCGATAGTAAATAAACAGTTTTTCGGATACAAACTAAACTTCCGTTTGATTATGAAAAAAGGAAAAAACAAATCAAAATTATGCAACAAATGAACTTAAAAACACATAAACACTGGGGGTGGTTTTTACCAATGTAGTCAAATCCTTGATGCATAACCATTAAAATGCCAGCTCATAACAGGTAAACTGGAAATAGACACCCTCACCCACTTGGTCGAAACAGGAAAAGTAATAACAGGAAAAACAATGAATGCAAAAGCTGCATTTACATATTCATTGTAGATGAACGCAGCAACTGAATAATAAACATTAAAAAGAAAAACTCATAGAGGGTGTTGATTTCTCACGATACGCCATAGAAACCACCACTAGCCCATTGGGCAGGGGTAAAGTTCCTTATAACAGTGCACAGGCATTTGATGTAATACCAGTGGCCGGTTTTTTTTTCGAAACTAATTTCCTAATAAAACCAAACACTGAACCATTATACGCGCAGAATAAATGGTAAGCAAGAGACAGTTTTAGTTTAGTTCTCAAGCCTTTAGTTTTTTTTCTTCTTTTTTTTTCGTTTTCTGACTTTGGAAAATATACCACAACAATATTTTAATAATTTCCTTTCTTTAATTTGAAAACAAAATGCACCACCACAATAGCTAGAAGCCAGAATCAAAAAAAAAAAATAAAGGAAAAAATTCCCATACTTACGAGTATGAAACATTTAAACTAACAGTGTTAAAGCTCTGTAATGCATATGCTGCATGACACTTGCAGCATTACTTGTACACCAAACTCTAAGATGCCATGAAGATGGTATTAGCATAACAATCTAGTGGACTCGTATCTGTGGTACTCTTTTATTTTTTTTTCTTTGTTTTTTGTTCATTTTTCTAGGACAAACCGTTTGAAATTAAGAAATATTCCCACTGTTATTTATGAAAATATTAAATTGCTGACCATTACACATTTAAATAGATTTGCCTACATTATAATACAACTATTACTTAATACCGCAGCTATTCTCTACTACTAGTTCTAGTTCCGCATAGATGTTTTTTTTTTTGGTTCCTCTTTTTATTTTACACTCTAGCTAAACTACACGCATAACATTTTCATTCAATCTTTTTATTGTGGACAATCTCTGTGAATGGAATAAAAGAGCCGAAGAGAAATAAATTCATTCATAAATTTGTTTTATTTCTGCATGAGAATAACAGGGGCGTGCTACATTAAGTAAACAAAAAAGGAGTAGTTTGAGTATATAAGGTAACAAGAAAAACTTATTTTATACGGAGGAAATAGTACCAGAAAGTTGTTTTTTATTTTATTTATTTAGAGGGACAGAGTGCCAAAGGTGGTAAAAAATGTAATTCAGTGGAAACTAGCTGAAAATACTAAAGATACTATCCGTTAAATTCAATTTAACTGTAAACATTATATCTTGTTGACGCAATGAATTCCATTCTTTTAAAATCGACTTTAAGCCCCAGCGTTATATATCAAGTTCGACTTTTTATCATAATCTAAGATAAAGAATACCTAGCTAAGAAAGCTCGAAAATCAGATCCCTTTCCTACGTAACCTTCAGGACTAAAATGTTTGTCATCTGCTGCGATTCCCTTGATCAACTTTTGCGGCATTTTGGTGTCAAGGTCATATGAGTTCCTGCTCACAGATAATTATTGAAATGACGAAATAGAATGGTAGTGTGTTGGCTTATTAGTTGTGAGGCCATATTTAAAACAAAAAAATTTCAAACATTACAGACATTTCCAACAAAACGAAATATGAATAAATATTTCTTCGGCGACTAGCTCTCTGCAGATTTCTGGCAAAAACTCTGATAGTAAGTAAAACAATTGTCATGAACAAGCTTCTAATCTAGAAATCTGTGGGTAAGAATCGACTTTAAACTGTAGGTCACGCCACTCATGAATAAAATTAACAAAAACAACATAAGTGGTGTAAGAACCTATGTAGGTCGTAATCCTGACTGAAGGGTTGCAATAACCAATTATGAATGTATGTAGCATGTTTACCCCCATTAGGAAGTTGGCCACTAACAAATCCTCGGCTGAGAAGACACACCTGGTCTTAATTGGATAGGAAATATACTAATCAACTAGTTAAAGCAGACCAGTCTTAATACATGGAAAAACCTGCCTACTACTGTAGAGATTGTAGGTGTCTAATGAGTAAACAGAGCATGTTGTTCATGTCATTTAAAAGTGTTTATATTTTCTGCTTCAAGGCAAACTTTTCTCATTTGTATATTCTCGATTGTATATTGATATTAGAGTGATTGATTTATTAGCCACTCGGCATGGTTTACGGCTTAATCCTAAAGGAGTCATACTTTAATGCGAAAAACTAATGCTGACGACAACGGTTAGTAAGGACTTACAGTTATCTGAAGGACTTTGCTTCGTATAGTATCACAGGAGGCGATATATGTTCTCAAGCGTGTTTTGATTTCAGCGAAGCTTTCACTTCATTTTATGCCATCCTTCCCAATTTTGGTACTTTAACTTAAACTTTTATTTTTTACTACTTTATTATCCTCTCGTAATTCGTATTTAACATGACTCTGGTATAATATTACCATTACCATGTTTCTTCTTTTATAACATCTATTATAAGGGCTCTATTTGAAAGTACTTTTACTAACTACATATGTACGTAAATGCATAAACATTTTAGTGCGCCACCACAAAAGAGCGCTAAATAGGATTGTACTTTTAAACATATGATATAATTCCGCATTTAAAAGTTATTTTTTTATGTTGTTTTTGTTGTTTTTATTTTGTGTGATTCTTAATTTTTATTAATATTTCAATAAATTTCTGACAAGAAGTGTTAAATCAAAGTGTGTTCCACTCTTTCACGCTTTGAAGTAAGTAAACTACGATGGTAGATAGTGAAAATAAAATATTTTTTTTTCAAATTTATTTGTCCATTTCTGTTCATTATTGTTTTATTTCTTGTTCCCCAGCTTTTTTTGTTTGGTTTTCGTAAAAATATTCTCTGGGGTCTGATTAGCATATCCGGCAGATAAAGACATCAAATGCGTCAAAATGTCTGTGTAGTTCTCTGCATCACTACACCAAATACATACGATGGCAATGGTTTTGTTGATGACAATGACGATGATGGTCCATCGTTCTTGTCACCCATCATCATCATCATCATCATCAGCGTTGTCATAATCTATAAATCAACTAATTTTTGTTTTTATTTGTTCTTTTTCTCATCTTTTTTTATTTATTATTATTATTTTTGTTGTTGTTGTTGCTGTTGATCTTTGTCTAAGAATTAAACATATTTGCTGCAATTGTTGTTTTATTATTGTTACCGACTGTAATGACTGACTGCTTTAGTTTAAAAGACTAGCTTAAACAAATAGAGCATAGACCATGTATGTACATAATATGGACAAGATCTTGTTTTCGATTATTTTGTCTACGTCTGTGGTTCACAATTGTGAAGACTGTTTGTTGTTTATGTTAATTGATCTAAACAGAGCGTTTGGGAACATTTTAATTGTTTGCTTAATTGTGGTTACCATTTAACGCCCTTTGATTGAATTGTCTTGAGAAATCTGTTGATAAAAGCAAACTAAAACAGAAATTATAATTAATTTGTGTTTTTTTTTTTTTGCTTTTGTTCTGCATGGAAAGAAACTCCCTTTAATAAAAGTCTAGACAGAATTATAATGGGGCGGATATAATTAAGGTTGAGATAAGTTTGTCCACAGACAAAGAATTTTATCTTTCGATAACGTGAGGCTTGGTACAATGGATAGGAAGAACGCTTCCCCATGTGGCTTAGATTACCCTGTAAGTCTTGGACATATTCGCTTGAGCAGATGATTTGAAGTGTGAAATTTTTTAAACAACTTAATTTCAATCAAAAACATTCCTCTCACACTAGATACCAGTGCAGCTTCCAGCTGGTTAACTATAATGTCCATATGCTTGTGCCTGTACAACTAATTATGTCAAGCATTACTTCCTTAAATTAGTTTCGTAACCAAAATGATTAATTAATGAAATTTACTTCATGTACTTGTTTTTCTTGCATTTTTTTTTCTTTTTCTTTTTTCAATGGAATAGAATTCAAAGTAAAACTTATATTCTTGGGAAAATATCTTTTAAAACGATATCATTTTACCTTAATGAACCGCAAAAGCAAAAGCAAACAAATGAACAAAATTTTCAATAAAACAACGCGTACACAGTCTAAGACAATAGGTGAGTAAACTACAAGTGAAAAAAGGGTAAAAAATTAATACGAGCAACAATAACAACAGCAACAACACAAAATCTAGAAGATGTGACAGAACAGAAGAAAGAAATGAAACCAAATGAAAACAAAATACAAAAGACAAACAAAAGAACCACTACTTAAAAATACATTTTGGAAGAAACAAACCAAATAAAAATTTAAAAAAAAACAACAACAAAAAAACAAAAATAAGAAGGCCAATAATAAAAAATAAAACTTAAGAAATCAAGTATAAAACAACAACAATACGAAACAAAAATGTTACAGTGGTTAAATTCACTTCCTTAACGAATGTCCCTTTTGTTGTAAAGTGTTTTGGCAATTGTCTGTTAAAGACAAGTCACACATTGAAGAATTACAACAACAAAGATTACAACAATTATAACAAAAGTAAAAATAGTACACAATAAATGAAAGAACCTTTTGGATCTTAAATTATGTCTCAGGTTACTATTGAAAAGCGTAAGAAATTACGAAAAAAAAAACTACAAACAAACAAACACTAAACTCAGCAGGAAATGTGTTCAATGACACTTCGTTTTTTTTTTCTTATTTATAGTGCCTTTGAAACAGGCAGACGCGACGGCGTTAGGTATAGACAATCGTTGAGAAATGAATTGAATTGTCGTAATGATAGGAAATATGAAAGTTACAGGCAGCTGAATCCGACTATATGATGCCCTACAGCAAAAAAACTTTTTATAATGCTTCGTAATTACTTTCTAAAGGAAATCAACGCGAGTACACAATAAATCTTGTTTGTTTAGCTTGGTCAAAGATATCAGAAAGTAAGAAGTCAGACACTTTCGTCCTTTTAAAAAAGGAGCAAACCTCCTCGTCTTCAGACACAGCTCTTGCAAAATTCATTGGCCCGAATGCCGAGTCTTTCCGCATGCTTCCCTAAAGGACACTGGCGCCTGTGAGTATGGCTATTATGTGATTTGAATATTAAAATTCACTTATTATCCATACAAGTAGAACAGTGTCTAGCATTATTAAGCATACCCTTTTGCTGCCAACGAGATTAAGCCTCTTTGTAAAACGAGTAGACACATCTAATTTCACTAAGGTCACATACCGGTTCTGTCCAGTTCATCAGCAATACAATTTTCAATCATATCCCTAGAATATCCCGGAAACTAAAAATTCGTTCGTTAGGAACTTAATAACAGCCTGACTGTATGAGTAAATGAAGAGATTTTCGGGTAAAATTCCGCTAACATTTCAGCGTTTTTTAAATGGCAATGATCCACATTTTATAACACATTTGAAAACTAATTCACATTGCGATTGAAGAATGTTAAACACTCGTGCCAGTACCAGTTGTAAGTAAATCGGCTACCATCTTGAGGAAAGCATTCAAATCATCATTGATAATTGAAACCCCAAAACTAAGAAAATTTTTTCCAAAATTTCCTATTCTTTCAATCTCCCAACAGCCAACACAACATTGTGGCGCTTGTGGTAAGCTAAGCTCACTCAGGACACCTGTGATTTTTTTATTTCAATATTTTTTATTTCAAAGTTAAATTGAAGAAAAAACAGATTTCATTTTGAGATTAAATTGAATTGAATTGAATTGAATTATTCTGGCTAAAATATATAAATTTACATGAAAGATAAATTTATTGACACTTAAGCCAATGAGTCAAAGGTTTAGTAAATTTAAAATCAAAAATAATTATAAATGAAGTGCGCATTTTCACATTTACTGCTCTTCATATAAACAAACAGAAAAAAATTTAAGTATCTGACTGCCTGTCATCTGTTTGTAAAACACCAGCGTCATACAAGTTATTGTCATATAAGTCGTCATTTTCATCATGAATAACTCAAATCAAATGCCTCAATATTGTAAGCGGGTTGGTTCACTTTAGTTGACTTGATACCCACTATACATACGAAACGATGACTAAAAGCAGGTTGAACAAAGAAGAAATTATTACGAGGAGTATTACGGGAATTATTAGTTTTATTTCTTTTTTTTTATTCTGTATTTTAAGGCTTTAATGAGGGCGTCCGGTTAGTTGTCAGGCTGTATATAGCTGAACATTTAAACGCTCTGGTTGATTGCACTTTCTTTATGAAAATGTTGTCTTTTATTTTTTTTTTTTTTATTTAATGACAACCCAACACAAAAACCCATTAATGCTTAGAAGGGACATGTGCATACAAGCTTACAAGTATGGTGCAATGAAACGTATTTTTTTTATGAGTAGTCTATAGATTTCTTGTACGTTTTTTTTTTCGTTTTTTTCTTTTGTAATTATAAGCAAGTATTTCACCCCCCTTTTGTAAATGAATATTGACTAGACGAGAGCATAAAACTGTCGATCTTAATAGAAAACGGCTAAGATCATAATTAATTTTGATCATCTCTAGCAGTCTTCATGGGGTTTATACTCTGTATATGAAATATTATATAATTTCAAGTCTAATGCTAAAGGATTTAAAAAAATATTGAAAACTGTTTCTAAAGTACGTTGTACCTTACATCATGTACATATATAACATTGGAGTCAGAATACTTTTTTCATATAAACTATTTCGATCTCTTCTTCAGGTAGAGCATTATTACAATCATACCTAAAGCTCAATTCACCAATGGCCATCAACTGACCACAGGTATTGTATTTATTCAAAAGCAGGAAATAACTTGGAACAGCAGATGAATTAAAAATAAATTTTGGAAGGCATATTAGGTACAGATAAGTGTTTCTTAAACTCTCTTTACCTACTTACTTAATGGGTCATTACAGTCAGTCAGGATTAGGACCTAGATTCTACACAGCACTTATGTTGTGTGCGTCAATTTTATTCATAAGTGGCGGGACGTGTTTTACTTTTCATGGCAATATTTTTATTTCTTCTCAGAGTTTTTGCCATAAATCTACTGAAATTTGGTCCTGTTAGACCATTGTTATGGAGTTTTCTGACGTTACAGATAGTAGTTTGTTTTTGATTTCAACAGAGTATACGACATCCTCTCAGCCAATTTCTGACAAATACTCTGAGAGTAAATAAAATTGCCATGAAAAATGTATCAAAAAAATCTTTAAACTCTAGGTCCTGCCATTCATGTATAAAATTAACACACACAGAACGTAAGTGATGTGAGAAACTAGGTTGTAATCCGGACTTATGTATGTATATGTATGTATGCGATATCTATATATAAGGAATAGAGGGTTTTATTTGACATCGATCCGGACTCAAGTATGATGGCAGAAAACTCACTCCACTAATAATAGTTTGCTACGCGCTCATACCTTTTGCGGTATATCTACATAATTAAATACCCGATAAATTTTACTACACTACAGAGAGCCATGTAACCATTCTTGCTTGACCTATTGCTATTAAACTATTAAATTTAATCCTTATAAATAGCTTTACCTTTAACAAATAATTTCTTATCCAAACTGTTGTTCAAGTATAAGTTCAAGTATAAGTAATAATAATAAGTTTTATCTTAAAATAAAAAGAGGAAAATATTTAACTTCTCTTCTGAACAAACCATCACCAGAAACAATAGAAATTGAATTTGAATAACTCAATGAAGTAACATGAAACACTTCTATGATTTATTTGCATTTATTTGATTGGCAGAAGAACAACACAATTGACAAGCATAGACAATTTTCAACAAAGAATCTTGAAAATTTTAAATAACAATAAAATTGTAAAGAAAGAATGCTACTGTACTTCAAAAGCGAGTTAAACGTTTTGTTCAACATTTCTTAAATAAATCTAAAGCAGACCAACAAGACTCACTGGGTTCTTTAAACCCAAACATTTATTCATGGACATTATGCTTGTGATTCATATGTATCATCAATGAATGCATGTCACACACTCATCTTTTGCTGTGTTGTATGCGGTATTGTCCAGTTCTATTCAATCTGCTGATTCTGACTCCAATCCAATCTCTTGCGTGAGTATACTCGTTCGTATCTGTCTTGTTGCTGTCTGTTGAATTATTAGTTTGCGTTCAAGTGATTGTGTTTTTATTGAAATCAATTTAATTTAATTGTTCAACTCAATTTATTTTGTGAAAATATTACTTAGACCGAGTTATTCATTCTCTTTTCTTTTAAAAAAAAGTTGGAAAATATTTGTAACTTTGTAACCGTATCTTACAAATTTAAATGTTGAACTCAATTAGATTTCTTAAATTTCTTTTTTCTCTGTCTACTTTGCTTTTCTTTTTTTTTTTAATTTTTGTAATACAATTTTAAAAATAATTTTTTATCTTCTATTATTGTTTAAACAAGAAAACAAATTGATTAAACAATTATTTGTCATCTCATTGTGGTGTGACAAAGAGCATGACTTTTTAAAATTATTTCAACGCATTTACAATTTACCATATGTGTACTGATACTTTGACTTGTGGACATTAGGGTGGTACTTATATTTGGTTGTTAAAAATAAATGTTGTTTCAATGAATTCGTTATAATTTTTCTACTATAGAGTGAGTAGATAGCAGAGAATACTTTTTTAAAGCCACAGAAATTAATTAAAATTAAAAAGAGGACATTTTGAATACCATACAACAAGTTTAAAATATTTTTTTTGTTATCTGTTTTTGTATCATTATTGTGTACCAGACTAATATATATTTTTTAAATTTTTTTTTTTACAAACTATAACTTTAATTTATTCAAAAATAACACTTTTTAAATAAACCGGTTTTGATTAAATGATTTGCAAGTAAATTTATCCCCATTGATAATATTTCACAAGCATTCTAGAAAGATATTGACACAACCTTTAGTCAGATTAAAGCTTGGGAGAGACATGCACCAAAACGTAAAGACTAAACTCTCATCCAATCGAAGTTCAGAGTAGGTATCATATAATAATGTGGGCACTTCTACTTCTACTTTGGAAGTTCCTTACTCCTCCTGATTCTGTGAGTATCTTTAAACATGACTAAGTTGTAATACAACTACAAATTGTATTCTGGCTACTACGGACCGAATGTCTAAAGCCATACGAACGATGTAGTGCATTTAATGATTCAAAAAATCTTCAGCCTGAAGTTTATCAAAGTTTTAAATCTAATTTATTAAAAAATTTTATATTTTAAAACACCTGTATTGTTAGAAATAATTTTTTTTTGTTACAGAAAAAAGTCAAAAGTTAAGATAATTTCGTATTCCAATACCATAAGTTTTTTTAATGGTATTTAAATTACTTAATTATTCATTTTCAACGATAACTTTAATACAATTATTTTTAATATGTAGTAGAAGAAGAAGGAAGAAGAAACCGAAATGAAAAAGCAACTCCTCAATGTGTAGGATATTGAACATTTGTTTAGACAATTAACTTTTGACACGATATTACCTTGAGATATTAAAACAATTTATATGTCAGTGCTATTACACCTTCGCCCGGCTAAAGAAAACTTTACACCCAACTCTTGGTCAGGATTTTTATTTGTGTTGTAAATCTACAAATGACAACAACAACAATAACAACAAATGGAAACATATATGAAATAACAAAAACAAAAATATAAAAATTGTCATGTGTCCATATACATACCATATTATGGAGGAGATATAATATGAAATGACCATATTTTGTGGGCTTTTAAGTTAATAATTATGGCCGAATAATATTACTTTTTTTTTCGTTATTTTTTTTTCTATTTTTTAGTCTTCGTGTTATTGTAATTGCGGTTTATATGACCAATAGCTTTTAGTATTCTTTTCTTTTTTTTTTCTTTTTCAAATCCTTATAGCATTTGCCTTATGCGAGTATCGTTCGTCGTATCATGTCAAAATTATTTATTGTTTGTGATTGTCTATACAATAATATGACCACCCTCTCCACCCATCACCATGTAAGTTTACCGTCGTGGCCATTTATGATGGCGAAACATTTTCTATCTTTTTATATACTACTTCTGTATGCGGCATTATAATAATAATTGTCCATTAGAAGTTTATCTTTTAGTACAGATCTTTTGCTGTTGTTGCAATTTAAAAAATGGTTATTAAAATAACCGCCAACAAAAGGAACATTCAAGCCATACTCGTACGAGTCTAATGCATTTTTACAGCTAGAAAAACTTCTGTTGTGGTCATCAAGGACTGCTTGTTTTTTTTTTTTGTCTGGGGTTTTTCCATCACTTTGATATTAAAAAAATAAAATGTAACTGTCGTTGTTAGCTTCTGCATTCAATTTAATTTCTAATATTATATGCGAACGAACATGTACGTATGTACGTTTGTACATCTGTATTGCATTTGAAAAATAAAAGAATATTGCATGCCTTATTAGTTTTTCATACGTTAGATTAATGCCTTGTAATTTTTCAAAGTAAAATTAGTGGCTGTCGTTTAAATGCACTTTACCGTGGAGGCCATGTTACACGAAAAGATATGAATAATATTCTACATTTTTTTCATTGTTTTTGTAGGACTGAAATTATGAATTTCATTAAATCATGGCATGTAAATTACAAAGGATACCTAATTTGGAGAAAACCCGTGATTTTTGTACATTCGGATTTTCCTTCGCTTTAATGATTCAAAAAATTTTATGAACATAAGACAAACTAGCCTTAATTCACAAAATCAGATCTACCAGGATTCAACCAATTGTAGAACACTTTTTGTCTTAGAAGACTTTTTGCCCAAAAATTTCATTCTTCAGGTCTCTCCAATGGACATGCATGAAAGGAGCTAGAAGCTTCTGTTCCTATACGGATTATATCCGAATTCTGTTAATCGTGAAACATTTTTGTCCCAAGAACTTCTCTAAAAATGGGTTTTTTGACTAAAATTGCATTTCCTCGAAGTCAACTTCAAATCTCTCCAATCGATACATACACATACAGTATACATACATAGAGGATATTCAGTATTTTTTTTTTGATCTATAGATTGGTATACAATAATTAAAAATACATCTTCGGAAAGCTCAAATGTTACGGGCAATGGATTTTTTTTAATTCTTTCCATATGCCTTTAAACTTTCGATAATTCTGTTGCTCTTAACAAATTATTTGTAAAACCGTTTTAATTAAATAATTCCCCATAAAAATCCATAAAAGTGGATGTTTATTTCCAATGCAATTAATCGAAATCCTTTATAAATAAATAAATAAAGTATGAGCAAATCAATCAATAAATTTATCACAAATTGTTTATCAAAAAAAAAATAATAATAATAAAAAGGAAAATAAACGAGACCACAGATAAGATAATTAAAATTATATTCAAACCTAAAAAAAAAGCTCTCCGACTTAAGTACAAAACAATAGCGAACTGAAACTAAAATAATAGAGAAAAGGGGTTGCATCTAAATCTTAATAAAACAATATCACACAGAAAACAAAACAGAGCGAAATAAAATACGAAATATTATCGTAATCATAAAATACTTACTGGCGAATACCAGAAAGTACTAGAACTTCGTATTCATAAGATAAATATGTAAACCAACAGGTATTGGGGAAGGGGATATCGAAAAATCAACTCAACTGTACTTTTCTACAACACCTAAAAGTATATTATTTCCATTTCTATTATTATATACATATTTTTAATAACAATTCCTTTTAGTTCGTATAGTTTTATGGAAGAATGAATTTTACTTACTCTTGATTAGATAGGAACTATAGGGCGAAAAAAAACATAGCACATCTAGGCATTATACTCTTACGTAGAAATAATTACGATTATGGAAATAGATATTATGTACTCGAACTTATGTAAATATTGAAATATGTGCATATGGGTAGGAGGAGTCTGATAACAAATGTAAGTAAAATGTAAAGTATATATGTAGGCGTCATTATTATTATTAACCATTGTATACATACATATATTTAGGCTCTCATATCTATAGGCAGTAGATTTTCTTTTAATTTTTCAATCTTTTATTGGCACACACTACAATGGCAACTACAATACAAAATAAGAGAATAAATAAACAGTGACAGTAAAGCTCAAAACACACTTCAGAACCACTAACGCGAGGACTACTCTTTACTGTTGTAAGAGAGCAGTAAGTCGAAGCTAGGGTATACTGGCTATACGACTTTGTTAACCAGCCGATTGCATTCTATGGGGCTACGATTTGTTTGTTGGTATTAGAAAAAACTAAAAACTAGCATACAATGAGGATGGTGGTGTTCAAGATAACAGGTGCTCTGAGAATTATATCATCTAAGGCATTGTTTACTAAATTGGATGTCACAAGTAGCTGCGAATGAGACTGAATGTCACAAGATCACGAAAATATATGATCTGTCGATATATGATTAGTCATGCCCAAATTTTGAGTATAATCCTGGTTTTATAACAACAATACCGGATAGTTTCTTTTATAATAATGGTTTACACCTCCCTGAGAACATTATCTGTTCACTGATGGATATAGATCACACCAGACAAAACTCGATACCAGAATTGTGTCCGATCGTGGTTTTATAACAACAATACCGGATAAATCCTTTTATTATAATGATTTACACGTCCCTGAGAATGCTATATACAGGTATTCAGTGATGGATTAAGATTATCCAGACGAAATTGGATGGGAAATCCTTTCAGCACAACTTAGGTTATCCCTTGCACTACCCGAGTATTGTATTCAGGTTGAAATAATCGCTATAAAGATAACCGCTAACGAAAACGCTATCTGAGCATATCTTCAATTGAATTCAGACATGATATTGACATTCCTCTCGCACACAGTATAGAAAGACTGTTTTTTTTTCCTACCACTTTTGTCCCCCACTATACATTATCTACTCCCATTAGTAAGTGCTCGCATGTATAGTTTCTTTTTGATTTCGTGAAAATAAATGCCTTAATCAATGGCAGTGGTGGTGGCATGATTTTGCATATCCATGGCCATAATTATCTGTACGCTTGCACACATGTCCCACACCTCCTACATCTCTGTCAAATTACAACAATACTTTTATAAGCTCTTAGATATTTTACCTGTTGTTGTCTATAGAATAGAATTCTAAAAAATAATCGAAATAAACAATAAAAAGAACTAAATGAGAGGCAATAGGAGGAAGAGAAAAGAAAAAAGAATAAGGACGGCCACATACATACTCGTATGTATGTATGTATTATTGTCATTATTTATAAACATTTATTTTAATATACAATAATTCTTGTTCTTTCTTTTTATATTTTATTTTATTTTTTTTTCACTATTGTTGCTCGTGTTGCTGTTGTTGTTGTTCTTGCTTATTTAGAAAACTTTCGTGCTTTCATTTATTATCTTTTTCAATTCATCTATAAGAGTTTGTTGTGTGTATTATTTTCCTTTTTTTTATTCTATTTTCACTAAAACATACACATGTCTAATACGTATGTACGTACGTATATTATAGCTTTTCTACAATATTTTTTTTTTCATGGCATATAGACTTGCAAAATGAGACTTTGAAGCCTTCTTTTTTTTTTTTTTTTTGGTTGGTATTGTACATTTAAATTGTTATAGTTGTAGTACGTATATCTATTCCAGATATCTTTCTCTATTTTATACTTTAAACTTGGTAGTGCATTATTCTATACGACAGCAGCTGTATTAATAGCAAAACAAAATATGATTTTCGTGGCATAAAACAAAGCGTTTTTGGTTGTAATCATGCCACCTCTTTTTTCACATTCTTTTTTTTAATATTTTTATATTAGAATATGACATTTAATAACACATACGTGTACTTGTATTTATTTTGAAGAAGGGGTGAAATATTATTAAGGATTTTTCTTTGGTGCCAAAGCAGTCATTAGCAAATAATGTGCGGCGGGTGTGTGTCAAAAATTTCTGGCAAAAAAAAATTAACTTAAAACCTGGCAACTATTAACAGCAGTAACAATTAGCACATATAATCGCATCTATACAAATTACAGCAAAAGCCTTTAAAAGCTGATCTTAAAATCAATATCAACAAAACTGAATTGCTGGCGATTAACTCTCCCAACCAAACGGCTTTCTATTTATAGATGACCAGAATATAGCAGAAGACAACAGTTTCACATATTTGGTAGTGTTCTTTCGCTTGTTTGGATTTTAAGTATAACATTCGAGATCAAATACAAAATAGTAGTGAGTTTTGTTTTCCACGCCTAGTATTTGGACGTCAAGAAAACCTTTTCTTTTTTTTATTCAAAACAAACATAGGGGATTAGGTCTTACTTCAACATGGTATTGCTTAGAAATCCGGATACCTTTATATAGTGGGTGCTTTCAAAAAAGTTAACCCGAAATCGATTACTAATGCTACGAGAGAAATGGATATTTATGCTACTGTCACCAGTTTTGTTGGAGAATAACTAACATATAGGCGTACGGAATCTGTTAAACAAGTTGCAGTTCGAGGAACTCTCGCCTGTGCTGTGTAACAAGTAATTGAGCTTAGAGGTTGATGGTTTTCTTCTCAATATTTTCTTTATTTGGAAAACTGTAATTTCTACTTCCTTTAACTGAAATATCTTAGGAAAATTGTTGCAAATAGTACACAGATAAGCGGAATACAAATTTTATAAATTCTCAGATTAGCCACGTTTTTTCTAAGTACACATAATTTCTGTGCATATCCTTATTTTAAGTGAAACTAGAAAATTATTCAAATGCATTTGGTACGTACTTTTTGCTGTTTTTTCTCATTTCATTTTCATAATTTTTCAAAGTTCACAACACAATTTCTTTTTTGTTTTTTTTTTTTAAACTACAATACTTATTTAGATCATATATTATTTATTGATCGCGATAAATAACACGAAACTTAGTACAACAACAGCAACATTAAATTAAAAGAAAAAAGAAGGAAATAATTTTTCCGTATGGAAAACAAGTAGAGGAAGACAAAAACAAAAAGTTGGAAGTGGAACAGAGACAAATTTTAAGTGCAATTTAAAAGCAGTGGTAGATGTACAATGTATTTCAAGGAAAAATTTATCACGCAGCCAATAAATGACATGTGGGTGGAAAATTGCACAAAATTAAACTAAAGAGCAAAAAAAATGAAAGAAAGATGATGAAGATAAAATATAAAAATGTTTTAGTTTAAGTCTCCATAGGTTTTTTTTTTCAAAATTTAACGTTTTTCCCACTTTTTTTTACAGATTTTTTTTCAAAGAGTACGTGCCTTATTAATCATTACTTTATTAGGGTGGGTGTTTTTATTAGTATTTCTTTAATTATTTCTTTATATTCATATTTCGTTTTTTTATTCTTATGTGACCATATGTTTCCATAATTACATGTTACGTTCGTGCAACACATTCTCTTTAAATCACCCTTATTTACGAAAAAAAACACCAAGAAGAAAAACGATCACAAGACAGTTTTCTTTAAGAAATAAACGAAAAAAAAAACAAAAACGTTGCACTTATGGCAACTGAAGGTTGCTGACTTAAGGCGCATGCCACAGTAGATTTCTTGGTTATGCTTTAAAAAGAAATTCTGTTGTTATTGTTCAGGTTCATTGAATGGAACCTTTAAGTATGGTGTGATCATTATCTTTTCATGTCTCAAAAGTTTGTTTCTTAAGTTTTTCTTTCATTAAATACGTTACTTTTTTCGTTTGCCAGTTGTAATGAGGGTGGCTTTGTATTGTTGGTGAAATCACGGTTTAACAATTGAGGCGGAATAAGAAGGTTAAACTCAAGGCGACGATTTCAGAAAGGCCGTTTTATTTTAAATTTATACAGAAAATATGCTGGGCACCAATAACATGTGCCCAGCTTGTTTCATCTGCTGAAACAAATTCTAGAACGATAGGGCTGCTATCAGTCGTTGCCCAGAAACAACGGCTCTTTGGAAGTGCATTAGATAGGGATATAATGATAAAGGTGATCTGATCTTTCTAGGCCGTTAGTTGTCGTTGTTTTGCTCTCTAGATAGTGAGATGCCAAGCAGCTTTTTGGAAGTGATTGAAAAAAATGTAAAAACTATTTTAATTAATCGGTTTTCTTGGCAAGCGAACAACACTTTGGATTTTCGCCTAACAAACTGTAGTGAAGTGCTGAAGGACTAAATAGAAAATATATATGTATACTTTTTGTCGATTTAAAGAAAAAGAAATCTTAACGCCTACGTACATAGTTTAGTTATTAACGTAACACCAAATTGCTCATTACAACAGAAATTTGAAAAAACAAAAAACCAAATATTTCTTAAAAATTTCAAATTTATTTTAACGGATTTTAAAATCACTTGACCAGAAAGTGACATTAAAAACTCATTGCCCTAAACATGCACAACCATAAGTGAGATTTTCTTTCGTTTTTTTTTTAGACTTTTAACAAACACTTGTCTCGTATACTGACATACCTACCAAAACTTATTACCCAAACCAAACTGAACCAAACACATGTGTTCTATCTAGCCTATGACATAAAACTCGTGCTTTTTATTATATTTTTTTTATTTTTCTGTATATAAAAATTATGAAAATTTGATTTCACTCTGTTATTCAGTTACAATACAATAATGATGACACCCCACATTAAGAGAGACGAACGTTAAACAACCAAACGACAACAATTATTACCACCCTACCCTACCCTACCAGACAGACGGACGGACAGACAGACAGACCGACAGTCAGATGAACAGACTATAATCAAACGTATAAAATAGTTGATAGCCTTTGTATAAGTATTCCTGTTATGGCTGTTATAAGTGTTTGAATAGAACACATGCCAAAATGCGATACAACGCGACATTTACTGTGCTCTTTGATCTGTGAAGGCACATTCCAAATGTACTACAACTACAAGCGTATTTAAGTAAGGAGTTGCCCACATATTAGTGTGACTACACGAGTAGTCAATAAAAAAAGAAGATACTGACGTTTTTTTAAACAAATATCTGCCTTCTTGCCTCTTTTACCTTACTCCCCTATCGCACTCTTTCTACTTTCAGTTGATATTTTAAAATTGATAGGTACGTTCAGCATGCTAATCAGTTTGTAACCAAGACTTAATAAATGTTTTGATATTTCAGTTAAACTTGAATTAAAAAAATACTTTCTAAACAAACTAAGAGAAAATAATCACCGGGATATAACGATTTCTCATTCTGTGAGCCTATTACCTATCACATCGTATATTTGTAACTCCTAGTTGGCGGTTGTGTGTGCTAAAGAATCTTTAGTCTCAGGTTCCCCAGTGCCCACCGATAACCAACCGATATTTTTAAGTGTCCTCTTCTTTCTCGTTGTTACAGCTACTACAGAAGTCGATATGGAGTACTCTCAGTCAACGGGCGAGTACAACCACAGGCCAGTGCCCCGTTATAACTGCGATCTGGTCAGGTTTAATGCAAAGAGTAGGGTATCAATTGATTCTACTTTTACTCATATTCTACATATACTTATAACGTCTTACAATTTTTTAAAGCATTTCACATAATTTCATACTGATATTCACATAAGCGATAGTCAAATAAACGTTACATTTTCATTTTCTTGCATTACAATCATCTTTTTGCCTTTGAATATTTCTAAGCCTTGTAGGTGTAGAGAGACAAGCAGTTTAACAAACGTTATATTCAAATTATACCCAAGGTGCACTGTTGGCGAACGGGGTTAAATAAAAGGTGCATAGCTGGGTAGTGAAAAGGTGGTGGTGGTGGTAGTGGTAGAAGGTACTTAAGAAAAGTCGTACTTAAGGTAAAGACATATGCGATAATTTTCTTCTTTCTTAATAAACAAAATAGAATAAATATTTAAAGGTAGAAGTAGACATGTGTCTTTCTTTAAGTTCCCATTATTTAAATGTAAAAGTTCCCTAAAACGACACCGTCAGCCAGTCGTACACCCCTAAGAGAAAATAAAAGGCAATTTGTAAATATATTTTCACAAGACGCATGCGTGCATAAAGTTTCGTTTCTTTTCAAAGTAATTGAAGAAAAAATATTTTTTTTCTTACAACTGCAAGCGTTCTTTACGGTGGTGTGAGGGGTGAAGAATTTTATTAAAATGAATTAAGGAAAATGAAGAAAAATCAAGGCCACATTTTCAAAGGGGACAGATCGACTTTAAGAAATTTTAATTAAATGTGACTTTTAGTTTTCTTAACGTATTTTGTATTAAATGAACAAAATCAAGATTATTTTATAATTGCTCACAGTGTTTAAAGACAAAGGGCTATTTGGATTACCAAATCTTGTATAAGAGAAGAATATTTTATCGATTTTTTGATTTTAAGAAATCGGTTAGCAAGTATTTAACTTCATATATAAAGTAGTTTTGTTTGCTGTAATGTCTAGCGTCAGTACAACCCTTTAGTCAGGAGTGTGTTCTAACTTCTCACACCTACCATGCTCTGTGAGTGTTAATTTTTCGATGAGTGGCGGGACCCACAGTTTAATGTCTACTTCGAACAACAGTTTTAGGAAACTTTTCTTAGAAATTTTATTCACTCACAGAGCTTCTTAGAGGAAGTCGCCGAAATACATTTTTCTTCACATTTGGTTTTATTCATCAAGAAATGCTTCTAAATGCTGCAAAATGATTTTTTAAATAAAACTAAGGTCAGTTTCTAACTGCTCCGGAGATCATTCAGCGCAAAAACGTGGTTATCTATGGTCGTTCAAGGTGATTTGGTAAAACACACTAAATACATGACAACTAATTTGACAGATGGCAGTTATCAGCTGTCAAAGTTCAGAAGCCTCTGTTGGAAGATTCTATAGGTAGAGAGTGATTGTGAAAAAGTATCTTACCCTATATGCCTGCGGTCCTAGTACTATTGAAATCTATTAAATTAGCAATTCATTTTAAAATTTCCACTAACTGGTTATGTAGCCTGCTTGGTTTGGTTATCGATAACTCCTGCACTATCTTCTATAATATCTTCATTTGTTTCAATTTTTCTAATTGTTTTGTTTGCAAGCAAACTGAATTTTGGCCATAAGCTCAAATGTACGCAGCTCTTTATATTTATATTGTGGTGGCATTGAGCATTTTGGATTTTCAGAAATTGTTGTTTGCAAAGTATCCATAACTAATTGTGCATATCCTTTGGAATAATACAGTATTTCCTCTCTCTTCGTAAACATACAAACAAACAACAATTAAGCAACTAATTTGCACAAATTAAACTACAGTTTTCTTAACAATCTTATAAAAAAACAAAAAAAAACATAAAAACAAAAAGAAAAATAAAAAGAAATAAAAAAAATTCTTTCAGAATTTTCTTTACCAAACCATAAGATTTCGTTTAAGCCAGTTGGCTAAACAACTACTGCCTACGAAACACGTTATCCTTATTTCTTATTCTTACAATGAAATGGTAAGGATAATGCATACATACATACATACATATGCATACTCATAACCATATTTCCAACGAATGTATATGAATGACTTTTATTTGTTTTAAGGCGGGCATAACCATATTAGTTTACTACCGCATAAACTTTTCCTATAATCATAAAAATCTTTAAAAATAAAACAAAAATATTTTTTTTATTGCCAAATATTACAAGTTCTTCTTCTTTTGTTTTTTAAGGGTAATTTTTGGTTTATTTTTACACAATCCAACCAACACATTGTAAGTGTGAATGGAGCATAAAAAGTTTTTTTTTTTGTTTTTTTTTTGGTGGAAAAATGAAGACAATTTTATACGTTTAATGCGGTTTTTTAACGACAATTGTCTTCCAAACATTTTTGATGTTTTTATTCTTTGGAAATGATTGTAAAAAGTTTAAAAAACAACAACTGATTATAATTTCATTTTACAGCAACAATAAGGACGCTGTGATATTTTGTTTTTTGTATCCGAAAATATATAAGAAGTGGAACACTCAGTCTATAAAAATATATAATATATATATATATATATATAGATCACACTAAGATAAGTGGGCGTGGCATTTTAAAATATTTATTATAAGGCTTCTTACTAAACTAAGCACAGCTGACCAAACATTTTGATTACTATTTGGTATGAATCTTGTAGATTTATAGCTGAAACTATGTATGTTCGCACTTGAATTAATAGGATTTGTTTTTTTATTTCATTATTAAAAATTTTGGAATTTAAGTTCCCTGAGGCATTGTACGTTTAACTATGCTTTAAAGCTCCATTACGGAGTAGAACATAAGAAAGTTACAAAAAGAAAACATAAATATGCTTACAGTCGTATGTGAAATGAAAATTTTTTTCATTTTCAGACGACCAATTCTAAGAGCATTGCATTGGAACCCAGAAAATACGTTAAGGGAGTGAAAAGAGATTAGTGTTTACGGACATTAGACTTAAATCTATTTATATATTAAGTGACAAGAAGCAGTTCTGCATTAGGAGCGTTCCACATACGAATAGTGCGGCTAGGGAACAAATTCTATTTGTAAATTGGTCATTACAATCCTTCAGTCAGGAATGCGTCCTAGTTTCTCACACCACTTATCTTGTGTGTGTTTATTTTATCCACATGTGACGGGACCTACAGTTTAAAGTCGAATCCGAACGACAGATTTTGAGAAACTTTTCATGGCAGTTTTATTTACTCTCAGAGTTTTTGCCGGGTATCTGCTGAGAGGAAGTCGCCGAAGAATTATTTTTTCATATTTTGCTTTGTTGTAGATTTCGGAACTGTGCCTCACAAAGTAATAAGCCAAGACACTACCTACTACACGATGACGGTGACTTTATTTGTAATGCATTATGCAATTTCACAGGCTAATCGCCCAAAAAATATGAAATTTTTGAGTACAATTCTTTTAATTTCTCTTGAGCACAATTTTTTAATATAGCGATATAACGGTATTGTACCGTATGATATTTCTTGTATGAGAAGAAGATTTCATTACCATTTCTACTTTGGCTCCCAGGCTTTGCCTGTTTTTTGTCAATATTTATCGAAACTTCAATACCTTGTTTACGGCCTTATAGACTGTCCTATACATATTCCATGCGTACAGAACAAGTAATTATTAAAAACAAATACGGGTTCCTAACACTTTGAAAGTGACCAGGTAGAACTCGGAAGTAATAACGCAAAAAAAATTTCTATTTTTCTGTCATTTCATATTTATACTCCTGCAGTGTTTACCTTTTTGACATTGTGTCCGTGTTTCTTTCTTTTTTTTTACTTGGCTTTACAAATTCATTTGGTATTGTTGTTGCTGTTGTGACATTCAATCCCTTTTTTTATATAGAAAACACAAACAACAACAATTATTATCATCATTATTATTATGCTTTGAGGTGACTTACAGAGTATTGAGGCATAAAGTCCAGGTGTGCAATAACTTATGGCACGCACCGTGTATAGAAAGAAAGAAAAAAAAACCAGTGCAAAAGAATATTTTTTGTGTGCTCATCTGTATCGGGAGATGATATATAATTAACGAAATACAGTGGTGGTTTTATAATTAGCACACTCATTTATACTATGATTTTCCAGTAACAAAATTTATTTAAGGGCAGTTGAATATTCTATGGAGTATAAATGACACTTTTCAATTATAAAAGCAAAAAAAAATTCTTGTTCACCTAATTAGCAGAGCCCGATTAAAGATGGACAAAATCGTCATTTGGGTTTAGTTCTTGTGTATATTTTGTGGAGGTGATCCTTCTCTTTACTAACGAATTAAAAACTTCCAGAAAGATTTAGCCAGAAGATTACTGAGACCGCCGAAGAAATATATTTTTTTTATATTTCGTTTCGGTCGAAATGTCTGATGAGTATTAACATTCTCCTTCATTCATACATAATTGGTCATTACAACCCTTTAGACAGGAGTACGACCAAGTTTCTCGTACCACTTACGTTGTGGGTCTTAATTTTATACATGAGTGGCGGGGCCTACAGTTTAATGTCGACTTCGAACGACAGATTTTTTAGAAACTTTTCATGGCAATTTTATTTACTCTCAATAGTTTTTGCCAGAAATCTGCGGAGAAGAAATCGCCGAAGAAATATTCAAAATTTGGTTTTGTTTCAGATGTCTGACTTGGGTTTTGCCTCACGTCTAATAAGACAATACACTACCTACTAGACTACGGCGACTACTCAAAAATACTATATCAGCATTTAATATTTGCTTGAAACAGACAGAACAATACTATGATTTCTTACAGATTGTTATGACACTCTAGAGGCTTAAAGACAAAGCAAAGCTAAGTAAAGAAGCGCTTGTGAATTGTATGGAAAATTAAAGTACAAAATGCGTACCGACACCGATGTAAATCGCAATCTGAAATTTAGTTTCGACTGCACTTAAAAGCTGTTAATAACTGAATGTATATATAAAATAACTTTATTTTTATCGTTTACTTACGTAATATTTAGTCTTAAGCTGAATCCGGATAGTATTGCGAGCAAGAATTGAGCCTCGTCTGCACTGTCAACAAATATTCCTGTTTTTAAAGTTGTTTTATTATTGATGGTCCTCAGCCAACAACGCTTTAAATTTCTACAATAAAACAAATATAAAATGTTAACATGATAACTATTATATAAAAAATTTTGTTATTTAAAAAAAGATTTAATTAAGCCTGCTTTCTTAAGCTTTCACACTAATTTTAAAAAAATGTTGGTTAAATCATTCAAACTCGAAAATCAAATCCATTTTCTATTTTCGTTTAATTTTTAATTGCTTACGATAAATTCTTTTAATCAAAATTTGTTTCTCTTTTTTTCTTGTTCTCTTTTTAGGAGGATTAATGATGGACGACAGAGATAAATAACGCTTTGTTTGTGGTAAATTTCTTACAAAAAAAAAACAAACGTGCAGAAAAATTTCCAAAAAAAATTAACGAAAAAAAACTCATTTCATTTGTATTCCCTTTTAAAAATATTTCCTTCCGTCACAGTTAATTTTTTTTTTAATTTTAATTTCATAAAATCGCTTCAACCTCTTAATAATATCAGCTGTTTCGGCAAAACGTTTTTTTTTTTAATTTCTTCGATATTAAAATGCATTACAGGGTAAAGTAAAATTCATCTTTTTCAAGAGAGTAATGAAATGTGCATGCATTTTGATTCTTTCTTACCTTCTTTTCAGTTCGTTTCATTTCTTTATCCTTTTGATGGGGTGGTTGGCTTTATGAATGTTGGCTGGTAGTTTTTGAACCTTTAATAGAAACTTTCATTTGATGATGTGACGGCGATGGTGGTGGTGGTGGTTGTTATTTTTGCCTTTTTACCTCCTCTTGTAGTGCCATTTATTGATAGATGTTGTAAACAATTTTTTGTTCAATTAAAATGCAACAGACTTTCGACTTTTGTACAGTCATTCCTTTAGTTATTTAAAGTTGTTTTTTTTGTTGTTGTTATTCTCAACATATGTATATGTTCTTATATGGGATGTATTTATCAGGGATAAGGGCTGAATTTTATTAGAAAACAGTTAACAGTTGTATTTTTTTTATAGAAATCGTTTTTGTAAAGGTATGTGCTTTTTGGAATTAATTGTGGAAACAAAGAAAATGTTGGGCAAGGTCCAACTAATAACCAATTTAAATCAAACATCATAAAGAAAATGTTCAATAGTAGTGTTTAATAATGTAAAACATAAGTTCCAAAATTTTAATTTATATTTCAGAATTTTAAATTAAGTTTCTAAAAAGAAATGTTTTTAATTTCAAAAATTATTAAAGGTAGGTAGGTTGAAGGAAAAGTATGCTTACTGAGCACTCATCAACCATTATCAACTATTTTTCTATATTTCGATAGAAGGTCTGCATTTTGCACGAACGTCCTTAACTACTTCCAGTCCAATCCCAAGAGATATTGGGATTCCAAAAATATTTTGATACAGAAAATTATTAGTCATCTGTCTTCAAACAAATAATCTAATATTGTTTGATATTTCCATAGAGAAAGATTTTATTATTCTTAAGAAAACAGTAGAACCATGCAGTGTCAATAAGACTACGACGTTTTGAATGAAACAAAAAATTTTGAATACAAAATTATTTTATTTTTCTATAAAGGATCCTTAGAGTTCTATGCACTTAGTACAACGTTTCTCCAATTTTTTTAATTTCGTAAAAAAATAAGATTTTTTGAAGGTCCTCAACATAGATTTGTGACATGATTTCATTGCTTGAGTCCATTTCTTCTGGAAATGGTAGCTCGATCCGAATAAATTCCAAGAATACGGCTAGTGAAGAAGCAATTCGTAGAAAAATTTCAGAATTGCATTGTCCTGAATCACAATAACTTTTTTTTCTAAAAAAAAAAACATATAACTGATGTACACTGTTCTTGTTCTTGGGTCCCGATTCGTCTCGATAATACTACAGTTTTTACTGCTGTTTGGTCTCTAGTGTGTTGTGGTGTATCTACGTTTTATTCGTAGTTACGAAATCGAGCAAAAGTGTGTCGCTGTTTAATAAAGTTATCATCTCACATTCAATTTATCGTACAAAATTTAAACCACTGAGCAATGTGTGTTGCCTATGGCTGTCACTTCATAACCTACATTTTACCAATTGTTTCGTAACTGTTTATTTATGCTACGTTAGTAGCATGTAGTGGAGCCTCCTTGAAGAAAGAGGTCCCATTGTGATACCACCGTCACGGTTATCAAGCATTGCTTAGAGGAAACCAATTCAAAAATGTTAAAAATAAATATTGAAAAGAAACTCCATCTCTTTAGGAAAAGTGCGCGGTACAGACACATGAGGAGGCAAACAGTTCCACCCTTTCCTTCAGAAACCATTCGGTATAAGAGTTAACTTTGATTGATTCCAAATTTTTCTAAAAAATCCTCGGTATTTAGCGACAGGAACAGACACTTCAAAGTGACGTCCGTCAGGGACTTAACTGAATTCTGTCGAATAAATTAAAAGATTTTATGGGAAAATCCTAAAACTGAAAAGTGATATTATTTAAAACGTTTAGACCTGTTTCATCAGAAGCTCAAACTCAGAAGAACTCATAAAAATATTTTATAAAAAAAAGGAAAATAAAAACTCTTTTTTACCATAGCAAAATATTATTTTAGTACTGCCAGCGCCATCTATATTTTAAATGATTCATCATTGTTGTAATTTAAAATGACCAGCACATGTAAATTAAATACACAACCTGTTTATGTCATCATCTACCCCACACCAGCACCAATCACCCTGTTTAGTATTCCTTCAACCGGTGTAACAATTGAGTCTAACGAATATAACAAACGAAATTAAAATTAAATGTACAACCCTTCTTTGCGTAACTCAAAAACCAAAGCTTTTAAATGGATGGAAGCAAAAAAAAACTCTTCTGAAGATGAAAACCGAAGGGGGCTAAAAATTTATCTTATTTAACTCCCCTTTGAAAGCAAAAAAAAAAACAAAAAAACATCCCCAAATTAATTTCATTTCAAAGCTTTTTTGTTTTTTTTTTTTTTTGGTTTTCTTTAAGAGTTTTAAAATTTTATTTTAAAATATTTCGTTTTCCTATTAACTTTTCTTTCCAGAGAGACTTTTAAGCGCGCGTAAGGAGAGAAAAAAAATTCCAACTAAAAATTAAAACAAAAAGAAATTTAAATTTAATTCTTTTTTAATTTTAAATGAAAAATACAATTTTTGAACAAAAATTATTAAAAAAAAAAACAATTAAAAACTTGATAACAAAAAAAGAGAAAAATCGAAAAAAAATCTTAAAAATTAATTAATGCTAAAGACATTCGCATGTGTGTGGTGGTGGAAAGAAGATTCAAAACAAAATTTACAATTAGAAAACGGAAAAAACGTAAACGTCACATTTTGAACGGGAAAGCCAAAAGGGAGAAAATCAAAAAGAAAAACCTCAAGTTGTGAATCAAAATTTCTAAGTTTGGCGATAATTTATTATACTTTTTTGTAAGGAACAGTTTTTCTTTTTAAACTGTCAGCGCCAAAAACAAAACTAAAACGAAACGAACAACATAAAAACGGTAGAAACACGCACACACAGGCATAACTGCATAAATAACCAGCAAAAACATTACCAAAAATAAAAATTCAAGCATTTCAAGGATTTTTGTTTTGTAAATATAAAAAATTAAAAAAAACTCCAAAAAAAAAATAACAAAACTAGACTGACAAAAACAAACAAATAACTCTGCTATAACTTTTAATTTGATTTATCAAATAAAAACAAGGATTTTCTAGGCTAATACGCAAGAATATGATTCAAATTTGAATTCAAAAAAAAGGAAGAGAAAAACGGAAATACTACATCTCTTGCTTTGTTTTGTCATTTTCTTAAGCAACAAACAATACTTAGAGGAGAATATTTACGGCGAAAATATTTTTATTCACTTATAACCCAAGAAGAGCAACAACAGAAACATACGACGAATTGTAAAAAGAAAAAGAGAACGAAAAACAACCCAAAACGACCCAACCGAACCATTGCTCATATCTTTGAAATTTAGCTAAATCACTTACGTACACATTCAAAAAAACAACATCAACAAATTCAACAAACGAAGGAGAAGCCAAAACAACTTAAATAAAACAAAAAAAAAAGAAGAAAAATAAAGAAATAGAGTAACATTCTAAGAGCAAGAGATTTATTTGAAAAGAATTATTTGCTGTGGCAATGCTCTGTATGCAAAGGTATTAAACACACAACTATTGCCATCAAGAGACAAACGGCGGATTACTCACACGTCTACTCAACTCTGCTACTCTCCTTTTGGATACAAATTGAGCCACCAATAATAGAGTGTTTTTATATTTATTTTCACGCACACACTAAAACACACTCTTGTGTTGTTGTTGGTTTCAGTTTTGTATTTTTTGTTTGTTTTGTTTTCATACTTAATGCTGTACTCAATTTAAATTTCTTGTTTTTCATATCCAAGCATTTACAAACAAGATTATGTTAAAGTGTAAGTGTGTGTGTAGGTTTATGAAGGCGAAATTCTCTAAATTACTTTTGTTACGGTAAACTAAACACAACGAAGGAGAATTAAAGGCGAAATTCTACTCAAAATATTTACTTATTTACTACGTAAGAAGGAAATAAAAAAAGAGAGTGTGTTACTAAACATTAAGAGAACATAACGGCATAAAAGCAGGCTAAGAAATTGAATTGAAATTTAAAAAGAAAAAAAAAACACCAAAAGTTAATAAATTTTTTCTTTGGGGACCATCGTTTAAATTTACTCTTTTTTATAATTTTGGTGGCATCTTATGATGTCATCAGAAGAGGATAACGAATGCTTTGGGTTGTTTACTGATGATAAGTCTCTATTGAAGACAACATTGGCCTTAAATCAACACAGTACTACGCCAGTGAATATATCGCCAATTACTACCCTATGTACTGATATAACGGCTAAAATTGAATTGCCAAATTCGCCGTTATTATTACAAGAATTGGGAGAATTACAAGAACAACAACAACAACAGGGACTTTTGAAAAATAATAATAATACAAATAAAAATAAACAACCACCACAAATACAACAAAACGGTTGTACAAAGAAGAATGATCAAGAAAGGGGCGAAAAACTCTCAAAATTCGAAAAAACAAACTCAGTAGACACTACCACTACTACTAAAGCTACGACATTAATAAACAAAGTCGACGAGGACGACGACGACGATAACAATTACGACGAAAATCAAACAGAAAATCTACAACAGAAAAATCAAGAACAGGAACAAGAGCAAGAGCAAGACAACAACGAAGGAGACAACAAACACTGTTGTGTTAATGGTACAACAACAAACAGCATTACAAACGACGAAGGAGACGACGAAGTTATATTTCTCTTCGGTCAACAGCAAGAACAGCAACACCAACAAGAGCAATTACAAAATAATACTCTTAGTAAAACAAGTACGGGTAGTAGTAGTAGTAGTATTAGTAGCAGTGGCTCAATTACCATCGCCAATACTACGACAACAACGGCGTCTGCTTCAACCACTAATACTACAACAACAACGACGACGACGACTACGACGAATAAGAATATTAAAAACACGACGACATCACCAACATCGTCGCAATCGTCATCCACAGCACAACAACAAGTCGTAACAGACGTGGATGATAATTTAGAAACTAGTCATAAAGGTGCCGTCAATAAGACAACATCGTCTTCAACGTCGTGCGGCTTAAAAACTTTTAAAAATTCCTTAAATACGTTACAGCAAATAAATAAAAATCTTGTAAAGAATTCAAATAAACTCAATAGCAATAACGGTAACAGTAACAGTCAAAATTTAAATAAAAAGGATACGAAAACAAATAACGCGATTTCAACTTCTTCCGCATCGTCCTTAAGAATAAAATTAACGAAATCTCCGCAAACATTAACGGTGAATAATTTTTTAAGTGAAACACAAAAACAAGTGAATGATTTTTGTACGAAATTAGCAAATAATTCTAATTTGAATTTTAATACAAATGAAAGTTTTATAAATTCTTTAGAGGAATTGCAACAACAGCAACAACAACAACAACAACAAAAAAGTGATTTAAGTGTTTTCTCATCGTTACCAAATTTTATCAGTCAATTGCAACAACAGAATACCGCGAACGCCCAACAATTAATCGGCCAAACGCCCAACGCCGTTTTAACGCCGTCAACAGCTGCTGCCTTAATGAGTAGTGCTGCTGCGGCTGCCGCGGGTGCCGCTGGACAAGCTCTATATGGGGCCTTATTAAATTCCTCCTCATCCAGTTCATCTACACCCCTCACTAATAAGAACTTTACGTGTAATCCAAACAATTCGTTGCATTCACCAAATTCGGGTTCGGTTTCTTCGTCGCCCACCGCCTCCTCTGCACTGTTGACGGGCCAGTTTACGGCCGCTTTAGGTAATTTGTTTGGGGCCAACGGTTTCGGTTCGGCTAAAATGTTAAACGAACTATTTGGTCGACAGATGAAGCAGGCCCAAGATGCTACCAGTGGTTTACCCACTTCATTGGATAATGCCATGCTGGCTGCGGCCATGGAATCGGCCACAAGTGCCGAATTGCTCAGCGCTGCCAATTTGGTCAACACTTTGGCTCTAAACAGTTCAAATAAATTGCTCAATAATAACAACAATAATAACAACAATACCATTTCAAATCACTCCAGTGAGCCACAAATATCACCACGGATACCCACTCCCACACCCAATAAAAACAGACGCACCAGTAACTGTAGTGAACGTTCCGCAGAGGATAGTGCTGGAAACAATCGTTCACAGGAAATTATTAACTCTCCGCCCCGTACACCCTCGGTGGGTAACAATTCCACTAATGGTGCGGTGGTCTGTTCTTCGGCCAATACCGGCACATCACAGTCCCCCTCTTTGCAGCAGCAACAAAATGATTTGGCTCATCATATGTTGCGCAATATATTGCAGGGTAAGAAAGAGCTCATGCAACTTGACCAGGAATTGCGATCTGTTATAAACCAACAGCAGCAGCTTAAGGAAAATCAGGACTCCTCCAGTCTTAAGCTCAACAATAATAATTCTTCTCTAACCAACAACAATAACAACTGTTCGGAAAGCAAAGAAAATTCGTCAAATGTTATCAATTTGATAGAGGACTCCCTGTCGGAGGTAAAAATTAAAAGTGAGCCTTTGTCACAACAAGCGCCCATGGAATTAATGAATGGCTGCAACAACCAGCAGGAGAGACGTAAATCATCTGATTCCGAGGAACTGCAATCGCAACAAGATTTGGAAGATGCCAACTCAGAGAATGAAAACTTGGATCATAATGATGCAGAACAAAATGAAACGGACCACTTGGATTTACCCGCCCAGGTAACCAAAAAAGAAGCCGACGATATTCTAGAAGACGTGGAGCTGATGGGTTTAAATTCCCGTTCTGATTTGGAATCTTTAGCTTCACCCAGCCAGTCGGATATGATGCTACTGGACAATAGCAAGGACGATCTGGAGGAGGATATGGACAAGGAATTAAATCCGAGTTTAAATAAGAAATCGGACTTAAAACGCGCCCGTGTGGAGAATATAGTCTCTGGGATGCGTTCCAGTCCCAATTCCCAGCATTTACAGGTCAATGGTTGTAAGAAGCGCAAGTTGTACCAGCCTCAACAACATGCCATGGAACGTTATGTGGCTGCTGCAGCAGGCCTTAATTTTGGTCTCAACCTACAAAGCATGATGCTCAACGACGATGGGGACTCTGATGAAAACGAATCTCCCCAATTGCAACAGAAACGCAATGAAAAGAATGCTTTGAAATCGCAATTACGCTCAATGCAAGAGCAATTGGCTGAAATGCAACAAAAATATGTACAGTTGTGCTCACGCATGGAACAGGAATCGGAATGTCAGGAAATCGAAGACAACAACAGCGACAGCATGGAACAAGAGGACAATAATGCTGACCTTTCGCCCTCGCCTTCCCTCAGTGGTGGAGACAAACAAAACATTGAAAACGAGAGACCCTCTTCCACATCGCCCGCCCTGACGCTGAAGCCCAATAAGCATTTGAGTAATTCTAATCCCCAAATCAATTTGGATAGCAATCCAAATAATGTTCTGTCTCAGATGATGAGCAAAATGATCAGTGGAAAATTGCACAATCCTTTAGTACAACATGCTCACATGCAGCCGTCGTTCAGTAATCCTTTGCCTTTGCTGCAGCATATGCCGCAGTTGCAAACTCCTGAGGGAGGATTGCCACATCCAGCCGCCATTAGTAATGCAGCGGCTATGTATTTGGGTCAGCAGTTTTTCCTCGAGCAAGAAGCCAGACTGGCCAAAGAGGCTGCCGAACAGGCCCAACAGCAACAGCAGCAGGCTCAGCAACAGCAACTGCAACAACAACAGCAGCAGCAGCAACAACAGCAGGAGCAACAGGAACAGCAACGCCGTTTCGAACAAGAGCAGCAGCAAAGGCGCAAAGAGGAACAACAGGCTCAACAACAGCAGCAGCAACAGCAACAACAGCAGCAAATGCAAAGACAGCACCAGTTGCAGCAACTGCAACAAGAGCATCAGACCATACAGCAACCTTCGCGAACCCAATTGCATCACAACAGACATCATGGGCGTCACAATACCGCACTGAAAACGGAATTATCGGAAAAATTCAATATGTTGCGCTCCAGTTCCAATTCCATAATGCGTATGTCCGGTGCCGATCTCGAGGGCCTGGCCGATGTCCTCAAATCCGAAATAACCACATCGCTATCGGCACTAGTGGACACCATTGTCACACGTTTCGTACATCAAAGGCGACTGTTTAGCAAGCAATCCGACTCGGTGGCCGCCGCTGCCGAACAACTAAACAAAGACCTTTTGTTGGCCTCACAGATCCTGGATCGCAAGTCACCACGCACCAAGCAATCTGACAGATCGAACAACAACAGCACGAATAGCTCACAATCCGCCCAATCTAACGCAGGAGCAGTCAATGCAGGTAATAATGGTACTCTTCTCCTAGTTAATAATAATAATAATAGTACGAATAGTTCAACGAATAGTTTAAATAATCCAAATCCATTAACCACTACTCCAACTAACTCTAGTAGTAACTCTAGTAATTCCCAACAGCAGCAGCAACAACAGCAGCCAATGGGCCATTTGCATGGCGCCGTTGGTGCCGCTGGACCCACTCTCCTAACGGCTGGACCGATAAACAATGTCAATGTTAATGTTAATGTGCCTGCACAGCACCTTAACAATCCCTGCCAGACACTGGCACCAAATCCGGTAACAAATCAAGTTGTTACGACCTCAATGGCCGCCCAATTAAATGCTCAGACCTGTCAAAGTCTGATAGCAGCACCACGCCTCAACGGCAGTCAGCTATCATTTCCCTCGCCAGCGGCAGCAGCTGCTGCCGCCATGGGCCTACAAATGCATCATGCAGCAGCGGCCGCCGCTATGTCGGCTGCCGCTGCCGCCTCTAGTCAACAGCAAAGTCTGCAGGCGCTCAATCAGCATCATGCCCAGACGCTCAATGACACCAACAATTCCGTTAATGTCAATGTCAATATGGCAAATCCCAATACTAATAACCACAACAACAGCAATAACAACAATCTGAATACAAATAATCTGAATAATCTGAATAATCTGAACAGTATGAACAGTATGAACAGTATGAACAGTATCAACCAAATGAACCCAATGAACAATATGAATACGAACAATAACAACCATAACCATAATAATAGTAATATGAACATGAACATGAACATGAACATGAACATGAACATGAACAGTAACAGTAATAGCGTTAATAGCGTTGTTAATAGCAATACTAACAACAATAGTTTAAGTACCATAAATATACCACCACCTCATATACGACCTTCGCCCACAGCGGCAGCAATGTTTCAGGCACCCAAAACACCGCAAGGCATGAATCCAGTAGCTGCAGCTGCTCTCTACAACTCGATGACCGGACAACAAGTGGTTGGACCAATGCAGCCAAATCCCTTCTGCATGCCCGAACCCAGAGATCAACAGCAACAGCAGCAGCAGCAACAGCAACAACAACAGCAGCAGCAACAGCAGCAACAACAGCAGCAGCAGCAACAACAACAACAACAACAGTTACAGCAACAGCTTTTGGAACAAAATGAGGCTTTGAGTTTAGTGGTAACACCGAAAAAGAAACGCCATAAGGTAACCGATACACGAATAACGCCACGTACCGTCAGTAGAATATTGGCTCAAGATGGCATGGTCGTACCGCCCAGCCCTCAGAATAATGGACAACAGTTGCAATCGAATCAAAATAATGGACCCTGCAATAATACACTCAGCAATAATTTAAATCCCGCCTCGTTATCGAACAACAGTAGTAACAATAATGGCAATAATAATTGCAATAATCTGTTAAATAACAATGCAATCCAACACCAGCAGCAGCAACAGCAGCAGCAGCAACAAATGAACAGCAACCAGAATAATAATAATAACAGTACAACACCCGCCCAAAGTCCTTCTCCCAGAGGTCAAGCGCCCCTTGGCACGAATAACACGAATAATAGCAACGCCAACAATAATAACTATCTTGCCCAGGGACCGCAACCACCACCACCACCACCTCCCATGATGCCCGTTTCGTTGCCCACCTCGGTCGCCATACCAAATCCTTCGCTGCACGAGTCACAAGTCTTCTCACCGTACAGTCCATTCTTTAATCCACATCCACCGCATGCACCGCCACCACCGCCGCCTCCGCACGGCCCACACAGTGGTCCTCATGCCCCGCCAACAGCCGCTCAAATGCATCACATGAAACTGTCTGCCTCACCACCTGGCGGTCTTGCTAGCCTCATGGACGCACGCGATGGCTCACCACCACTGCCGCCTCATCCATCGACTCTGCTACATCCCGCCCTCTTAGCAGCCGCCCACCATGGCGGCTCACCCGACTATAGCGCCCATTTGCGTGCGGCCATGGATGCCCAAGATCGCAGCTCCGATTGCAATTCCGCCGACATGCAATTCGATGGTATGCAACCGACAATATCGTTCTTGAAACAACAAATGATGTGAGTATATATTTGCTCTCTTACAATCTATTTTTTTTTTTCTTTTTTAGTTTTTTTGTATGAAAGTCAAGTCTTTGATAAAATAAATACAATTATTTTTTTTTAATAAGACATTTTTTTTTTACTTTTTCAACAATAACAAGAAAAAAGGTGAAGAATAAAATCAGAAGAAATTTTAAAAGAATTTCAATGAATTTATTCGATACAGTTGCATATAAAATGTTAGACTGGTAGTAATTAAATAATATTTCTTTTCTTTTAATATAAAATTTCATATGATAGTCATCGTATTATTGCGAGCATAACTGTTGTTTATTTGATTGTTTTGATTGCCATATTGAAAGGAAACCAATCAAGTGTCTTGTAGTTTGAGAGAGAAAAAAAGAGCTTTTTTTTTTGGTATGTTGTTTTGATTATTATTTCTGCTACAACTACTCTAAGTAGTTGCAGTCAATACAAATTTCTCAATCTCATGCTCTCCCACAACGTCCCCTTAACGTTTTTATTAAGAAGAAATAAATAAACACAGAGTGAAATCAAAACCTTATTTCAACAACCCCAATCACTTGTAAACAAACACACATACACACGCACACACAAACACTGCTTAATGAAAAGTAGTGAAGAAGAGGGAGAAAGCGAGAGCAAGAGGAAAAAACTTAAGAATTTGTGTGCAAAAAAAAAAAAGAGAAAGAATAAACTCAGTGCAGCGAAATAACTAAAGAACCTATTGAACAGCCACAACAAATCTTAGTGCTCCCTCTCTCTATGTATCCTCTAGGTTAATACCATAACCCACCACCAACCTACCAATACTGTTACATCTTGTTTTAATGAAAACACAACTACTCAAGGTGCAATGCATGCAAAATCAATCAATGCAAACAAAAGCAACAACAACACTAAATATTTCTCCACACTCTATTTCTTTATAACCCTCTCCCCTCCCCCTCCCAAACTGCATATCTTCTCACAATTTTTTTAATAAAACTCTTGCTCACAAACTCACACATACACATTCACACACACATACACATACACTTGCACTCTCCACACTTTATAGGAGCACCACCAAAGGCATTCACTTAGGCATGCTAGACATGAATGGATTTTCTATACAATTTTACAAACATTTCAATCAATCAAAACAAAAAATAAGAAAAAGATTTCAAAACAAAAAGAAAAAATCGTTTCTTCACCTTTTTCGTATATTATATGCATAGTATAGGTTATATATAGTTTGATTTTTTTTTTTTAAATTATTTTCTTTAATACTAAAATGTTGTATTTATTTTCTTTCTTCCTTCCTTTGGTTTGGTTTAACATTTTCCGTCTGCTGCCTTGATTTACTGCTGTGATGTGGTTTTAATTTTTTTTTTGTGAATTTCAAAAAAATTTATTGAATTTTTGATTTTTTTGAAATTTAAAAAAAAAAATTAACCATATTTATATGGAATTCAACATTAGCAAAAATAGCGATTCGTTAACAACATCGCATTCGTCAACGCTAACGCCGATGCATTTGAGAAAGGCTAAACTGATGTTCTTCTGGGTACGTTATCCCAGTTCATCGGTATTGAAAATGTATTTTCCCGATATAAAATTCAATAAAAACAATACAGCACAATTGGTGAAATGGTTCTCGAATTTCCGGTGAGTAAAAATATTTTCTTTGCATGAAACTTTTCCAGACCAAATGAAATAAAAAAAAAAAAAAAAAAGAATAAAATCTTACTGTAAAAGGAATTTGAAGTTCGGATAATAACAGACGTTAGTTCGACCGCAGTAGTTTTTTGTTTTAATTTAATTTGAAAACTTTTAGTAATCATTTGCTTATTAATTCGTTTAAAATATTAATTAAAATGTAAATATGATTTATTTTGATGATACATAATTCATAACATAGGGAAAGATTAGACTTTCCTTTGAACGCTGCTTTATTTAAATTAAAAAAAAGAAAATTATTTATTCGTTAATTAATTACAATAAAGTTACAAAGCTAAGTAACATATGGTCAGACCATATGCTGTTAGAAAATTTAGTGATTTTCAGAATTTTCATCAAGTCCTGTGATGAGAATATCTTCCGAATATGTTACTGAATTCATTCTGATGATAATGAAACAAACAAGTGGTTTGAAGTAATAAGATAATGCTGCTTACATCAAAACTCTTACTCCATCAAAATTTTGCTGGGATCACACAACGTTTTCTAAGTTTAGATCATGCCAAACCAATAGCATCATCCAATTAACACTTTTTTCTTGGAAAAGAAATAACGTTTTCAATACATTGTTCCATGACATGTAGGTCAGTGTAAATCTAAGACATGTCACATGTCGTATTGTGTGTTTGTTAATTGTGGCTTAAATTTCACTTTTTTCAATTAATCGATAGTGCAGTACTTAAAACAAGGGCATTCGATTTTGTAGTGACTGGATGATAAAGTATTTTTGTTTTCTTTATTTCTCAAATCGAATTTGCCAAAAGATCCATTCAAACGGTACACAGATGGTAAAAATTTACGTATCCTTGGTTAACCAAAACTATCACGCAGACCAAGGCGAAGCTTGATAAATACTACCTACTGCACCATCAATTTCAATATTAAAAAATGCTTCATGCTACTCAGCTTCATTGTCGTTTGCGCAAAATGGGTGGCCACCTTTGTCCACAACCGATCACGCAATCAACGCAATCGTGTGGCAACTTTCTAGACTATACAGAAAGCAAACAACATACTTGTTAGGCCGATTTGAAAAAGAAAACGATTGCATTGAATCAAGAATAATCCACACGTGTGTAGTTTTTTCATTCGCTTCTCTTCCTTGAACGACTGTCTCAAAACGTGTCCGCCATCTTTTCTTTATTATTTTGTTTTGTTTTAATTTAATTAATTAAATTCCCTTTCTAGCGTGGCAAGAGATTTATTTACGGTAGTAGATAGAGGACAATCCTTGCCGAGACGGAACATTATCTGTGAACGTGTTGAATGAAGTAAAGAAGAATGTTGCATGAATTTCCAATCTTTGTCAAGAGTTGGCCCTGTCTTTTCCTTCTTTTCCTGGGAATATTTTATTTTTAAAATCGAAACCCAGATGAAAGTATTTTCAAAGGAATTGGAAATTGTAGTTAACCATAGTCGTGATTATGGCGAATATTATTTTTTTTCTTTTGGAGAAACATTCTACAGAGTGTATGTATGGAGCTCGAAGGAGATTTTGTTGAAAAATAAAATTATTTTATATCCATTATATAATAAAACTCTTTAGGAAGAGTGTTTTTTATTAAAATTTTAACACGTACTCCTTTAGTATTTCACGGAATTTTCGTTTTTCGATATTTCATTTTGTCTTATTTTTAATGTATTTTTAAGCTCATATTCTAGTGCAAAATATACAAAATGATTCACAGTTATTTTTCATATTTTTATTTCATTTTAAAATATTCTTTTATCCGATTTTTTCTTAAAAGAATAATTTTATCGTTTTTGTCATTTTAAGTGCACACCCTTAATTGCAAAGATAAATAATTAATAGAATGCGAGTGTAATATTTTTGTGTTTTTGTATTTCCTAATGAGAGAAGCTAATTAGCTGTTTCCGTTAAATAATGCTCGGCATACATCTCTTTCAAATAATCTTTTTATTTATAAAGAGTAGCTGCTACCACAACACAACAATCATATGAAATAATAACTGAAGGTGTCAAAAGCTTAATAAATTCTATGCAGGATATTTTTTTTTTTTTTTTTTGTTTCTAATTCTTCTTTTTCTTTTTTTTCATTTTTAAATCTCCCACATACTAGTTAAGTGCCATAATAGAACCCTAAAACATTGAACACTCACTTCTGGTGCGAGTAAATATGCAAAATACACGCATACATACATGTATTCATACATACACTCACTTATACGATATTTAGTTATTTAGTCTTGAAAACAATAACAAAAATTTCATTTCATTTCTCATGCCTATGCATATTTACACTCGCATGTGTGCAGCACACATACTTTATACACCTGTGAGCTGTAAGTAAAGTCCTTCCGTTTTGTGATTATTTTTTTTGTTTTTGTTTTTGTTATTGTTTTGCATTTAACAAAACCTAGAAAATGTGCATTAAATGTCGTATTTTATTCTCTTTTCTCTAAACACACAGTGTGAGAGTGTGAAAGAGTGTTTAAGACTTCTGTATTGTGTTTAGTTGCTTGCATGTATGTATGTATGTGTGTATGTGTGTTTTTATTTCATTAATATTATAATTGTCAATTGTATTATTTATTGTTGTTTTTTTTTTCTGGAAAGAAAGTTTAAATGAGCGGAGAGTTTGGTGTTTTGTGAAGATTTAATTGTTTTCCTTGTGTAGGTATTGCAATAGTATTTGTTAATAGACTTCGTTGTTATGTTCATAAAAGAAACTTTTAGCCCTTAACTGGCATATTGAAATGAAAAGAATCTTTAATTTTTAGCTTCCTCAAGAAATATAACTTTTTGATTTGCTGTTTCTTTAAGACAAAAAAAAACCGTTACTTTTTCTCTTATTTGTTTAGTACAAATTTTCTCACACCGGAAGACAGTTTAACTTCGCTTTTTAGTTACAAATAATACGTTTCAATAACGCAAATGTCAGTTTTTTTTAATTCTTTTCAAAGCAATGAAAGGTAAGGCCAACGAAATTCCCACCCATTTTAACTTATACAGGCCGCAACTAACCCTCTCAAAGGCAACAAAACACCCTAAATTCTATAATCATGAACACTAAAGAAATTCCCATACACTAAGCCAACAACCCCTAATAACAAGCGATAGGAAGAAAAAATAACGGTTGATTATGAAAATAAATCTTTTTTTTTTTTTTTGTTTGCTTTTAAAAGAAAAGTAAAACGTCTTGGGTTTTTACGTCTTTAAGACGTTTTCAACCCCTAGACTTGCGCATAAACTGCAGTAGAAAGAAAAAACGACGTAAAATCCCTAAACAATGAAACTTCAAAAGGTGCAAATAAATGCTTACATACATACATACTTTGAAAATCTTTCTTTTCGAATATGCTTGCATATCATACAATACTTTGACATACAGCTGTTTGTTAAAACTCGTACCAAATCACAGACCAGGTGATTTCATTAATACTACGGCACGCTTTTAGTTCTTCTTTTTCTTTTTTTTCTTATATGAAACAGATGTGGTTTTCAAACAATTTTTTGAAAATTTTGGCGCAAAATATCAGTTGCTGGGTATTTAAAGGTTTTCACTTGTAGACACTTACATTTCAATAAAATTAAAGTGTGTTAAATTATCTTCTGAAATTTCCCAACCGTCTTTACTGCAAATAAAAATGTGTCAATGCAATTTTAATGCGGGTTTTTATTTTATTTTATTTTATTTTATTTTTTTCAATTTTATAATTAGACCAAGTCAATGTTAATCAAATAAAGAAGGAAAAACTCTTATTTTAAGCTAGAAAGTGACAAAGCAATAATCGAAAAAGGGAAAACAAAACCCGCAGATTTTACAAGCCAAGCCACCTCAAACTGTAGACTATTTTCAAAAGAAAACAAAAATAAATTCAAAAAATATTAGCATATACATATTTACACTGTTAGTTATTCTTTTTTATACTTTTATATTGTATACAGTGTTTACCTTCTTATAAATTATTTTAAAATAATAAATTTGCATTGTTGGCATTCTTTACATGATGTAAATTGTTTCGAACACTGTTTAAATACAATATTTATACAAAACCTTATAATTTGAACCAAGAGTTTTATGTTCTGCTTTTTTTTTGCATTATTTAGTGTTTTATTTCAGACATTTTAATTAAAAATCAATATATTTTTAATTTTTGACATTGTTTACCTTATTACCAACGTTATAGTTACACGAAATTCAAAACTTCTACTAATTTCAAAACTTATGTATTTCAACAATTATTTACATAAATTTTTTACTAAAGGTAAAACTCTCGCAATAACTTTCTAAACACAAAAGATTAAAGTTGTTAGAAATTGTATTTAAATTTGTTGATATCACTCAATGATTACATTCTTTACATGATTCAAATCTTTCTAAATTTAAAAAAAAAATTTAATTTTTTTAAAATTTATTTAAATGTTAATTAAAACAGTGTCATGGCCAATAACATATACATACACAAAGGTAAACAAATTAATTATTATTTCATATGAAAAATAGTTAAAATATGATATTTTACTATTATTTACATTGTCGAAAAGAAATCATTGAAATAAGAAAGATTAAAACATCTCGTTTTGATTGAAATTATTAAATCAAACAACGCTAAATAAATTCCTACATTATTTACCTTCGCGTACAAAATTTCATTATTGATTGCATGTTCACGTAAAATAAATAATCATCAGTAGATTGAATTTCAGTATAACCAAGTGCAAGTATGCTTATTGCTTACATTTTTTACATATTAAAATATACTATAGTGTGTATAGATGTATTCTATTTCATTTCTCTTTTAAATTTTAAAACTAAAACTTTATTATTTATTATATTCATTATTTTCATATTATATACCTGGTATAATAAATAACATTGCGAGATTATTTTTGTAAAATCTTTGTAATTTATCCGGAAACAAGATCTTCTTGTTGTTTGTTTATTGATTTTCTATAAAAAAATCTTTGCTTTTCTTATTATTTATTATTTTATACTGCATACTACAAGGCTGGTTTGAAATGAGCAGAAAAAAAATTCACAGAATTTATATTCTTTTGCCAACTACTCAGGCATATTGGTTTCGTACGTTTTATGTTTCATAAGAATTTTTATATCAACATCATCATCATCATCATCATTATAACTCTGGCTATTTCTTTTTGTTGTTGTTGATGTATTTGTAATTTCTTGTTTATTTACAATCATAAAAAATATTTTTCTTTACGATTTTGCCTTTTGCTATTGCTGCCTACTTTTAGGTGCAATCACATGTAATTTTTCTCTTTTTTCATATTTCTTTGGCGCTTTTAATACCAGAGGGAATTTGTTATTTAGCGCGTTTATAATTTGACATCTGGAAAGTTGTCATGCTGCTTGCCATACTCTCTTACTCAGTCTGTTCCTCACACACTCTCTCTTTCGGATACACTGTGTAGTTTTGTGTGTGAGTGTTAAAAGTCTTTTGTTGTTGGTGGTGCAGATGTTGGTGTTGTTTGCTATTTAAGTCAGTAGCAGCAACAATAATTTTTTTCTTTATTTGTTCGTTTATCTGTTGCAATCTTTTCAAACTGTCTGTGTATGTGCAATAATAAATAATTGTGTACGAATGTGTGTGTGTTTTTTTTCTATGTGTATATGTGTGAGATTTTATTTTAGCGTCAAATATTTATTGTTTGGAAATAACAACAATAACAATAGCAATACAAAAAAGCAAATAAAAAAAGAAAATGACAAGAAATATATTGCAGTTGTTCTTTATATGGCATCTGCAACAAAAAACAAACAAAAAATGCAAAAGAATAAAAAAATTGAACAACAACAAGATGTAATAGAGCTTAGGGAAATCTTGAAAATTAGCACGATTAATAGATGGTGTTGTCGCACTGCTGTTATGGAGAAAAAAATGAAGGCAGGAATTGTTTTTAAAAGATGTGAAGAAAGAGTAGGCTTTTGGCGTTTAAAGAAATGGTATTGCAATAACTGAATGTGATACTTTTTTATCGAAATCCTTCGAGTATGCTACAGAAATTTTTAGAGCATAATGGTTGCTCACTTTTTTGTAAGGAATACTGATTGATTATTTCTTACAGCTATATTTCTAGTAATTTTAATTCTCAAAAATTCAATTAAAAAAATAAAACATTTCTAAACTTTCATATTATTATTAGTATTATTATTATGATTATTATTAACATCACGAAAGTATGCTTCAATATTGTTAATATTTATAGTAAAAACCGCAAATCTTAAACAATATACTTTAAATTCTTCCTTTATTTACTAAAAATTATTTGTAATTTTTCTAAACCCTAAAAATATGCAACGCATGTTTTCATAAAAATTCTAAATAACTTAATTCATTTTTCAAAAATTTAATTCATTATGTTGTGGTAGTTTTTTACTTTTTTAGACACATAATTCGATCAGATAGTTAATGCGGTTTATACCCGTAAAAACGAAAGTCTTTCTTTGGCCAATTGTGTTGAGAGACCTACAATTCCGATTACAGTCTGATTTCTTATGTGTTGTAGTAGACCCACGTTACATTCACAGTTGCGAAACGCTATAAAAAACCTCCATATTGTTACAAGACCCTGTGGTTTATTCAAAATTTAAATCACTAATTCACATGAGATGCTTATGGCTTTCAACACCTCTAGCACTTTCAATCTCTAATCGGCAAACATCATATAATTTCAATTGTGAGAAAGGCACCCAAAACTTTTAGCATTTTTCCCGCTTATATGAACAATTCTCGAAATGTTTAAGGCGCCTAAGATTATGTCTTAATTACACAACAATTGGCAGAAGTACAGTTCGATTAGAAGAGTTTATATTAGTTATTTTGAAATGGTCTACAGTCTTTAAGAATGCTTGCTTATCTTCATATAAAAATGTATTTGATTTGAAGGATACAAGCTGTGCTTAGTTGAATTTAATGTTTATAAAAAATGACTGAAAAATATTGAAAGCCTTAAATTGTGCTCTCTTCCTTTAAACTGACAATCAAGGTACATGTGTCTAGAAGATAATATTTTTAAGATCCCTAAAAGTATACTTCGCTTAGCAAAAATTTAATTAATTAAGATTTTTTTTTTCTACTTCAAAATTGTTATAATTTTTTTATTCAATTTTACCTCCCACTTCTTGTTTTTAACAAGCTAATCTATGCCTAAAGCTTTTGTCTAATTAAATCCCACCATAAGACCCAGTGCAGTCCTTACCACCCCCCATTCAATACATGGCATTCACTCAGCATTGCTTGAGTTAATAAGAATACTGCAAATATTGTTGCATACTTCTGTGGTTTTTCTGTGCAGCATTTCAAAAATGTGTTCTAGGGAGCTGAAGGATTTTTTTATTTGTCTTTTTTCTCTGTTTTTTTTATTGCTGCTATAAATGACATGCAATACAATAACGAACGTCCTAAGAAACCCCCTTAAGAACTGCAATCATTTTCTAACAGTTGAGAGATATGCCATGATTTTTTTTTTCATTACATTTTCTTTCTTTTTTTTGCCATGATTATTATTATTATTAATATAGAATATTTTTCTTTCGTTTCGTTTGCTTTCTTTCTATGTTTTGCACATTTGAGATTTATTAAAAATTCTTTACACACAAAGACAAAGAAAAGTAATACCCAAACATGAAGTATTACTTTTTTTCTTTTTTGTTATAGAATACATAAAGGATTTAATAATTTGAAAAAAGGACTTAATAATGATAATAAAGAAGAAACAAAAAAAACGAGAGGAATTACATACCATACACACATACATACATTAGAGCGCACTTACAAAAGAAGTGCAATGGATGCCACTGTGCTGCCTCTGTCACCGGCAGAGCATGAGCATGAGAAGAAAATATTATTGAAATTTATATAGAAAAATAAGTAAATAAATGGGTTTGTAAATGTGTGTGCGTCTCTCTATGTGTGTGTGTGTGTGTGTATTTGAGTTTGAATTTCTATGAAGAATTATAAAAAGGAAATGATAATTATAATGTTTGACTAGAACGAAGAAGATAATAATAAAGCCTAAAAGTATGCTGTTGATGCAAATTATTAATAAATGTCATATTAATCTCCTTGTCTAACAATCCAATACAATAACAATAATGCACATTAAGTTGTATGACGATGTCAGAAACATAAAAGAAGAGAAGAAAAATGAAGAATCTTTAATTTTTTTTTTGCCTTTCTTTTTAGCAAAACAAAAGGTTTCGTTACACAAAAAGCTGACAAAATGAACATTAATTTTTTAAAGAAAAATGCACAAGAACAAATTAACAATGAATAGCACAAAATAAAAAAAGAGAAGAGGTACTTGTTTTAGAAAATCCTGCAACTAGAGGAAAATAATTGAAGTTAAAGTTAAAAAATTAACACCTTTGTTCTTAAAAAGAAAAGCTGTATGCACATACATATGTACATACATATTAATATACAGTGTGTTACAAAAGCAGAATGCGGTTTAAATTTCAAACAAAAATAATATGAAAATATTTAAAATTACGTACTTAAATAATGAAGAAATCAATTTGTCTTAAAAAACTCAAGTAAAAAATAAACAAGAGAGGAAACGATTGACTATAAACCCGATTTGAGTCGAGGATAAGACTAAAGTATTTTTTAAATATTTTTCGGATTGAAGCGTCTTAATCTTCAATTCCTCCTATAATTATCCCTATATGACAACCTAACTACTTAAAGAGAATAACTTCTACAACGTAGAGTAATAGCAAGATCAAACAGCAATAAAATAGAACGTGATTAGGAAAATTGTTGATAATTAGCACCTGGAGTCAATGAGCAAAAATGCTCTCTATTACAACCAATATAATAATCAAATACATTTGCACAGAAAACATGGTTTTTGGCAACTCTATCAGCCTAGAATCTAACCAAAACCAGCAGACCAAAACCTTGCTTAGCTAGAAAAACAAAACAAGAAACACTGAGCAAAACTTTTCTGATAGAAAATTTACAATAATTTATCTGTACTCTATTCGATTATGATCTTTTTCGCAAAATTTGTTGTAGCGAATGACATTAAGAGCAAAGTTTAGTTTACAAACAATCGTAATGGTTTTCAATTTTCACTATTTTATCGATCTTATTGCCAATTGGCATCTTTTCCACGTATGCTGTAGGTATACAGCATATTTTGTTTGATACTATACTTAGGCTACACTTAGGCGGTGGTAACTTCTTTAATTATTCTCATACATCTAAGCACACATCCACACCTAAGCACATGCAACCATATGAAGAGAGATGCAGTGCAGATAATAAAAACAAAAGAAACTTGAATTTTATAAGAGCCACTAATAACTGCTTCAGCTTAAACCTAAAGAGGTTGTTAAAGTTCCAAAGAAACAAAAGCTCAAATGTTTACAAGAGCGGTCTGTGTTTTTCTTTCTTTACATACTTGTACTTGCATTCCCACACACACTCTCTCGTTCTTTCGTCCTCTCTCTATCTCTATCTCCCTCTCTCTATTTCTATTAGAAATTAAGGCTTCTTTTTGTTTGTTATTGAAACAGGCAACAGCAAAATGTCAACACAAGCTAATTAGTTTATTTAAGATGGTGGAAAATTTTGTAGAGAAAAGTGGCTCCTTATTAATATATTAAAAATAAACATGTGGCCTTTCTCTCACTCTCACTCTCACTCTCACTCTCACTCTGGTTCTCCCTCTCTCTCTTTCTCTGTGCAGTGCCTAACACTCTCATAACTAAAACCAAGGCTTTTTATTTATAAAAGTATAAGTATGTACGAACATAGACATACATACGAGATATATGCACACGCATATGTGAATAATATAAAGAAACGTTATATTTGTTAATATTTTGTGTCTCTCTTGCTCACTGTGTTTCCTCAATATAAAGAAGATCCCTAAAAGTTTTGTTTATGAGCATATGTTTTGCGTATATGTGAGTGTAGGTTGATGTGTGCAAGTGTCAGATACTTATATTTATAAATACACTGTGCGTATGGTTGTGTGTGTGTGTAATAATCTTTTCTTCTATTCATATGTTGTTTAGAAAGGAGTACTTATATTGAGTAGCAGTGTTGTAAAGTGTATATAGACTGTGCTTCAAGGGGTGTTGGCATGTGCTTGTATATCTTTTTTTTTGTTTTTTTTTGTTTCTTTAATTTTTTTTCCAGGTTAAGTGTTTTCATATAATAAATGTTACCTTTTCTTAACTACTTATAATGCTAACAGTTGCCAATTATTTTATTATGATGATACTTAAGTGTTTACAAGAAAAAGACAAGCTTAAAAGTATTGTGGGATACTAAGGAAAGTGCCGTTTTTTTAAATAATAAAAGCTATACTTCGAAGAAAAAGCCTATAGTCTTAACAAAATAGGCACTTAAATGCATTTATTCAAAGCATACAAATAAATTATAAGATGATGGTTGAGATTGTTGAGAAATATAGGCCAGAAGCTTTAGATAAAGGACGGACCCAAGTAAGCTATGCTCTTAAGACAGCTGCCACTTTAACCTTAGGTAACCTATCAGAAAGAATCACTGTTTTTCCTTCTATTCGCCCATATTGGAATTGAAATACTACAAAAATTCTCATAAAGTTTTCACACCACGTACGTAGTTCGGAAATTTTAAACTGACTGAAAACCTCATAACATAACTGACTGAAAATTATAATTTTTAAAAAAATTTCCAAATATTAATTACTAATAAAATTGAATTTATTTACATTTTTCTTCATTTGCAGAGAATTTTACTATATACAAATGGAGAAATATGCCCGTCAAGCTGTTACCGAAGGCGTTAAATGTGCCGAAGACTTACACATCAGCGGTGATAGTGAACTATACAGAGTATTAAATTTACACTATAATCGCAATAATCATATCGAGGTAATTATTTCAAAAAAGATTTGATTTTAAATTTTTAATCAACATTTTTGTATGTTTCTTTTATTTCATAAACAATTCCTTTTACTTTTTTTTTATTGGAAAAGGTTCCCCAAAATTTCCGTTTTGTTGTGGAGCAAACATTGCGTGAATTTTTCCGCGCTATACAAGGTGGCAAAGATACAGAACAATCGTGGAAGAAATCAATTTACAAAATTATATCGCGTCTCGATGATCCAGTACCCGAGTATTTTAAGTCTCCAAATTTTTTGGAACAATTGGAGTAGAACACACTTCAAACTCAAATCTCATACACTACCAAAAAGAAAAAAAAAAGAAAAAAACCAACAACAACAACAAACCAAACCAATCAGTCAGTCAATCAGTCAGCCAACAAACCATCACTACCTTTAAACCCTTTTTAATTACTACTAGAAAACAAACATGAGTAGCAAAACAAAATCTTTAAAAAGGATTTAATTTGATTCATTTTTTTTAATCAAACCGTACAAACAAGAAATTTAAAATGGTTCGTAAAGGCCTGGTTTAATAGATTATTTATTTTTCTTTTGTGAGGAAGAAGCAATAAAAGCTTAAGAAACTATAAAAATTCTAAAAGCCAAACTTTACATGTATGAAGTAGAATTTGAGAAAAAAAAGGGTTAGCAACACGAACCATTAACTAAACCACTAGCTAAGACACAAACCCAATTTTTAAATATATACATGCATACATACAATATTTCCAAAGACGGCATAACAAAGAAAAAATACCTTAAACCATAGCATAGTGTAAACTGTATAACCTGAAAATAGTTGAAATATTTCCATTTTTTTAATTTTTAACACAAATATTATATACAAAGAGATAATAAATTTTCATATATCGTATATATTTATACATACATATTTTATATGTATACTCGTACAGTGAAAGGTCTTTATTAAAAAGACAATATTTTTACCATAGAAAACCCATACATTTTAGGGACGGTCATGAAACCAAAATTCAATTCACCAAACCTTTTGAAAATTTTCTTCAAAAACAAGGTTGCACAGTTAATTTTGTTAATCGGCAAAATTCTTAACAAAAATTTAACTATTACATATAATTTTTCTTTTTAAATTTAAAAAAAAAAACCTAAAATTTAAAAAAAACAAATTTTCTTTTGGTTCTGTTAAAAAGAGAAAAAAATCAAAGAATAATTTTGACCATATGTTTTTTTGAAAATAACCAAAGTTTAATTTATAAGTTTAGTATATTTAATTGTTATTTAAAAACTAAAATGGCACCTTTAAAAAGTTTAAAATTTACTATTTAAACTTGTATAATTTTTTAGGTCTCACCCCCTAGTCTTTGTTAGTTATTTGCTTCAATTATTATCAAAATATTTTAAAAAGTATATATTTTTTTATTATTTTAATTTTACTTGTATATAGTTTTAATTTCATTAAATAAGTTTTTTAAAATGTATTTTTTTCCATCTTTATTATTGTATAATTCTATAAGATTAATTTAGTAAATTTTATTTATAACTTCTTTAATATAATTTAATTGATTTTATAATTAAATTTTTTTTATAAAATTTGCCTTAATTTTAAATAAATAAAGCATTTATGTTATAAAATAATAAATATAATTTCAAAAATTATTCTCTTTTTTAAAAAAAAAAAATCAAAATCATAGAGGATTATACAAATTATTAATAAAATCGTGTTTTACATTATTTGCTCAATTTCAGAATTCTCGAAATAAAGGAACATTTTGTTAATTTATTTTGAAAACATAAATACTTTAACTTTAATTCTTAAAAACTTAAACGTTTTTGGGTTTCATATGTGGTGATAAGACACAAAATATAATCAAAAAATTAACGTCTTTAAAATTTTAATATTTTCAAAATTTTCCAATAAGAGACACATTTTTCAAAGTTTCATAACTTTTGTCGTCGTTAAACCTTCTGAAAACATAAATTCATTAATTTTAACTGTTCAAAATTTAATTTAATTTGGTAAATTATATACTGAGATAATATAAAACCCTGATAAAAAAATTCAAATCGCTTCAGAATTAAATTTTATGGAATTTTTTTAACAAAAACGACTTATAAATATAGCATGCCTTACTTCATCTACGTTAAATTTAAATGCCACAATAATTTCATAATCTTAGTTTAGTTATTCACTAAGAACACAGAACATTATGAAATTATTACATAAACTTCGTTCACACTAAACAAATATTTGCAAGACGAAAACTTAATATACAAAATATTTGGAGTTTAAATTTAAAACAATTTGGTAATAATAAACTTTGTTGAATAAAATTTCTTATACATACATTATTACATATTGTGTAATTATTTTTCCGTTTCAGCAAATATTTGCTTAGTGTGCTCAAACGTTTAGTGAGTTAATGACAGTTTTAGCTTACTTTTCAAAGCTCTTAGTATAAAATTATGATTTTGATCAATGAAGCTCATTTTAAAAGCAATTCCAATAATTTCAATTTTTTTTCGAAATAACTCACAGTAGAAATCCTGATGTCATATCAATTCCACGACAAGTTAACTAAAGTTGGCATATGAAATATGTTGCCTACATTAAGACGAAGCTATTTCGAGAAAGTCAACGTTATTCCGAATAGTTGTTCTAAATCAATCACAAGAAAATTTTTTAGAAACTGTAATTCAAGTCGTATAACATTGAATTTACTGAACTTTTCTCGCAGTGCAATTGTTAATACCTCATTAATTCAAACACAGTTTTATTTTGTGACAATAACATTTTACATCAAATTTGATATAAGGATGACATAAGAAATATGTTGCCTACATTGAGGCGAAACTATTACTAGAATGTTAGTAATAATTAAGCCATATATAAATAGAACAATTAAAATCTAGCGTATAGATTATAAACGAAGGGATATTACAGGCTTTGAAATATATTTGATTAGTAAGATCCCGTGTTTGTATAATTGAATTGAATTGAGCAGAGATTTGTAGCCTACTTTAAGGCATAATTTTTTATTCCCTTTAGAAAAAGTCTAACTTAAGGCGCAAATTAATGTGTAAGAATTAAGTCGAAATAAAGTTAAAGTATTTAATTTTTTGTTATCAAGTAAAAACGCATTTTATTTCTTTTTTCGTTATTTTTTACGATCATTTTTTTGGTTTTTTTTATTTTGTATATAATTTATTACTCTTGGAATGTGGGAGGGTTAAGAGGGATCCGTTTGCCTTATAGTTTTGTTAAATTATATTTTCTTTTTTCTTTTTATTTTGAATAATTTAACAATTTAACAAAACTTTAAGGCAAACTTTAAAAAGTTTTTAACAAATCTCCTGTAAGGAATTTGTTTAAAACTTTTTTATTTCAATTTATTTTTCATAACTAACACAGCAAAGCACATTCATTAAGAGATTCATTATATCAATTTAAATAATTTGTTATTTCCTTACAAAAAGAAACCAACATGAACTAGGAAAATAGGCAAAAATTAAAAATTTAGATAGAAAAGTCCCCATATAGAGAAACACAAAATAAACCCTGATTTTAAATTCAGACTTCAAACAGAACACATTTCGGAGTTACAAAAACCAGTGTTACCGATGGTTTTTTTTTTGTTTTGTTTTCAAGAAAACATATGAACAAAATTATAAATTTGAAAACAAAAAAGAATATTTTTTACTTAAAAAAAAATAGATTAGAAACAAACCGCTTTTAAACAAATTTTTGCTCAAATGTTTGGCTTGTTATTTACCAGTTTAACAAAATTTTAACACTCTAAAAATGCAATAGTTGAAAATTTAGGCTTAAACTAAAGAAATTTTGTTTGTATAATCAAGATTTCTTTAATTAAAAACGAAACCCAAATAAAACAACCTGAAAACGGTGAGTTACCTAATCTATTAAATTACTATTGGACAAACGAAAACGTACACAAGATAAAAAACTAAATGAGTATTATTACACTCGAAAAAAAAACAAAAAAACGAAAATTTGGAATATTTAGAATGTAAGATTTAATTTTCATTAAAAACCTTTTATTTTTTATTCAAAATTATGTTTCCTTTTATTTTAATTATTCAAAAATATCTTTCCAAATCGACAAACTAAATTTAAAACTTCAATTTCAAAAACAACAAAATTTTTTGTCAAAATTTTCGTTAATTGTTAATGCCTTGTCAAAATTATTTTTATAGATTATTGATTAAATTTATGTTAAAACTATACAAATGTAACTGAGTTTGTGATAACAAAAACAAAACAAAATTTTATGTAAAAAAAATTAATTAAAATTATAATTTAATTTTTAGTTTATTTGTGTATAAAAAATTTTAAAAAATAAACGCTTTACAGCTTTTGCTAAATGTTTGGCCTGTTTTTAGCTAAAAGCGGCGTTTATACAAAATTTATTTATTTTTATAAGTTTGTTTTTTTTATTAAAAAAATAGTTAAATTAACTCTTTTGTGCAAAACGTTTAGGCAATTTAAAAAGGCATATTAACAATAAACTCTATAATAAGCTAAAACCAAAAAAAAAAAAATTATATTTAAAATTACAAAACTTTTGGATTTAAATTAAAAAAAAAAACAAAATAAGGAAATGAAGTAAATAAAACGTTTAGGAAAATTTTTTTATAATTTAAGTAACAGATTGGAATACGAAATGAAATGCGAATTAAATTAGAAAGCAAGTCACTTTATTTTGTTTATTTCATTTGATTTGTTTTATTATTTTTAATATTTTTTTTTTTTATATATTTTTAAAATTATTCTTAAAAAAAAACAAGAAACTATTGGTATAAACATTTGACATTTTTAAAAACGCCAGATTGTCTTATAGTGAGACAGACTTGAAACATAAAAGTTGCCAAATGTATGCAATTTTTTAAAAATTCTCTAAATCTTAACTCCACAACTGATATTTTCGTTCATATTTTAATGGAAGCAAACATTTAAAATCTAATAACTTTCATAAATAAATGAAAACAAGCAATTCAGGATTTTGCAATCCCTAGAAGGTTGCAATAAACAGCGTCGGTTTTAATGCACGGCAGACCCAATGTTATCCATGTTATCATCGCTATTTATTCACTCCGAAAGCGCCGCGACCTTAGAAAATCTTTGGTGCAAAAATTATTTCATTGCACCCATCTGAAACATATGTATAAGGAATTGAAGCATTAACTGAAGTCTTACGGTTTGCAATTTGCGTCATCAAGCGTAGAACAAAGACGACTTTTCAAGAGGGGTATTACTACCCCAGATTGCAACAGTTCGTATGTTCCCCAAACAATAGATATAGCAGCTTATCTAAGGTTCTTCCGTAAGAGATTAGGAACCGTTTAGCATTATGTGAGCAGTCTTAATTACGGCAGGTAATTAAGTTGCTTATGTTCTATGGATTTTTGCAAATCCACAGAAAGGTGTAAGGCTAAATAAGATAAATTTGGCCCTCATCTCTCATCTTTACATTCTTCTATGGATTCATTTCCTCGCAATGCAACTTTGATTTACTGCATCGTACACTCAACATGAATGATTTGATCATCTAGAACTATGTATCGGTGAGAGAATTTGAGAAATCAGACGCTTGTCATGAAAACAGCATAGTTTTTAGGCATTGTATAAGCAAATGCACTGCACACAATCTGAACTCTTCACTATCCATAGCATTCACTTTACAAAAAGTATAAATCGCATAATTTAAAAAATAACTTTTTCAACTTTCATAGAAAGTTTTAAAATTCAGCAGCATTTAATTTAAAAGAAATTCAAAAGAGAAAACATAACAACATTTGACAACTTTATAAATCAATCTCTCACTTAACACAACAACAAGGCGTAATTATTAATACTAAAAGAAATAAACTATGCAACCTTAAAACTATCATAAAAAAAAAATTAAAAACCTGACTATATAAGAAAGACCTCATAACAAATAAAATTTAAGAAGTTTTACGAAGACACTTCTTAAAACAACAAATAACAGTACAAAAATCCCCAAACAAAACTCACAGATTTTATTTATACAACCACAAAAATATATATTTTTAAACTTAAAACTCAATGTTATATTTTAATACATTTTAATAACTTTTTTTTATTTATTTTTTGCTTTTAAAAAATTTAATTTTTATTAAATAAAAATTACGTAAGAATTCATATTATACCACACGAAAAAAAATATTCAACATTTAAATATTAAGTCATTACCATACAAATTAATTATAAAATTCAAAACAAAATAAGATACACAAAATAATTGGTTAAAACAAAAACTACAATTAACATATTTCTTTAATAATTGGAACAACTAAAAAAATAATAAAAAATTCTTTAAAAACAAAAAAAAAAGATTTCACTGGCAAATTGTTTTATTCTTCTTTATAATTTTTTTTTTTTTGGAATTTTTGGCAACAAAATTGTTTTTTCCTTTTTTTACAAAACAACTGGCATCGCTACCATTATCACATTTCACACTATTGCTCATAAGAAAGCTTTCTTTACACATCTTTTCGTACACTCATCATCAACATGATCATCGTAACACATGTTTACTCATGCTTTTAATATCACTTACACTGTTAGAAATAATCAGGTATTATGGTTACATCGATCGTTATATAGATCACAATTTTTTGGATTGATTTCTTTTTTCAAAATTCTCAAAGAGAAAAATTCACAAAAAATCTACCAAAAAAAAATCAAAAAAATTAAAAAAAATGAATAAATTTTTTGGTGAGTTTTTCCTTTCAAACACGATCTCCACTACCACAACGGCAACAACGACGTTAACCTTAAACGCAGCTACATCACCAAAGAACCCTAATGATCTCCAAAAGAATATGGTAAAGTATTATAAAATATTTATAAATATTTCTCATAACATTTCCTTAAGTATACATAAGTAAGTAAGTTTAAAAACAATGCACTAATTTTTGGCTAAAAGATTACAATTTCGATATACAAAATTAACGAATTTTAAGTTTTAAGCCATACAAAGATTTTAGGTCTAAACGAAAAACATACAAAAATCATAAATTTTTAATATAGAAAGACTAAATCCAAACTGTTAAAGGCGGTAAGGAGCAGCAAAGTTCGAATGTAACAATTCCTGGCAATTTCCGTAATAGAAACAGTTTCTGGTAACCGGATATTTAGATCAATAATTACACAATTTCACAGTTATTTTAGAGATACTTAATTTCATACAAGTTTCCTTACAGAAGCAGCGATTAATTTCAGATTTATTATCACTGTCTCTGTAAGACATGCGATTTGGAGCAACTGCATTAGAAACTTGACTGCTTTCGATTGAAATTTTAGATAGTCTTTAAGTAATTGTCTTACAAAAAAAGAGGGTTAGCCAAGTAGAGCTGCCCTATTTATTTTCTTTTGCGAATAAGATAAACTAAATCTAGTTGTTTGAAAATGTCGAAATTTTTATTCCATGCAAACAATTTAGATGAATTTTACAAAAATAATACGTATACAATTTTTTAAATTTTTAACATATTGACGGACATTAGAAAAAATGTATGTTCAAAAATTGACACTGACATCGCGGCGTATAAAAATAATCTTTACTGGCCGCTTTTGCCTTCGCGTCACAGAATGAACAAATGTTCGTCAACGTGTTAAGATATGAAATTTAAGATTTAAGTACCTGAAGATATTTATTTAATTTTCATATTAAATGAAAAGCATTCTTTCATTTAATTTGGAAAACAAATTCAAAATTTTAAAACTATTTTCAAAAACTTCTTAATAATAAAATTTTATATAAAGTACTAATTATAGAACAGTTTCTTAATTCAGATTTCTTTTTTAATGATATTTTTCAGAATTTTCATCAATAAAAACCTTACAAAAATCTTTTGTACATCATTTAATTAAAAATTTCAAATTAGCCTCAAATATTATTTTGGTCAGATTTGTGGACGTATTTCCTAATGTCTGGTAATTATAATATTTACTATGAGATGTTAAAATTAAAATATTTAATAATTTGAAAATTATCATAATCAAAAATTTCAAATTCATTTTCAAACTAGCTTCACTTATGTGCTAGTTTTTCATTTTTAACAAAATATGATAGTAAGAAACATGTTCAACTTTTTTCTGCTGTCATATACGATTTCAAACCAATAAACTAAAGTCCGATTTGATTGAATCGCTATTTGTATAAAAATAGCTCAACGACATTTGCGACTTTGAGTTTTGTCATATAAATTTTCGACATTCTGAAATCGCAAATAAAACAGCAGGTTAGTCTTTCCTTTATTATGTCATTATTGATTTACTCAGACATAAAGTATTCAAATTCAGTAAAAGTATTCAAATCAATTCCAGATTTATGTTTTTTTTTTTTAATTAATCGAACACTGTTGTTATAATCCGAAGACTATCATGTTTGGAATCATATTCAAAATCTTAATTTTTACAAAATACTTTTCAATTTAAAATTTAAATTATTTAAAATCGAATTTAGAAATGACTGACTGGTTTTTGTACCTTCATTCTGTAAACAGGTTTGTTGTTTCATTTAAACCTTTATCCATAGCCACGGATTTAGTCTTTCTACAATAGCCCAAGAAAATTCTATTAAGTTAACTACATTCTCTACAGTTTCCAAAAGGTTAGTTGAAGCAGTTTACACTTTGAGAAATCAAAAGTATGTATGTATATATAGAGAAATAGTTATTTATACAAAAACAATTGCTCTTAAAAATAAAAAATTAAAGCCACATTATAGCCGAAAAGTAATACGATTTTAATAACAAATACAAATTCTATTTGTTTAAATCATAATTGATAAAAAGATTACAAACAAAAATTAAACAACAGCATCATTGAATAATTACAAAGTATAGATCAGAAAATCAATAAAAGAAACCAAGAATTTCCGTCTTCATTACACAGTAACAAAACAAAAAAAAAATAACAGAAACAATTTTAAAATAAAATAAAAATACTTCAAAGCAAGAAAAATTATTAATTTAAAAACTAAAAGAAAATATCAAAGAAAGTCTTATAAATATGCAATATTAATAAATAAAAAAATATAACAAATAAAATTTTTAATTAAAGGTCTTAAAGCAAAGCATAAAAAAGCAAAACCAAAAACAAAAAAAGTTTAATAAAACGTAAATATTTTCCTTCCCATGGGGTTTATTGATATAAGTTTTCCATTTAAAGAAAATTCACAACAGAAAATAAAATTTTAATTAATTGATTAATTGATTGTTACAACAACTCAAAAAAAAACAAATACAAAAACTACCAGCAATAACAAAACATAAACCGGATATAACCTAACAAATAATAACAGCCACTAGGATCTTTGCTTTTCATAGCAGATCTAAACTCAAATAAGCTTGTTAAAGCAAGTTCAATTTTCTAATTTTTAAACGGAATTATGTTCAAAATGACAAGATTAAACGCAAGCAAAAGCAACACAGCATACTAAAAAAGGGAATTTTTTTTTCATTATGAATATAAAGAAAAATTCCCTTAAAAATGACCCTAAAATTATAGATTTTAAACTTATGTAAATAAACAAAAAAAAAAAGAAAAAAGCAAACCAAAATTAAAAATACCACAGCAAATCATATAATCATTACTTAACTATACATATTATTATCATTCTAATTATAATTAAAAAAAAAATACTACAGAAATATCATTGAATCAAAATCAGGATAAAAATTTAACAATTTTTTGAAATTTCTAACTAAGCTCTAACGACGAGACCTCTCAACAGCAACTACCAAAAGTACAAATTATGATCTAATCATACGATCGATCTATGAATATAAAAAAGGACATTTTCATAAGGATGGGGTTTCTCAAAACCCCTTTCAGAATGCATATATATCAACCGTAAAAACAAAAACAATATTTCATAAAAATAATCGTTTTTGGCTTTTAAACTCAAGATTTTAAAAATTCTTATCAAAAATTTTTGATCTAAAATTAAAATATAATACAATATAATATTATATAAAATATAATTTCAGTTTATTAAGCATCCTAAGTTTAATATTAAATATTTAAAAGTAAGTTTTAAATAAAAAAAAGGTCTGATCACAAATTGCTTAAAAATAAATTACCTTTAAAGAAGGCATACCAACAAAATATATTAGAAAAAAAAATAAATTCTAAAAAGCAGTTTTGGATAATAATACAAAAAATATATAAAAAAAAAACTAAAAAAAACTTTTAAAAAAATTCACTTTTGAAACAACTTTCGATTAAAAGAAATAAAATTAAAATACATACAAACATATAAATGAACAATTGCGTTTTTTTAGTAGCAAACGCGATTCAAAATTTTTATTACTCAAAAGTAAAATGAACTCAAATTCTGCAATTCGGCTTAAAACCTCTGAAAATTAACGTTTTGAAAAGAAATTTAGACACAGAAAATTAAACAAAAACAAAGAACAACTTTTTATCACTTATTTGGACGCTAAACAAACAAAAAAAGAATCAACGAAAAAACAAATTCAAATACCAAGTAATCTTAACATCTGAGCCATATTTATCATCTCCAATGGCATGAAGAACATCAGCATTAAAACAAGAAACGAAATTCTATAGTTTTATTAACATTTTTCATTTCAACTGCAATAGTAGGGTTGTGATCATAAATACATTCGGCCTTAAGTCACAGCTCTAACATGGTTTTTGGTTTAAACAAAAGAAAATTATTCAAATTTTTAAAATTTTAGTTTGAAAACGAATTGCTAATATTTAAGCATCCTTAGTTGAAAACAAATTTTGTTAAAGATTTCTTTTAATTTATACAAAAAAAAACAAATAATAATAATTATCAAAAAATATAAAAGAAACACAAGAAAACAAAATTTATAAAATATAATCAATCTTTAAAATTTAAATAAAATTTCTATTAATTTGTTTAAGAGAATTATTATGTTGAATGTATGTACACATACAGTAAAATTTTAGAGAAACGGGGAAATATTAGAGACTGAGAGAGATAGGTAAAAATATGTTTCTTTAAACAAAGACGGTATTTAATTAATTATTCAATATTCAGCAGGCACTAGTCTCTCATGATCACAGAATCTGTCTACATAATCTAATGAATGATTTTTACACTTATTTCAAAGAAAACTTACTTACTAGCTGACTTTGATGGCTATAAACAACTGCTTAAGTCCGTATAGTTACTATTATTAGATACTTTTATATCCTAAACCATGCACAATTACAGGAAGCAGTGATCTATGGCGTCCATATGGTTTTGGTTTGTTTAGTAGGTCTATTGTGTTCTTTGAAAACTAGCAAAAATTGAAAGCAAACTCTTCCAAATATATTTTAAGTGTCTGCAGTATCGTTGGACATTAGTCGATTACCATCCACTGTATATGTGTTCTCATCCCCCATCTCTTATGGGGTTTCAGAGTCACCCTGCTATGGCTGACGATATTCGCACAGCTATAAGGACTGCTCGCCACCTTTGGGTGCCTAAGACCACAGCACTGAGCATTCCAGTTCTACAAGCATTTGCCACTTTCTCAATATGTGATTAGATTGAGTATACCAGAAAGCGCATCTGCAATTAGCAGTATTTGCCTATTTTCCTATCTCTGATAAGGTTAAGAATGCACAGTAGGGCAGCGGATATTCCAATATTTCAACCTTTTGGCAATTTCTTTATTCTTATTAAGATTGAAAATACTAGTAAACTATGATGCACAATGGTGCTCCAGACCTATATAGGCTTCACGGATTCCTTCCAAACCAATACATCCACAACTTCGTTCAGTTTCATGGTATCAATCTATCCAAAACAACAGAATTCCATTTAAAATCGCTAAATTCACTATGTGGGTCAATCTAATGCATTGCTTTTCAGTCTCTATCATGAAGTTATGACAATATTCCGTCTGTTTAATTCTTCCATTGAAGTTATAGATTTCTTTTTCAGGGCTTTCTCATCCATGTGCTTTACACGCCCTAACTAATTCAACAGATGTACTTTGCTCAGCTCGCCCTACAAATCCTACACCATATTATTAATTTTGTGGCAATACTTGTCACCGACGTAGCTAGAACCACATAACTTACTGAATATTTTTTCTCAAATACAACTACGTTTGCTGGCGCAAGTTCAGCCTTACATATATACATATGTATATAGCATGGTTTGGGTTAGCAGTAGTTAGTCATATCTGTCAGCAATATTTTTAAGACTTAAGTGCTCTGGTAATGATATTAAATTAAACGATGATAACGATCATCATCACAATATATTGTATGTACCATCTCCCATATGATTGAGCAGATGGTTTTAAGAGTAACAAAAAACTTCAACTTCAAAACCTTTGCTAAATTACTTCTAAAGTTTGAGGAAGCTATTCTTAAAATAGACACAACTTTATCCCTTCACACTTATTTTAATACATAATTCGACGTAATTTACATACCTTAATAGATTTAAAAGCTCCACTTTCCTATTAAATTCTATAATAAAATAGTAATTTCTTCTGCTTTGAGCTGCAAAATTCTTTACTCGATTCCGAGAATATCCACACATATGCTCGAATTAGAACATAGAATATAATATTTTATCTGAAAAGAAAAGTTTTAAAAGATTTTATAAGTATGTATATATTTTTAAAAAATTCTTAGTTATGAATGTTAGTTCAGGTTAAAAGCTTAGCTTACCTATTTCGCCATATGTTTATAACTATATATCTGTTATTTCTCAACCATGGGGATGGATTTAATAAATTTTATTTTCTATGAAAATAATTTTTGGCTAGACAGCTTCTTGAATTCGATTTTCATGCAAAGAATTCTTTAATCGTATACGCATTCTTTATGTCAATATTTCAATAATCTTTGTATAACTGAATTTCCGCTAAAGAACAAAAGTTATCTAAAAAAAATAAATAAAATAAATAAAAACATTTTAAAAAACGAGCGTTTTAAAAGTTTTTCCAAATAATTGTAAAGTATTTAAGGTACCACTACTCTACTTAAGGAATTAATTTTAATTAATGTGATAATCTTGGGGTTTTCACTGTAGTGAAAGATTTCAATGCGCCAAAAAATGTATTGCAAACTCATTTCCTGTAGAAAACGAATCCAATCCAAATTCCAATCTTAGATTTTGACCATTGGGTTTAATTTTCCAAACTATTTTTTCCTATAATTTAAAAATTCACTTCCTCAACATTGACTTAACCTGCCTTCTCTAAATGTTGTTCATTATTAAACGGAATGTCAAATTTCTTGAGATGAATCTTAAACAAATTAATAGGTATTGAAACAAACAAAAAAAAAAAAGAAATAAAATCAAACAATTTTTGGCTTCAAAATTCTAAATGGAATAACAACAAAATACGATCCAATTGATATATATACATTTTATGTATTGAAAATAAAATGTTGCATTAAACACTCAGCAGCCAAGCAAACCAATTAAAAACCTCCATTCTAAAAAAAAAAAAAAAAAAAACAAAATAAAAAACTTAAATATAAAAATAATTAAAACAAAATACTCAAAAGATACAAAAACAAGAAAAAAAAACCAAACCAAATGCCAATTTTTGAATTTATTTCATACAAACAATAGCCAGGGAAACATTCGCAACTCGAATGTGATATTTTTTATTTTTTAAACAAACAACAACAACAAAGTATTTTTATTATATACAACAAAACTTTTTTTAAGTTATTTACAACAACAACAAATTCTAAAGACAATACTATTATGATATAAAAAAATTCATAGACTTCTAAAGTCTGATTTATAACAAATAAAAGGTTGTCTTAAAAAAACCAAAAAAAAAATAATAATTGAAACCAACCATAAGATTTTAGTTAAATATTTAAGCATCCTCAGTTGAAACGTTTTCTCTTTAAATCAAAATAATAAAATTAAAATAATTGATTGAAATAAATATTGATAAAAAAACAATTAAAACATTTTTAGTTTTATATAAAAAAAAAAATTACAAAAAATAGTTAAATTTTTTTAACTATTTTAGAAAAAAAAAACGAAACCAGTTAAGTTGCAATAGTCAATAAATGTATAGCAGAGATTTGTTAAATCAAAAACTATGCATTTAAAATATATAAACCGGAATAATTTATAGTACAATTTTTATACACGAAATAACAAATGAATTAAGAAAAAATACAGAATTTTTTATAGTAAAATACAAATACAATAAAAAAAATATATATTTTTATATTAAAAAATATAAAAAAAGAGAATTTAATAGTAAAGAAACACAAAAAAAGTTTTGTTTAAAGGATTATATTTTAAGAACGTAACCCTTTAAAAAGGATTTTTTTTTTAATTTCATATAAAAAAGAAATTTTAAGTTTATTTAAAAACTTTTAATTTTATTAAAACCACACAATTTTTTATAATTTATTTTTTTAGTTTTTTAAACTTTTTAAGTTTACTGTTAAAAAAAAAATTTTTTAAAGAAAGACAGAAACAACAAACAACCAACCATATCATATTAAAATTTTCACGTCTTTCTAACTAAAAAAAAAATAAGTGATAAAAACATTTTAAATTATGTTAAATGATAAATAAATATCAATAAACAATTAAACAACTAATTTCAGTTTAATTAAATAATTAATTGCATCGATAACATTAATTCGTTAACACCAACAACAACCACAAGCAAATTGCGTAAAAGATAGATTAAATATTCAATTCATTTATTTTCGTTTTTCGATTTTGCGAAGAAGGAGTAATAGGAGGAAATCTTATGTTGCCGTTATTAAACATGTTGCCTAAAATTTTATAAAAATATGGCAACATCTACAAACCTTTTAAATATAGATTTTTTGTTTAAAACCTTATATAAAAACTTTTAGTTTAAGCTCAATACAGTTAGAGAAACGATGTTAGTAAGCAACAAAACATGACCATGAAAAGAGCGAATGAAAGAAAGAAGGAAAGTAAGGCCCTGTTTGTTAGTTTAAAGGACAACAAACAATATTTGGTTACCACATACACTTAAAAAAATTACCATAGTCTTTTATAGTTCCACTGCATTTAAGGTGAACTATAAAATCCAATAGAAAGAAACAAAAAGATAAATAATAATAAAAAAAAGAAACAAACAATAGCCCAGTGATTTATATTTTTTAATTTAATATTGTGTGTATTTTTCAATTGTTCGGAGGAATAATTAAAATACACCGACAAACAATACTTAGTACAAATACAAATAAACCGCAAAATAATTGGCATAAAATGAATTTTATGTTTTAAGCAATATACCTATAAAGTTGTTCTTTAAGACCAAGCTAACGAAACAAGGCATACAATAATTACTCAAAAAAACGAAAGTGAATTAAAAAGAAATAGGATTTCTCTAGCTTTTAAATTTGTTGGAAACCATACACTATAAAAAAAAACAAGCCATAGTAAACGAATTTATATTATAAACCAAAAATGAAACTTAAATAAACAAACAATAGCCCAATCATATTATAAAAAAAATAATAAATAAATTTTAGTTTTAAAATCTTAATACTCCTTCTGCTAAAAACAAAAAAAAAAAACAAACGAAATCAAATGGAATGAAACTAAAATCTTAATTTGAGAGAAAAAAAAATTGCTTAAATTAAAAAACCAAACCTAAATAGAAAGCAAACGAAAAACGCAATTTACTCTGAGATATTTAAAAACCAAATGAGAATATTTAAAACAACGAGTAACTTGTTATAACTTCTTTTCTTAAAGCAAACATTTTAATTTCTTGTACTTTTTTTTTAAATCTAATAAATTAAATAAAACGTTTATTTCTTTAAAAGAATATAGTAAATATATTTAAAAAAATACAACCAAACAATTGTTGTTTAATTTTATTGAACAATAATGATGAAAATAAAACTTTAAAAACAAAACAACTTTTTAAAAATATATTTAAAAATATATTAAAAGAATATTAAATAAAAAAAAATATATAAACAGAGACTGCAAACAAATGTGATCAGATATTTTAATATATATATATAGGTTTATAATACAACAAAAACAAAAGACATAAAAAATCTAAAGCAAATAAATATATATACATATATATGTATTTAAATGCAAAAACAAACCAAAAAAAAAATAGTAAGTAAATAAAAAAAAAATAAAAAAAATCAAAATCAATTACAAAGTAAATTAAGTCAGATAATTGATAATATTGAGAACAAAAAAGCGAAATATGGAATGAGAAAAAATAAATAAAATCAGAAACCTACCAGCCATTTTTTAAAATATTAACATATAACAACAACACACAAATAAGCCTTAGGTATTTTATATTTTACAATAGTCTATATATATATATATATATACAAAAATTATATATATATATGTATAATAAATATATATATATATACGAAAAACCAATAACAATAAAAACAATCATTAAAGCCAATTCATTTGCAATAGACCAAGGAACCTATGTGCCTTTTTTTTGAAAACTGCAAAAAACGGTAGGGTTCCAAAAACCAGGGTTTTTTGTTAATCCCCCAAAAGCAAAACTATTGACCTCGGTTTCTCTTTCAATCCATACACACTCAAAAAAAAAATACTGCTGCCATTTGGGTTGAAAGGTTGAAAGGCCAATAGTGTTGTTAAAACGGAGGGTTTAACAGAAAAAATGTTAACATGTTTTATGTTAAAAAAAACAATTATTAGTTTCGTTATTACCAACAACAACAACAAATTTAGTTTAATTATTAAATACAAAATGTTTTATTATGTTTGAAAAAAGAAATTGAGAAAATAAAACTAACAACACCAACAAAGTAAATAATATGTTAATATTTTTTAATTAAAAAAAAAATGAAACACGAAAAAAATTAAATCTGCACATAAAATATATGGTGGGTGTATAATTGAAATGGCAAAACTGATTGCAAGTTCTCTGTAAAATGTCGCTCAGTGTTTACAGATTAAACTTTTTCAAAAGCTTTCTTATATCCTAAAAATGCTCAAAACGTAAGCTTTTAAGGATTGCTTTTAACATTAAATGAAAAGATTTATACAGATAATGTTACTTTCCCCAAAGACTTAAATAATATCTTGTACATGTACAGAGATTTAAATAAATTGTCAAGAAATTAAAGAAAATGATTCAGAGATTTAAGTAACGTTTATTGTTCGTATGAGTACAAAACGAAGTACATATATTTGGGTTATAAGAGCAAATATTTATGTTCTAAAATCTATTTGAATTCAAAACATATTATGAATACAACAACATATTTTATTGATAAAACTCTTTCACCAAAATATGATACTTTTTACAATACTAGTCTCTGAACTTATTCTCTAAACGACATCAATTCCTGCAAACATAATTAATAAGAATTTCTAAAAAAATTTAAATTAATTAATTTCATTCATTTTTTTCCAGTTTAAATTTTAGATATAAATATTTTAATTTTTCCAAAAATTAAAGTGATAAAAGCAATTCTTTCAAAAGCAAAGCTTTTCAAAAAATTTGTTAATTTGTGTAAATTTCTGAATTTTTTAAGACATTTTTTACTAAATTAGGTAAACAAAATGAAGTTTATCCAGAAAATTCCTACAAAAACTAAATTGAAAAAGTACGGAAATCTCTGTAGACTTCTGAAAAAACATTCTAAAACTTACATAACTTCAAAAAAATCTTATTGGAATTAATACTTCAAAAGATACAAAAACTGAAAATTTCTATTATAATCCTTTAGATATTTTACAAAATTTTATACTTTCAATTGCCATTTTCATACTTCACTTTTGAACGTGCAAACATTTCGAAAACTTTTAAAACTAAAAAAAAACACACGAACTAAAAACCTAAATATTAAAACAAAACAAAAATTGTTTAAATATTTAAATAAAGGATATAAAGAAAAATAAAACTTTAAAATATATATCGTATATACAATATAATTTTATGATTTTTATTAATTTTTGTTTATAAACCAACAAAATCAATTGGCCGTTTTTTAAAATGCTTAAGTTAAAAACGAATTTTTATAACAAAATTTAACAGTAAACCTAAGTTGTCAACAATAGTGCCAGTAATATTTTTAATAATAAATATATAAAATATATAAAAAAAAATCAAAAGTAAAATAAAATAAAATTTAACTTATTAAGAAACACTTCACATTAAAAAATAAGTAAAACAACAACAACAACAACAAAAAATAAATAAAAATAATGCAACACAAAATGTCCCAAGATCATAATTTGTACCACAAAGTAAGAATGTTTTGAAAAATTGTTAACTTAATATCCTTTTATAAACAAAAAAACTCCATATTATATAAACAAATAATAAAAAATGAAGGTAAAAAATTAATTATTATAAAATACATAAAACTAGACGATAATTTAAGTATAATAATTAATTAATAATAACTTTACATTACATATAGACATATTTAAGCAGCTTTTTTTAAATGTAAGAAGAAAAAACTAATGTTAAAAAAAACACTTTTACTAAATTTAAAAATTAAAACCAAATTTATATAAACATAAATTAAATTAAAAAAAAAAACCAAAATATCAACATTTGTACTATGTTTTAAACCATATTTAACTTAACTATAGACAATTCCCCAACAATAAAAATAAAACAAAACAATATTACCAACTCCACCAATTGGTTGCCATAAACGAAAAATCTGCAAAGATTTACGAATAAATCAAACCATAACAGAACAAAAATTTTCTTTTAAATGGAAAGCTTTTATTAAAGACTTGCAAACTAAAGAATATAAAATAAAACAATTCAATAAAAAAACCAAACTTATTACACAGCTAAGTAATAAAGGAATATTTTATAAAATAATTTTTTTTATAAAACCTTACCTTACAACTCCTTCTACTTGAACCCATAACCTTTAAACCCTTTTTTAAAACAAAACAAAATTACTACAGCCATCAAACCATATACAGTACAGAACAATTAGAAGAAAGACAAAACAGTATTGAACACAGCAAATAAGGCAAAACTAACTTTATAAATCATTATTTTATATGTATAAGCCATAAAATACTACAACAAAAATTAAATATTATTAAAACCAAAAACAAAAAATAATAACAAACTAAAGACAAAATTATTTTTTATCAAAACAAAAAATTTATTTAAAAATAATCTTTATTTGAAAACATATTTTCCCTATTGAATATGGATCAACAAAAAGAAAAATATACTGAATACCATAAAGCACACATTTCTTTTATACTTGCTATAATAACAACAACAATATCTAAGGAAAATAAGTGTAATTTAAAATTAATTTAAAAATAATAAAAAACTTTAATACAATTTAGATGTTTCATGTTATGTACGTACAATCATCGTTAATTAGTAAACGATGGTAGCCCTAGTCTTGGCTTTCGTTTGAACTATATGTACATTTAAAAAGGATTCTGTGACATCAATAATCAGTTACATATCTTCACAAATAACCATTTTATTAAATACAAATAAAAAGGTATCAGAACTGTTACGTCATCTATAAAAAAAAAATTATTAGAATATATGTATAAAACTTAATCTTCAATCGAAAAACAAAACACAAAATAAATTATCGATCATGGCCATGGCTATGATTGCCTACTCTGGTAATAAATGAATTCAGTGTCCATTTCCTAATGGCATTTTTTAGTGCGTGCTCCTACGGCCTAATATAAGAATGCAGTGTCGAAAAATTAACTTTTCTTTTCTCCTATACATTCAATTCGTTTCGTAATAATTAGTCGAAAGCAGAAATCTTCTGGCATTGCTACCTGCTTATAATCATTAAGAAAGAGCGGTGACAGAGCAACTGAACGATAAATTCAATTAAGAGCATGCTACCACCATTGGGTGCTTGAATTTAACAGTTTGTAAGTAATTAAGCATACGTCGAAAGCTTTGTTGAGGCTGTGTTTTTTGGTAGGGATTCAATGATGGATTCAAATAGTCCCATTAACTTCGATAATAATTGACCCAAAGTACATAGGGCAATTTTTTGAGGTCAAGATTGAACTCTTCAACTATCTAATCTACAATTTAATTTAATCTAATTAATTTTATTGAATACAAAGCTTTCTGCCTCAATTTGGGGACTTGTAGCAAACATCCATATACATGCACGAGTATGTATATTTCCTTAAATTCTTAAGGCATTAATATTCGTAAAATCATTTAAAAAATTAATTTTTTTATAAATATCTTATTTCTTTCCTATTTCTAATAGCTTGATATTTTCAATTCTTTGGTGTCTCCATTTCGCCGCCAAAAGAAAATTAAGTCCCTCTCACGGACACATTCTAGGTCGATTTTTAAATGTAACAAAATTTCGTCATACTAGACTAGACTTTAAACAGGGCCATTCAAAAGTAATCAAAACAGGGCTACCATGACAAATAAGAGTAATTGCTTGATTGTTTTTAAAAATTCTTAAATACACTAAAAATTAAATAGTTTTCCAACATACGAAATACATAACAGATTATAAATTATTGTTTAAAACAATTTGGCAATACGTAAGTTTATTTTCCTTTTATAAAAAGTTTAAAACAAAAAAAAAAAAAACAACAATAACATAGAATGCACAAAATATTTATATTAAAAACTTAAAAACTTTTTTGTTACGAAATAATTTCAATGAAAATTGGCACATATTTTGATTACGATAATTAAGAATAAAATTAAAGGTTAAGTGTATTGAGAAAAAAAGTTTCGATATAAAACTTTTCGGCTTTATATAATTATAATAGAAGTATTAAAAATAAGATTTAAACAAAACAAAGGTAAACAAATAACTTTGGCTAAAAAAAAAACTTAAGTTTATAAAAAAAAATCAACTAAATTTACTTAAAAAACAAAAAACCCCCTTATGCGCAACATCATTGAAGGGTATAACTACGATCAAAGAAAAAGGTTTTTTGAGAATACCAGGATTTAATAAAAATTAAACAAAATAATAATAATGAATTAGAAAAACTAGACAATGTTTCGGTCAAACAATTTTGGACTAAACATTTTGGAAGACATTTTTAAACGAATACGATGATAAAAGAAACAATTACTTTAACACAAGAAATTTAACAATTTCCTTTATAAAGCAGAGAATATTTTTAATTTTAAAAACCTATACAAGAAATAAATTTTAAGTTTAAAAATATATACTTTAGGTTTAAGTAAAAGAAATGAAAACAAATTAAAAAAAATATTAAAACTTTCGGTAATGTTCCTATAAAATTATATTAACAAACCAAAAAACAAAACAAATCACTAAATTATAAAACATTTAGGCTTAAAATTATAAATTAAAAAAAGAAAATAAATAAAAATTTTGGATGCATAAAAAAATCTATAAAAAAATTTCAACTTAAAATTTATTTCTTGAATATTGTTTAAAAAAGAAAACAAATATTTGCATTTTGAAGAAATTGTTAAATATCTTTTATAAATTTATTAATAAAAATCTACTCTAAGAAAATAAAAACGAACATTTATAATTTACAGGCAGCATTTTTGTAAAAAAAAATAAAAAAAAATAACAAATTTATTTATTTTCTTTTGATTTTCATACGAAATAAAGATTTTTTCCAAAATATAAAAATACCATTTCGGCAATAACTCCAAGAATGTTTAGAATTATTATTTTTTTTTTATTCATTTTCTTTCAAATATTTATTTCGAATTTAGTTTTAAAATAATTTCCAAAAGAAAATTGTACTTGAATATTAAAATAAAGCGTAACATAAAATCCAAGAAAAATGACATTCAGCTATACACTCAAAAAATAAAGGAACACAAAATTCAAAAACTCCAATGGAAATTTAGGAAAAAAAACCAACAACAACTAAAACAAAAAACCATTTTTGGAACAAACATTTTTGAAAAACTAAAAAACTCTCGGCCATGTTTGGATAATCTTCTCTCGGTGTAAGTCCAGGACAAAAAAAAACTCAAAAACAAAAACTAAAACAAAATTACAAAATTTTTAACAAAATTTATTAAAAAAAAAATCAAATTAAAAAAAAACAAAATTTTGGAATTTTTGGCAAAACATTAACAAAGACCTTAAATAATGGAAAAAAGTGAATAAAAAAGTGGAAGAAAATAATTTATTTAAACAAGAGATTATATCACTAATAAAAAAGTACAAGCTTATTTTAAGCACCTTCGCGCCTTATCTTTAAGATTAAAAAGTAATGAAAAAAATTAAAAAAAAACCAAAAAAAAACTAAAAATTAAAAACAACAATATTATAATAAAAACGAAATTTATAAACAAAGGTAACAATTCAAAATTAAAAAAAAAATTAAACTAAAATAAAGAAAAAATAAATGATTTTATTTAAGTCATTGTATTTGGCTTTTAAAAAAGATTTTTTCCTTATTGAGTTCTTTTAATTTGATTTTAAGTTTGAATTTTTCTTTATGATTTCAAAGAAAAAAAAATCTGGTAATAAAACAAACCAAAAAATGTGAACAAAATCTGCCTTAAATTATAGTAAATACGCCATTTTACTTTAAGTATAAAGGAAACGGTGTAGATACGCCACAATCAACATCAATAAATATTAGCCCTTAAATGTACAGTTATGTCAAGGATTTAACAAATAAATTATATAAATATTTCAATTGTATAGTATTTTGGAAAAGTCTTTCAAACCTTAACGTGTTTATTACATATAAGCTTGAGAAACTTAATTTAACTGAAATTCTAAGAACTTTACGCCTAGAACATGAGATATTGGGTAGAACTTTACAAGCAAATAGTTTCAGCTATTGCCAACAGAATCGATGTCATTGATTGGTGCATACAGAAATAGTAAAATAGTAGGTCAGTCTTTAAGTATGATGGTTAGAAGAAAGGCAAAGAAATCGTAACCACTTGGGTCCAAATTACAAGTCACAGTGTACTGTAAGAAGCTTTTGTTTTCAATATCATGCAGTATTATCTAGGGACAGTCTTGATAACTTTGCGCTAATGGACAAGGCGAACGATTTTCTACAATACAATTTAGCCGTCATGAATCTTTAGCAAGGTAGCTCAATGTTGGGCTGTCGATAGAATCATAAAAACGGAAAATGATCCACATTTACCTAGCAGTAAATACAGAGTTCTTAATCACCAGTACATATGTATATCTATGGATATTGCTTCATTTGCCATAAGAAGCCAAGAGTAATGTAGACAGGATATCCCACATCAAAAAAACTCATTGGAAACAAAAATGTCAAATAAATAACGGAATAAAAATTGTCAGATAAATTATAAAAATTATTTAAAATAAGTGTCAGTAATATAGAAGGTGTATTATCTTATCGCCGAAGGAAACGGTACTAAATCAGTTGGTCTAATCGACTGAAAAACTTGAGGCAAATTAGGCTATTGGAATCCTAATCAAAAAGGCCTGAGCCAAACGCGTCTCTAACTAACTAAAACAGTCTGACACATACATACATATGTTTACTCGAAACGAACAGGCATACGGGCAGGAAACAAAGCACTTTCATCTGTCTGTTAATGCATACACAAGCAACTTCGCTTGTTCTGTTTTAGGATGCTTGGATTTGACTGTTGAATAGATTTATTTTATAAATTTTTATTCTGATTAGCTGGATTCAGGATTAGAATCCGAAAACTCTAACCTTCAAGAAATTTAATACAGGATGATCAATTTAAATAATATTCTCTTAGAAGAGTAGCTAGAATGCTATACTGATATAGAATTTTTATGTCATGCAAAAAGATTATGAATTCCGTACAATTCTCTAAATAGATACACTGCTTAACGCCGTTCAACACATTTAAGGGTTAATTATGCAAAAAACAACACTGCTGGAAACTAAAAACAACAACAAAAACAATAATAATAAAAAATTAATTGAAATTAAAATTGAACCACAACAAAACCGAATAGAAAATTACCACAAAATTCAAAAATTTAATAAAAAAAATAATAAAACAAAATTTTTTAAACGAAAAATTCTAAAAAATTAAATCAATTAAAAGCAAAAACACAATAAAAGAAATTATATTGTTTTATATTTTAAGTTCTAAAACAAAATTCAAAATTAAAATCTAAAACAAAAGTATAGAAAAAAGCAGTTAAAAAAATTAAAACAAAAAGTGTATTCTACGTTATTAATACTAAAAAAATTTAAAAACTAAAAAAAAAATAATATTTTGGTATGTGAATTACGAAAAACAAAATAAAACGTTATAATTTTTAAGACAACATAACCTATGAATATGTATTATTTAAAATTAAGTTTATTATGATTTTTATATATAAAAATTGTATAAAAAAAAAACATGACTCGTAGGCATTTATGAATTATGAAAAAAACAAAAATATTATTAAAGAAAAACACTAGTTTAACAAAAGAAAAAACAAATTAAACTTATACTATAAAAAATAAAAACAAAAGAATAAAATTATTATTATTACGATTATTATTAAAAACAACAATACAAATTAAGTATCATTAGAAATGTGTATATTTATATGTAACAAAAACAAAACTAAAAACAAAAAACTATAAATTATATATCATAAAAAACCAACAACTACAACAACTCTAAACGATTTCATTAACTATTAAACTTTATTTTCTTAACATAGAAAAGAAAACCATTAAAACAAACTAACTTATGAATTTTCCATTTCTCAGATTTAAATTATAATTTTGAGCAAAAAAATATTTTTTTCTTTTAATTTTTTTAAATTTAAAACACCCAACCACTTTCAGGTATCATTTAATATATAAAAAATTTAATTTAAATAAAAACGGTTTTAGGTTATTCGTAATAAAACGTTTTGAACAGTTGATTATGATTTAATGATTCAGTTACAGGATGGCATCTATAATTTCCATGTTCGCATAGAAATCTTTTATTGTTGTAATAAATAAGTTAAACTAACGATTTTCCTTTTAAGTTCTGAATAATTTTTTATGAAAAATAGGAAATTTGGGTACCGGATTACCAGAAATCTTCCATGCAACACCATTTTCAGTTAAAATAGAATTTTATCATATTTCTTAAGTTCGCAAAATAATTTTCATATACCGTAATAAAATTTATGCTGGATTTTTAAATAAAATTTAAAAACATTTAAAATTAATATTAGGAATAAATAAAGAGTTTAAACCACATCTTGACATATAAAAAAAATATTTTCATTAGTAACTCCATCCCAACTATCTTATGATAAAAACTCTAAGAACATACTAATTGTCATGGATAAAGTTCTCAAATCTATCGTTTGGATTGACCTTAAAAAGTTAGGTTTAACTACCCATAATTAAAATACGATCACACACCATATTCATAAAGGCAGCTAGGTCGTAATCCCCTGATTTAGAATACAACGGCTAAATGGATCGCAGCATGCAACTGCAACGGCATGATGGTGGCCATCATGGCCATATATTGACAACGTTTCCAGTCGCCAGTATTTTCTTATCATAAAATGGAGGAAAAGTCTTTTTCCAACAAACCGAGTATATATTGGCGTTTTTTAAATGATGCATTCATTCCCTGCTATTAATCTTTAGTAGTAAATGTAGTAACCGACATGAAGTAGCTTAAGGCGATAACTCCCAAAATTCTTAATCAGCTGTTTTGGCTGGAGCAATTCATCATTCCTCTCTACCACTAAGCAATGGCTCTTCAGGAGATAAGAAAAAATCTATGGGCGCTTCCAATATGTCATTATAACATATTTACCACTGGTTGTATTACTAACGATATTGTGGAATACTACGCTGTTCAACTTACTTGAGTTTACTTTATCCACCACTGGACGTTCATTAAAGAAATTTTACCTCTGAAGGCTTTCATCCTATTGAATCACTCAATATTTTCAAGGCGGGAATATCTATTGAATTTTACACTTAAGAAATAACGAATAAGATGAAAAAAACTTCTGTAATTACAAAACTGATCAGAATATTTTTCTCTCAATAACAAATGACATTAACTTGGCACCACTTTTTAAGTACACTTAAGAAAATTATTTTCTTGTGTAATTTCACAAAATATTTTAAACTCCAGCATAAACTGTAACGGCAAATACTATTTTTGACCACCACAAAACAGTTTGGCAATAGTTCTGAAGGCAAATACAACAACATTTTTGAAATAACCGGCTTTATTGAAATAACCATTGACTAATAAAAAAAGTAAATTTTTTGTTTTATTTTTTTGCGGAATAATTATGAAAAAAACTTTCGAAACAATTTTTGGGAAATCACTTTCGATGAAACTCTTTCGGCAAGTAATATCTTTTTTGAGTTAAAAATATATTCGATCAAAAAATTTACAAAATACTTGAACAACAACAACAATTAACGCTCAACCAGCAGGGCCACAACGTCCGATCTAAAGTGCCTTCAAAGAAAAACAAAAAAAAAACGTGAAAAAAGAAACAAAAAAATCTTAAAAAATAAATTATTTTTACCAAAAAATAACTCTAAAAACACTACTAAAATTAAAAAATTAAACAAAACGAAAAATATTGTTAAAAGTTTTTAATAAAAGAATTGTATAAATTAACTTAAAAAATAAAAAATAAAAAACGGGCCCTAAATAGACCAAAAATTATGACATGCACAAAAACCATATAAACTCTCGAAATATGATAAAAATCTAGAAAAAAAATTATTAAAAATAATTTAGTTCCATAGCACAGAAGAAGAGGAAGTGAAAACAAAATTTGTTAATAGAAAAAAACTAAAATTCTGTTAAAAAGGGTGTTTTAGGTTTAAAAAAATGAGAAATTAATATTTAAACAATTTAATATTTTGTTAAATATAAAATTACAATTTTAGGCTAAAACTGGTTTAGATATAAAATATTGCTACAAAAAAATTAAAAATTATAATATTTAATAAAAGAAATTAGTTTTTAAATAAATTTATGGTAAAACAAAACTTATATATAAAAAATAATTTTACAAACATCAAAGGAAAACTCTAAAACGTTTGGAAAAAGGGTTTTTTATAAGAATTTTTATGGTTTATATATAAAAAAAAAACACACACACATACATACAGACATTATACATTGAGAACACTAAGTACACGGTGGATAAAAACCCATTAGTTTTAGGAATTTCACATGATCCCTTTAAAAACTCCCCTTAAAACAAAACTAAAAAAAAAACAAAAAAAGAAATTATTTAAAAAATTAATTAATAATTATTTAAGTCAAGGAGTATGCAAAAAATAAGACATTTTAAGTATTAATTCAAAAATACTACGAAAAACAAGTATATTTAAAGAAATAAAAATAAAAATACAATTTTAAGAAATATTTAATTTTCTTAAAAATAAACATATATTATATACATATGTATATATTTAACAAAGAAAAGACAAGAATTAATGGCAAGTATTATTAATAGGAAGTAAACGTTCCTAGCATTTAGTTTTTCTTAAAAAAATTACGAAATATTTTTTAAGTTTGGCAAAAACAAAAAAAAAATGAAAAGAAAACGTCTAGTAAAAATTAGCAAAATTTTAAGCAAAGAAAACAATTTTAAATTTAAAAGAAAAATCCAAGGAAATTATCTTTTTAAAAACTATTCAAATACGGGCAAATAAATAAAAAAAAATTTTTTTTAATTTCGCCAACAGTTTTATTTATTTTCTTTGTATCAAAGGAATCCCTTTAAAAACTAAATCCTTGACGATCGATTCCTTGAAAAACAAACTTGAAACTTTTCTTTACCAGAAAAGGGTTTTTTTTTTCAAACCAAAAGAAAAAAAATAAATAAACACACAGTGAATATCAAAATCAAGAGCCATGAATAATAGGCAAATAAGAAAATTTCTTTAATTATTATTATATTATGAAATTAAAAACAAAATTAAATGTTTGGCTACAATACAAAATTTAAAAGAAAAGAAAAACTTAAAAACTTAAAAGAAATTTAAATCAACATTATAAAGATTGGATAGTTATTTATTAATTCTAAATTAAAAACAAATTAATTTAACAAAGATAACACTTTATATTTGGCAATTTAGGGTTTACATCTCCCATTTAGGGCAATGAAAGAAAATGTTTATAATTTAACAACACTTCCGAATAACATTTTTTATAATTTATTTTTAAATTTACGTTGTTTTTATTTTAAAAGAAAAAAAGAAAATTTTTTAGTTAACTGCAATAGACCGGAATTATTTCCATACAAGAGTACAAACAAATTTAGGATAAACAAAAGTTTTTTATATAAATAACAACCAACAAAAAATCATAAAAATACTAAAAAAATATATAAAGATTAAAAAAACTTAAAAAAAAAACTATGCACAGTGCTTAGAAAATTAAACGTTCATTAAAATTTCAGTACAATTTAGCTATGCCCGTATGATAATTAAAGAATGAACACTTTTTAAGAAGAGATATTTAGTTGACTTGAAAAACGGTTTTATTGTCCGTCCGGTAGTCGGAAGCATAGTTTTGTTACTAGTTCTTACATATCTGGACCAAGTTCCGTCCGACCTCCATGTCTAGAAACATACAAAAATAATGGCGATTATAATTTCTAGAGTTTTAAAATTCTCTCTGGTATTCTGCATATTCTATGTAAGATCCATTTGTCTCAACTCATTGATATATTTATTCCAGTTGTTCCATTGTGGAACATAGGACCAGGTGGCTTTAGTAATCATTTATCTACTGCATCGGACATGCCGATTATAGACTCTAGATAAGCGTATGACTGCATTTAAACTGTGTCAAGTTACACCGCCTATTCACGGTTGACAGGGTTTTGTTAGACAAACCGAAAGCTTCAAGTTAGATAAAAACAGGCTTGATTGAAATAATTCTGTAATCGCATCACTGCTTCAATACATTAAAGGCATATTTCAGAACTGTCAAATTTTGACTTTGATTTTGTCAGATATTGTTAAAATTTTCGCACATATTGCTTATCTTTTTTTTAACGTTATATTTTTAAAAATATTTTTTCTAACTAAGCACTGTGTAGCCAAAAAAAAAATAATAATAATAATAATAATTGATAACTAAATAAACTGAATATATATTTACTAAGAAACGTTTTAAAATTATAATAAAAAAAAATAACATTTTAAAATGAATCCTTAGTTTATATTTTAAATATTTATTTAAAAAAGCACACACATACACTTTTAGTTCAGTGATTTTTTCTTCTAATAAAAAGCAAAGAAACAAAGATTTCAAAATTAAATTTGGCTTGAACCAAATCTCACTCACCAACCGGAAGTTTAAATTTTTGGAAATTTTTAAGAATTTTTGAAAAACCCTTGACCAGATAATAATAACCAAGCAACATCGTAAAAATACTTGAATTGAAGCTTATTTCGAAATTCCAAAAGAAAAAACCAACCTACAAAATGAGTAAAAACCAATATTTATTTTTTTCATTTAATATATTAAAGAAACAAAACTGATTTCCTAAGAAGACCTATAAAAATCAAACGAAGTTTCTTGAAAAAATGAAAATGAATTTTTTATTTTTCAAAAAAAAAAACCAATAATTTTTTAAAATTTTAATTAATAAACTCAGTATAATAAGTATCAAAAAAAAAAAAGGAAAGAGAGAAAAATCATTACATACAACTATAAAAAATAAATAAGTAAAAAATAAATAAAATTATATAATAATACAATATTTATATGTCATAAACAATAGCAAAGAAAAACCAAAAATTATAAATAAAGAAGTGAAAGTAAAACAAAACTAAATATAAACTACTAAAACTTTGATTTTTTTTAACGAAAACAGAAAAATAACAACAGAAAACCAAAACAACCAAACCAACACTTATGTATGAATGTGTACTCAATATGAAAAATAAGTAATATTAATTAAAAACCAAAAACAGCAAAAACTGACATATTAAAGCTACACAAAAGAAATATATTTTTTTATTTTTTAAATTAAAAACTAATTTTGTGAAAAAAATATAAAAATTTTGGAGTTTGGAATTAAATATTTCGATTATAAAAATAAACAATTTCGATTGTTATAAAGAAATTATGTAGAAAAAAAATTATTATGAACAAAATGTTAAAGGTAAAAAAATGTAAGAAAAGGCTCGCATTTGATTAGAAAAATTATTGAAATTCAAAAACAAAAACAAAAAAAAATTATTTTGTTACCCACCTTTGGATCAAGTTTTTAATTTTGGATGTAATTATTATTGTAAGATGAACATACACGAAAAAGAAAACAAAAACAACCAAAAAAAGAAAAATTAATTAAATTGTAAATTTTTTATATTAAAAAAAAACTTCTCCCAACCCCCCTCCTCCCATCAACTGGCAAACATACTTTCTTACACAAAATGAAAACTATTTGTATGTAAAACAAAATTTAAGGATAAAAAACAAATAAAAAACACACATATTTGGTAAAAAAAAAACAACAAAAATAATAAAAACTTATGGTATTTATCACGAAAATATATATAAAACATTATAAACAAAAACAAAACTAAAAAAAAAAAACTTAAAAATAAAAGTAAAAAACTCTCAAAAAAATCAAGAAAATTAAGCTATAATATGTCATTTTTAATCGTAAATATTTTATTGAAATTATGTAAAATTAAAGAAAAAATAAATAAGAAAAAAACAAGAACAAGAAAAAACAAAAAAAAAATTATATTGTTTATTTTCATCTTGAAAAATAAAGTTTTAAAATCATATAAAAATAGTAATTCATAAAGCGTAGTTTCATTTCAAATTGCAATGCACAATGGCAACACCTACTTGGTAATGAATTTGTAGTTGGGTTGGTTAATTGGTTTGTATGTGTGATGTGGGTGATGTTGTGGATGGTATGTGTTGTGGTTGGGTGTTGTGAGGGGTGTGTTTTCTGGTTAGAGATTGTTTTTAACGCGTTGAATTTTTGGGAAGTGTGGTGAGTTTAGCCTGTGTGATGAGTTTCCACAAGATGGTGAGTTTTTGCAAAGTGTGGTGAATTTGTCCGGTGTGGTGAATAAAATTTAAATTCACCAAAGTGCCGTTATTCGAAACAGGTACTTTATTACCATGGATCGATGCAATACTAGTGGTGAATTAACAGGTTTGTGTCTGGAATAAGAAATTTTCACCTACAAATTTTTACTACCATTTTTGCACTGTGTGGCTTACGTTTGGATTAAGGATAATTAATTAATCTCGATTAATGAAACAAACACTGAATAAAAATAGTACACTCAACGAACATAGGTTGCCTTTCTGTCAATAAATTCTATTTAGAATTCTAAAAAATTAAAATTACAATAAATTTTGTGTAATGCAATAAAAAAATTATATTTATAGAATTTTGTAATTCAATTATTGAATAATTTCCTTTTACTCTTTTAAACTTATTCAAAGACAGACAGAGTTTGCGGATATGAAATTAAATAGAATGACGGGTTTTTTGATGATAATGGGTGTTTAATAAGGTGATTTTGGTGGTGACATTTGGGGAATGTGAAGTTGACGAATTCCATAAAAATATTACATTGTTATACCGTAACAACAATAGTGAACACTAAGGTTTATATCTGGGGTAAATAAATTTCACTTCTTTAAGCAGTGTCATTGGCGTTATAGAGAGAGTAGATATATATGTATATCTTGGTTGTATATTGTAAATGATATTTTGTGGCTGAACATTTTTTGTACAATTTAAAAATAAAGCTGACAACAAAAATGCAGTATTATGTTCACGTCTGATCTATTATTTCCTCAATTAATTCTACTTACACCGCTGTGTACTCTTAAGCGTTTAATAGATAACAACGTTCTTGTTATTGTCCCCAAATAAAAGTTAACAGTTATCGAAAATTGTGTCACCGTTGTTATAGCAACAATCCGTTTGTGACTCCACCAATTTTTACTTAATTAGTTAATCTTAATCCAGACACAAACCTTAGTTAGTAATACAGTGGAATATAGTACCACCTATATGTCGGTTATATTGTGCATTTTTGGAGCACGTGGAGAGTTTCAATTATATTCACCACACTGAAGTAACGCAACACATCGGCGAAACTCACTCATCAAGAACTTACCATACCAGAAGCTCACCACAACAAAAAATACTATTTTTCAGGTTGAACGAACTATTTAAAATCAGTGTTTCTATGAATCATTTATTTTTGTTTTTGATACGAGAAAATACAACACTGTGTGAAAAAAGTAAGTACAAACAAACCAGCGTTGCAAAATTGTAATTTTGAAATAGTACTGAACTATAACTGAAAGAGTACTTTTTTGCATCAAATGGTAGTTTTATAAAAATATATTTATAAATATATATAATAATATATAATATATAATATATATATTTATATAAATATATAATATATAATATATTTCTTACTACGTACGGAATGGGAATAGAAAAAATTCTTTAATAATTTTCCTAATGTAAAATTAGCGATACAAATTTTACAAAATATAGATGGAACCAAAGCATAAAAAATTATAAATATTTAGATAAAGAATTTCCAATTTCCAAAAGCATTTTGGGAATAAAACATAAAAGAAAGTAATTAATTATTCAAAAATTCATTTACAAAATAATTTAAATTTAATTATTGTATGCAGTTTTCTAATTTTAATTTTTTAGAATTTAAAAAGGATGACACAATGGCAACATTGTTTAAATGCAGTAACCCACCAGACATATCGGTGAATGCCTCTACTAACAGATGTGAAAATTCCTTATTCTAGACATGCACCGTCCAAATCACGATATACAGTACATGTATTTATGGTAATACAGTACCAATTTCGAATAACGGCGCTTTGGTGAATTTCGGTTTTATTCACCACACCTGATAAATTCACCACATTTTGTAAAAACTCACCACACTAGAAACTCACCACAACTAAAAATTCACCACACTTAAAATTCACACAAGAAAATAAAAAAAAATATTTTTTTTAATTTTCTTTCCAACCAGCAGCGAGCGCGTTTTTGCTCATTGTGTGTTTCTCTTCTCCACCAACCACCACACGCCTTATTCTTTGGCGAGCGAACTAACAACATCCACTACCTACCTACCTACACCTACATACAACATTCACACACATACATATATATTAGGCCGTTATGTTTTTGTTTTCGTTTTGTCTGACCTGGGGTTTGAAAAGTGGCTTTTACTTGTGTAACAACACCTATTAGACAGACAGACCACCATAGTACATTGAACAAACGGGGCTTAATTTTTACTTAAAAAACCCGGAAACGGAAAAAGAATGTGCGAACTATTATTTATTAAAATATATAAAACAACGAATTTGATTAAAAAAGTACTGAAAGCTTTTTTGGTAGGTAGTATTTTTGAAATGAAAAAGTACTGAAAAAAATACAATAGTACTGAATTTTTCAACACTGAAACAAACTCATATGTTCGGCAAACAGATAACAAGAGTTTGTCCAACCAGACGGATGTGTTGATAAAATTAACGGTATTCGTGCGTAAAAGATTTCAGAGGAATTCATTCATTTCTTCAGCCATACAAATAACTACAAAAGTGTATAAAAATTTAAAAGAAATACAGAATTATTTCGAAAAGTGAAATGCTTTAAAAAATTTACTTTACTAAAAATAAACAAATTAAAGAATTTGAGTAATAAAAAGAAGAGAAACAAATACAACTGCATATTATTTGTTATGACGGGCTGAAAGAAAAACCAGTTTAGAAGTCTTAACATTCATTTGTTTACATATAAAAAAATAACAAAATAAATAATAGCTGGTGTATAACAATAACAACCTTAAAAAATAATAATAATAACAAGAATAAAAAATAATAAATAAATAATTAAAAAAAACCAAACAAAAGTAGTTGCATAAAAGGCACGCACGAATAAAGCTTATACTTCACAACACAACAAAAACAACAAAAGATTTATAAAAAAATGTAAATAAATTGCTAAACGACAACAACCACATACATGATTTAAAAATAAAAAAGAGGTAATAAATTAACAAAACAAAAACAAATTATATATGCATACTCGCACATTAAATACAAAATATTTATTTATTTTTAACTTAAAAACAAGAAACACAATTTAAACTTGAAGAAAAATAACAGTGTCATGCTGTTAAATAATCCCTTTCATGCCGTAAAGTCGTCTTATGTTTGGAGAACAACTTGAACGTATAATTTACTCAATTATTCTTAATTTGTTATTATTATTATTATTATTGTTTTCATTGTTGTTTCTCTCTCTCCGCCTTATACCTAGTCAATGTGCTCCTCATTTATTATTCAACCATCACTCAAATGTAAAACAAACATTGCTTCGACAACAACAATGTCAACGGCAACAACAACATGTGTGACGACATTTAAAGAAGAGTTTATTGATTTTTTTATGTTGAAAACATTATGTTCTCTAACAATACAACAACAACAACAATACATTAATAACATTATTATGCTATGTTCTAAGTTGTCCTCTCTTCAGCATGTTAATGCAAAACACGCACACATGTTTTGTTTTCTCATGTCTATACTCGTATTGTTTTTAATTTTATTTTTGTGTCTTTTGTGCTTTTCTCTCCTTGTTTTTGTTTATTTTTGGTGTTTTAGTAGCTATTTTTTTTCATTTAAATATTTTATAGTTGTTGGTGTCTTTTGCACGTGTATGCGTGCTAGTATTGTCAATTGAGTGTTTTACTTTAAAAAACACTGAAATTAATGAAAAAAGCGTTATTATGTGTATTATTGAGTGAACCCATTAACTTACTTATTAAACATAATTGAGAGTGTTAAGAAAGCAACCTTTAAACCTCCAAAAACTCCATTGGGCCGCGATAGAACTAACTGTTCTGCTGTTCACTTTTGAAGGATGGTATGCAAATACCAAAGCCACTGCCGACATTGTTAAACAAAAGCTAAAGGCGGTCAGTCCGCCGATTACAATTGCACTCTGTTCAATTTCGACTAAGGCACTACATATTTTCTATACATACTTGGCTTTCTTCTGGGTTCCTACTGAAGCAGAGGGTTGAGGTACAATTCTATGAAGACACATCCAGGACGATTATGTCACCATGTGAACTTTGGTAATTACGACTTTAAAGCTTACAGTTACTAATAGATTCTAAATTGGCTTAAACAAACAGTTTTATGCAAGCTCCTAATACAATTCGTTCTGTTGTTCGTGCATTGCTGAAACATATGAAGTTCTTCTTTTTGTTTTCGTCGCCCACATGCCTGGATGGATGAATTTGCTACTCGTGTCCATGGGTGAGAATTCTCCTACGGAAAGATGTTTCGAATGAATTCAGAATATATTTGAAGAGCAAGCAGAAGAGGAAGTCTGAAACTACATTTGTAAGAAGTCTTAGTTTTAATTTAGAAATAGAGATGATGAAGCACAGCATTTCTATTTATTCTGAATACGTTCTTTCAATGCAACGTCGGGTAAAAGAGATGGTTTGCGTAGACAGTCCAGATCTGTGGAGCCATTTTTCCACAGAGGTTGTTGTCAAACCCAAGATGAACTTCCAAAATCATTGGGTGCCGCAAATTTAAAATGTCATAAAGACTAAAACGGAACTATTCAGAATCATAAAATCTAACATGAGAAATGTGGGTAACGATTTTGCATGTTCAAATCCCAAAAAAAGTATTTTTGTGTCGAATCACAACTGGCATTATGACTACTCGAAAAATAAGACATCTAACGAGCTACGTATTTGTTGGGAACAGAAGAATCTCATCTGAAGTAAGCTGCTGTAATCGATTAAGCTGGTTACAGTTTAAGCTGGTGGTATCGAACTTAATTACTTTGTTTAAAGAAAGAATCCTGACAAAGCTTTGCCACTTGTTACAAGATTAGAAATTACATACATACATACATACATAATTGGCCATTACAACCCTTCAGTCAGGATTACGGCCTAGCTTCTCACACCACTCATGTTGTGTGCGTTAATTTTATACGTGAGTGGCGGGACCTACAGTTTAACGTCGACTCCGAACGACAGAATTTTGAGAAACTTTTTCATGGCAGTTTATTTTACTCTCAGAGTTTTTGCCAGAAATCTGCTGAGAGGAAGTCGCCGAAGAAATATTTTTTTTTTCATATTTCATTTTTGATGTCTGACCTGGGATACGAACCCGGGCTTTACGAATAGTAAGCCAACACACTACCTACTACACCACGGCGACTTCAATAGAAGAAAATAACAGTTGGAAAGTTGTCTCTCTACCAACGGTATCCATGACGCAAATTAATTGAGAACGGAACTTACTTACTATATATATATGTATATTATATATATATAAAGGATATGTACCGAACATAATTGATTAGTTTGAAGTGTGTTTTGGCCGAAATATGCTACCACAAGTCATTTACATTTTGCAAGACTAGTTAAAAACTATTTAGAAAATAATGGTTGGCTAACTTTACCTTGCTCCCCTTACAGTCCAAACATTTCCCCACCCGACTGTCATTTATTTCGATCGAGGCAGAACGCTTTCACGGGATTACGTTTCACTTTATTCCTTATTTTTAAATTACACAACTAAAGTATTAACCAACTTGCATTGCAATCCGCCACTATCCTACATTCCTTTGCCTCTACGAATTTGTATGCGCCCCAGTTTAATGCTTTGCCATAAATTCTCTTACATTGTTGTTGTTGTTGTTTTTTAATTTAAAAATTTCTCTCATTTAGCCAATATATGTATTGTTTCAAGTGGTCTTGTTGTTGTTATTATTATTTCAACGCTTTTTTCCAATCTGTGTATCTGCACTTAGTTTTCGCTTTTTAAATACTGGCGGCCTTTGACTTGACCATCATGGTTATTATGGCTGGCACTGTTATTACGTTATATGGTTGCCCTTATTTGCAATGTCCAGAATATAAATGTATGAACGAATAAATGGATGCAGCTGTTTTCTTTCCGGTTTTTATGAGTATTTTATAAGGTTATGTTTATTGTTTTATGTGGTCAATTTCATTGAAAGTTGATTAACTTTTTCATTATTTTTCTTTTCTTGATTTTAATGAAATACATACGTTAAATTGGTTATCGATGTGTTACGCAATGACAGCACACGTAATATTTATTTCAGTTATATTTACTCGAAATACGGAAGATGAAAATCTAAAAAGTTTAAATGAAAGATTTGTTTTTCAGTTAGGATTTGTTTTAATTAGTCTCAGAGTTAGTTATCATGAAAATAATCAATGTGATGAAAAATGCTATGCACATACATACATACATATATTCCAAATTCAATTCCTCTCTGTCTGAGATCTTTGAATGCCACCTCGCAAATACGCAATTGACCCACTTCTGTACTTGTTTAGATGATCTGGATACCAGGATGGAGTTCTGTGCCACAAAGCTCTTGTCACTTTGAATATTCTGGGCGTTCTCTTTAAGAACGACGTTGACCTAGCAATCACTGGCAACAACGAGCACTATATGTCGATGATTACCAACTTCTTTTGACCTAAATCAGATGATCTGGATACCAGGATGGAGTTATGTGCCACAAAGATCTTGTCACTGTGAATATTCTGGATGAGCGAGTTGAGAGCATAGTCACCTCATGTAGTCTGACTTCGTTAGACTATTTCTTGTACGGTTTTCTTAAGCCGCAAGTGTATGCGAATGAACCACAAACGTCAACGGTTCTCAAAGTCAACATTACCACGCCATCGATCGAATTCAGTCTGATACATGTCTTGTCGAACATTTGAACGACGTTATATCCCGTACATAATGAAATTAGTAAGTCTTTCAAATGAATAAAAAAAAAATGTCGATGATATCGAAAATTAGGAAGCGCTGACAAAAGACTTTAATAACATTCCTTAGTGAATAAAACTCATAATTTATAAAAGTACAATTCGACGATGTACAACTTTATTTGAGAATATTAATTCACACTATATTATAAACTTAAACATATTCTTGACAGGATTTACAAGGCTATCCTGCTAAGGGCTTGAGTGTCAAGACCCTGGGTAAAATTTTTATTGGCAACCCTAATCTCGGGTTTGGCCACCGAATTAACATTTCATTGTTGCTTAAAATAATTTTTCTTTCGGATTTGATAGTTATTTCCTCATATCTTTCATTATTTCAATTCAATTTAATTTTAATAAAACTTTTATTTGCTGCTCAACGATATTAATTAATCGTTGAATATTTCTCTGAAATTAAAAATAAATCTTTGTTTACTAATATATTTTGAAATGAATCACCATAATTACAGTTACTTTTTATTTGAACTCAAAAACAACACTTAACATGAATCAAATTTAATGCTAATGAGACTTCAAATTCATTTCGTTTAAACGGCATATTTATTAATTTTTTTAAAAACTTGTTTTTTCTTTGTTTTTTACAATTTGTAGTGAGTTTTATAGCGTTTAACTCTTTCTTCTCTTCATCCACAGCAAACTCATAAAAATATAAAAAATTTCTTACAGGCGAACAGGTGATTTTAGCCAAAACATGAATGTGATTTGTTTTTTTTTTATAAAATTTTGTACTTACTTTTGAACTTAACTGCACGCAGAGGCTGCTTGTTGTAATGTAAGCATGCCAAATTGTAATTAAAAAGTGTCAGAAATGGCAACAATTTATGAATTTCATAAAAAACAAAACCAAAAGATTAATTAGTTTTCGAGGTATTTTGTAGAAGCATTTTACCGCTAAAATAAAACAGAGAAGGCGAAAATAAATGAAATTAAAAGCCATATAAATACATTTTTGTAAAAGAAAAGTTGTATAATAAATTCGGTGTTTCACTCTAATACTTCAAGGTTTATAGGACAATCTGCGTTTATTTTATTCTCGACTAAAATCTTTGTCTGTCAGCAAATGCATTAGCCAACCCGAAGCGAAAACGCGGCATAGATTACTGCATTCAGTTAACAAATACGAGCTCGATACCTTTTCCATCTAACAATAATTTTGGTTATAAAATATAAAACAGTTGAAAACAGCTGAACTTCCATCAGCTGAAACATCAGCTGTGTCCGACGATGAAATTCTCTCAGAACCATGGATTAAGTATTACGCCAGGAGGCTGCTCTATGCGTTATACTCAAAGATCATGTTCCCTACAATCCCAGATATATCTGTGCCGTTGTTCGGCAACCCATTGACCGGCATTACCATTAGCTACTCGATTAGCACATCTTGGTAATTAGATTTTCAACCATTGGGCTGCAGAAATAAAACCTTCTCTAATAGACAATATTCTTCTGTGGATCCACCGCATTATAAAGCTATATGTTTTATTGTTTCGAGGTCTCTTGGGTTATTTCACAACAGTGCATTGCATCAATTGTTCCTTAAAAAAAAAACGCCGAACACAAGGCATCACGTCGAACATTTTATTAAACAAGCTAAGCAGGCAATTGATATACTTAGCAGGTTCTAGTATGACAGGGTTGCCATCTATTGCTGCCCAGAAACAATGAGAAGCACAAAAATAACCTTTTTGCCAAACTGTGCACGTTTATAGCTTCAAAGCTTCACTGGGTAATTGCACAATGGCACACTGCATGATGACATAACTTCCGTCAACTGCAAGCAATTCACTTCCTATTAAATTTTCAGGTCAGCAAATAATAAATTTAATCCATTACACACAATTTCGTAATCCTTATCGATTGGAATTTTTCACTTTAACTTCCTTAGCAATAAATTTCTTTAAACAAATTTGATTTCAATTTCCTTTTTCCGTTGTTGGGTTTTGCCAGGAATCAACTTCCATTTCTTTTGACTTTTAATGCAATTCACTTTTAATTTTTTGTTTTTTATTGATTTTTTTCCAACCGTTTTTCGCTCTCTTTTATTTTCTTTTCGTTCGTTACATACGTATATTGCCTATTTGTTTTGTTCAGCATAGAAATTGTAAACATTGTTTTGCATTATCCTTGAATAATGTTGTTAGTTATTCTATGCCATCAGCAGGAAAAAACAACAAAAACAACTTTGGCAGCAACAGCAGAAAACAATGAAAAGCGGAATCGCAAACCATGTGTATTAAAGACGCATGTCAGACATTAAAATACTACGGAATACAAATGAAGAAGTTTTTTTTTGTTTAATTGTGGTGGTGGCTTTGGTCTCGTTACGTTTTGTAGAAGAAAAAAAAGCACTGGTGGTGGCTTACAGAAATGGCTCCAACTACAAGGAAAATCTTTCAATAGCCGTGTTTATTGGAGACTGAATAAATGGCTTGAATGCCAGATCTTAACCCAGCAAACAGGAAATCAAACGTCAGAAATAGAATGATTGAGCTATTTAACTCTGTACGTTTGGAAACAAGAAATAATTTCCCGGAGCTAATTCCGGATAATATGACGAACGGGAGCAGCTTACAACTCTATTCATGGATTTTTTTACGGACATCGCACATTGATTGCACAAGCTTTCGTAGCCCTGGTGAAAAATAATCTCCTTTTTCGAAAAAAAGTTCGTCATAATTTTGATTGGTTAATAAGTTGATAATTGTGAAGTATCTTTGCGCCGATTTGTTCCGAGTATTTTTACTGTTACTTTTATTGCTCTGAAATATTATGTATTGTGAATGCATTGTATGTTTGGTGCGTGTTGCAACCCAGCACAAAAACTTTTGCGAATTGAGGATTGTCACAGGATTGTGTTTTAGTCGGTGGTAAGCAAATCCATGTAAAATGCCTATAACTCGCACGATCTCCAGCACTTTCAATTTCCGATTGACCACAACTGTACAGTAATTTTTTCAACTGTTGCGGGAGTATGTCCAAAATATTCGGAGTCTTCATACGGCAACTATCAGGTACCTTAAGGGCTTATTAACTTGACATATTTGACTGATAAATAACAGACAAAGATAGAGAATATCAACGGTTGTTTCTCTTGTAAAGAAAGGCGAAATCTGGCTATCACCGACTATAGGTTAATGAATGAATTTTTAACGGGAGCAAAATTGAGTACGTATGCCTTCCCAATGCAATTGAGTTAATAACGAAACCATAGATAAATAGAAACAAAATAAAATAGGATCTGACTATCATAATATTTTTGCAAATTGAAGTAAATAGTATAACGACATGTACTCATTTCTGCTTCACTCTATATATTGTTGTACCTTTCTCTAAAGTCCTCCCTACTTTCGAAATAAATATTTGCAAACTTTGACAAACTAAATCTTGTCAATTTCTCATTCCATTTTAGCCAGTTCATACTATATTTGTTGCTTAGGCCCTATGTTTTAACAAAGGCTTTGAAGAAGTGAGGCAAATAGGAGGATAAAATTACAGCGGCATTTCGTATGTGCTCTAGATGTGTGTCAGCAAAGTTAACACTAAAACTACTTAATTTTTAAGCAGAACCTAGCATGGGAACTCACCGTTGTCTACTAGATATGTTGTTGGGTTATTAGATGTGAGGACACGGCTAAAACCGTAGGTTAGACATTTCCAACAAAACGAAATATGAATAAATATTCTTTCGGCGACTGCCTCTAAGCAGTCTTATAGCAAAAACTCTGAGAATAAATAAAATTTCCATGAAAATTTTTCTAAAAAATCTGTCGTTCAAAGGTAGGACCCGCCACTGATGTATAAAATTTACACACACAACATAAGTCGTCTTGAGAAGCTAGATCGTAATCCTGACTGAATGTTTGTAATGAATAATTATGTATGTATGTATGTACAAAGCAGCGTTCAAAAATTGTGCAATCACGTTAATGAAGATCCTGATTTGTTCAAAAATTGTCATGAGTTTTTATTGTTCGAATGCTAATGACTACGGGACCAAGTCTTAATATGAAGCAAAATTCTACCAAAGTCGAAGTTACTCTCATTGTTTTGCCTGATATATATTAGGTAGTACTTTATATGCCCCTCCGGCTTTTCCGTACGGTTAATAAGTTTCAGTAAGAATTACATGAAATAAGTGGTTTATGTGGAACAATATTTAAATAATTTCTAAATTTTTAGAGAAAAAAAGTTCCTGATTCATTTATCACAATAGCCCTAAATGCTGACCTAAGTGGGAGCTATTCCTTCCAGGAGAACCGCCACCTAAAATTTTCAATTTAGTTCTTTCAATCTACAGGAACTTTTTAGTTCGAGTTTGAAATGTATCCTGCATGTTTACTGGGAAGGCAAAAAGTCCTTTTAACACTCATTCACATAGGCTGTAAACTGATAAACACACAGTCAGCCAGTCAGTCAGTCTGTCTGTCTCTCTCATTGCTGTATAAGTGAGTAGGCGTTCAGATTTTTTTGGGGGGGCATAAGGGTGACTTCTAAATGTGCAATTTTTCTAGGTTTGCATCAGTACTGAAGTATTTGCTTGAAATAAACAGATTCCCATTCCAATAGCGATAGACTGTTAAGTCGGTTGGCGCTACCGTTGGCGTCACTATGATGTCGTTTAGTTTCTGTTTCGTTTTTATATAATTTTTCCTTTTTATTCTCTTTTTCTATTTTCAGTTTTTTTTCTCCTTTTTAATAAAGTTTTTGTTATTTTTTGTAAGCAGAAAAATGAAATGCATTTATAAACAATTTTATTCTTATGGTTGGATGAATGGCATGACTAAATTGAATTGCAGGAATACCTATTTGTTATTATAGAACTTTTAATTTTATACACTCTATACAACACACTCCTTAACAAATAAGAATACATAAAAGTATTCTAAAGTAAGCACTTACGTATAGTTGAAGTACACAGAGAAAATTTTGAAAGGCAAAAAATGAGATTAACTTTCTTCTATAAATGTAGGGTTTTCATATGGTTTTTCTTTTGTCAGTGTAGTGTTGAATATCTTTAATTTGAAACATCATTTATTTAGTCAAATAACTGCCATTTACGAATATAGATCGTTTAACTAGCGAAGAACGTGTAAAAATAGTCAGAAGTGGTGATTTAAATGTGCCGAATTTTTTAGTATCAGTGGTGAGTATAGTCAGCATAATTGAACTTTTGTGCCAGGATTTGGCAAGAAATTTAAAGAGACTGTGCATCACCGCAATGTACGCAAAAAAATACTGCTTCTGTTAGAAGTGTGGCAGATAATCCAAATTTTTTTCGATTTCATGTCGTTTACAGCAATTGGACGTTTACAATGTAGATTATCACTCGTTAGTTAGGTCAACAATCAATTTGCTGCATATGAGAATCGAATAATGCTGAAGTGATTGTGGAAAAGACATTGACTTCGGAAAAAGCGATGGTTTGGGGCACATGATGGTCTGTGCGCATATGGGGCTTAAAGCACTCAGAAGAGATTCTGGAAAAAACATTGAATTTGGAAAAAGAGTCTGTTTGGTGCGCATTATAGTCTGGAGGTATTATTGGTCGTTATTACGAAAGTGTTCCTAATGCAACTTTTGTCGTCAATTTGGAGAGCTATGGCCATAAGACAACCGACTTGTTCGGTTAAAAATGAAAATTATGCACAGGACGGTATGCGGTTTCAAAAATACGGTGGCACGAATGTGGCTTAATTGCATGAGAAGTGTCCAGAAAGCGTAAATTTACGTTTTGCCAACGTCAATTAACCAAAATCATGAGACTTAACGACGTTAGACATTTTCTATAGCGCCACGTCAAATACCGTCACTACGTGTATACTATAATCCACTGACGTTGGATTATTTGAAAACCCACATTTGTCAAGTTATCGTCGACATATTGCCCGAAATATATGTAAAAATGGTCGAAATCTATTTGAAAAGGATCGATTGATTTAACCCACACAGTGGCAAACATTTAGTTGACATTGTATCTCATTCATATTAGCAAGGTTGAAGCTTTATAAGAGTTTAGTTGAAACAATTAAACCGTTCATAAATAACTTCTATTAAATGTACCGATTTTTAGGACTCTGTGGTTCAAAAACTGAAAAGTCTTCATGGTATCTGTTATTTATATTTCTATAGTACCAAAAAGTACTTTTAAAGTACTAATTCGGTTATATTTCTGTTGTTGAACGGCCTAAAGCCTTTTAGCGATTTAGATAAGAGATGACAATAGAAAACTAAAAGAAAGCAGAATTAAATTAAACTGCGCTGAGTTGCTAGTCATGAGAGCTCTATTGGTAGTCAGTAACTCGACAAGAGTTTAGCCAACAAAGGAACCTAACTAAATTCTTTTGGAGGATGTAGCTAATCAGTAACCTAACTGCTTAAACAGCAAAGAATTCTGTTATCATTTCGTATTACTAGAACTCTTTTTTGGCATAGGTATGTGGAATGTTGTTTATAGACAAACTTTTCATAAAATTGATCAGGCTGGCCATACCCTCAACGGCGTTACTATTGAGTTACTCAATAGAAAAATGTAGATTACGTTACTATACAATCAAAAACCTTTAAGTTTTAAATTAACTTCTAGAGTCTCTTGCATAGAATATCTTTTAATGGTCTTGGGCAGTCAAAACGGTAAGTTAAATTAGGTCCTTAAGTCCGTTGGGCATGTACGAATATAATTTCATGGTTAAAAATTATAAAAAAAAATGTAGATTAGCTAAGTTTTGAACTTGGTGTTATAGCTCTGTGATATTTAATGCATTTCACTTTCATTTTCGCGAATAGAATTCCTTTTTGAAATTGCAATATTAAGCAATAATTTGCTTATGCGACACACCCTTATTTTAGGCATAGCAGTCCAATCATAATTTCCATAAATTCCCACGTATGTAACTCGAAAAATTTGGATCAGAGCCACAAAACAAATTTGGCCGTCCCCAATCTAAAGAAAAAGTTTCAAATTTCGCAACTACTCGTAACATCTTGACTGAAATGTCAACAATATCTTTATAGTGTGATCATTTTTTGTTACTCTTGTTGTTGCTGTTGTTGAACTAAACAAATATTTTTGTTAAGTTTAGTGTAACAAGGTTTTTAAGGCATGTACTTCTGGTATAGAACAAAAAAAATTAATGCTTTGCCCCCAATCTAAAGAATAGACAAATAAAAACATTTTCCATTTTTTTTTTCTTTCTTTTACTCTTTGTATTACTTGTACTTTTTAGAATAGAAAAGCAATTGAAAAGAAAAAAAGAAGGACAAAAACACGAATTCATTTTATTGTGGGGTCGGCCGTTTGTATGAGAAACAAACCCCCAGCCTGATACAGAACATTTAGTCTCCACATAAAATCATTGATTTCCATGTGTGAACACTATTAGATTTGGTTTGAGGCAAAAAAGGCATTCATTTGTTTGATTAAATTTTTGCACAGGATATAGAAATACACCGTTATGTATAGAGTTCCCATTTAATTTTTTCCCCTTTTTTATTTGCTGGTGTTGTTTCTACTCTCCAGAGTTTAAATGGTTTCATGTTGCATGTGTTTTATGCTTGTGTTCTTTGTTCTTTGTTCGGTTTCGTCGCATTTCAGTTGAGGTTTTTTTTATCCTTTCGGTGTCCTTCGTAGCTTCTTTCATTTGGTTTGTAATTCGTTGTTGTTGTTGCTTTAATATGCCCGCAAAGTTTAAAGTTCTCATATTTCTCTGTTGTCTGCCATTACAAATTGATACAGAGATTCGTTTATTGTCATATTTTCAAATTGATTAGTTTTTGTTTCAATTCTTCAATAATTTTTTTATTTTTATTTACGGAGTTAATATTCGTTCTTCTTCTTCGCTGCAGCATTTTGTATTATTTTCTGGCTGTAGTAAACTTGTTTAAAAAAACTCCCTTTAATAGATTGAATTTTTATTTAGATTGTCTGCTATGTTTCCAGACTAGAAAAATATTTGTTTTAATATTTTTATATTTTTTTAATTAAAAAAAATTTCATAAGGGAGTGTGCTGTTATGACTGTTCAAAGATTATTTTTCTTTTGGAAAAAGTGTATGTTTATATATGCATAGAAACACATCTGTATACATATATGTACATAGTTAGGTTGATTCTGTGTTGAAGAACTTTAAAGCAGCCGGATCAGCTTTCCTTTTCTGGATAGACTTTAAAAATGGTGGACCACCAGTTTAGCTGAACAACACATCTGAAATATATTTTACAGCATATTAATGTTGTGTGAGACTTTTATTTTTGAACTTGTTTTCAATATCATACATATATATGTACATACATAAAAACTTACGACCTAGCTTCTCACACCACTTATGTTGTGTGAGCTAATATTACACATGGCTGAGAGGATGTCACCGAAGGAATATTTCTTTTTATCGTATTTCGTTTTGTTGGTGCTGTCTACTTGCTAGACTATGGTGACTTTAGCAAAGATTTGCTAATGGAAATTCGGTCCATAAATTCATTTGCATTTACTGGTGTTACAACCATAAAATATAGCGTATTTGATCTTTGATGGTGTCTGTTTATCATTACAAAATCTGATCTTTTCAACTTCTCTCTGTCGTACTGTGATCCAAGCTAGCTTACTAAAGTAATCTCTTGGGAAAAAATGAATTTAGTTTTTACTACGCCTTATAATTGTTCGTTATAATTTCCTCGTAATATCGCAACGATATTTCAGCTTATTTTGGGAAGTAAATTCAGTGAACCATACATACCATTTAAGCTATTTATTTCAATACAATCCTAATTTGTTGCCACTGTTTAAATATTTCTTCGTTATCTGAAACACCATCTTTTTTCTTAAATATTTTGAACGCCAAGAAAGAAAGCAAAAAAATGAAGAAAACAAAAGGCAAAAACTGTATCCAAATGAATACAAGCAATTCCCATAAATGCTTTATCGCATCATATATGTATTAATTGAAGCATTAAAGTATAATAAAAACAAGTTCATTGATACCGTCTGTGCGCCAGACTAAATGGCTGATTGTTTTAATGATTCCATGTTCAGTTCTCTTCTTGTCTTTTCTTTACAATTCCTTTCATTCCATGCCGTTCTCCATGTAATTTTCATTCCTCAAATACTTGTTTTATTTAAATTTTTTCATTTTGCGGAAACATGTCTGATTAGTCATTTCAATGGTATTCACAAAAACAACATCAGCTCAGTTCAGCTATGAAATCTATTCCAATACAAGGTGACAATGGTGGTGACTAATTGTTAAGCGCCTCAACCGCACCGTACCATTACACTAATGCCCACCCATTCTCACCATCGATGCAGACGAAAAGAATTTAAAATTTTGTGGTTAAACAATAGATAGTGGTGGCAATAGGTACGTAGTAAACGACATCAGGAACAATAACAAACAGCCACAGGTTATTTGTGAACGTTAGAGATCATAGCGTGAGCTAAAGTGTTTTCAAGAAAGAGGAACGTGAGCAACGAAAGTATTTCATTCGTTTGAATGATAAATGTTGTGATATATTTTAATCGGGTAGCTTTAAGCAACTAATAACCGCATTGCTTTGTTCACTTGCTTCTTCGTTTTTCGATTACAGTGTTACAGAGGATCAATATAAAAATTTCTTCAAATCTATTGTTTTCTGTCAGCAGGTGATTTTTTGAGGACGTACTTTTTGAGGATTCCGACTCGTTACTCCTAGAAGCAGAGTGTTGCTTAAATCTAGAATGTGCTTGGTTGTGATATAGAGTGGGCAACCAATTTACTTGCCTTTCGGTACAGAGAAAATTGCAGATGTTATTGACTTTTAGGTGATCGTGATCCTGACACGAAAGATCTGGAAGCAAATTATTCATTGTGTCTTGCGACCAGGAATTTTAAAAGACCTGATGTGGGTTCAAAAGGAAACAGAGCTCTGACGAACATAAAAAGTCCATTCGTAAAAACAAATGCAATAATACCGGACAGATTCCATTGGTTAACAACTTGCAGCAAACCTCATTCAACTCTTCACTGATGGATCCAGATCACGCAATAAAGTCGGATATGTAATCTTTTCGAAACAGCTGAAGGGACATCTAACCTTTGCAGTACCAAATTATTGCAGTACTATTCAGCCTGAAATAATGGCTATAAATATTGCCGCCGTTCGAATTTAGTATCGCAGTATATCAAATGGTGATATACGCATATTTACCGACAGTAAAGATTCCCTAGAGAATATGTACACCCCATATAGGTTCCTGAACACAGCGACATCGCAGGTAACGACAACCCTAACGCAGTTGCAAAAGCAGGTACAATTCAATTGAACTCTTGTATGGGATTGGCATTACTCTAAAGGCGAACAAACAAATGGTCTCACAGCAACTTCATCAATTTGCAAATGTGTGATGAAATCATGAATCTACTTGCAGAGAAACCGGCCTGATCTGAACCGATACGGATACATATATCAGAATTTGCATTTAATCAATCAAGATTCCACTTAAGGATCCTAACCATCCTAACCTAAACTAACCATGGGGTACTATATTAAGGTCAGTCAGACATTTAACATTGGACTAAGAGGCCTTAGTCGTAAAATGACATGGATTCGATAATGTGTTGGTCTCCTACGAGTAGTAGTAGTGATCTTGTTACAATGCTAACTGGGCGTAATTGGTTTGCAGTCTCAAATGGATTTAATTGGCTTTTCAATATGACTTATTCTTTTGCAATGACTTACCAATTGCAATCGTCAACAGTCCATGTGACTACTAAAGTCACAGTCATGTGTCCATCTCTTGTGCTAATATGGCATTTGATTCCCCAAACTTATGGAACTTTGGAATTATTTGTTTCGTGTTAACGTCTTTCATGGGCGAACAGTTTGTCGTCTTTAAGCGCAGTGTAAGCACAGATGTTTGAATGTTAAATTCATCCTCTCTTTCGCTCACTCTTCCTCTAAATTTGTCTTTGCTGTGTCGCCTTCATAAATGTCTAAATATTTTTGCTTTTGTTTTCACTTCATTGTTTATTCTGTTTTGATGTCTTTTTTCGTTCTTTGTTTGTTTTTGTTTTTGTTTTTCATTTTCATTTGTAAAACATTCAATTTAAGGAAATTAAAATGAATAGAATAGAGAATGGAAACAGATGGAGAACAAACACTGTTCCTTTGTTTCAAATCTCTTCCTAAAAAGGGATTTCAATGTAAAATCCCAACTTAGAGTGGGTAAATACGAGGTAAACTCAGTTGTAAGTAAACATTTTGAATATTTTGTATGTGAAACACATACAACGCATGCTAAATAATTTCGTATTCTTATGAAAAACCTTTTAAGATTTAATTAATTCATTTCGTACACATTCATTTTCACTTATTCGTATTCATATTCATATTATTCATGTATCCTCTACAAGGAGGAGTATTTGAATCTTACAATGAAATCCTATAAAAGTCTGAATACAAATTTAAATTTTAAATTTAAGCAGCAGCTGCTATTTGCGTGCACAATGCAGGTTAATTATAATGAACTTCAGATTATTTGATTTGAGGGGAGAATAGATTACAATTGGAGAAGGTAGATGAAACCTTGTTTAAGACATTTGGGGTCAAAAGATGGTGTAAACGTTCCATATTTAGTGTCGGTAAATATTGGTATAGTACGATACGATATACTGTGATACTGAGTTCGTACATCAGTCAGCTTTATAGCCAATATGGCTACCTGACCGTCAGATAGAAATCAGGTAGTGTAAGAGACAATCTAATATACAGATATTCAGATGAGAATATTTACTACATGTGATTTTTTCACGTAATTTGGATTTGGAGATGAAATCCGTTGTCATAAAAGGATCTTATCGATAACTTCGCTATAAAACCATGAACGAAAGCGGTTTCAGATAACGTACCCAAAATGTTGGCATTACCGTAGTAGTTAAAAAGTTCAAGAGTGTCTTAAAGTTCTCATATCACCTCTTATTATGACACCTCTATTCTCATAATACGCTCAAGGTGGGTCTACTTTTCGCTAAATCCAACCACTGTACCGCAACCCCATAGAAGATAGTTGTTTTGATTACAAAGTCGTATAGCCAGTAGAGTTAATAACCCAGTTTGCCGCCTCAGTGGCTCTGGATTGTTTATTCAGCTTCCAGTTTCTAGTTTGCTGTCTAATATGATGCCAAAATATTTGGCTCTATTAAGCCTGTTAGAGTGAGAGCTACTGCGTTAACAGAACGAACTCTGCTTTGGTTAAACTCGTTGTATCATTTCTTTAGTAATCTCATTGTAGATTCCAATATTACCGAAAATATGTTTGTGTTATTGCCTGTAATCGCTACAACCACGTTATTTCATAGTCAATAGTCATGCTAGGGCTTCGTTCCTTTGCCTTCAGTAGAGAGTTAAGGCTGAGTTTCAACAGTAGAGGTGGAAGTATACCTCCTTGTTATGAACCTAGGATTGTCACTTTAGCGATATTCGATACGCCTGTACCTTAGCACTTTTTAACAAAAGTGTGTACGGTGAAGTCGCCGTAGTCTAGCAGCTAGTGTGTTGGCTTATTAGACGTGCAGCCAGGGTTCGAGCACCAGGCCAGACATCAAAACAAAATACAAAAAGTATTTCTTCGGCGACTTCCTCTCAGCAGATTTCTGGCAAAAACTCTGAGAGTAAATTAAAATTGCCATGAAAAGTTTCTCAAAATGCTGTCGTTCGGAGTCGACTTTAAACTGTAGGTCCCGCCACTCTTGTATAAAATTAACACACACAACGTAAGTGGTGCGAGAAACTAGGTCGTAATCCTGACTGAAGGGTTGTAATGACTGATTATGTATGTGTACGGTGTACGCAAGATTAATATGCTGTTGTGTCATGATTTTAAAACCCACTCCGGTTTAAGGTTATTGAAAGCGCCATCTACATATATCAAAGACAGCAATCAGAGTATATTCCTTGTAGTATAGGTTGTAGTAGGTTTTTCAGAGGTTTCCAGAATCTCCATCCATAGGGAACATCCCTGGAAAGTCATGTAACACTTATTTGAGAAAACAGCAAAGAGCAATACTATTACACCAAAGATAAAAATTCAAAATGACGATGGCATCATACTCGTACCAGCTACAGTAGACCAAACGCCTGCTTAACTGTGAAAGAAAATATTGAATGAAGAATGCAAGGTAAATAAAAACCCGAAAACCAACTCAGATGATGGCAATATTTTGTGAAGCCCTAGCGAAAGAATTTTAAAAATTAAAATTAAAGATTTTTGTTACAATTTTCATTTCATGATTGGAAAGTATTTTACATTTTCATTATTTCTTTTATTATTAGAGTTTTTGACCGAATTTTTACTTCGTACCGCATTTCGCATTAGGAAACAAGTTGGTTGTTGTAACAACAAAGTATGTGTGAAGAAAACGCATTTCCATTTCACTTGTAGAACAAATAAGAAAGCGAGATTTACAAGTTTACATACTGTTCGACTAGAAAAACTTCTGCTCACATCATGTTCCATTTTTTAAGGCTTAAGATGAAAATGCTTAAATACAATATGTAAGTATGTATGTCCATATGTATTACAAACAATTTTCACTTTTTGACATGTTAATGGAACATCATAAATTCATAACAGTTTTCGTTTTTCTTTTTTTTTTAAATAAATTTTTTTATAAAATTCTTGTAATAAAAATAGAACTGGGCTAACGGCTTAAAAATGTCACAACTCGTTTGTAATATTGTTTTTATTGTAATACTACAGTAATTTTATAAACTTAGCAGTCAAATACATACATAATAATATTGCAACAATAGCAGTCATTTTCATTGACCCACATCCTTAGATCAGACACACTTATGCCATGCATTCGTAGTCATGCCAAGGAAAAGCATAATTTTCTCATGCAACGCATATGGTCGCCAGCATATGTATGCGGCTATGACCCGGCATATGGTATTTTCGTCGTTTTTTTTTTTAAGAGTCATGCATGTTGTGTCAAGCTTTACTATACAATTGCATGAATTCCAGCCATAAGAAACACGCAATAGAAAAACGTATTTTATTTTAATTACTATTATAGGGTTGCAGCGAAACGTTTCTTAAATAAAATAATAATATTATCTGTGAAAAAGTGTGGTGGACATACTTCATTGACTATTACAATCCTTTAGCTAAGATTACGGCTTGATTTCTCACATCAAATATTTTCTGCATCGATTGACGGAACTTACAGACATACAGTTTATCATCGAATCCTAAGTACAAATTCATGAAGATTTTCATGATAATTTTTATTTACTTTCAGAGGTTTTTCAAGGGGTCGCCGAAAGAAATATTCTTCTTATATTTCTTTATTTTGAAAATGTCAGAGCTGAGGTTTGAACTCTCAAGTGCTTGCATAGAAAGTCTATACATTACGCACATCTTCGGTCCAAACACAGTAGAAGGCAAACAGTTACGTTGTGGGTTTTAATTTTATACATGAGTGGAGGAACCTACAGTTTAAAGTTGATTCCGAACGACATATTTTTGAGAAAGTTTTCATGGCAATTTCATCACTCACAGAGTTTTTGTTAGCAATCTACTGAAAGGAAGTCGCCGAAGAAATATTTATTCATATTTCGTTTTGTTAGAGCTGGCTGACAGTGGACTTACGTCTAATAAGCCAACACACTACGGCGACTACATCTTATTTAACATCACATTACCTAACAAGCTACATATGATATTTGATGAAAGCTTTAGTTTCGTTCACAAAGCTTCTGTAGCTCCTTATTCGATTTCCGATTTTTTTTTTGCTTCCCTGTCGCATTATTTTTAACAACGATTCTCCAGCTAAATCTCCTGGGCATATAATGCTCTCTGAGAAAATTTCTGGTATAGTTATGTTGAAACCATAGCCATTTAGTACTACTCTTTCCACAAAGAGATAGAGAGAGAGAGTATGGAAAATTTAAAATTTGAGTATGTTGTTTTCGAAACTAAGACGGTATCTATGATATTCGTTGTTGATATTATTCTCTTTGGGGGTTCACAACTCTTCTGGAAAAAATTCAAAAACCATGATGAAGCATTGATTTTTCTATGACTATATTAGAAATGAAGATGTTTAGATTTGCAGTAAAGTTCTGTTAATCACTGCCCAGAAATACAAATAATTTTAAAAAATAATTTCAGGCCCTGTATTCATTCAATTAAGAATCACCCCGATATTTGAACGTAGTTATACATAGAAATTTCGCGGATTTTTTAGATTAGAAAATAATACAACATAATAGTAGCAATGAACTTCACAATTCACTTTTACCTTAGAAACTAATCTTTTATAATAAGAAGTCGTTTAACAAAGTTTTATACATTTTTTTTTTGATTTTCTTAGTTTCTGTCTACAAATAAAAAAATTATTTGCAATCCCTTAAAATCTTTTAAAACTTTTGAGTTTCTTAGTTGAACATTTATGCACCCAAGCCATTAATACGCATCGTTCGAATACCATCACTTAGATGCCATTATTCTAAAAAGCTTTTTAATACCATCATCGTATCAAAGTTTAGTTTTAATGGCTTTGTCTGTGTAAAACTGCTTATTCTTAGATTTTACTTTTCAAAGCTACACTTGCCATGCACATGCTTGAAAAACTTTTCAGGTTTTTTCTCTTTTTTTTTTTGCTTTTCTCTAATGCATGCAAAACTATTTAAATCTGGGTCATGTTAAGGACTTTATTTTTGGGTACAGGGACGATACATTTATTGTGTTGTAATCGTATATTAAGTGATGTCGATGAAGTATTTAATGCATGCGAGAGTGTATTTCTCAAAAGCTGAGTGCCTTTGCAAGAAATAGTATTTAAAACTTTTTGTTTAATACGTACATGAGAAATTCAATTTGTAAATTGTAAAGAATGGATATTGTTTTAAAAAGATTTCTTAAAGAAATTTCAATTATATTGTATGAGTACAGATTACGGCCGATAACTATAGTTTCGATATAGTCAGTTAATTTGTGTATCTTGGCTCCGTCGTTGCAACCAAAAATGATGTCAGCCTGGAGATCAAGCGTAGGATCATTATTGCCAACAATTGCTACTATGGTCTCAATAGACAGTTGAGTAGCATGACCTCTATCGAAAGACAAAACTAATACTCTACAAAACACGCTTCTTTATAGCACAGAATTTTCTTCAAATTCTGTTTGAGAAAAAAAATGCTTAAATATTTCTATTACTTTAAATGAAATATGATGTACTTCAAAAGTATTTATTATGATTAATTATAAATCCAGTAATTAAATATTTAACCTATTAAAACTATTTCCATACATTGTTCACCACCTTGTAGTATTTAAAATCTCAAGCGGTATGAACTGATGTCAAATTGTACCACAATTTGCATACAATTTTATTCATGTACACCGACCTTTCGCCTAAAAATTTTTTATGGCCACAATAAAAGTGTATTTATCATTGCATCGCATTACAAATTATACAAAAAATAATAGAAATAAAAAATAAGTTGAAATAATATTTTCTAGCCGCAACATTTTCACACGCGACAATTAATGTCATGCAAAAGAAAGAAAATAAAAGGAAAAAAGGTGAAAGAACTTTTTAATTCCGATTTGGTTGTACATGTGTATACTGTTGGCCTGCAACTATTTTTAGATTTTTTTTCCATTTTTAATTAAAAGTTTTGTCTTGTTCTTCCTGAATGGTGAATAATTTTTTTTTTGCAATTATTTATCGATTTTTATAGAAATTTTATTAAATGTCATGAATGAAGTCTCTATTGAAACATGTCAAAGTTTTTAAATGTTAAAAGTGAAAATTATGCTGCTACACTCGTGATAAAATGTTGCAAAAAGGCGTTAAAATATTCACTTAAAATAAGAAATAATCACTGAATTAAATTGAGGAAGTTGCGTGCATTAGTAGTCTAGTGGGTAGGGTGATAGTTTATTAGTGTAAGAGTTGTGGGTTCAATTCCCACCTGAGATTCTGAGCATATGGCCTTAGCTATTCCGTAAGTCTGAATGATCTTTGTATCAAAAACTCTATTCTAAATTAAACAAGATTGCAAACTTTAAATTGGCTTAACTTAACAAACGGGCTATTGTCCTCTGGGTAGGCATGCCGGATAACTTGGCATTCCGCAATATAACTTTTGCAGGAACTGTGTGTCTGAGAAGACCGAAGAGTCTGTATTTCACCGCGTAGAGAAGCGTGATCTGACATTGTTCCACCAAAAAAAATCTGCATTATTGTCCACACTTGTATCTCTACTAAATCCATCAGTATAAAAATAAAGAATTTCAGACGGTGTAACTGTAACCTCCATCAGAATGAGAAATGGAAATTTCTGTTTAAGAAAGGAAAGCTAGAAGCAATAAATAACATGTTATGAATGTTATTACTGACTGCCGGAACTTCGAAATCCACTGTTAGTCAACAGATCGTGGATCGTGCGCTCAATAATTCTATATTTCATATTGTAGAAACGATTCAATAATATCCTGTAATAATAAAACAAAACATAAAATATAAGCATGGGGATCTCTAAGTCTCTTGCGCATATTTTATTCCTTTGTTCTACTATAGAATATAATCCAGATATTTGATATTCTCAGTCAAGTGAAGCCGTTTAGTTTCGGATATAGGATAGGCGGTATCTTATATTTTCAGGCTAAAACAGTTTAATGGATACCAGTTGCCTCTTCCGGCTATCTGGCACACAAATATATTATGCAATAACAGCAGCAAACAATTTGCAGTCTATTATTTTATTTATTTATTTATTAATTACAATACAATTACAAATTATATCCTAATTATATACGAGCGAAGTAACTTGACTATTTGCTCGGTGTAGTGTCACAGACCAGAGTCTCTGGTGGGAATCGAACCCACGACCCTCACGCTAATAGTCTAGCACACTACCCACTAGACTACCAGGGCACCCACTATTATTTTATATTTTTTCTTTTCTTTAAACTGGAGATGTTTTTAAATTCATTATTTTTATTTCGAATTTCTTTTTGTAAACAACAAAATAATACAAATAGCAATATTGAGTATATTATTCCATCCATAACCAGATTTTTACATGGATTTACTTAAAATGTTTACAAAATCTCCAGGCATTCTTAACAAATTTTATTCAACATATTTGAAAGTCAAATTATTGCTCTTTTCATTCAAACCATTCATACTCTTTTCCTGAAATTTGTCATCATCTTTTAAAGTCTAAAACCACACAATAATATACACGGGTTATGTACGTTCTTAAATCGTTTTCACTGTCAGCATAAATACTGTCATCAATATTTTAAATGGAAACGATGTTGACGATGTTTATGACAACATGCCAGGACATTAATGATGTTTTGCTGACGACAGCGACAACGTTACTGTTGATGATAATGATGATGATGACACCTAAAAAATGTTTTACATAAAAAATAAACCCCACCCTTAAGCGTATTTACACAACACATCCTTTACAAAATTGTTGATGGCTTTATTGTTCCTGTGTTGTGTTGTCTTTGTACGAGTATGTCAATATCAGGTCAGGTCGAACGAAATAATAAAAAAAAAATGAAAATGAAAAACATTCCTTCCATGCAGAAAGGGAGTTGAAGTTATTTATACAGCTTTGTTAGCTTTGTTAGCGTTCTTTACAAAATAGAACCTTGAGCATAGAATTTAAAAGCAGTGGCATGTGGAGTTTATTATATAATTTGTAACGTTATCATGAGTTATTTTGTACCAATTTGGATTCATCTGCAATGGGGTTAAGTGAAGTATAACATTCAATATTTTATCATTTTTTTTAATGGTTATTAAGCACGACAAATGGTATTCCTTTTCGAGCATAAATGTTTTCTATTAATTTTTAAGAATCTTAGAAAAGAGTTTTTATTTTTACATAAGAAAAGTCTAAAATATGGGTTCTTGTTATCGAATCATAAATATGCAGAGGCTTTACATTACATGTGGAATTATTTTAGAGCTTAAAGAAAATTTTCTTATTTAATTGGTGGTAACAACCCTTTAATCGGGATCACAAGCTAGGTTCCCACACCACCCATGTTCTTTGCTTTAATTTTATCCATTAGTGGCGGGATCAAATGACAGATTTGAGTTCATGCCACAAAACTGCTGAGAGTGCATCGACAAAAGAAATATTTCTTTTCATTTTTCGTTTCGTTTGATATATCTGAGTTGGGTTAGAACCACGGGCACTCGTCTAATACGTCTACACATTACCCACTTGACTACTTTAGCTACTTCCTTTTTCGCTACATATTCGGAATGAAATTGTTTCTATTTGTACAGAAAATATAATGCAAAATCGCAATGGTGGCCATAGAGATCCTTTGATGACAACCCAAGTTTATTCCCTTACGTTCTAGTCGTTTACACAATAACTATACTTGAATGCCGTGAATTGAGGCAGCTATGATACTGATCCCCACAAAATCGTGAAATTATAGAAACTATGATAATGGCAAAATCTTAGGTATTGTATACACGATAACTGAACCTGCTTTCGATTCTGATTATTTCACGAAATTATGGAATATATGGAATAAGTTACTTAGTAGATTAGATTATGCAATAAATACTATTATAATCACGGTTTACGACTCCCTGAGAACGTCATTCAAGTATACGCTGACGGATCCAGATACGGGACGAAGTCGTTTGAGGAATCTTTACAGAACAACTGAATTTTAGATTGCCCCATGCATTACTCGATTATTGTATTTAGGTCGGAAAAATGGCTATAAAGATTGCTGCAATGGCATAGTTCATCGGAAGTTCTTTTCTTAAGATCATATTATCAATAGAGCGCATAGCCTGGTAATTATGAATGGCAATCTCTATACTCTCCATTTTTCGAGAAGTTTTCGTTAGTCAACTTTTCAACCAATAATCGATATGGATTTCCATTTTATATTTTATTTTGAAATATGTAACTCGATGAATAGCTTCACCAGCTCTGCCTCAACAAAGTTCTGTACCACTACACTCATTACAACAACCAAATACAATTAGGCAGACAACGTTATTTGTAGGCAATCCTATAATTTTAGGACCTATTACAGTCAGTCAGTCGCATATGTAGCTGGAAAAAGTTGATTTAAGAAACTTGAACAAAGTAAAGAAATAATAAATATGAAAGAGATTATGTGAAGTAACTTACAAAAATTGGCTTTGCCATAAAGCTTCTTACGGAATTGCAAGCAATTAAATGAATTTTTAATGTCAGTAATTAGAAACGTATTGTGCATATATGCACATATGCTGGTCTTAGTCACAAGGATGAAATTTTTCCTAGTATTTATGCGGCAGGGTATTTTAGTTTCAGACTCAGCTCAATAGTTCAAAAACAATTTTTTTTTCATTATTCAATAGAAAAGGAAAATAAAAAAAACGTGTTAATATTCATGAAAGCAAAAACATACCAACATATGTATGAAGCTTTAATACTTAACAGACTGGCAGTCGCATGAAGTCAATGAATGGATGAATGACATACAAGTCACCAACAAATAGACAGACTATCTGACAGATATTCATAAAAAATAATCCACACTACAACAAAGAATACCCCATTAATGTTTGCATATTCATGGTTAAATAGATATGAATGGATTGAATGCGAAGAAATATCGGCGCATGAAGAAGAAAAAAATCTGTTGGATTTGGAATTGTTTAACGACCATGAGATAGATGCTAGACAACAAAGACAATATAAAAATGAAAAACGAAATTGAATAAATTTTTCTTTTTTCTGTTTCTTTAAAAACTTTTTGATTTTTTAACTCTTTTTCAGAGTTTTGGGAACCTTGAAAATTGTGATTCTTTGTTTAAAGTTTAATGTTTTTATTATTATTTTTTTTAAATTATTTTTAAAGGAAACTTTACAAAGGGCCGTTGTTGGCTAAAGACTAGAAATTATAAACTACAACCAACACTATTAACTTAAGCGTAAGCTCCAATTTGTTTATAAAGCGATGTTTAATTCAAGAGTTTTAAAATACCATCGTAACGAGAAAGAAAAAAATTTAGATATTATTTTTAAGATATTATTTTTAAGAAAGTAGCTGCACTTCTGAATACTACCCACAGCATATTGCTCTAATCAACAACACTGCAATAACATTGTATGTATATTACGTTGTTGTAACACTTTATAAGTTACACCAAAAGCTCAGAGCATATTACATTATATTTTCAGTCCGTTTAGGTAAATAGTCTACCTTTTAATAATGCTCGTAATTCTCATGAGTTCCCTAACGATTTTCGAAGTTATCGTGGCTATCGGAAACTATACGGATTCAGATACCTCTCATTCTCCTACGGAAACATTCATGCATATTCCAAATGTATGAATTTCGGCCTGAAAAATTATCGAATAGAAACCCATTGGAATCGATTTTCTAAATCTGGGCCCATGAATTTTTCTCCTATTCTACTAATTTTCATCTTTGATTCGTCGTTTTATTACATTTGAAAGCCTGACTTGAAGTTGATGTAATTGTTTCTCCAATCTGTACTACCATTGATAGTTATTCTTAAGGCTTAGATACGTTTGACGAAATCAATGTTTTTAGATGGCCATGAAGATTGAAGGAATTCCAGGCTTGCATAACCCTTTTGAATGGTTCTAGAATTGTATTGCACCTTGAAGACAAGGACCAGTATGAGAGACAAGAGAAACCCTTCTTTATGCATGACTCTGTTGACCATATCTGATAGTAGCGGGCAAATGAGATGACTCAGTTGTCCTCTCTGTCTTCTTTTATTTTCCTTATCCTTTCTTTACAATTAGATAACTTATCATTGTTTCGGTCATTTACCCTTTTCTTATCTATTTTTTAGTTTTCAGTTGTTGATTATTTTTGTTGAACCACTCTCATGGAAACAAACGAAAATAATACGTTTCTAATCATAGCCGAATCTAGTTTTTAAAAAATCTACTTTTAATATTTTCACAAACTTTTTTGGTGAAGGAATGAATTATAAGCTCTACCTGGCGATTTGAAAAAGATTTCAAATCATTTCCTACTATTTCGTTTGTATTGAATGAATTTATTTAATCAGCTGGCTATCCTCAAGACACCTCTCCCCCTATTTGATTTCTGTTAATACTGTTCAAATATTTTTTAAATATCATTTAAAATATTTAGTTTGTCATAAAAATTAATAGATTTTGTGATTAATTGCTTTGCTTATGGTGAACTCATCGCATGCTCATCAATATTTTATAACGAAATTATAAAAATAAACCATAAAATATTCAATTTTACCAATGAATGAAATTTTTCTTACGTTCTAAATAAAACAATTTTGGTTCTGCTCAACTGTACAATTAAAAATTCTTAAAAGAACTGAAAATATTAATGGATATCCGCTGTTTGAGTAGCGTATGTTTGTTTGTTTTAAAATTTAATTGATCGGCTTGAGGCGTTGAAATGTTCCATTACAATATTTCCTATAAAATTTTAGTTTAAATCACTCGTCAAAACAATTAGTCTTTTTTGTTTCCTTTTTTTTGCTTTTAAATTACGAAAATAGCACACATGATTAAAAATTTCAAAATAAAATAAAGTATTTATACGAGTGTACTTGCATACTTGTTGCTGACGTTTATGAGCAATTCATCATTATAAAGCAGTCGTTGGAAAATTCAATGAAATTTTATAATTAAAGTTTAACCCAAATAATTTGAAAATAACCGTCATTCTAATTTTTTTATTTCCTTTTTTTCAGGATAAGTTATTTTAACCGAAGGTACTATAAAACCATTTTCAAAATTAAATGGTAAGTTTGTTTTAAAAATTTATTTTTATGAACTTAACGAATGGGTTCAAGTCGTTTATAATGAATGAATGAATGAATTGTTTAAAAAGTCTTCGTTTTCTTAAAACAACAATGATAAAAAAGTGTTTGTATTCGAAATTGGGATGTTTGAGTTTGTAGTAAATATCTTTTACACAACACCATTTGTTATATATAGCAAGAAACTACCTTAAAAAAGATAAAAATGTATTAAAGTTTACACCAAAAAGGTTTATAAAATTTAAGGACGATGACGCTCAATATTTTGCAGTCCATGCTTAATAGTCTTTTATAGTTTACTTAGTGAATTATTCATTCCAATTGGATGTACGACCTAGCTTCTCATACCACCCATTGTTACTATGTTAATTTTACACATGGGCGGCGTAATCTACAGTGTAATGTCGACTTCGAAAGATAGAATTGAAATTTTATTTCGGCAAATATTTTTTTTATATTTCGTTTTGTTCAAGTCGTCTAAGTTGTATGTGAAAATAACCACGGGTTCTCGTTTAATACTCCAGCACACTACTTTTTAGATTACGATGACCGTTTTGCATTCATCATAATAAAAGATTTGATAAAAATTTGTAACTGAATAGAAGTTATAAAGCCCTTCACTTTATTTCATTTATAATTCGTTTTCCAATTGGGTTTCATGTGATTAAAAAGTATCCACAAAAGAAAAACAAAAACAAACAATTTCAGTGTAACAACAAATATTTATTTTTGGTTGGGATATTTATGATTTGATGTACCCCAATTACAGCAGTCTGTCGGTACACAATTTTATTTACCCAGGGAATGGCGCTTAAAATAACACCACACCGGTGGTATCTTTTTACGAAAATAATTCCGACACACTTTTTCAACTGAACATAAAATATACACTCTCGTCATGCTGATAGAATTTAACAGGAAATATTTCGAATTGATATGTTTATTAATAAAGTATTTTTTAATAATTATTTATCGACAAATAATTCGCTTTTTAAAGTGGAATTTTATTTCATTATCGATAATTAGAAATTCTCATGCATTTGTAATGTTATTATGATCGATTCACTTTAGTGGAGAGTGGAAATAATATTTCCCATAATTTTTTGCTTTTAATTTTTTCTCTTAACCACAAGTAGTGATAACGTGATTTTCGCAGTTAATTACAGAAATAAAAGGAACTTACACTAGAGAAAATAATTATGTTTATTCTGTGCAATAATGTTCTTAATTTCTTTTCACTTCTTTAAGAAGCATAGGACTGTTGACGACAAGCATCATTGTTTACAAGTCAGGAATATTTTTCAATGGGTTTTTTATGTGTTTGGTTGAATTTTGTAGAGAATTGTCTACTGTGAGCTGCTCCTTCTCAAAGAAATTCTGAATTCAAAGCGGTAGAATTATTTTATAATTCCGTCCGTCTTTCTACACAGTTTCATCACAAAGACTATAACTTGCCGCTTTTCATCAGTAATAGTGCTTGCATTGAAGATCAGTTTCCAAAATTTTCTTAAGTCGACAGCCTACTTCTATTAGTAATTATTGGATCATCTAAAGCATGTAACATTAGTTATAAACAAAAATTTTTCACTATTAAGAGCGGTATTGTATTCCACTAGGACAACTTTAGGCTCGCTTGCAGCTTTGAAAGGAAAGTTATTAGAGTATTAACTTAAAATCCAGTAATGACCCTCTGTTCCTGTCTAAAAAGCCTCAAAATAAGTCCTTTAAAGCCAATAGTTGCAGACTTTAGCCAATAGATAGTAGACTTGCTGGAAGAAAAATAAATTTTATCTGAGTTATCAACGAAACAAAATCTATTATCAAGTAGACAATGGATTAAATTTTTCTAATTCTATTTCCTTTAGTCGTAGGTAGTTGCGGTAGTCTAGTGCGTAGTGTGTTGGCTTATTAAACTTGAGGCCTCGGTTCAAACCTCAGGTCATACATCTCCAACAAAACAAAATATTAAAAAATATTTCTTCGGCGACTGCCTCTTAACAGGTTCCTAACAAAAACTCTGAGAGTAAATAAAATTTTCAGCCACTGTTGTATAAAATTAACACACACAACATTAGTCGTGTGAGAAGCTAGGTCGTAATCCTAACTGACGGGTTGTAATAACTAATTATGTATGAATTTAATTACATTTATTTCACTCTTTTAGGAAATATAAGACTGTCACAACAAAACATCTCCTTAATTTTATATAGGTGGCACCAACTCCTTAGTGTTGGCCTTAAATAAAAAAAATGGAGTTGCCTGGTTTTATCTTGTGATATTAGCCACGGGTCAGTGGGTTCCTAGATGAAATTCGGAAACAATTTTGAAATTTTCTTTCCTTCACCCCAATTTGAACCTGCATTGCTTTGGCATGCATCACTGCATCATATCTTCCTTTCCATACTTAACATTTAAAATGCCTCTAAGGACATTAGGGGTTATCCCTAATTTAGTAAAATTCAATTCTGAAACTGGGAAAAAAGCAAACAAATTCAAAATTGAGTACCCAGCAGCATTAAAATCAATGATGCTGTGGGGTTAATGCAACGTTTCCATTAACTTATTTGGTAAATTATATCCTTTTGTTGGTTATAGATCTTTTTCTACTATGATATTGGCAGCTTTGGTGATGTTAAATACACCGTACAACGTTTTTGCATGTGTATGTTTAAAGGGATTTGATATCCGTTGTTTCTTGAACCCATTAGATACAAACAATAGTATAAAAACCAAAAATTCTTGACGTCTTTTTTTATGGTCATAAACATTCTCAGTCTTGCACTTCGATTTGATATATTCAAATTTACAAAATCTAGGACAAATCTACATATTTTTCTCTCTGTGTCTTTTTTTTCTTTTTCTTTTTTTTACAATTTGCCTTCCTACAGCAGTTAGAATAACAATCATGCTGCACACTCGCTCTATTACGACATAATAAAAGCTAAAGTTGGAAGTTGATAAGAGATTCATTTAAATTGTTCCAAACTCTTGCAGGCAATTGCTAAAGTACAGATGCGGTCTGTGGTTTCTGCCTTCATTCCTAAACACCAAATGTCACTTTCAATAGAATTGAATAGAGAACTCAAACAAGGTTGTTGCTGTTGGCACTTTTTTCTATTTTTCTCCAATTTTTGCAATTCTTTGTTGAGATACAATTTCTATTAAACGAATTTAATGCCCCACCTGTAAAAATTAAATTGAAAAACAGTTTTTTTTTTTCTTCTAAATGTTGATTGCTATTGTCGCTTATGATGATCGTGTCAATGAAAATTGCAAAATAAAATTAAAAACAGAAAAAAAAGGAAAACAGACTTCAATTGAGATGATTTTTTGTTTTTGATAAACGACTACTGACTGAGCGAGTGAGTGAGTGAGTGAACGTGCAGCTAACTTACTGGCTTAGGAAATTTAAAACTATGCTGCTATAAATTGTGCCTGACCAAATATATATTTACGTAGACATTACAATGTACGTACCGTACGTACGACTTGATGGAGCTAGAGCCGTGGCAATAACTGGGGCGTAAAAATTTGAAAAGCAGAAAAAAATATCCAAATCGAAACTGATGATAATGTTGTTGGTTTCTGTCAATGTTGCAGACACTCACAGACGGCTACACAGCCAGCCATCCAGCCAGTGTTTGTACTGACGCATGTTTACAAATAGTTTCTGGTGTTTGTTTCCCTCTACTTTTTTGTGGTTTCCACTGTTTACTCCATATATAGACTTGAAATTGAGTTTAATGATTTTCATTTTTTTTGCTTTTACTGGCGTACACTAATAAACTCATAAAATCAAATTGAAACTTCACTTGTAATACTCCTCAAAGCTGTCATTTGATCAAATTTAATCTAATCAAGTTTGCCATTTAACACACACATACAAACACATCGCTGTGTGGAGTCTTCAATATTCAAAACGACTTTTTAACGTTGGGTTGCCTAATGCCATGAATTGAATGCATTTAATATTCGTGTAATATTTGTTTGCAATTCGTAATTGCATAAAAGAAGAAGAAAAATTTTGTAATTTTAAAAGTATGAATATCATATCAAATCAAGTCGGCTTTTGCATGTTATTAGAGATTTTTTGTTTTGGTGCATTATATTTGTATGTAGGACTGCGTATATTTTTATACGACCTACATAAGCTTTATACACATTTTTTCCTCTCTGTATGCTTTACTTAAATACTGAAAATTATATAAAATTATATGCATTTAAAGTTGCAATTTGCATACATCGTACATAGTAGCAGGAATGTCAAACCAGGGGCAGCATTAATGTATTCGGCGTTAAACGAAACTGTACATATAAGTTTTATTTATAATTTTCTCCGAAATTTCTTTTTATATGTTTTTCTCATAAACATAGATTAAGTAGCGCAGGATAATGGCTATACTGCTTTGTTACACAGTACCTATAGTTTAACGTTGCCTCCTAATAACAGAGATCCTTTTCTATGACAATTAATTGCTCTCACAGTTCTTGTGTTTTCTATCAAAAAATCTTTAACAATCTTTAACAACGTTTTTTTGACTCATTAGGTATATGACATACATACATACATACATATATTACAACCCTTCAGTCAAGATTACAACCTAGCTTCTCGCACCATTCATGTTCTGTGTGTTAATTTTATACACAAGTGGCGGGATCTGCAGCTAAAGTCGACTCCGAATGACAGTTTTTGAGAAACTTTTCACGGCAATTTTATTTACTCTCAGAGTTTTTGCCAGAAATCTGTTGTCGCTGACGACATATTTTTTAATACTTCATTTTGTTTGGGATGTATGTATGACCTAGGGTTTGAACCCTGGCCTTACGTCTAATAAGCCAACACACTACCTAATAGACTACAGCGACTTAAATAGGTATGTATGTATATCAACAAACAGAATTGCCGAATATATCATAATAAACAGCTAGAGACTGAATATGGACTTTCAGGACGGCACCATCATGGGCCAGTACGTCTTCCAGATCGATGAAAACTTAACGTTACAGTCAATAGAGCAAGATACCTTACAATGGTTGCAAACCTTTTGCAACAAAAAATGGAAGAATTGGTCTTGGGTTGACATTTTTTAACCAACACTCACTGAAGCTGTAACAGCGTCAAACTATTCATTGTGGCGGGCAACTGGGGATCTTAAAAAGCTTGTAAATTTAAAGCCTCCTACTGTCAGCGAAGACAAATATAATGTATATCATTGCCCAACACTGGTGAAACTGTACCGAATGATTCTTCGGCTACCAGAATTTATTGACAGAGAGTGTGTAAAGGTAATTTGCATAGAAACCAAACCTTTATAAATCCATCGCTATGGTTGACAATCGTCAGCCAGGAACTGTAGTTAAATGAAGAAGTAAGTAATTTGGGTATACGACTGCATAATACGACATAGTAAACTATGCTTTTGAAAATCGCTCCCAATTTAGCCTAACCGAACACATACTATATATGTAAGTTGGCACAAGCTTAGCTTGTTGTCGAAGAATTAAAATATTTTCAGTGAAATTTTCGTTTATTTTGTGTAAAAATTGCAATGTATTTTTAAAATACCATGATATGTGTCTTTAAAACATATTTTCAGTTGCTTTACATCCTAATCAGTATGTGTTTATGGCCCCTGTAATAAAAGAAAAAAGAATTTGGCCATTTCGTAACTTTTAGAAAAGTTCCCTGGCCACTTGACAATCGAAAAATGCGATTTGAAAAAAAAACATGTCAAATACGTGAGTATGCGTGAGATTATATCTGAACAACGTCCGTCCACTTGTTTCTAAATTGTCAATCTAATATTTAGCGCACACACAACCCATGCACGTTTATTTTATTCTTTATTTTCTCTTGAACAGTGAAATCTTTGATAAAAAAAAACCTCAACAAAATTTAGAAAAACACGCTCTATATCGTCCACTACAAGAACAGCGAGCTGTTTTCTTTTATTTTAATGGGCGTCTAAATTAAAGTTCTTGTTGTCTAAAGTCTTATGGGCTGCTAATGATCATATCGTTTTAATTTGAATAATATTTCTGGATCTTGGCATTTTTTTTCATACCCACAGACAATACGAAAAATCGTTCAAAAGAACGATTATTTTTAAGAGCATATGTATGTATTTCAAGAATATCAACTTTCTTTAAATTGTAAGCGATCTAACGAGTAATTTATTCAATTATTACAACATATTTACATAAATATTCTCAATTAGATTTCTTCATTTATGAATATAAACGATGGCGCTTTTTTAAATATATTTTTATTGTTGCTTTAAGTGCAATTGATTTGATTTAACATTTTTAAATGCTTCTTGTTTATTTATTATTGTCTAATTTACTTATTTTTTTTCTTAAGTTCAAGGTTTTTCAATTGAAGTTCAATTGAAATTGATTTGCATGTAAAACATCAAAAAAAATAAAATAAAGTGTTAAATGCAATAAAAACAAACAAAAAATCATGATACGTTTATTTATTTGAAATTAAAAACATGCATTTAACGATGTAAAATAAAAGCAAACATTTTTCATAGAACCATAATGAAAACTAGAGATAAATGGGAAAATGTAAGCTGGTCCAAAATAATGTTCTTTGGCTGTAAATCAAAAACTTCAGCTTTCCATTTTGATTGTGTGATTTGTTTAATGATTAAATCTTAGCCGCCACCCAACTTAATGGCCATAAGGGTCCATTCAGTAGCCTAAACTTCCAGCGATAGGTTTTCCGCATTCCTGAAAGCTATTCTTTTTAAGGACTTTAATTGACCCGTTACTTCAAGGAATCTTTCAAAAAAGTCTAGTATCGTTAAGTCGGTCTTGCCAGATTTTAGACCACCTGTAGTTCTTAAAGTTTCGATTATCGGCCGTGCAATATGTTTAGCTGTTCCGTTTGTATGTATTCCTGTCAAAATTCATCGAAAAAGTTGTTGAGCGCTTGACGTTCATAGTGCTCCGTTGGAGCGTATTTTTTTCAAAAATAGGTGCCGATGACACCTCCAGAATAAGTACTCCTACCCACCATAACATACACATACATACATAATAATAATCATTACAATCCTTCAGTCAGGATTACGACCTAGTTTCTCATCTAGTTTCTCACACCATTTATGCTGTGTATGTTAATTTTTATACATGATATATTTACCCTTAGAGTTTTTGCCAGACTACCACTACCTACTAGAATACGGCGACTTCAACCCTGAAGTAACTTTAAACGTGTTTAGTGGGTGTTTTCGACAGTTACGCGCGTATCCAAAGAAATATAAGTGGGCCTCAACACTCATTAGGATGTACGATGACATGATTTTTCCGCGTAGTCGCGGCTCAGAGCGTCTGCATCTTATGTTTATAGGATAGCATTTTTTTATAGATACACTAAAGTGATGTAACCTGATGATCCATTGGATTGTCTTGAACTTATATAAAGTTTCTCAATATCACGTTCCCTAACCCTGTTGCCTTGACGAAACTCAGAATGTTGTTCAGTGACAGTAGATCACATGCTCTTTACAATCAACGGCTAGCATATGATGTACTGTTAGCACTTTGTAAATGAGCATCGTGTTTGATGTTCAATTAATTGACAAGTCGTCTTTAGCCACAGCTGAGATATTTTCAGCAGTATTTCTATGACGGCAGCTCTCAGGTCTGATAGCATCTCCTCTTGTCGCATACTTATCTAGATAAGTAACTTGTAGTATTTCGCAATTGGTATCAATAAATTACCTCTTAATTCTCACCGGACTCTTACGATAAAGATAAGATATCACAGTTTTAAAACTTTACAGTTTATAATATCACAATCAATATACGTCGCGCTTTTTGCTGTTACTCACTGGCAATGTAACCTTTAGCTCTCTTCATAATTACATTTGCAGTCTGGTAAGTTCTGGAATTTCGTTGTAGATTTGTTATTGTCAGTTTGTTCTTTTACAATAAAGAAAAGACTTCACAATTTTAAAACTTTACAGTGTATAATATCACGGTATATATAGTCGTTCTTTTTACGGTTAGTTTCGCTCTATTTATACCATTATTTGCAGTCTGGTAAGTTCTAGAATTACATTGTTAATTTGTTATTGTCAGTTTGTTCTAGTCTAACATTTTGCGGACTTTCGAGATAGTTTTGTTGTTTCTTTGTTACTTCTCCTTTTTCGTGCTCTTTTTATAGAATAAACATTTAATGTTTATTCTATCTTCGCAACAATATATTGTAAGTTTCAAGAATAGACTTAGTATAGAAGCCATAGCATTCAAATAATAAATAACATGCTGTTATGTATATACAGAGATATGTATTATTTGTAGTCTTTTAATCTGCTGCAATTAAACTTATTTTTGTAACCTTTAAAAATCCTTATTTGTCAGCTTTAATATCGTGCTTAAATATTAAAATTAATTGAGATTTTTTTGATACAATATTTTAAAGATTTCTATCAAATTTCCCAATTAACAACTGCCCTCTTCCATCTACAATATTACAATGGCAATGTATCTATTCTTCCATTGTTCTCGTATCATTTTAAAGCAGAGCCATGGCTATTTATCTGATCTACGATGTCTCTCACTAATGGTTGTCGACTCTGCCTTACAAATTCGTTAAAATGTATTTTAAATACAGCCGACATTCATTAATATTAGCCGACACTTTAAAGTCCGTATAATTGCAGCTCTCTGTAGAAATTAAACAGAAAAACCACACAATAGACCAGCCAGCATCACCATTGCCACCATATGGATTAATAAAAAGAAAGAAGAATTTAAAAAACAACAACAAAAAACCGAAGCGTAATTGTCATTAGAAAGAAATATGAGCTCATGTTCATAATACTAATGAACATTGGCTACGTATGTACATACATATATACATCATCATTATTATTGTTATCAAACTCTCTATCATTTCCATTACGACGTACAATTACAAAAAATGTAAATGTTTATGGAAAAAAAGTCTGAATTTGAAAACGACGTAATTACGGTGTCATTGGAAGTATTCCGTTTTTTCCCTTTCTTTTTTTTTACATATTTAAATAACATAATAAGTTACTCCTTTCCTTTCCAATCTCCTTGCTTCTAGAATGCATTTGATTTCTGCCTGAATTGCTGGCATTCATTTAATACCCCGTCTGAAACATGAAGTTACAAATTCATTTCCCCCCTCTGTACTGTTTCGCTCACCCTAGAAATGAAAACTTTAATTGTGTACCAACATCATCATTTTGTGATTTTGAAATGACAATTTAAGAATCCATTTTAGCCCCAACTCTTAGGCAAATAAAAAGAGGAAAAGCATGGCAACAACCATTGTGAAGGGGGTAGAGAGAAAGAGCAAATAACGACATCCTGTCGCAGGGAATTGTTATCACAGGATACAGTGGTATAGCGGTACTCTATTGTTTTCTATCTCTCTTCTCTCACCCGCTGATTAAATTTATATTTTTAAATCGTCATGGAACTGAAAATATGGAGCATAAAATTGGGTATAATTATACCGTTTTCCTAGCATTAAAGAGTTTATTTAAAGGAAATAAACTCATGTTAATAATGTAAAAAACTCATTTTAAATACTCTCTCGCATGACTTCGTTAGAAATTAGCTTTTTTAAGCAATAAAAGCTAAAGGAAAATGTAAGTATTTCATTCAGAGAGGTCTTGAGACTTGACAGGGAGCCTGACAATAAACTCGGGCAAGGCCATAATAGTGTCATTTACAGGAAGAAGACGTTCAAATAGAATAATATTCGACTCCTGGTTGAGATAATATCACAAAAAATGGAGGTCAAATATCTTGCAATAACACTTTATACTGGATTGACATGAAGGACATAATGGTATGCAGAAGGCTTGCATAAATCTTAAGGAATTCAACCATAGTACTTATGTACCGAATGTATACCCTGATGGTCAGAGAATAATTACCCTTGGGGTAATTGTCTGGGAAGATAACATAAATTTGAAAACAGTTCAAATGGAGTTGGACAAGATACAGAAACTGAGACTTATTAGCCTAACAGGGGTAATAAGAACCTGCGTTATAGCGGCGCTGGAGGCTCTGTTTGATATAAAGAAGCCACACATGGTATTGAAGACCAAGGCTTTGGAGACTATGGCTAAGTAACCTGAAGTTCATTGTGGGATTTTGAAATCTAAGGCACCCGTTACAGCACTCGGCTCTGATGAGGTTAAATCTAAGATAGAATGGCATTGTCTGTAGGTGCTGAATCGGGAAGATAGAGAAAATAAGGTTGCTCTTTGCTGGATTCCAGGTTATGTGGGAATTCTCGGTAATGAACAAACAGACCAGCTTGTGAGAAGTGGATCTTTCACGGCTTTGATGGGGTGAACTACCTTCTGTGAAGTGTTGGCGAATATTTGGAAAAGTACGCCCAATGACAAGCTAAAGAGGCAAAGACTCTTTCCAACCCGATTCAGTTTGAGGCAATCAAAACTTTTGTTGGTAGATTACAATAAAAGAAGTTGTGGGTCATCCATCCTACCTGTGCTTGGTATTTTTATGGTTGGTAAAGTGCGAATGTAGTCGCCGTAGACAAATAGGTAGTGTGTTGGCTTTTTAGACATGAGGCATCGGTTCAAACGCCAGGTCAGGCATCTCCAACAAAACGAAATGTGAAAAAATATTTCTTCGGCGATTTCCTCTCAGCAGATTTCTGGCAAAAACTCTGAGAGTTCTGTCATCCGGAATCGACTTTAAATTGTAGGTCGTAATCCTCACTAAATGGTGACCAATTGTGTATTCATTATGTATTCATGCATGTATGGTTGATAACTCATTCAGAATGGTGGTTGTGTCAATCCCAGCATGTAGATTCTGTGACGATGAGAACGAATCATCAAAACACATTTTGCAGATTTTTCCACTGTGGCAAAGAAATATTAAAATGTTGGTTTTAAATTAAATAATTGTTATTTTTATCGTATTTATAACGTATATTTTTTTGCATACTGAAATAAATAAAATTTTTTGTTTTTATTTCTTTCAGTTAATGCTGATTTTAATTAAAATAAGAAACTACTCTGGCGGAAGAAAGTCTGTGCGCAGCACATGGAGGAGGGACCCACATGAATTATTTTCTTTATTAATAATTAATTGATTTACTCTAATTTAAAACTACAACAACCAACCAACCAACCAGCAACTACTTTAATCAACCAACACAAGTACATCATAACATTATAACATGTTTGCAACATTATCTACTATTGCGTTACAAACAACAACAACAAATAACAAATAAAAAAAAATAAATTCAATAATTACGATATTTTGATGAAGTGAATGAACTCGTTTGATGCTGTTTGCAATAGAATTGAACAAACCTACAGCACTTGTCATCGTTATCATCATAGACAACATCACTAGACAGTATCCACAACATTATCTGCCTCTTACACAACATTAAAGTGCTAGAAACTTGGATGGACAACTAGTATTGATGCAGTAAAATCACTGGCAGACCCTTTCAAAATATCATCACAAAAAGAAAAAAAAAAGAGAAACGGACAAAAAAAGCAACACAAACAATAGGAACAACAATAAAATAATTAAACATCTCTGTAGAGAGCATATTCATTGCTGTTGTATTGTTTAATTACTCTTAAGGCCTCCATTAAAAAAATTGTATTAGTTTTGTTGTTATTTCAATCATAATAACAGAGACCAAAAGTCACTAACATTTAAGATTATTAGGCCAACAAGAATAATAACAACAACAACAACGACAACATCAAATGATTACAATTGAATTTATATTAAATTGATAAGTGAATCAGAACCAAGAAGAAGAAAAACGTACACATACACATTTGAACTCTTCTTGAAAAACCCCAATTATTAAAAGGGGTAACAAATTAAGGGGGAACTGAAAGAGTGTGTGTGTGTGTGTGTTTGTGTGTGTAGCATAATAACAACGATATGCCCTCTTTAAGGCAGAAGGTCACCACATATTTTCGCCAATTGAGTTTCATAGCAGAGCCACGAGATGGACCCAAGAGTCCGCGTAAAAGCGATGAAGATGGCAACTTTATTATTAAATACTTAGAAGGGTAAGTAGTATGTGTGCCCTCTAAATTACTTTCAATATTTACATTGTAAATTAATGCCAGGGTGTGTACTCTTTAAAGACAAAACTCCATACTAAATAAACACGGTTGAATGTCGAGACAAGCATGACATTATGGACACAATGGAAAAATATAAGAGTGCATCTCGTTTAGGTTTCTATTGACAAAGTTAAGCAAATTAAAAGAGTTGCAATCGCTTCATCGTAAATTAAATGATAATCAAACAGCATAATGGTCCCCCTCTGTCGATTTTTCTTTTAGAATTTCCTTTTGTTAGATTTGTTAATTCGAAAAGGAACAATAAATTAAAGGAAACAACTCACGAACAATAAATGAAGCGCGATTAAGCGATTGTATATACGGATGCCGAATATTTGCCGAGATTGCGAAAGGAGCAAGTCAGGTGAAGGGTGACGCATTTGATCACAAACACAATCCTGTGGTAGCTTTAGGAAAGTTTGGACGTTGATAAGTTAAAATCTTCACGACGTAGATAGTCGAGATCGGTAGTCAATGGAACTTTTTTCTGCAACACAATTTTTTTATTTAAATTTTTAGTAAACCAAACAGTAAACACGTTTCAGCGTATTTCTCCTTTTCGGTGTTATACGTAATTCGTTAAACGATTTTATAAATCGTTCTTCATCAGGTCATTTTATTGCGGCCCCTTTTCGTGAGTCTTGCATGTTCCATGCTTAAGCTGTATGGACAATATTGTTAGCGTATGACCTATATCTGCATTCTTGAATCTCTATTCTCATAGTGTTTTTAACTGTATTTGAATAGTTTACTGTCTTTTCCATGCCATATTCTTGGGGAGTTAAGTCCCTATATGTGCAGTTTTCGGTTAGTACCGATGGTTTAGACGACACCGCTGTAAACTTTCACATTTCTACGTTTCAGCGGAACATAGTCAGATCAGCTGGTGTTGGTATTATTACGGTATGGGTGTTGGTAATTCAGTTTTATTACCTTGTGATTATGTTGACGATTAGTTGTTTTTCAACTGGCAACGCACTTAGGTTATGTTTCTAGGACCGAATGTAATATGACAAGAACCTGCCTAACGTTATTAAGCAAACTAAATAGCCTAACCTACACTTAATATACAGTTTAGAGTAAAAAATTAATATTTTAACGGTTTATTTTGTTTTCATTTTAGTCGCATGGAACGGATTTTTACAACCGGCCCAGATATTTACAATGGTCAAAATCCTACCGATTTACCAGACTACAAAATAGCCACCTATCTCACTGGACCGAATACTATAACAGCAGCGTGCACAGGACCCGATGAAGGTTTGACGGGCATTAAAAGATCAAAATTACATTTGAGTGCCAGCTATGCGGATGACATTGATTTTATTGATACGATACAAGAGTCGGACTGTTTTGAGGTGCGCAAAAGTATAAATCCCAACAGTAATCGCAATCACAATAGATTTCAACGTTACGGTAGTGGACGACGCCTCAGTAATGGCGCTAGTTCCAGCACAAATGATCAGAATGCCAATAAAACTAATGGATTGGCAGGAGCGGGGACGGGGAGTGGTATGCGTTCGCGTAAAAATTCTAAAGCTGGTATAGCAAGTCTAACCAAAGAAGCATCTCTGGGCGGAGGAATTGGAATAAATAAGACTCTGCAAAAAAATGAGGAAAATTCAAATAAGTCCACCACTATAGTGGTAAGTATGGTGGCCAAATCCACTTCCGCTGCTGCAACAGCCACTGCCGATGATATGAAAACAAATGCTGCCAATGATCAAAATAATAAAAACCTATTGAACACAAAGACTGACAGTAGTAACCCAGCAAATAACAAACTAAAGGAGAACGGGGACTCTATAGCTGAGTCGGGCTCTGTGGCGAAGATTTTAGAGGGTTGCACAGAACGTCTATTGCGTGAAGCGGTTTCGAATCAGTCCTCGATTGTGGAAGTTGATGAAAGTGTGGCCGGTGTTAGTAACTGGAAAATGGAATGTGATTCAGCCTATGGCATATCGGTGTCTCTATACGAAAACAATATGTTAACCAAAGAACCTATGGGCAATCCGATTGCTGACTGCTATGGTATGGTGGTAAGAGGCAATGCAGCTGCCATGGCTTTAGCTGATGGTGTGAACTGGGGAGATGGTGCTCGTTTGGCAGCTCGTTCTGCTGTACATGGTTGCTTGGACTATTTAGATCGTGCCATATTCGGTTTGGCCCATGAATGTATGGCCACTTCAACACAGGAAGTATTTGTAAGTCTCTTACGTAGCTTGTGGGAAGGTCATGGTTGTATATTAGAAGTGGGTGGTGCTCTCAGTACATTAACTATAGCTGTGGTATTACCTTTAGCCAAAAATAGTGGCTCTGAAGAGAACGGTGTACATGACGAGGACGGAGAGGACGACGATGAACCAAAAAAATATGTCGTTTGTGCCTGTAATGTGGGGGATTCACTAGGATATGTTTATTCTAAGAAACACGGTGTAAGAGAGTTTACTTTAGGTGGGTATTTTAAATGCTGATGTGTATAAAGGGGTTTTTAATAGATTTTGCTAACGTTATCTTATTGAAAGCATCTTTTTTAAATTAATTTAAATTTAAATTAAAATTTTCTTTACTTTCAGCTTCGCATGACATTACCTCTATGAGGGATATGCGCGATGCTTTGGGTGCCTTAGGGCCAGCCGATGGCAATAAACCGGAATTGAGCAATCTTACCCTGTCAATGACAGTTATTGATCGTGGTGATATTGTATTTTTGACCTCAGACGGCGTAAGTGATAATTTTGATCCTGTAGTTGGCAAGTTTGCCGAAGCTTGGACGCCCGATGTTAAACTAATGCCCACCACAACATCTCCACCCCAAAGGACAGGCAGTGTTTTAGCACCCAAACGACAAAATAAAAGTGCTTCAGCCATTTATGCGCGTCTACATGGTTCTTCAAATCCTAACAGTCCCGTACCACCAGTAAGACTACCCAGATCTAAGAAATCTTCTTCACCTGAAAATGTGCCAGCACCTAGTCGTCCCAAATATATGCGATCCCATACCGTAATAGAGCCACGCAGACTGTCTTCAGGCGCCACAAATGTCCCACATACAGCTTACAATTATAAACCGAAAATACCAAAATCTTTAACTGGCCTACCGCTGGTAACTGGACCCCAAAGACATGCACTTACTTTGCACCGCCTAGAAGACCTCTTAAGTTATGGCATAAATGGCACATTTTCTCCCTGTTCCTCTGCACGGCGTCTGTGCCATTTACTTATTGATTTTGTACGTATGATTACCTCAGCGAGACGTAAAACCTTAGAGCAGAGGGAATTGTTTTATAAACTATCAACTGGAGCTGATGGCATTAAACGAGAAGTCGAATTGAATCGTATGCAACATAGAGCAGCTCGCAAAAGGGTTATAGATAGTGCGGCTTTTTCAGCCTTACCGGGTAAACTAGATCATGCCACTGTGGTGGCCTATACAGTAGGCAGTAGTGCACACTCGAATCGAACCAAGAACAGTCAACATACGCCACAAATATCCTTAAACACAGAACGACAATTGTCCAATGAGGATAATGCTTTGCAATCGAAGGAATTTCAGGAAACGAATTTTTGAATTTAAGCCCTCCAAAACTAAACATAACTGTGGATTTGAAATCTCAAACATTAGAATACCTTATATACATACAAACTCACATACATACCTAGAATATTTGTGAAATGGGAAGCTATGTCAGAACTCTATTAATTTTAATCCCTTTAATAAATAAATCAAACCTATTTACTGCTAAGATTTTACTCAAATTTTTGTGCTTTATTAAAAAAGAAAACCGCTTAAATAAACACTTCAATTAATCTTAAGTCATTTATATTGTATTTAGAAGAATAGATTTCCTTTCAAAGACGAGCTTTTCTTTCAATATAAAAGAATATATTTTAACAAGAAAAAAGAATACAAATAAAATAATGTATGCCTCATGTGGTTAAATGAAAAAGACAACTTAAACAAACTTCTTATACCAAATATTTTACAAATTAATAGTAATAATAGTAATAATAATAGTAATAATAATAATAATAATAAAAATATATAATGCAATAATATTTAATTAATATTACATACTTATGAAATACGTAAAAAAACAATATAATTGTGCAAAATTCATGCATACATCTGTACATAGTTTGTACAAGAAATTACATTTTAGAAATGCTAAAATCTTATGGTCTGAAATTTGGAGCTGTATTAATACTTTATAGTAATATAATATACAAACATACATACTTACATACATACATACAATATGGAATTAATGTGCAAATGCAAGATTTCTAATTTTTTTAAGCCTACAGAGATTAAGTGTATAGATTTATAATAGAAGAAAGTAAAACGATGGAAATTATTTTAATAAATATAAAATCATTTCTTAAATGCTTTTAAAATCTGTTGAAATGTTTTAATTTTCAATTTTTTCCTTGGGGCAGGGGGTTATGTAGTGCTGAATGAAATAATAGTAGCACACCAAAATTTTAAAATACATTGGGTCTTATTAGATCTTTTGCAATATCGATCATTCCATCATACAACTACAACTTCTGGATGTTATCGCTTAGCTGTCCCGAAAGTTTTAAAACATTGATGATTCCATTCAATTCATCTTTGGTTAGAACACATTGTGTCAATATATTGTAGGTCCCCAAGAGCTCTTCGTCTCAAGTTTTCAACTGCCGAGCACTGAGAGAGATGTCCTGCAGTCTCACCTTCTTCCTACATATTACAGCTTCCCTGTTATAACAACTATGATATGCCTAAGATGGACTCTGGTTACATTCAACGCAAAGTTTGTTCTGCCTCCGATTCTCTACAAGTGGGCTCATTTCTTTGTGAGATCATTTGTTGGCGTCTCTGTAGAGAAATGCCAATCTTACGTCATTTGAATTGTCTATTGTACCAGCTTTTCCAAGTGTCCCAGCTTTGTTGTTGTTGAAACAGCTCTGCTTTGCCCAAAAGTATTATCCTGTTGTGATATAATTAGAAAAACAAATTGTACACCTACGATATGATATTATTTGATGGAATGATGGAGGAAGGATGAATTAGGTGAGAATAGTTATGTCACAAATTAGTTGCAGGAATAGCGCCATATCTGTTGATTTCATCCACAAGTCCACCTGGAAGCACAATTGAAGAGGTGGGCCGTGTCATGTGGACTTTCATGGCATGCCGGGCAACGATTTAAGGTCCCGGGAACTATTTTTTCACGTTAATAATTAAAGATGCTCGACCAGCCAGAGCTCAGCTAAGCTCGAATGGAGTCAGTTTTCATGGAAATCTGTCCTCGACTGTTCGAAATTTTAGGTGAGTATTTATTTGGAACCATATTATGTCTGTGGAACCCTATTATTTATGGCCACTTCTGCCGTCGTCAGAGTTGTGTGTTGGGGACCTTCTGTGATGATGCTTTTTGTGCACTTCAACCAATAAGTCTGCTTTTTTTGTACTGCTAAAACAGAGCATAGATTAAGTTCTTTTGATTTCTATTTGATTACTTGCAGGTATTCAAGTTTATCAATACAGTCAGTTGTTCCCCATATTAAGCACTAGCACTGTACCCACTATACTACCAGGACATACAAAAATTTTATTATATTTACAAGTATTTTACAATGAGTTGCAGCAATAAAAGTTAAGTGCATTTTTCCTAAACATTTCTGAGAAAATAATAACTGTTATTACTGTGACCCGGAATCTGTTGTTAAATTCAATAGGTACACTAAGTACCTCTCATTATTAACACTGGAGTCAAACAGGGCTGTATCCTCTCATCAACTATTGTTCATCAAAATGCGGAAGATAAACAATGTAGTAAAACAACATAAAGAAGATGCATATGCAGCGATATGAATAGCTACACGACTATAGGAAAACGCAAAGGCGAAAACTTTCATCAATTGCTGTTTGAGACAAATTAGCAGTTCTGTCGCTTGCTCATGATGCCTCCATTGAGATGTACATGCTGCGTAGAGAATTGTAATGGAGTGGCAACAAAACTTTTCTCGAATTCAATCCTCTATGACAGAAAAGACGGGTTCGCTGGACGACAACTTGGTAATGAATCAAAGAGGATTGAAGGGAAACAACAAAATTCTTTCTTCAAGATTACTTATGTTCAAAATTATGCCGAATTTGTTAATCTCGAATTCCCGCAACTATTCCCAAATATAGGCCTGGAGATTCCATCCATTCTGGATATATTCTCTGCGGATCTTTTCTATGCAGGGCAAATCCAGTTCAATTTTTTTAACAAATAAAAAATCGATCAAATGTTAAGGTTTTTTTCAGTTGTTTTTGTGGGACCTATTATCTTAATTTTGTGTAACGTTTCGGAGAAGCGACACGAAAAAAGTGTCTGGAAAAGTGGATAACATGCATTACTGTGTATCATCAAATTTCCGGCTATTAAACGAATACTCCAAACACACCTCAGCCTTATATTAACTGTATAAAACCTGTTACCTCTTACCAGTAAAAGTAATAGAACATAGATTTACTGTAAATTCAGATTGACTGGCTGAAACAGTATCATGTAGAAATAAAACAAAGAAAACTTTTAATATTTTTAATTCAGCATCAACATATACATGATCTTTGTTTATTTATACGCTAATAAGTCCCAATAATATTATTTAGGAATTTAATACACATAATGATATATTTTAAAATATTTTTAAATGTTGTTTTTTATAATTTTTTTTTACACAAATGAACTGAAAAATTTTCACGACAACAGAGAGTTTCAATTAAATCCATGCGCCATTTCTATTTCAAGTATTTTAAGCCGTCAATTCATCGTTAAATTCATTAAAACGTTTCTGCATTAGACGTTTTATCATATTCATGGCAGAATAGCCACTGAACATGGGGCACAAATTAAAATCAGAACAATTCTCAGCGCTATCACACTTCTGGCATATGCCGCATACGGTACAAATGGCATTATCGGCACATTTATCACCACGGCGGCAAGGCTCATTTAGACCCACATAGCATACATAACGATCGTCACAATTTTTGGGATCAGGGTTCTCTATATAACCACCATGCCTACAGGCATGCCAAATGTTCACTTCATTTCTGCCCGGGCATCGTATATTAGGATTTACATGGATGGCATTTGGCAATTTATAGGCATGTATACACTGCCACCAAAACGTTAGAACCAACAGCAACAAAACAAAATGAAACTTGTGATGAGTAGCTGAATCAAATCTGGTTAGCATTTTGCTTATAAAAATGCTTTCACTGTTGAAATATACAAATTTGTAGATTCTGCACAGGATTCAAATGAACTGTAAAAGGATTTTTATAGCTGGGGTTGCTTATATACCAGAAATATGAATGAATGGAAATTGTTTTCTCAATTTTTGTTTTATTATTCTAATAAACAATAAATAATTATTTATTAATTTACTATTAATTGTTCATTCAAGTGTTAAAGGATTTTCTTTTGCTTAAAGATTTCATTGTCCATCAAGTACTTAAAGGTCAGTTTTATGTCTTTCATGTCCGCCCATTGTCATGCAGAATTTTAAATTCACGATTTTAATGAAATGCAAATTCAAGATGTTTTGAAGATAAAGGATTTTAATTATTGAAAACAAAAAATATATTTGGGATCCCAATTTTGTTCTGTTTTTTTTTTGTATTGAAGGGGAATAATTATTTTAATTTTAAATTCAAATTTAAAAAATAAAAAAAATTTAAATTATTAATAGACTATGGTAGATGTAAAGAAAGATGTTAAAAATAAAAATTCATAAATATTTCAAGCACGTGCAATAATTTCTAAAACTTCGAAGTTTGATTGTTTTATGTCCTCGTGGCTATTTACGTGATTAAGAGAAATTATTTTTTCCTTACTTTAATTCAATTGATTCAATGATTGTTTCTTAGATTATCTATGAACTAAAAGTAAGGAATCATATCTTATATTATATTAAGTGGACAATGGTCCTACTAAGATAGTGTTTAAGTTAATTTTGATACCCGAAAAGAAACCAATCCGACTACAAAAAAAAAATTCTATTGCAGCAATCTTTATATTATTTTAGAGATTTTAGTAGAAAATGACAGAAAATAAGACAATGAAATCTTTATATTGAGGATTTCAGTCAAAAATATCAGAAAATGAGCGGCCATTCATGGCAATGACGCATGAGGTGATTAGATGATACCTGTAGAAGTCATTTGAGGGGATGCTAAGTATATCGGCATGGATTTCACGACAGAAATCAGAGTCTGACAGTCCTGCTGCAGACGTAGTTGAGCCTACCTGTAAAAGACGCAGATGTGAAATATAGTACCTTCCACGAGAAAACGACAACACTATCGGGCCCTCAATAATGCAATGGTCCGCGAGAATCACAATTGTGCGATAGATAGCAATGCTATTTTAGGATCTTCATAAGCGTTAATTTTTTTAAGAGTGAAACTAAAGCAACTCTAGCGCTAGTGTAAAATTGCAAAAAGGAGACGATAGTAATGATTCGTAAACTTTTGGTTTACAATCATTGAATTTCTATGAATTAGAAGCTGATGTAGTACTCTTAAACTGAATTTCATAACACCTAATAGATTTTAAAACCGATTTGTAATCGATTTTTAAGAGTCAATAATCCAATTTTGTCTACATATATGCACAGAGCGAAAACTGCCTAATAAAATCAAGAAGATTTTCTCTACGAAACGTTTTTGGAGTGAGGGGTGTTACAGCAGAAAGAAACGAAGATTTTTCGTAGAGATTTCTTATTATTTTTATGTGATAAATCTTTTTAATTTTTTCAAGAAGTAAAACACATGCATTTAAGAAGAATAGTCCTTTTTTTATTCAAATTCCGTAATTTTTGCCACAAAAATTACAATCCATAGAGAAAAAATTATTGATTCTATTGTGTTTTCTTCTAGATTGTATAAAACAAGAATTTCTTATTAATTTCATTGGGCTACCTAATAAATTTTTTCAAAAAGGGTTTTCTTACAGATTTCATTAGATTTAGGCTACTTAATAATTTTTTTTAAGGACTATTCCTTATTGATTTTATTAAAATATTTGCTAAAACTTTTATTACCAACAGTGGGTTATCAAATGTACTTGTTTAAATTATACTTATTGAATTCAGAAATTTTATATCAGTTTTACCTTTGCATTATGTATTTAAAATAAATTTTCTAAATTTTTTTATTGCCGTTTGTAAAATCAATAATTGCGAGATACAAAATACCAAATCTTTGGCGAATATTTTTCAAGAGTGGCCACGATATAATGATTTCTTGGGTTATGAACTTGTAAGTATTGACATTTTTTAATCTAATTTAATTTAACTTTTAATATCTATTTTATTTTGAATAGGTCGAAATAGATTTTGATTTTTTATACCCGGATAAAACTAATAATTTATTCTTAAAGTTGGAAACTTTTTATAAAAAGTTGCTTCAAATTTTTGACCTTGAAATTAAAGACCAAGCATCATGGGAATATTACGTACAATATTTATGTAATGAAAATATTACAAAAGGTACTATATTCTTTGAAATTTTGACATAAGCGATATTTTGATTATACATTTATTTATGTATATTTCTATTTAGATTCCAAGTACTGTGTATGTACATGCTTCATGCTTTGTTACAGCCACAACGACTTAATAAGGAATATAAGCCCTCGATAGCCGATGACCAAACAGATTACTGAAATTAAAGCTAATTTCAATTTTTATTATTACAAATATTAAATTAGTTTCTAAGTAAATATATCAATACAAAATCTATAAAGATATCAAGCAAAATCAAGAAGTATTATTTAACAAAATAAAGGGATATTCTTATAAAATTAAGAAGAAAATCTTTTTGAAAAAAAAACAAAAAGAGGGCCTAATAAAAACAAGAAGAAAACCTTTTTGAAAAAAACAAAAAGAAAGCCTAATAAAATTAAGGAGAACACCTTTTTAAAAAAATCAAGAAGACTATCTAGTAAAATCCCTAAGATTTCTTCTTGATTTTTACAAAAAGGTTTTCTTTATAAAAATAATAAGAATCTCTTCTTGAAAAAAAAACCATAGAGACATCTTATAAACTTTGTTCTAATTTACTATGTATTTATTAGGTTCAGTTTTCTCTGTGTGTGTACATAATTGGTCATTACTAGCCTATTGTCAGGATTACGATCTAGTTTCTCACACCATTTTCATTGTGGGTTTAATTTTTTTTTTTTGATCCTTTTCATGGCAACTTTATTTACTCCCAGAGTTTTTGCCAGAAATCTGCTAAAAGGAAGTCGTCCGAGAATTTTTTTTTAAATTTCGTCTTGTTGGCGATGTCTGACCTGGGGTTTAAACCGTGGCCTCAAGTGGCCTGACACCAATTTTATATAAATATAATACAAATATTAATTTTTGCTAGGACGAACTACTCCTGGTAAATAGACGAAAAAATTCTATAAGGATATATTTTACCACTGAGTACTGGAACATTAGTTCGTCATTTATTTTACTAGATGGACATTTTTCTTTAGTAAAGTGCATTTAATATGGCTGCGCTTTCGTTCATTTACGTTTATTTTTCATTATCTTAACAATTTTTCTAGATGATATACATAAATACATATATGTATATGGTAATAAAAAATTTGAATGTATTATATGCGAATATGGAGGTATGAATGCAAACACTTATACGATTATTAGAAGACTTAATCAAATACAATACAAGTCTTAATAAACTTCCTTGAGGAACTCCGTCATTGGTCGGTAGAAGACCGTTCGAAATTTATCTCCAAATTTATTAAAAAGATACTTAAAATTAAGTTTAAATTGTTTAAAAAATATTTTTTTTTATTGTTCATCTAACATGAATTGCTTAACAACCTTAGCTCGTAGGTATTAACCAAAATACTCTGTCACTGGCTATATAAAAATATATAAAAAACTTAAAATTATTGAAAAAAAAATGTGGATGTAGAAAAGAAGGAATCCATTAGTTTGACTAAGTATTTCACACAAATAAGCGAAAAACCATGTTGCAATTAAGTGTTTGAGTGGTTTTCAGAGTTATAGGTCTAATCTTCTTAAGGAAGTCCCATTAGCTCAGTAATTTTCTAATACAAAACTAAAATACTAGTATTTTATTGTATTTTCTATGTGTTGAGATTCTTACTTTAAACAATTTCTACGATTAGTAACGCATTTGTCCTCTTACCTGCCTGTCGACTTTTGCCAATTATCAACGGCAGTAAAATATACATATATGACATGTGAAGAAATATTGGAGACGATAGAGCATCTCCTCTGTGACTGTCTGAGGTTTCTATCGGATAACACTGGCTGAGAGGTATGCATTCATTCATTCGCTTTACTCTTTCTATCGCAATCTTTTTATTTCCTGTCTTTCCCTATATAGGATGTACACAATGATATCTTTGTATTTTTTAGAGTTGTAATCGTTCCTTAACCTATGCTAAATACATATTGAAAACATTTCGAGCATTTTTAATTTAAAACACTTCGAATTTTCACTTTTAACATGCTGATCATTAAACAAGAGGGTAAAGAAAGTACTATAGGTGTGCCAGAGGTTACGAACACCTCTCTTTTGAACTTTCCAGTATAAAAATTGCTACCATAGCATTGTAATGTATTTTGTAGTTCAGAATTATTTTATACTTTCAAAAGCAAATAATGGAGATAAGAGCCCTTTCCCCCAAACCAGTTGAAAGGCATCAGTTAATTATATTTATCGTTTCATACAATAATTGTTAGACAATTTATTTAAAAATATATTTCTAAATTCACAACAACAATTTAATTTATTTGACGTGTGCATTATATTTGCGGAGTAAATCATCATTTTTAAAAATCTTCGATTAAATCGATGCCTCTTTATGCGCCATGCCAGATTTCGGCATTAAACGTTTTATAAAATTCAATTCCGAAAATCCATATAAATTAGGGCACAGTTCAAAATCGGAACAGTTATCGGGACTGTCACATTTCTGGCATATGCCACATACAGTACAAATGGCATTATCGGCACATTTATCACCACGATGACAAGGCTCATTTAGACCCACATAGCAGACATAGCGATCGGCACAATTTTTGGGATCATGATTAACAATATAGCCACCATTTTTACAGGGTAACCATTTGTGTTCTTCATTTTTGCCGGGACATCTTAAGTTTGGATTGAGCTGTTCAACATTACCTCCTATGGCCGAGAGTCGATAGGCACCGATGAGTTGACACCAGAGAGATAGAAAAGCAATCAGTTTGTAAATACGAGTGCTTGACATCATTTTCGTACTCTATTAGTAAAACTCTTAGACACGTTATTGACTTTAAAGTATGGAAATTTGGAATGCGTTTCTATACTCAAAGTACAGTGGCTTTTATAGTAAAATTCTTCCTCTGTTAGCCCTTCGATTAGTTTGTTCATTTTTATACAATTATTGGCTTCTTGAAATTTAAAAGGAATTTATTTTTAAATTCAAAATTTGCAAATCAATTAAAGGAATTTTCCTATTTTTCCTTTTTGTTAAAATAAAATCTGACTTGACCTTAAGTTAATAATTATGCGATCCAACGCATGCAAAAACTGACCTACAAGTAATTGCTTGCAGGATGATTTATTTCCACTTGAATAACTCCTTAATAGAATATTAATCAATACCAAACCCACAGACTTATTTCATATTCATAAGTTACACGCACTTGAAACATTAACGCTTTTAAATGCTATAAAAGAAAACGATTTCCAATCATTTAGACACACTTTATTCTCATTATCTTTTGGCCTAAGTACGGCAAGTAAAACAAAAAGTCTTAAAAAATGTCTCCAAGATCTTATAAAACTCAACACCACAATTGCAATCACCTCATTATAATTTTAATTGTCTTAACTGTTTGGTGCCAGTGCTCATATGCTTATAAACTGGCTGCTTTGACGCGCAATATCGAACTGTTAAATCCAAATTTAAGATGTCCCGGCAAAAATGTGGAAAACATTTGGCATCACTGTAAATATGGCGGCTTTATAGAGAATCCTGATCCAAAAAATTGTGCAGATCGATATGTCTGCTATGTGGGTGTGAATGAACCCTGTCATCGTGGTGATAAATGTGCCGACAATGCCATCTGTACTATGTGTGGCATATGCCAAAAGTGTGATAGCCCCGATAACTGTTCGGATTTCGATTTGTGTCCCAATTATGGTTTTCGCACTATGAATCTAATTAAGCGCCTAATGCAAAATCATAGCCTAGAATACAAGGAGGCATAAATAAAATGAATTAAAAACGTTATGGAATCGATCAATTAACCCAAGTATCTATTTGTTGCTGCACGACTGTGTATGCACCTAATCTAAAGGCTTATTCTTAATGATAACATTAATGTGATTATATTTATTATATCTCTTCAATAATATGTATTTAAAATCATTTTTAAGTACCAAAAATATAAAAAAATATAAATTAATAAAATAAAAGGCAAATAAAGGGTGCCTCAGTAAGAAAGTACTTTTTAAATTTTTTCTTTTTTTTAAGACATGTTCGGATTGAGTTGCTAACTTACCAAATTGGTCATTACATTCCTTTAATCAGGATTACAATTCAAATTCTTCTTCGTATAGGGCATTTCCGAGACGAAGTAATTTAATCATTTGGGTAATCCCGATTAAACGTTTATAATGGCTAATAAAGTAAGGAAAGTACGTAATATATCGAATACAGTTTTTAGCATTAGACGATAGATTCTCAATTGATTTTAAACTGAAGCAGATATCTTAATGAGATGGTTAAGCAGTACAGTGGTACAGGGTCACAGTGATATTCCGAAAAACTGCAGAACATGTGAAATTGCCAGCTACCATACTTTTGTGCAAATATTCAACATTGGAAATCTCATTGAGAACATGATAACTTCGGATTCGATTACATTTCGTTAACGGCTTGTATGGACACGACACAATAGTATAGCAAATCTGGCCAAAGCTGTATAATAAACGCATAGAAATTGTAATAAAACGTGAAACTTTAAGTAAATAGCCAATCATTCAAGCCCATAATCTATTTCTTTGCCGAGCGATACCATTGTATAGCCCAGATAAATCCGATATTGCCAAAGCTAAGCACAAATTAAAGAATAGTAGTGCACTAAGCGTCAGCATAATCAACTTTAAAAATCAAAAAATGTCTAAATATTCGACTCTTAAGAGGTATAACACTGCTAGCTGTGCTCAGTAAGATATTAGTAACCTAAAATACAGTCGAGATTAATATCAGAGAATCGAATGAACAAAGTCTATGTCATCGTAATTCGACGATTAACTATAAGTCCAACCATTCATGGAGATAGTTAACAACGTGGCCAGTGTAATCCTTCCTAAAGAGCTGTAGTGGTCAATAATGAATGTATGAAAAGGGTTTAGGATAATGTTTATGACAGACAACTTCGAAAACCTTGGATGGAGTATATACGATATCCAGCCGAAATACCGAGCTTTTATAAGTGAATGTCATTCGTTTCTTCCTTGGACAGATTTTGAAAATAATCCGGCTGAAGGCCTAGAAAATGCAAACACGAAATTGTCTGTTTCGAATGTTCAACAGATGATTAGTGTAAAAGCAGGCTCGTTTAAAGTTGATATTGATTATGTGTACAAAACGATACCACAAGCGTTCTATTACACCACAGACCTCATACTTTATCTCTTTAATTGAAATTTAGCAGCAGCAATTATCTTTAAGGGCGTTTGGATTTGTATTTATTACACAATGTTTTCAAAAATGTTTCGAAATACATCGTAACGGTCTGAATAAGTATCTGTCTCGTAATTCTTTCCACTCAGTACTTATACCAGTTACACTAATAATAACAAGTGTTTGCCTGTGATCATTTTTCAAATCGAATACGAAGCTAACAAAAGAAGTTCTGAGAATACATACTTTCAAATTCGAATCAAAGCTGTCTTAACATTCGATCTGTGAATCATAATCAATTATAAACAATTTTATTTTCCTTAAAGGTATTCTTACGACATGCTTACCAAGTTAATCGAAAAATACCTAAGTTACCTCGTTTTCAAATGTGTTTTTCCAACCCCTTCAAGGAACGGTTGTTTATACAAACCATAATCTGAAAATAAGTTCTCTTAGCTCTGTTTTGGTTAGGAAACTTATATGAGTACGAAAAAAAAACATATTTTAAATAACTTGTAATTAATGCATTTCGTTTTATTCAATCTTCTCTTTGTTTCAACAAGTATTTCATTTAGATTTCTAAATTTTTTAGCCATTTAGCTAGATTTTTAAATGCACATACTGATGTTGTATTTTTATTTTGTTTTAAACAGCCAAAGAAAGAAAAAAAAAAGCTTTTCGGAAACACTCTCCACTTATTAGTTTATAATTGATTTTTGTTTTGTTTTCTTTGTTTTTCTTTTTTCAAAATAAATAAACCAACAAGAAAATTATTTTTAATGAATACCAAGAAATTTGTTAATGAGTGGATACAATTAAAGAAAAAACTTATAGAATAGAAGAGGTATAGGACAAGTAGGTATGGAGTAAAAGGAAAGCAGCAACTTAAAAACAAAATTATTCAAATTGATGCACTGCAATAATAAAGTTCTTAAAAATGGGTAGAGGCAACGCAAAACGGTTTCTTTTTTTTTGGTTATGGTATTGATTTTTAAGATGAATATTTTTTTCTAAGTAATTCATCAACACAGCCATTACGAAGATGAGGAAGAGGTTCCAGCAGCATTCTTAGCAGCTGCTTGACGCTTTTTAACGCCCCAATTATAAACACGCGCCATATTTACTTCGGTGGTCGTAATTTGATCTCTGTAAAATGAAAAAAAAAAAAAATCATTTCTATACTCTTAGCTGATTTAATTTAAACTTGAATGGTTACCTCAAAAAGTCTTGATCATGCTCTACAGTTTTCAAATGTGAAATGGCCGATGTCATGTTTTGTTTTAACAATACTTCAGCTTCTTCTAGAGGATATTCCAACATAACACTGGCTCCCAACCACAGACATACTGTTTTGCTTGGTGGCACAATGGTCTTAATGAACACCTGATCGCTAAGCAAAAATTGTGTTTCACGTTCTTCGGTTTCTTTACGCAAAATGTTAATCATTTCGAGAGATCTTTGAAAATCGGGTATTTGAGATTTCAGTTTACGCTTGCGGGACTCCAAGTTGTAAGCCATAAATCTATATTTACTGTGCTGTTCATCTAAACGCTGTAAAACTTTTTCGCAATTGTCTTCATTCTCCGGCTGAGCCATAAATTTATCGATTTCTTCCTACAAACAAAAAAAAGTGAAGAATTTTTAACCTTCGATTTGAGGAATCTCACACGAATACAATTGGACCGAACGTCTGTATGAAAATCTATGTAATGTGATGTAATCGAATAATGTGAAGTAAAGCATTTTCGACCGCATCAAACGAAAAACGGTGAAATGGTACATATTTGATGGAAGTGACAAACTATCGTATAATCTACTAAATTCAGATCTATACTGTCTATAAATATACTGCTTGCGGAAAGAAGTCAGTTTTTGCAAATAAAGATTAAATTGTGTACTATTAATAGACGTCAGGTCTTACAAAACAATTGCGAATTGCCTAAGGTTCGAAAAGATTTTTATACATACAAGTTATAGACCGTACCTGGTTCAGTCTGATTACCATCTCTTGGCATTTTTATTGATGTAAAATTCACCTCAAACCAGGCCTGTGAAAATTGATTTCCCAGTTATATGCGTATAGAAACGAGGGTTCCTATGAAACATGTTTTTACAATTGAAGTTATCTAACAGAATGTAATATAACTGTCGGGAATGGTGTCGCTATAATTATGTTAAATAAAGCGCCCTTGTATTTAATGGTCAGTTTGTTATTTACGGGAGGATTTAGTAATTTTACTCAAAAGCTTTAAGATAAGCTTACTCATGTGGTCCAAGAGAGTATCCATCTATTTTAAGGATTCTTGTTCAACTAGTGAATGTGTAATGAAAATTTTTAGGAAATTTTAGAGATATGTGGAATGACATTAAAGGCCGGAAGTCCTTATAAATAATTCAAAACGAATTGTTGCCCGAATTAATACCCAGCGGGAATTAATTGTACAGCTCAGACGTCGCATTGGGGTTTATATTGTAGCGGCTCTATTATGACAGCGATTGATTTTTACAAAACTTTATAAGGAAAATATGCCAACACAGGCGGCCACCAGGTTGTAAAAATAATTTCCTAAAAAGTGTTGAGCATACCGCATCTAAAATAGTAGTTCAGTTTTACAATTTCAACCTGCAAATTATCATCTTGCCAGTAAAGTTATGTACCTTCTAGCTGTCATACTTCTAAGCCTGCTACATTTCTTGTTGTTTCCCAAAGTCATCATTAATTCCAATGCTCTCTCCACATCGGAATAAAAGAATTTTCAAACCCCAATATATTCATTTGGATGATTAATGCCTGTTCTAGTTAAGACACCCTGTTTTTTTCCTTCTCATTATTTTCTCTTTGATTTTGTTGTTGTCTTCAATATGACATCGTTTTTGTTAGGTTATGCGTGCAAAAAGTTGCACTGTGCTAAATAAGTATTTTTAAGTTTTTACTTACTAGAAATACAGCCTCTGGTATGCCGGCAAAGGATTTTTCGTTTTCGGGTAATTTAGGCATTTCTACAGTGTCCATGATTCCAGTCATTTTGTTTAACTTATAATTTAATTGGAAATTTTACAAAAATATTCACAGCAGTGGTCGCTGAATTAATATCGAACACAATAAAATACCCGTTTCTTCTTCTTATTCTCAGTGAATATCCACTACGAAACGATAACACCGAAGGTGGTGCTGCATTATTATTAATGTTGCCATACGATTTAAAGAAATTGTAGGGTTTGCGGAAATTTGAAAGTTTACAAAATTGCTTATCGGACTAAAATACATCCACATATATGTATATTTAAATATATTTTAAACTTTATGTTGTAATATCAAGACTTCGATCGCTTTACACATGCGGTTTCGAATTGTTAATTAAACAATGATGTGTCCGAGTACTGAAGTTATTCATACAATTTATAATATCCTGTTTCTATCATTATTATTTCTTATTCTTTTCTAACATTAATAATACATTATTAATACTTTGTCACGTCAAAATGCTACACAATAAAAGTTATTATTTAGACGGCTTTTGCACGTTGAAATTAGTTTCGAAACAAGTTTCAAAAACTTTTTTGCATTTTCTTTTAAAATTTCTTTCGCTTTTGCACGTAAAAAATTAATTTCAGAAATTTTGTTTTCTTTTATCGCGTCATTCTGCTGTTTTTGACAGTTATAACTTTATTTGGCATTGTGATTTAGGTTCAAACAACGCCAGACAATTCTTTAAAAATGAACATTATATGAATATTATATATTTTTTTTATAATATAATATATTATACATATATTTATGTATGTATTATTATTTTTTAATATATTTACCTTATTTATTGATTTTTATAAATTAAAAAATTAAATTATATTCTTTTTGATTTTTATTTTTTCATTTTTATAATTAATTGTATGGTACTAAAAATTTTCTTTTGCAAATGTTTTGATTTCAAACACAAAATAAACAAAAAGTAATGTTATTTTAAATAAGGAAAATTTATATTATATTTTCTTCTAAAAAAACATAATTTTTATTTTTGATATTTATTTTGATGATTTATTACGATCTAAAAATATAGTTTTTTAAGTAATATAATGTAAAAAAATCAAATTGTCATTTTTGGCCAGTTTTTTGAAAATTGCCGCGGCAGTCAGCATGTTGACTTCGCTATGCGAAACAAAAAATAAAAGAAAATGTGAAATCAAATACAACTCTGTGTATATACGAATAAAGAACAAAGCAAGTTTTGCGAGTACATGAAATTGTGAAATCACCCCCGCTCGTTTTTCCCCTCTCTCCAACAAACTCAAGTGTCTTGAAATTTGTTTCGAAACAAATTTCAACGTGCAAAAGGCGTCTTAGTGATATCTTTTATTGTCACACTTATTTATAAATAGCTGCTGCTCATTCACTCATCAATTAATAAAATTCGGAATCCATGTATTAAGTTATCACTTCTGTGTGAATGTTGAATGAACAATAAAAACATTTTGACAGAAACTACAGTTTTAGCGCATTTTGAAATAAATGATTGGCTTCGTTGATGAGAAATAAAGAATTTTCAAATAATTTAAACCGGAATAAGATTTGCTAAACGATGTCCGATTCGGAAGAAATTGTTGGTAGTGATGAAGAATCTCAATCAGAGGAGGAAGAAATATGCACCAGCGATGACAGTGGAAAAGAGGCACAAATTGTTAGTGGTCAACCCAGCAGGGATCTAACCATTGATGACTCGGATATTTCAGATGATGATGATGATGAACCTATAGGCAACCGAAGAAATAGAGTTGTAGGAAGAAAGAAACGGCCTGCCGTTATAGAGTCTGAGTCTGAGGTGGGCGAGGAAGAGTATGATGAAATGGAGGATCGTGCTTTATCACCACGCACACGCATGAGTATAACAGGTATAAGGCCAAATGATTTATCGGATGAATCTAGTGAAATTGAATACTCAGATGATGAAGATAATATAGTACGCACAGTGGGTCACACCAAATCAAAGGCCAAATTAAGCAATATATCTGAAGCATATGATTCCACAGAGAACAGCAAAAATACTGAAGTGTCTGTTGAGGAAAATGTAGAACATGAAAGCCCAGACAGACACAGTGCAAAAAATTCTCTTTTGGAAGAATCGGCTGAAGAAAAATCCAATACGCATTCCTCTTCTATGGTCTCAGCTCAATCAGAGGTAGACGAGAGTTCTAACGCTTCCATAACAAACAATAAAAGTATGTCACCTACAAAGCCCAACAATGCAAATTGTAGTATAATTAACTCACCAGCTTTGCATGCACGATACAGCACTCATTTTGAAGAAGCTATTAAAGATAAACTTTCTTCCACGGTTTATCGGCCGCCCGAAATAAACTCTTCAGCTGATAGTGACATACAAATTATAGAACGCAAGGAAAGGCCCATAGAAATATCATCATCCGATGATGATAAAGAAAATAATTTGAGCGTTTCTTTTCAACGCAAATCGACACCTAAAGCCAGTGTTATAACAACAGAAAATATGGTTCAACCAAAAATCTTAGCAGCCCTTAGTAAAGTCCCAAATTTGAGTAAATCAAGTGCTAAATCAAAGTCTGAAGTTAAGTATGTATCCCAAGAGTTTTATGATAAAGAAGTTAAAAAGTTTGAAGAACTCAAAGCAGAACGTTTAAATGCTGAAAAACTTTTAGACAAAATCTCAAAATCATTACCTGATGGCGGTCGTCAACTGTCATTGCGTATAGAACGTTTAAGGAATGATTGTGCAATTAAATCAGAATATATTGCATCCTTGCGTATTGAAGATGCTCCCGGAACATCACCTCATGTTAATTCTGTAAATGAAAAGGATTCACCTTCACAAAAACTGCAACAATTAAAAGAAGAGCGTAAAGCCCTCTTCAATAACAAGGCTCCTGATTGGGATGAACTATCGAATGCGGTAAATCAAATTCAACCCAAATATACGGGTAAACAAGGCATGGCCACATTCAACACTCAAAAAGTTTTAACGGTTGATCGTTTAAAGGTGAGTTTAATATTTTTGTAATTATTGTTGATGCTGTATATAGTTTATAAAAAATTCTGGATCCACTTTTAGTTAGCCTTTAGCCGACTTATAATTTATTTATAAATTGAATTAGAAAAACTGTCTTATTGAGAAAAGAAGGGACGGTTTCCTTTCTTCGATAATTTCTAAGAAAAAGCCTGTTGGTGGTTTTACCCACCTCTCTTTAATGTTACTTCCAAAGTTGATCCAGTAATGTTACAATTACCAGGTAACCATCATAATCAAATTCGATAAGGTCCCTTAGCAGGTAAGGTGTCACTTAAAAATATTTCTTCTTAAAACTGCCAGTGTTGTCTGATTGTTCACATAATTTATTACACTTCAACTTTTTGGTCCCAGTTTCCTGGCCTTACATACATACATACATAATTGGCCATTACAACCCTTCAGTCAGGATTACGGCCTAGCTTCTCACACCACTCATGTTGTGTGCGTTAATTTTATACGTGAGTGGCGGGACCTACAGTTTAACGTCGACTCCGAACGACAGAATTTTGAGAAACTTTTTCATGGCAGAGTTTACTCTCAGAGTTTTTGCCAGAAATCTGCTGAGAGGAAGTCGCCGAAGAAATATTTTTTTTCATATTTCATTTTTGATGTCTGACCTGGGATACGAACCCGGGCTTTACGAATAGTAAGCCAACACACTACCTACTACACCACGGCGACTACTGGCCTTAACGACAGCTAAAAGACTGTGTGATTCTCTGACAGTGTCGGGTGAAGACACGTGTTATTTTGCTCTCGTTCGTGAAAATATCCTGGTCATCGAAGAGTTTATCGAACTTATTCGGAATTATGTAGGTAGTAACACTATGGGGCGTATGACAAGAAAATATTTGGGGCCGTATTATATGTTATTTCGACAGTCGAAATGAATTGACCCCGCCGTTTTAGTTCATTCAGCAGTGCTGAAGGGCTTACTCTACGGCAACTCACTGAACCTGATACATTCCGTCTAAGGAGCATCTTTTTTACATACTCCTTAATCGGCAGTAATCGAAGAATAAAATCCTAAGCCATATGCACTTTAAACATAATTTGTTGTTGCTCATTATGTTTTACAATAGACTAGCACTGGTCTAATGACTAAGGTGTAAATCAAGTTATCTATACGTGGTCTACGACTCTAGTCCCTATCTATTGAATTTCTGCACGTGTAATATGCTTTAAAACCCTCTCAAATCCTCTCCAGAGTATTCGTTTCCATGACAATTTGGTGTCGAATATTACTCTCAAGTAACGAGATGGAATAGGACAACCTTCGTCTAGTCCGGGTTAATCCCCAAAGCTTTACTGCGAGCCCATGCGGACAGATATTTCAGTTCGAACTGCCTAACCTCACTAAATAAGGGCAAAGACTTCCTTGTGATTCAGACAACTAAATCGTCAGCGTAGGCAGCAACCGTCCTTGCTTTAGTTTTAATCTTGGAAATATAAATGAACCAAAACCGTTCATTTGTTGTTTTTCAGTGCAAGAATTAAAGCATTCCAAAAGTTATTTTTCGGCAGAAACTTTGCTTAGCTTATATAATAAGTATTAAATGATGAAAACTAGAGAACGGATATCTGAATAAAATGTTAAAAAATTTCTTGAGACTACTAATGAAAAACCATAGCAAGAGTTAATTTGCTATCGGTCTTTCGGTAGTTTATGAAATTTTGCATTATTTGATTTAAATTCCAACACACGAAGATCTGATTAAAAAATTTCTTTCAAAAAGTTAGAAGATATTGAAATATAAATATTCACAAAATTCTTCATTATTTCGTATATCGTTTAAGGATCTTCATGGCTCTTTGGAAAGCTGTCCGGCTGAAAATGTTTTAGCGGAAGATCCCAAGGGCTTGAAAGTAACTTTAATGGATCATCAGAAACATGCTTTGGCCTGGATGCATTGGCGTGAAAAACAAAAGCCCCGTGGAGGCATTTTAGCTGATGATATGGGTTTGGGTAAAACATTAACCATGATTTCTCTTGTCCTATCATGTAAAATTCATGATGAAGAAAATGAAGAAGATGCAAAAAGTGATTCGGCCACAGATGAAGACGATGAGGACAATAAACGTCCTGTATGGTCCACCAAAGGACGGAGAGATTGTAGGTTTTTCTTATTTTTTGAAAATTTAAATACAAATTTGCTTAGATTAAATACTAATTTCAGATTATACAGGCGGCACTTTGGTTGTTTGTCCGGCCAGTTTAATGCGTCAATGGGAAGCCGAAGCAGAAAGTAAAGTCTCTCGTCATCGCTTGACGATTTGTGTGCATCATGGCAATAACCGTGAAACGAAACCCAAACATTTGCGTACCTATGATCTCGTGATTACAACCTACAATATAGTGGCACGAGAACATAAAGTTGGAGGAGCTTTGTTTGGCATTAAGTGGAAGAGAATAATACTAGATGAAGCTCATGTGGTGCGTAACCATAAGGCTCAGTCTTCCCTAGCGGTTTGTGAGTTGCGTGGTAAAACCCGCTGGGCTCTTACCGGTACACCAATACAGAACAAAGAAATGGATATTTACGCTTTACTAAAATTTTTACGTTGTTCGCCTTTCGATGATTTTTCCCATTGGAAAAAATGGATTGACAAAAGTGCTGGCGGCCAACAAAGGCTGAACACTATTATGAAATCTTTAATGTTGAGGCGCACTAAAGTTCAACTACAAGAACGTGGTGAACTGAATTGTTTACCTCAAAAGAAAATTGAATTAATCGAAGTGAATTTGGATACGGATGAAATGAATGTCTATCAGAAAATTATGATTTATTCGAGAACACTGTTCGCTCAGTTTCTCTTTCAACGGGCCGAACGCAATACCGATTTAATGTATCGCGATCAAAGTTCAAAACCTTCGTACATGCAAATAAAAGATCCCAATGGTGCCTACTATAAAATGCATCAGAAATTTACGAAAATTCATCAGGGTTCAAAGGAAATCAAATCTCATGAAATTTTAGTACTTTTACTCAGATTAAGGCAAATATGCTGTCATCCAGGGCTGATTGATTCCGTAAGTAGAATTTTTTGTTTTTCTTTTTGAATTTCTTTGTGAATTTTTAACCGAATTTTAAGAAATATAAGAAGTCCCGATAATGAGATTTTAAAGCCCTTAAAACAACATTTTTTGTCTACCGTTTTCTCTGTGCAGATGTTAGAGGATGAAGATGCTCATATGACCGATGAAAGCGATACTTCTCAACCGGAAATTGATCTGTTGGCCCAACTTAATAAACTAGCCATTACCGATAAAAATGATAGTAATCCCCTGTTAAGTCACAGTCTAAACAGTAATGAAGGCGACAATTCTATGAGACCCGACGAACAGGTTATGGCAAAAGCCTCATCACGTGTACTGCAACGTACCAATCCCGTATTCGACTTAAAAAGACCCTCAACAAAAATGTTAAAAGTTTTAGAAACCCTAAAGACAAAAGTTTTAGCTTCAGGTGACAAAGCAATTGTGGTCTCCCAGTGGACCAGTGTCCTTAATATTTTAAAAAAACATATAGAGCAGCAAGGTGTATCTACTCTTTCCCTAGATGGCTCAATACCGGTTAAAAACCGTCAAAATATTGTCACTGAATTTAATAAAGCGAATAGTCATAAACGCGTTCTCTTGCTTTCACTAACGGCTGGTGGAGTTGGTTTAAACTTAGTGGGTGCCAATCATTTACTGCTCATCGATTTGCATTGGAATCCCCAATTGGAAGCCCAAGCGCAGGATCGCATATATCGTGTGGGCCAGAAAAAGGATGTCGTCGTCTATAAATTCATGTGCAAAGACACCGTCGAAGAACGCATTAAAGCTTTACAGGATCTTAAACTAGAATTAGCAAATGGAGTATTGACTGGCGCACGAGCGTCGGAGGGCAGTAAGCTCACCATGGAAGATTTGAAGGGTCTTTTTGGTATTTAATTTAGTTTACTAAGGTATTCTCTGGCATTCCTCCCTTTTTTTATTTGCTCATAAATCTCGCTTTTATTTATTTCCGCTCTATATATATACATACATACCTATACTTTTAAACAACTTAAATAAACTTTTTTTTATACAATTTCTTATTTAATAAGTTCGTGTTTGGTTTACACAAGATCTGAAGTGCGCGTAACTCTGGAAAATGTTTGCGTTTGTATTCATCTGCACATTGTTATCAAAACAATCTTTTAGTTTAGGAAACTATTTCCTGCAGTCATATCAATTTTCCTTTAGAAATTGTTCATACGAGGTTCGTTTGCATATTTGCTTACAATAATAATCTGTTTATTACTTTCTCACATCTATAACCGTTTATGGCTTCTAGTAAAGCTTACTGCGTATTTGATATTGATAAACGGTTAACGTAAGATTTAATGACGTTCTGTATGAATGTCAGTTAGTATTGCTATGTCCCGTTCTCTACAATTCGTGTCCAAGTTGAATGGGTGACATCTTTATGACGGCGTAGACTTTCACTTGGAAGCATTTATCACTATTTGACGAAATTCCCCCATCTATGGTCCTCTCTTAAAAGAGTATGTTGCTGTGAAACGTTTTCTAATAACAGTAATTCGGAGCGCATTATTCTATGTGGTCTGCAATGTTCGGCACTGTGTGTCAATGAGGAAAATTTACCTAATAGGGGCCGCATATGATGATGTATGTTGTCAGCAAAGTATCCTTATTTATGTCCCCTGATGTTCCCGTTTTAAGAACCTCGTTCCGAGTTCTCACTTTGTGGTTTACACACATATGCTGCGCTCTAACAGAAATTAAGGAATTTGTGAGAAACTTCCTCGAGAGCTTTAGAACAAGTTGAGGTACGTTTACCTTTCACAAAAATATCCCATTCCTTCCCTATAGCTTTTATCCACGAAGTGAATAGCAATATTGTTGATTTAGGAGCAGGCGATCATAGTTTCCGACCATAGGATGCTTTATCCTAGCTCTTCTGTCATATACATCAACTCTTAATGAGTAGATTGAAGAGTATAGGTGACAGTATTCCTTGTGATAGGAGCATTTTAATCTTCTGTATCGTGATCTTTGACCTCTGATTTTTGAAAACGCTTATCTCCCTCCAAAATTAGTACGCAAGCCAGCATTTGACATCCTTTGGCAGAATTGGGTTCAAGGTATCATCAATTAGTGTAGAATGATCGACCATGTGAATTGGTGAGGTGGAACGATTCAATGCTGCCGTAATTATTGACCTGTGCGTTGTTGATTCAGGCCATTAGCTGTGTGTACGTTTATCTTACTTAGAGTCGAGTTTATGATGAGTGATTCCGTGAAGCCATATTGGTATAAGTGGACCTAGAAATGCCTTGTTTAAACGTAACAATATTGATTCCAAAAGCTTAGCTGCTGATGAGAGTAAGAAGATCGAGCAGTACAGTAACAGTTAGATGTTAAATAGCTTGTATACGACAATTGTATATTTTTACGAATATTTTCGTTTACAATACAAACAAATTCATCTTTCATAACCTACTTTACTAGTTCTTTTTTAGCTTGATTGTTGGTTGCTCATAAAAACATACTGTTTTTACAATTTATAATTAATATCCAAGGCCCAGAGTTATTTATACAACGGCCCTAAACATTTTATATTTGGTTTAACTAACGCGTAAAAAGTTATTTCACAACTTGTGATAATTAATTTTTCCCAATTATTAGGAATATTACCCTCGTATCCATTTACTATCAATGAATATCAAACGAATATTCTATTTTTCGCACGTCCTTCCATAACACTTCCATTCTACGCATTGTTGCTGCTGTATGTGTTAGAATCCTTTCTTTCTTTTTTTTTTTTTGCATATTAGTTTAGCATTTGTTTCAGTATTTGTATAAAAGTTCCGCCTTTGTTTGTGTGGTGTGTGTTTGTGTCCGCAAAGAGTTGAGCATTGAAGTGTGCCTGTAGATGTGGCAAGTGTTGCAATATAAGCATGCATTTCCTTTTGGAAGCTAATTTTGTATTCAATGCAGGGCAACTACTTTTAATCAAATCAATTTTACAAAAGCATAGTTTTATGATGTACAATTTTTCGTTATTGCTATTGTTGTTGTAGTAGTTTTTCGTTGTTGCACCATTTTAGTTTTGTATTACAATTTGCCATTTACGTTCTATTTGCCCTATAAAGACAACACTCGCTAGTAAAGGAAGAAAAGAAAAGAAAAGAAAAGAAAGAGAATATTGTATCAAAAATAGTATTTTCATTTAGTTTTTTTCAACAACAATGCCAGGCAACCAACACGCATTTGAGAAACAGTTGAAATATTGCAGCGGAAACGGAAACGTAAATGACTTCAATGCAGTGCAATGCAATGCAATTAAATGCTACGTTAAATTTTCTTTACTTGTGCAATCCAGATGCCTGGGAGTTTGTGTGGGTGCGAAAATATTTCAGCATCCAGTGTCATTCAACAACAATACAATGGTGGCAAATAAAACATTTGTCTTCTTCTGCTCCTTCTATTGAGCACTTGTTTTCCTTATATTTGCACATTTTCGTTTCGGTACCGTATTTCTGTTTTTCTTCAGTTTGTACACGAATGATGGTTGTATGGATGATTGTTCGTTTTATATTTCATTTTAAACACACGTTTAAAATTGCATTTTCATTTTTCAGCATGTCTTCAATAGTATCCTTTTTATAGTTTTAGCTGTTTTTTTTTTGTTAAATCTATGTGACTCGTTCTGTGTGAGCGTGTGAATTTTCAAGAATATACAATCCAACAGGACACTAAGAATGGCTGGATGGATGGATAGTTTTCTTCTGTTCTTGTTTTGGTCTCTGGTATTGTGTTTTAATACTTGTTTTAATTAAAATTTAAGTATTTTTAACAGCTTTTCTTTTGTAGTTGTATTTCATTAGTTTTTTGTTTCTTATTTTTTAATTTATTTCATTTCATTTCATTCTTTAAAATGATGCCGTTTCACAAGATTAACTACATATATTTCTATGATATCAGTCTTTTGTATGGAAATGAATGGAAGAGACAATGATTTGTTCACATTATTTTCTTTTTTTTGTTATTTTGCTTGAAGTTATCTTTGCATTTTAAAATGAAAGCTATGTCTTCCTATTTAACTAGAATTTGAGAATTATGCTCCGAGTGCCTATCAATAAATTTTATTTAAAAATCGTAAAAACTCAAATTAAATTGGTTTGGAATATTATTTATTGAATGAAACCTTTGCTGAAAACTATCTGAAAAATGTAGCATACTTATTTCGACTCAAATAATTAGATTCGAAGTCGTCGTAGTCTAGTAGGTAGTGTGGTCTGAATTTGGTCGATGACATGGGATATATTGGCATTGATAGAAGAGTCTTACAGGGTCATATTGTACGATGTAGTAGGTGGCCCTTTCACATCTCCGCTAGGTGAAATGACCATGTCCTCTATTCACTTGTGCAAAATATCGAATGTGACATCAACTTTAGTGCTCGCAGTTGGCAGTGATGGCCTAGAAATAAAATAAAAATACTCACCAACCACAAGATAATTTTACCACCAAAAGCGAGTAGTAGATTGCCCGAGTAGAACAACCATATTAGTGAGACAATTTTAGTATTTGCGTCTTGCCGAATGTAGCTTTAAGGCGATAGCTGTTATCAACTGCCGAATTTCAAACGTACCTGCTGAAAGACCCTATATAATTAAATAGTTAAAAGAGTTATACACTAGAAACTTCATAATCCCTAATTACCTATAGTTTGGTCAAATAATTTGCAACAGCGGCCAGATTTTTTTAATATTCGATGAATTGTGCACAGGCACTGAAATATTTTTAAGATTTTTAAGCGAAAGATGCATTTAACGGGATCTTGGAACAGGAACAAGAATTTTGGTTCCAAAAGGAAATATTCCGGGTCCATAAGGACTTAAGCATCTTCTAAACGGAATTCAATGTCATCGCAAGATTTACTCAATTTACTCAATACTTATGAGGTGCGATTGAAGATATTATGGAACTGTCTGGAGAAACTGAATCGGTTAGGTAGGGAGTCCAAGGCCATGTGGGAAGTGACGACAATGAGGATGCAGACTACCCTTCGAGGCGGGGGGGAATTATTAAATTTTAGTATTCGCCTAGACTACATTGATATTCATGTTGAGTTTAGAAGTCTGAATAGTTCCTGTCCAGACAATTGTGGTGACGAAACCATTTTCCACTGCATTGCTTTTGATGTACTGTTATGTTATTCTGTTGGGGGTTAGAATTTTTTTAGTTCTTATGCTATTTGAATGAATGTTTTGGTTTAAATATTGATTTGTTTACTTAAATTATTGGGTGCCCTTGTAGTCTAGTGGGTGGTGTGCTAGACTATTAGCGTGAGGATGGTGGATTAATTTTACACCAGAGACTCTGGTCTATTACACTACAACGAGCACACGGTCCATGTTACTCAGAAATGATTGGAAGCGTTGAATTCATTTTGTTGACCCAGTTTATTATTTTTGGTATAGATTTCATACTAATGTAAACTCGATTAAAATGCACATAAATTAAATGTTGATTTAAGTTATTTTAACTACCAATAATAAACTATGTTTCTAACGAACCTAAATTGTTTCCTTCAGTTTATTAAATAAAAATCATGTTCTACTGATTACATTCCACGGTATTTTAATATTTTTATTCATGTTTAGTACGTGTTTTCTTATCAAAGGATTGCCAAAGTTATGATTATTACAACCGTAGGTGTTTCTTTAAATAATGTTAACATGTGTATCTTTTTTTTAACATTTTCTATTTACAATTCAATCTTTTTTTAATGGAAATTTACAACATCTAGACAACGATTCACCAGATAATTATTTTTATATTTCTTAGTATTTTGTTTTAAAATGCATTTAAAAGAAGCATTTTTATTGCTAAAAATTATTCATAACGATGCCTTCACATGTGCAGACACTTTTTATTTCCTTGATTTCATGTTTTCATGTTTTAAAAGCCATCTTTTTTTATTTATTTTTTTTTTTTAATTTTTCTTCTTTCTTTCTTTTTTTCCTATTTTTTTCTATTCGTTAAGTGACAATATTTTTGTTTTTGGTTTTCATTTTTATTGTATAAAGTCGTAAAAAATTTTATATTTTTTATGATCAAATATTTTACAATTTTACAACTTTTTCCTTCTTCATTTGAATAAATAAAAAGTGCATCAAACCAACAAAAAAAAAAAAAAAAAAAAAAACAACAACAACAATAAAAGAGAAAAAAATTACGAAAACTGCATAGAATGTTTTTCTGCTTAAATATGTTTGCAATCAAGATAGAAATACAGATAAAACAGTTTTTATGTTTTAGAAATTAAAAGAATTATGCGGATAATGAAAAAGAAGCAAAACATGAAGAAATGTAGGGAATATCAATAAGAAAATATTGTGTGTATTTCAGACACGTTGTATTGAATTGCATAATAATTTCGTAATAAACATTTCACTTTACTCTCGAACGTTAAAAAATAAACTGTATCCCAAACACGTTTAAATTAAATTGTAAGAAAAACTATCAACACTCAAAATAAGAATATTTTCGAAATAATGCAAAAACAAATCTTTAAACACTACTTTGTTCTTAAATGACTAGGGTTGGTGATCAGAAAGTGTTTTAAACGAAAAAAAAAACAAAATTCCCGTCAAAATTCTGTTGTTGCTTTAATTTTAACCTACAAATTCCAAATAACTGCCACCGCATTAAAAGCATGCCTCCACTTGGAGACATAAACTACTCATTATGATTGAACTTTTCCTTCTGAGAGGAAAACAAAACACGAAGGTCAAGTGTAGCTTAAAAATAGGATCTGATGCAGGAATAGGGAGGAATAGAGAAACGTAAAAGAAGTAGAAAACAAAATAAATTAGGGAAGTAAAATAAAAAATGTAAAGGCAAATGTCTTTGCACAACGAATCATAACGTTCCGTAAATAAACACCATACTATAGATATGCCCTTAGTCAGTCCATCCCGTTTACAAGCGCTATTAGGAGCTTACCTCCACTTGGAAAAGAATCACAAAAGACAGGTCAGCAATACTATTTGACGATCAGGCTGTCATTTGATCACTCGGCTCTTATGAGTTTGTATCGTATCGAAAATAGTGTGGGAATGTTTTGAGAAGCAGTAGATTAGCCTCTGTTGGTACCCAGAACATGTGAACATTTTCAGCAATTAGCAAGCGGACGATCTTTCACGTCGTTGACGGATGTTTGAAAAGCTATGTTCAAAGAAACATAAAGAAAGGCAAAAACTCTTCTCCAACCAATTGAGTTTGAGACAACCGAAACTTTTGTTAGAAGACAACAAAATAGGAAATCTGAGTTTCGCATCAGATTATCCAGGAATAGGCTAAAGTTGGTAAGCGATTTTTTGATAGGCCACTGTAGTAGACTCAGGGCAGGCAGGTATGGTCGCATTATTAAATATGCTTAATAATTTGCTTTAGATTATCGATTAAATTCTTACTTAAATTTTCCATTAACTCGGTAATTTTTCTTATTTAAAATTTTTAATTTAAGCGAGAAAATTAGAAAAAACCCTTGTTTAAAATCGAATGGAACAGTTTAATAAATATTTTTTGAAAAAAAAGAGCAACAATTTTACAAATCATTATATTAATAATTATTATTGTTAATAATATAATTAAAAAGAAAAACAAAAAACAAAAATCGAAACAACTATTGCAACAATAAATTAAAAGAAACAAATTCAAAACAAAAATTAAGTGCGGCCAAACGAATGTCTATGACTATGATATGATAGAGCTGTGGAAACAGTTCCTTAAAGTTTCTAATTCCTATTCATAATTTATTTGATAGTTTTCTACATTTTATTTGAAAATTGAAAACAATTTATTTATTTATTTTGTGAACACAGTTTCTAGTCAGACTGTATGTGCCGCTTCATAAAAAATATTTTATTTTTTCATAGAATTCTTTATTATTGCAACTGTTAAGTGAATCTAACTTGATGAATTTAGTTTGGATTCCGTTAATATATGTTTCGTTATTATTTAGGAATTAGTTTTCTATGTATTTATACGAGAATTTCATTTAATTAAGCATAATCAGCAAAAAAAAATCTATTTAAAATGATTGCAAATTCAATTTCAAGTTTAAGGTTTAATTTACAACTTTAACTGAAGAAGAAAAAGAAAGAAAGAAAAAATAAATGAATAAAATAGAAATATATTTATGTAATAATGAAAACGTACGAGTAGAAACATTAAAATATGCAATTGTAATGCCCATAAACCAAAATCGTAAAAAAGTAATAGAAATACATACAATATTTTCTAGATACATAGATACATATGTATATACATATGCACATACATATAAATGAATATAATTTCAAGGCTCCACCCAAGATATTGTTTTGTTGCGTTCATTTCCTGCTTCCTTTACACCGGAAGAAACGCATCGGCATTCACATGCACGTATGTACGTATAAACTTAACATTTGAAAAATGTTAGTGAGAAGAGAAGAAAAAAAATCTACGAAATGAAATAAAGAAAATTGTACGTAAAAGTGGTCGTTAACTCCCATAAATGTGGCTGGCGCACATACAGAAAACCAATTTAAACTTAAAAAAAAAGTAAAAATTAAACAAAAAAGAAACTTTTACTAGCTTGAAAGTTGTATCGAAAAGGACACCAACAAACAAGTTCGCTGCATTACTGTTACAATATGTTACATGCAACATGCATTGCCTCATACATATTCTCTCATATTCGACTCGAACCATTTACATAATATCTACATACATCTAATGGATGTTGTAACTGTTGTAAATACAATTCTACACTTTCCATGTATAGGTTTTTGAAAATTGTTTCCAGGAATTCTGGCAAATTTTTATTTTAAGTACTAAAAAGTGTACTTTTTTATGTGCCCAATTAAACGATATGGCATATGAAGTATTTTTTTTTAGAAACCCGAAAGCAAAAAAAAAAAAGAATTAAAACTTGAAATTGGCAAGATATCATATAATCTCTTAGAGCCAATTAATGTCATTAATTTTGGTTGCAGGAGGCATCATGTGGTATTACAAAAATACATTTTTAAACCATCTTGTAGACAATATATTCGAGATCATTAACCCACAAGGACTGCTTCTAATTTTCTTTTGATTTCTTTAAAGAATACAGGGCTATCCATAAAACATTTCCCCATTTTCTTATTGTTTCTTTGCTTTGCTTCAGATTCGTTCGTCAGGTGATTGGTTGACTGCAGCAGATCCTGGGATGATAAGGTTGCCGTCAGTCGTTACTTCGAAATTACGCTCCCTGTCAAAATGTTGTATTTTGTGTATTGGTGATGTATTTTGATCACTGAGTCCAACTCTTTTTTAAAATCTCTTTTGGAGATCAAGGTTTGCATTCCCAAATCATTTTGTAGCTATTCCAGGCTAAATTATAGACAGAGATCAGTTTAGAGATGGTTTTTGACCACTTGGTTGATTTTAAAATACACCAACAATAGGACATTATCCTCTAATTCGTTACGTAGCCCCACAAAAAAGTCCGACGGCTTCAAATCGCCTCATCTTCGTGGACAATTGACGAGGCCATAAAACCAAAAACGATTGCGTTCTTGAATCCTGATATCTTCTTCTAATTCTAGTCCCATTACAGGACACACATAAAACTATGATTTCTCTTAAACTTCTATTTCGTTATAATAATGCTTGCAATGTCATTTAAGTAACCACCTTTGAATAGAAATTTACGAGGAAATTTTTTACCACTATTTCACACATTTCGGTCGATAATTCTGCAATAACTTTAAAAAATATTAATTTTCAAATGCTTCAACGTTAGAAGACCATCTGCGTTGACATGGTCTTTGACGTAGAAATTCATATTCAATAAAGCCATCAGTTTGTTAAAACCACACTTCGTCTGATTCATAATCTTTAATTACAGCCTAGAAAAGTCGTCTCATTAACAATTCCAGACCATTCTGTGTACCAAAAAAAAGTAGTCAGCCGGTTTTAAGTATTGAGAGTGAGTTTCACTTTTATATGGATAGAGGTGGAAAGCCAAAAGCAAAATGCGCCGTAATGAGCTGTAAGATATACCCAGGTCGACGTTGTCTAGTAGGTAAACATAAGGCTTCGGTTCAAACCCCAGGTTCATGTGGCGATCGAAATCGCCCGATCAGATAGTTGTCACATATGAATCAAAGCTTGGGCACTATGTTTTAACTATTTTTGCCCGTTATAATCTTGTTAAAAAGCTGAAACCCATTCCAGAAGGTTTTTAAACTTTTAAAACGATATCTGATGCAAGCGTCTTAAATTCCATTTGCCCAAACCAGCAAACATAGCAAAATAATCTCATTCAAGGTGTACTTTTGATAAACTTTTTTACTTTTAGAAACAATTTAAATTAAAAATGTGATAAAATTTATTTTTATTATCTCTGTGAATGTATGGGTTGCTGTGTGTGTGTGTGTGTGTGTGTGTATGCGCGTCTATATGAGAGATTTCTTATGTGAGTTTTATGTTTGCCACTTCAATTTCTAGCCATTATTGTTTCATGCCATTGTTGGTTGTTTCTCTTCTACAGATGGGGCATTTCTTTTCAGTTTACTTATGTACTCGTATTGTATTATAAAATTTTATATGAAAGTGCAAAGAAATAAAAAAACAACAACAATTTTCTGTTGTATTTTGTTTTTGTTTTTTGTTTTGTTTTTTGTTTTCATAAAATTTGTTTCTTATGCATATGGGGCCAATAAAAACCACAAGATTATATTGAAATTGTTTACCATAATCATGGCAACATAAAAGTATGAAATTAGCAGCAATAACAACAACAACAACCGATATGCATGTAGGCATGTACACTAGCAAAGTAATTGCATTTGTGTTATGAAAGTATCATTTGCAGTTTTTAGATGTCAGAAGAGACTGAGAGACTGAGATGAAAATCTAAAGTTGCAATTTTAGTTGTTATTGCAGTTATTATTATTGTTAGTGTTGTTGCTGTTACTGCTATTATTTTTATTAGATAATCAACGTTGTTGTTGTCGTCTTTCATATGATGTTGTAGTTGAACACAATAAGTATCTTTTTTATATCCATATACATATGTATGTAAGTATGTATATACGTATATGTATATAGTATGTGTGTATAAACATAGACATATAGTAGTTGATTATATTATATTTTCTAGAAACTACACAAAATATCGCATACAATTCCACCAATGACAATTTAGCAACGCCTTCTTCTTTACTTTAGCACTGGTTAGTATTTATTTTATTATTTTCTATTTATTTTGCTGATGCTAAGAAAATATTTTCATTTTTATAACAACAACAACAACAACAACAACTGCTATATAAACTTGTATATGTTATATATTAAATACATACATATATACATAGTTATACTTAACTTAAATATTATATCAGAAATGCATATGTACATACATACATATGTATATTCTTATGTATTTTTATATTATAAAGCTTACAAAACCCATCCCATTTTATTTGTACGTATGTATATATCTTAAACGTTTGAACCGAGAACAAGTGCATCAATGTATAAGAAATTCATTGTACATCTTGTTCTATTTTTATGGTCAAGTTTTTCTATTTTTAATGAATTCATTTTCATTTTTATTTTTATTTAAATACTTAATCTTTTTATAAATTATATTCAATTTTTTGTGCATTCAATATTTTTTATTAATCTGGGTGTTAATCACTACCTATATCTTGATAAACATCCGTGTGTTACCTTTTTCTCATTACAAAATTCACACATTCATCTTAAAGCAATCGCTATTCTGAACAAGTGTTCTCTAAGTCAGTAGTGGCCCGTCTAAATGCTCAGGCCTTTTGGATAGTCTGATGTGTGATTTAAATCTCTTACTATTGTGATTACCCAATAAAAGGCCATTTACTTTTAAACAGACAGTTTAGGGTCCTATCGTCCTCGCAAAATCTGCTCTATGGGCGTCCATATCTGTTTCCTCTCCCCAGTTTATTCAAAAGCTCAACCAATTTCTTAATATTCTGAAGTCAACCTCATATAAGTCGACTGTTCAGATGGCAATGTATGTATGGATAGTATTGCCATGTCCCGTCCATTGTACTTTCTATTCGAGTTGAATTAATAAGAAAGCTGCTCATGAATTTGCTCTTGGTTTCCAAATACTTCACTTTGGGACCGACCACCCAATCTACTGGCCTTCTATCTCTCGCTGACCTATTCATAAACCACAGAATGGTATCTCCTAGTGAAGTATTTCAACAGGTTTTTATTGCTGTGTTTATACAAACGTATGCCAGTCCCTACATTTTATCCATCCTATTAGTGATGCGAAGTCGTCGTAGTCTAGTAGGTAATGTGTTAGCTTACTAGACTTGAGGCTACGGTTTAAACCACAGGTCGGACATCTCAAACAAAACGAAAAATGAAAAATTATTTCTTCGGCGACTTGCTCTCAAGAGTTTTCTGGCAAGAACTCTGAGAGTAAATAAAAATAAAATCACATAAGTGGTGTGAGAAGCTAGGTCGTAATCCTGACTGAAACTGAAGGGTTGTAATGACCAATTATGTATGTGTGTATGTATTAGTTATGAGAAAGAGTTGGTGTTGCCTGGACCTTTATTTGCGTTATCCGCTCCTTGGAAACAGAGCATCCTCGATGAATGATCTCTTAATTTAATAAATAACACAATTCTAAGCTTTATATCTGTAAGAAACGGAGTAGAGAATTGGAACAGAGATTCAGAATACACATACACACAGAGGATAACATTCTTCTTAGACTTTGTGCTAAAAATTTTGATTATTTTTGTCTAATAGTGTCATTACATTGTCATTGAAATACAGTAATTACCTAACTGTACAATCGGCGGATTATTACCTTTGAGAATGCTATTGTGTTAAGAAAACTGTCTTTTATGAGTTAAACATTTATCTTTAAACTGTTGGTCGATTCTAGAAATGGATGACTCATGAGCACTTTTCAAACTTTCTCGAAACAGTTTCATTTCCAAAGCATAGGCTCTCAGTATGCGCTGGGTAGAACCATATTGCACGTTTTAATCGGCAAGGTTTCAAAACAAAAACTGTTTTTATCCATTATAACCCTTCAGTCAGCATTAAGGCCTAGCGTCTTACACCACTTATGTTGTATTCTCAGAGTTTTTATTAAAAATCTGCTGAGAGGAAGTCGGCTATGAAATATAAGTTTAATATTTCATTTTGTTGGCGATGTCTGACCTGCAGTTTGAATCCTGGCCTCACGTCTAATAAGCCAACACACTACACACTAGACTGCGGCGACTAGCGGAGAATAGCTGAATTTTGTGGACGATTGGTGTTTATTTTGTACCATCTTCTGTAGGGGTTCCATTGATAATTCTGTGGGGGTGCTCCTGTAGTTCCTCATTCGTGACCATAATAATAACAAATACCAAAAGGGGCATTACAATTAGCCTAATGGTCTTCAAATTTATCCACTAATTGCGGGCTACTCATCAAAAATTATTAAAATATTGTATGTACTTTACGAGATTGTTTTTCAAGGGTTTCTTTGGATTGAAAACAAAGGAAGTGCATCAGGTATTAAAAACAATTCTTTTTTTTTTGCAGTATATTAGTATCATTGTACCTCTGTCTCTGTCTGCCTCTACATATTTTTCTTTTCCTTCAATTTTGTGTGATTTTTTTGCGCAACAATACAAAATTGATCATAAAAATAAGTTTTATTACAAGACAAATGATGCCACCAACAATAACAATAACAACTACACAAGCAATTGGTCGTTGATATATGAGACTATAAAAGGACGCTTAAACTGGACAGTTAAAGTTATAAACAATGGTCAAGAGACTGACTAAGCCAATGCCAGAAGGAGTAAGAGTATCCATTTATTTCTACAGGTATGAGTGTGTATGTGTATACTGTGATATCGTTTATATTTATGGCTTAAACCATAAACTAGGACTCTTTCTACTCGTATCTATTGATGCATCCCTCGTATTATGTCTTGTCTAGTGTAAGGATTTATAACAAATTGCTTTTATGCTCTTAAACAAGGCGAACCTATAGCGTTAACCAACAACAACAACAAAAAAAAAGAAAAAAATATTTTAAATTGTTTTTTATTTTATTTTATTTTTTTTTGTTATCGAATTCCTTTTTAAGGTGTGCGATAACTAAAGTAGTGAACGAAAATTACATTTCATATCGACTCACCATAAAAAGGGATTAAAAAGGATTTTTATGTTGGCATTACTTAAGATTATAGGATTTCTACAAATTTTAGAATTAAAGAAAAATGCGCTGTACTATAGAAATAATGGTTGAAATTAAATTTACTGCTTTGCCTTAAGATCGAATATTTAATTTTTGTCATTATTTATAATTGACTTTTAAGATTCATTACCACTTTAATTGCCCGTCAAAACCTCCTACGTCGGTTTAACAAGCATTCAGAGACAATGTATTGTAAAGTATTTAACGCGTTACTGCTTCACGTACTTGCAAGTTGCAACCCAAAGCACTGCCTACTGTTTCCGAAAGCAAGCAGTGTAAATAAAAGTAAATTAAAAAATAAATTAAAAAAGAGTAAAAAAATAAAAATTAAAATTAATAAAAATTCATTACAAGTTTTCTTTAGTGCAAGACAGACAGACAAGACAGCCATTAAATGCTGTCACATTCTTCTTGCACTTAAAACGTTTTGTATTTCAGCAACGTCGGAAAGACTCATCAGCAATTCTTTTCGCTTTACTGAGGCTTACTTTACTGAAGTATTGCTGCGTTGACACGCGTATGCGTACGCGTACGTTTATAACGAAAGTTGTAAAAAAACTTAGAAAAAGACAAAAAAAAAAATAATTCAGTTCGTGTAAGTCGTAAAAACTCATGTCGCGTTAGGTTTTATGACAATTTTTTTTTATTGAAATAATTTTTCTTCAAAGTAGTAAAAATGAAAAATTAGATTTTTCAAAAAGCATAAAACAAGATAAAACAAAAAGATGAAAAGAACTATTTTGATAATAAAGTTTAGGATATTAAGGGCACTTATATACATAAAATATTTGAATATTAAACAAATAATTCCAAAGGAAATTGAGAGGAATTTTGTAATTGAAGACCTATTTAGTGAGTTATTTACTTAGTTGGTTATTACAACCCTTTAGCCGGCATTACAACCTAGCTTCTCACACCACCCATGTTGTGTGTTAATTTTTATACATGAGTGGCGGAATCTATGGTTTAAAGTCGACTCCGCACGAAAGATTTTTGAGAAACTTTTCATGGCAATTTCATTTACTTCCAGAGCTTTGCCAGAAATCTGCTGAGAGGAAGTCGCCGAAGAAATAGTTTTTCATATTACGTTTTGTATGAGATGTCTGAGCTGGGGTTTGAACCACCTACTAGGCTAGGGTGGCTTCAATTTCCTTCCGGTTCACAATCTTCAATTCCAGGAAAAAAAACAAAATTAAAAACCCAGCTTCATGTCCGAAGAAATTTTTTTACCAAAAATCAGTTTACAGGGTACTGAAAGCCTGTTGCTCTAGTACCCAGTCACGATATTTACGATATTATTGAAGAACAGTGGGCTTAATTGTTCTAAGAGTTAGATTCCAATTCCTTCCATTCCAATTCAGAGTATTCTATTATAAGGCGGAATGTAGGTCCATTTACAGAGAATTAGATAAATTTGAATTATACGCTGTCTTCGCTCTACGGCCTTTATCCGTAATATTTCATGTCTCTTCAAATTTATTTATGATCTTGCCAATTTCTTGCACAGTAGTCCGGTTATGAAGGCCAGAATCAACCCGTAATGTTCGAGAAGTGGCCATGTTTCAATCATCACTATGGGAGCTTCTACATCGTTGATAGGGCCAGTATTGTTCTGTGGAGTGGGAGAGGATTTTTGGAAAGATATGCTCAACGAAAGGGATAATAAAAAGAGACTCTTCCAAGTGGATTTGAAATATAAATCAAATATAAAATGTGCAGAATTTTTATTATAAATTAATGTTAAAGGTTTTCAACATAAATTCTCAAATTTTTTAGAGAAATTATTGAGTACGATTTCATTTATTAATTTCACTACTGCTATGACTCTGCTTTAGTAATTAAAGAGTAATTGAAATCTGAATCCCAGAATATCTAAGAAATTACTCAAATTAAGTTATAAAATTGTTGAAATTAGATTAAATGTTGTTTGTTCTGCGATATAAACGTAAAAATATTAAAAGTATGTTAAATAAAGACAAACAATACATTTAAGTTTTAAGTTCCAAAATATTGTCGAAGTTGTTTTATACTCTTTCAGAGTTATCAGCATGTAATGATGCTTGTATTTGAATTTTTTACGATTTTTAAATGTTCACTATTATGTATGTATGTACGTATCTTCTCTTGTTGGTAAACACGACTAAATGCTAAAACTTCTTTTAAGTTCTCGTTTTTATAACTTATTTTCTACAACCACTTTACTTCATCACTTAACATCCTTATTTTCGTATTTTCTTGAGACTTTTTTTTCGTAATTTTTCTTTTTTTTTTGTAGTATTTTAAGTTTTAATAATAAATGTCATAATCCAGTCAAATGTAGGAATTATACATGTTATGCGTACTTAATTTTTATGATTTTGTTTATGACGAGGGAGGGATTTTTTTTTTAGTATTTTTCTTTCCTTTGCTGTGTTTGTCAACAACTTTATAACCGGGTTAAAGGATAAATAAAAATGAATGAATACTCCTACTTGATTTACAATTATTAGTTTAATCAAAATATATCTTCTCTTAAATGAAGTTAAAACGTTGGAGTGAATATTAAAGTGGGTAGGAGTTAAACTTAGGGGCGTTTGATTGTTTTTAAATAATTATTATAACTCATACTCAGTCATATAAAATTGTTAAGTTATGCAGTTTGAAGATGTTATTGAAAATTTTTAATAGAATTAAACAAATTGTGAAATTTATATTTTTTTAAAACAGAAAATAAATCGTGTAGCAATTTATTTTTGACTGTATGGTCAGAATACGTCCATAAAAGTGTGGCCAATAAGTTCAAATATTTGCATTTAAGCACAAATGACAACAGTTTGTAACGGGTCCTTCATTACGCGCTTTCTAACTCTTAAATCGTTTGAAATACATACCTATTGATGCTATTACATGTGGAATATAACATCGTTCAGATGTTCGCCACGGCTTCTCTGGATGAAGCGATAAATTATGGGGTATGGGTCTTGTTGGCTTTGAGCAACACTGTGGTTTGTGGCTTGTTTGTATAAACCTGTAATCACATTATCTTGTTTAAAAGTTAAAAAAGAAAGATTTAAACTTTCAATCTTATATGAAGATAAACGTCTCTCTGTATCATCTCTTCTCTGTAAAGCTGTCAACATAATTTCCCTCTTAACTAAAACATCCATCGATAATAAAAGCGTATTGCAGTATAAGTGGCATCAATGAAAGTTGACTCTCATTATTTAAAATTATAATTCGAATTTAATTTAGAAAATCTCTGGTACAACTCTTGCGTCTTTCATTTAAAGAAAGGCTAAGAAATTTAGAACAAAAAAAAAAAACGACAACAAAAGAAATGAAAAATAAAAGAAAAATCCCTGGTCATAAAAAACTAATAATTTCTCATTTCAAAATTAAAATAAAATCCTTGAAAGGAAAACTTTTTAATATTAGAGAAACAAAAACTATTTCACTCTACCCAAAAAATCATAAAACTGCTGAAACCCAGAAGCAGATCCAAAACCGTAAAACGTAGAAAAAAAGAAAAGTAAAATAAAAGCAAAAAAAGGAAAATATAAGAAAAACTAGAAAATTCACATATAAATTGTAGAAATTTGCGTAAATTTGTGCAGTTTTTACGACCCTTTTGTGAAATGTTCTTTTGTTTTTAATGATTTTTGGCAAAAATGTTCCACAACCATTCAACTAGCTATCGAGCGACCGTACCAAGTTACTCTTCATTTTTGTGCAAGATATGATTGCATGGCTGATTGTTTCAATGGAACGCACTGCAAAGAAAAACTGATGACTACTAAAACAATGATGACGATGTTGATGATGATAATGAAGATGATGAAATGATGCATTCCAGTGAAAAGTCGTAAAACGTAACCACAATAAAAATAAAGGAGAATAAAAACTAAAAATAAATAATATCGACAGATCACAAAATACTGATACCGTATGAAAATCGAGGAAGGAGAGTTCGAGTAAGGAATAGAAAGCAAAACGTAACGAAATGAAGTAAAATATATTCGCTCTATGTACCTATGTACCTATGTTGTGTATATGTGTGTGTATGCGTAGAACAAAACTTTTACCATCTATGTATGTGTATAGGAAGACCTTACACTCATCTATAATTTCACGTTACACGTTCCATCTCTCGATTGTTCAGCCATTGCTTCTATCAAACTTTCAGTAGCTGCAACTGCTGTTCGATGATATGTATTTAAACCCAAAATGAAAGGATATTAGTAAATATATGAATATATAAGTGTGTGTAAAGACGTATATGAGAGTAATTTTAATGACATCCGGACATGAACGGAGTTAAAAAGGGATGTACTTGTATTTACATAGGAAATTTTGCTCTGTATCTCTTTGCTTTGGATATTATTGTGTCGCTTTGGATATTATTAAACCAGATTCATGAGGTCTTCTATCGTTTTTCTCTCTTTCTAAGTTCTACTCTTTCTAAGTTCACCTTTTCATGAATCTTTTGGTTGTGCTTGGTTTGGATTGCCTGGCCTTCACCACTATGCCATCACAATGGTGGCTGACACAGGTTTCGTTTATTTCTCCGTTAATTGGAAGTGGTACTTTTAGGTCGTACAGGATTTATACTCTGTATGTCAGTCGTCGTCTCTGTTTCTGTTATAATTTAGAGTTCATCTACTATATTTAAATATTGTCTTTGATGTTAATGACTATCCTCTCACACCAGGAACATGTTAAGAAATCCTAGATGTTTCGCCAAAAGGTAGGCGCAGATATTCGTTCTTCGTTGCATTCTTTCTATATATTAAATTTATGTTCCAGAAAGGTGAAATTCTCGCCACTCCAAACCAGGTGTATATAGTATGTTGTTGTTTATTATTAAATCCTTGCTGTTAAATGAAATGCGGTAAATAATCTTTAGTTTTTAAGGATTCATAAACTATCTGTATTAGGGTTTTCCATGTCATGTATACCAGTAATCTGTAAAATCTTTGGGAACATCTTCTACAGCAAGAGCTCACACCAAACACGCCTTTAGTGACTGGAGAACGATGTCTGTCTTTAATGCCTTACGTGATACTATAGTCAATCGACAACTAACAGATATGCTGTACGTTAGAGAACACTCCAAAACGAAACACAAACGATATTGCGTTTGTGTCTTGATTAATCACTAAAGATAGGTACTCTATACTCATCACAAAGCAAGTCTATCGGCATGCTTTCCAATAGAGAGTGGCTCATGAAAATGCGACTTTATACTTATGACCTGTGACCTGTCATAGATTATGAGCTCTTTCGGCCCTGACCAGTTCAACAGAAATACAATTTCTAACGATGTCCCTAAGTCCTGGAACAAATATAAGAGTTACCTTTGGAACATCTAATATATCTTTGAGAAATCTTCGGCTTTCTGAGTTATAGATTTTTAGGGAAAATCCGCCTACAGACATTTCGCCGCTTTCATAAAAGCTACGATCTCCGCCTGGAAAACACTGCTGTGATAAGCCAAAATGAAAAGCCACCAAAAATTAGAAGTTTAAATAGAAGAGCATCGTTCTACATCCAGTCAAATCTTTAGCAATTGCCCAGAGTAACCAACTTTCTCTCCCTCACACCCAATACAACAACCCGGTATATTTGTATAAAGAACAACACAATGCAAGCATTTAAATACACGATCTGCAATTAATCACCTGCCTAGAAAAGCTTGAAAAACGGGACTACAACAATATAAAGAGAAAGAAAAATAATAATAAAAAATCCTTTCTAAATTGGCTCTTATCCTTCGTAGAGAAACGAATGCATGCCAGTTACGCCCCTGTTATTATGCAATTTACTCGTAAATTGATGCATTTTAGTTAAGAAAACGAAAAAATTCACAAGGAAATCAAATAGGGAAAGAGAATAAGCGGAAGTAAGTAAAAACACATAAAACGGAAATATAATTTAAATGCACTTCTGGTTTAGCTGGAGATTCTTTTCCATCGAAATAAAGCAACAAAAAAAAAGTTAAATATATGAAGTAGAATTGAATACAAAAGGAAAGAAAACAGTCGTAAAATGGATGCAAAAAATAACCAGCATTTATGCCAACAAGGATGGTACAAACATCAGACCGTAAATGAATTTATTTTTGTTTTTCTGTACTTTTTTGTTTTCAAATATTTTATATGTTTTTCATTACATTTCTGGAATAGTATGCCTTATCGGGGAAATTGCAATAAGAAAATAAATTTCTTTTTCAAAATCCTTCAAAATCTGAGTACTTACATTTGTTAAATACGGTAGATTTTCAATATTTAAGAAATTGTCCAAACTATTGTACAATTTCAAATTTATTTTGTTTAAATTAAATAACGCAATACAATTCAATTGTTGGCTGCCTCTAACCTTAGATAAATTACAATTAAAACTATGTACAGTTTTCCTGTTCCAGTTTCGTTATCCTTATTCCCAATTGCATTATTTTCTATACAATTTTCAAAACTCCTTCAACTTGCAACAACAATAATAATTAGAAACAACATGTCTGGAATACTTCTTCCTATGTTCTTGAGAACAAGGTTTTCTCTTTTCAAATACAAGTCATAAACACAACATTTTTACGGTAAAAGATTTTAACTTTTAAGATTCCTTTGGTCTTTTATGAATTTAAATTTGCAAATTTCCAAATAAAAATCTTTAAGTCTTAAAGTCTAAAGAATTTCAATAAAATCTAACTTGATTAACACAAATTATCCTGTGGATTATTTATTTGACACACATCCAACGACACGAAAATTTTACTGCAGGCACTAAAAGTGTGGATGTTAAATAATATTGTAATCGTTTAGTTGTATTAGGATAACCAATATATACACCCACAAAAATTGCAATCTTATGGAAGCAGTTTTTATTTTGAAGCATTATGATTACGATTAAAAATATTAACATTAAATTGTTTAAAAGAAGCTATTCCTTTCAAGACCACTTATATAATTAACTATGGATTTTTAACCATACTATTGCCTAGAATCAAATATTGTTATTGCTTAATACTGCAGAATACTAATTATCGTTGAAGAGCTTGAAGCTAATTAAAAAAATATTGGTCCAAGGATGTAAAAATACTTTCAACTCGATGTACAGTAAAATTTTGGAAGCCAGTGATACGAATTCGCTACGTCATTACAACAGATGTTACCCAGAATTCTTTTCTTGAATTGTTATTGTAGTGTATGGTATTGTTACGTTTCTATCTTAAAAAGACGAACAATTTCTTGGTAATTCAAGAATTATATACCTGCATACACATACATAACTGGTCATTACAACCCTTCAGTCAAGATTACGACCTTGATTCTCACACCACTTATGTATGTTGCGTGTCTTAATTTTATCCGTCCACTTATGGATTTCCGAATTTTCGAATTTCGACTCCGAACGACAGATTTTTTACAAAAATTTAATTGCCATTTTATTTACTCTCAGAGTTTTTGCCAGAAATCTGCTGAGAGAAAGTCGCCGATGAAATATTTTTTCATATTTCGTTTTGTTGAAGATGTCTGAAGGGATTTTGAAGCGAGGCTTCATGTCTAATAAGTCAACGCACTTACTCCGTGCCTGTATGATCACAGCGAAACTTAGTAATTATGTAGCTTTTTTATCACAAGTAAAGTACAGCCGTGGATTGGTTTAAATACCGTTTTTTTCGCCAAAAATTATGCAAAAACACGCGATAATCAGCAACGAGTGTCTGGTAGACACAAACAAAATGACAAAGTTTGTTTAACTTTTGATAGGAGTAAATTGACAGACGTCTGTTGATTGAAGCAGTATTTTTCCTACAGTTAAGAGGACTTAAATTAAAATTAAGAACGTAACATACAAGACTTTGTAATAATTTTGAAGGCCCGACTGAATAAAAGTGCTCATCAAGTTTTTATTGTATATTTTTTTGTGTTTCTCTGTTTTACTATCGACATTTTTCGAGTGTTTATTAATAATATTTTGTCTACGCTTACGTTTAACACATTAATATTAACTCAGTTTTATTTGGGGTAGGTTATGGATAATAATACAATATGTATGTACATACTTCTATACATATTTGTCAGTCCTTAGAATACTTGGGTATATCTTATAATAAGATGAAAATGTTTGTAGCTGGTCATTCATTATTTATCTTTCGGCATTAACACACATACACACCTTCACGCAAACATATACTTAAAGTTTCGTGGTCATCGAACACCGCACAGACCACAATAAGAACAATAAATTATAGCCAACAATTTTAGCCAAAGGCTAAAATAAACAAATACCAGTAAGAAGTCAAAACCATAATGGTATTGGCTGCTATTGCCATATAGCATATTCTGGTCACTGATAGTAGAGAGGGAATCTTAAGCTTCATACTACTTATGAGAAAGGACAATGTAAGTTGAAGGTAAAAGCAAGCAAAGGGTGTCCTGAATAGATACAATTTGTGATAGCAAATATAAATACTTTAATAAAACACAGCCAACTCTTTTAACACCCTTTAGTTTAATTGTGCTTAAACCTCTTTAATGATAATCGGTGTAAATATTTGTTATTTTTTTCATCCCCTTATTTATTTAAACGAGATTTATACGTGAGACGATTAACGTTTATGACACTTTTATTAGAACTCATATCAGTGATGGTAAGGTAGCACAGATACTCACGTGTGTCAATAAGTTTTTGGTTTTGGTGTTTAAGATTAAAATAAATTTATTGGTTTTCTTTTCCTATCCTCATCCACTCTCCCCTCAATTTCAATGACTTTCATTAATAAAAACAAATATAATACAAATTAAATTTAAAAACACAATATTTTTAAGTGCTTTTGGTTGTTAAGTTAAAATGCAATTGAATTAAATTAAATTATCAATGAAATGTAATCAATACAAATAAAATTATTTATATCTTAAGCAGCTGCAAATATAATAAAAATTATAATTCTATGATTTAGTTTACGATAATATTTCATAAAAAAAATTTAATTAAATTAACAATAATTAGCACTACAAAAAATGTATTTTTGTTTACTTTGTATTGATTGATAAAATTAGAATAAAAATTATATTTTTGCTTTTGAAGTAAAATAGCATTACTTGGTGTTAAATGAATAAGCTGACGTTTTATTCTTTCAATTTACTTTGTAAAATCGTTTTATTTTATCCTTCTTCCGTCCACTCTTTTTCGATCCTTGAAGTACTTCTCATAAGCAAAGTAAGGTTTTCAATCAGTCAGTCTTTATCTCCTTGATCACTGCTAATCTGAATCTGCAAAGTTCTGAAATTTAATTAAAACAAATTTAAATTTAAATAAAACAAAAACTGCTCAGAGGAAGTCGCCAAAAGAAATACTTTGAACCACGGACTCTCGTCTAATGAGCCAATACTATAACTACTAGACTAAAGTGATTTCATGTGTGGAATATAATGAATCCTTCAAATGTCCACCGCATCTTCTCTAGATGAAGTGCATCTGACGCATAAATCAGGCTGAATTAGACCGATGGTGTTGGTTTTATTGGCTTTGAGGAACGATTTGATTTGTGATTTATTCACATACATTATTAAGAAAACCACTTAAGATGATCCCTATAAACTGGAATCAAAACGTATCATCTTAATAGATAGTTTACATCACTTCCACTTGAGATGACTATGGCCTCAACTGATGAACTGTGCGGCTGTTCTGTTAAATGACTTTTTCGAGATACATTGGATGCTCTTGGATTTCATGTTCACTTATCACGTTCATCCAGAAATAAATTTCATCACTGAAGATGATGTTTCGATAAATATTAGGGTCAGTTGCTCAACATCTCCAGAGCCTTCAGGACATTGTAGAAGTTGTGATCTAATTCTGGATTTTTTTCTCCAAATCAAAAAGCTAGATCCTGGCAACAATAATTATGCGTTGTTATATAACCTGCGGTGTTATTGCCATGAAAAGTTTCTCAAAAATGTGTCGTTCGGAGTCGACTTTTAAAACACCCAACATAAGTGGTGTGAGAAGCTAGGCCGTAATCCTGATTGCAGGGATTTTCAGGGATATAGCAATTTTTTATACAATTTCATTGATGTTTAGGAAAATCAATTGTCAAATGTTTTGCGTTCATTGGCCTTTCGTATATATTTACATGTTTTTTATGACACCGTCTGCCTCATTAGTGCTGATCTATTGATCAGATATTTTTCATTTCTTTGTTTTCTTCGTTTAATTCTAGTACTTATAGTTTAAAGACGAAGATCATATATGTTATATGTCAATCGAACCAGAATCCCTCATAGTAATAGACTAGCACACGATGCACTAGAATATCTAGCTTCATACCTTTTTTATTTTTAATCCTCAAAAGTGTTATTATGAGTAATTTATAACGAATATTTATAATTCTCTATCCTTATTCGCTTAATACAGACTGAACTTTAATTAAAATTTAAATATTGTTGAAGGATTTTTAAAAGTTGTTTAATCATGTATAGTAATTCGCAGACTCCATTTTGAAGGTGACGACAAAAAAAATCGTGATAATAGCACATAAGATAAGCTGAAAGACTTTTTTATCTTTTTTACCTGACTGCTCTTGCGTTTATGATAACAAAAATTTGCAAATTCTTCTATTTAAGTTTTATGATGCTTGCTACAAGCGTTAAGATTAAGTTTAAACTACCAACTTAAAGAATAAAATACTCGTAATAAGAAATAAAAACAAAAACAAAAAAATTCAAAATAAGTAAGGAAAACTTGCAGTAGAAGAAAACAAATCCAAAACCTTTATATATTATTATGGGAATAGCTCATAGTGACATAACCTGCCATACCGTTTCGTAACTTAAACACGTCATACAATATGCCCGTTAAAACACAACAAATGCAACGTTGATCGTAAAAATTACTGAAACAACGCAAGGGCAGAGAAGAAGTACAAAAGAACTTAAAAAATATTGCCAAGAAAGGATTTTTTTACGATGCTACAGTCTGGCAAGCATTAGTTTTGCAAAGAAACAGAAAAAAAATGTTCAAGTTTAAGAAAATATACGAGGTTTATTATAAAAATTCAGGTTATTTTCTTTTAATTTCTTAGAGTATTGACAGCAGTCAAGAGTAGACAGCAGTTTAATTGGCAACTCAAGATATTGTACGACAGTCGGTGGATGCATTTCATTTGCCGTGATACAGTAACAAACACGCTTAATAGTAACTTCGTGAATTTGATGCAAATGATGCATCACTCCTTGAAAGATTAGTTGTCTTGACCGGTTGCTCAGGAACAGCTAAACATAAAACTAGAAATTGGTTGATCCAAAAAAGAGATTCACAAGACTTCAATCATATCGTAATTGTTAGAACTTCCATTTACAAAACGTTGGGAATAGAAACGACTCATTCCTCTACGGGATATTAATTAGTAAATAATGGCGATTGTGTGAAGGTTTGATGGGATTGTCAGGAAGTATTCGGAATTATATTCTCATGTTTGAGGGATGACATGGCATAGAGGTTGTATTAATGGACTATGTGCCCAAGCATATTATGTTGGAATAGAAGAAGATCAATGTTCATCATGGGTTGTTCGTATTTTATAAATTAAAAGACTTCAATCCTCATTCAAATAATCTATCTGAGTAGGCAGCTGATCTCCTAGAGATGAGAACAGCAACAACAAATTTTATAGAAAAACAGAATTATTTGAATACACCTCGTATAAGAAAAACTATGGGATACAATGGGTATTAAAAAGTGATATTTGCAACATTATTTTCACTCTCTTTCTCTGTCTTATCTTCTCTTTGAGGTCGATAATTTGCTTGTTTTTAGACAAATTGAAAATCAGTTGAAATTATATTTTTGCTGAAATAATATTCCAATAATTATACACACTTTTTTTAGTTCCCAGACCCATGGTGCCATCTTAACTTGCTGCAAACAAGTTGGCAATGTTTGTTGAATGCTGTTAACGTTTTAGTGTTAACGGCTTAAAATACATGCTGAAGGAAAAAGTCACGGCATAACAGCTAAACAAAAACGAACTTTATATATGAGTTACGATTTTACGATTTTACGACCTTTAATTCTTATTTTTTCCCTCTACACTTTAGTATTCTTATTTTTCATTTCGCAACAAGAAAAACAATGAAATGAAAACTGAAATAAAAAAGAAAACAAAACTAGAGTGTCATAAAAATAAAATAAAAATGAAAGCCGAACTCAAAACATACGACGCACCGGTTCACAATACAATGAGTAGTTGCTGCTGCAGGAAGGCAGCGACCATCACCCAAAAGGAGTGGCCATCAAATATGAACTACTCAACCTAAATCGATGGCAATTGTAGTTAAAAACCAAATGAAATGTTAAACGCACAGACATCGTCAAGAAACATTGACTACCAACGACTGACTACTACTACGACCCAACACCAATGCTTCCCCACTGGCCATAAAAGCAAATATCAAACCGATTTTTAAATTTGTAAAGGTAAACAGTCACGTTTCTCAGTTTGCTTTAACATTATTTGCAAATTTTATAATCAAAAGATTTTATCATTTCTTTCCTCTAACAGCTATATAGTACAACTTGACAGATTTTTAAGATTATGTATGCGGACATAAAATATTAAAAATTTAAAGGGTTAAGAAAGATTTTTCGAAATTCAATATTTCCTTTAAATATTTCAAAATAGTTGGTGGCAAGTAGTTAAATCGCTTTATTATTATTGTTACGTAGATGTGCTCGAGAACTGCGGCCACAGGATCTGTTGTACTGTTGTACTTTCCTTCAGGAACCTGTTCGGTTTCAATAAGAATAATTCCCCGCCTAATTCCTTTTGATAAGATGCCGCACAATTTCCTAGCAGGTATTTAGATGATTCTTTATCCACATCTTTATTCTTAACAAGTGCTCGTTGAGCCTACATTAGCCAATCTTAAGGCCGTTTAGTGGCTGCATTACTCAGACCTCTTCCGATTGTAAAAGGTTTGGATCTCTCAACCCCGTTGGCTGGAGAGGCGTATAGCATTTCAAACGGCTCTTCCTCCTCCATTTTTGAATTTTGAATTTTGAATTTGGATATTGAATTTAATTGCTTATATGGACATGTGGTGTTGTGTGGATTTAGTTTCGAAAGCTTTTAAGAGTCACAATTTAGAGAGGAGGTGCTAATCACGTTCTTTTTATTTTCCCACTAGGAATGACGTCACGACAGCGAACATAATAACAGATTCAGCACTGGACTATCTTATGATACGCGGGAACAAATATTTTTGATGAACATCATTTCATCGACATTTGGAACGTAAAACTTTATTGGTAGCAGTTTCTTAATTTTATGAAGTACACCTTAGTGCCATACTTCATCAAATGTTTGGTTTATGTATAAGACAGCGGTTGTATAGATCTTCCTGGATTCAATGGCGCTGTTAATTGTCAGTGGATTTGCCATACCTTTTTCCGAATCCAAAGTGATATACAAAGATAAGATTATTTTTTAATTAACAATTTGCGTTAGCATGTTTAAGAATAATATTTTAAGTGCTTTGGAAACTAAACACACTTCACTTGATTTGTAGATTTCTCAGAATTTTGTTTTTTTATCACAATCGTGGGTTTAACGGATTTTAGAAAAAAATTTAAGACAATATTGAACACTGTAGCAGCAAAAAACTTAACAAAATCAAAAGAAAAAAATTACAAAAAACAGTTAACAGACCAGAGACACCGATGGCAAACTAATCCGCAAACCAGATTTTAGCACACTACTCACTAGATTACCAGGCCACCCTGTTATTATGGTCAAATGCGGGGGATTACAAAAATTTTATTTTTCATTAATCAAGTTTTCCTTGCTAAATGGATTATTGATCGGAAGATATGCCTGCTATAATTGCCGATTAACAATGTCCCTTGTAAACAATGTATTGGGTTGTTGATTGCGGTGTAGTGATGAGCGACTTTGCACATTGCATCGCAGTCTTTTCCGGCTCTGTCTGATACTCATTATTGATAGTACCCTTTTCGATGGTGAGGGGGATTACGAGAATATTTAATGCTAATGGAATCCATGAATTGAATATGAATTGCGCAAGAAATCTGGAAGATTATAATATAAAGTAATAGGAGAGCAACCACGAAACGAACTGTGATATTAATGATGGTATCTGTTTTAGAGTATAATACTAGCGTGTTAACATAACATATTTTTTTTTTGTTAAAATTACCCTGCTAAGTCGCTTTCAACTATAGCAAATTTATTCTATTTAGTTTTTTAGTATTAGCATTAGTTTTTGTTAAATTAAATTAACCTAAATTAATTAAATCGAATTGTTAAATAACCTTTTTTATTGTTTTTGCTCACTCAGTAAGTTCATAATATTTTTTAATTAAATTAAATTGTCTTTGAGTGATGTTGACTGTATGTTTACTTTATTTAAAAAATTTTATATTTTTTTTTAATTGAATTAATTATGGCTACTGAGTAATTTATTTTAATAAACAGTAGTTGGACTTTTTAAGGCCAATAAAACATATTGCTATTAATTATGGCATGGTTATTATTAGTATTTCATGATACCTTGATTTTCAATCGGTGACTAAGTTGATTGAAAGTTATTAAGTTATTTGACATACATCGACTCATCCACAGAAAAGAGGATCCTGCGCACTGAATTCAATCTATTTCTCCGTATAAAGAACACACAATAAATGTTTAAAGCAAAGTTTTAATTTTATTACTAAAGCCACGGTTTAGTAGTAGGCTGAAGAAATTTACTAATACATGTTTGAGCGTCTGAAAGTTTAAGAAACGTAAAGAAGTCTAAAATACAGAGTCAAGATTTAATTGTACTTCTTCGTGTTAATTGCGTGTGAAATTTCGTATATTTATACTTAAATTTTTTCGGTCTTCTAGATCCTCTTTGTTGATTATTTATTATTATTATTCTTTGCTATATTATGTATAGTTTTTCTATATAAATTTGTAATTTAAATTTGATTTTTTTGTCTCTAATCGAATAATATCTTTATTGTTTAGTTATTGTAATATTTTGTTAACGTAATTTCGTTAGAGGGTTTCCTAAGTAGATTATTTGAAGGAGGATTGTAGAGAACTCGACACTGGCTTTCTAGGATATGGAATAAGGAACTCAAAAACCAAATTGGTTTTTTAGGAATACAAACCTTATGGCCAAAAGAAAAAACTTAATCTTAACATTTTAGCAATATTTTTTTCTTCTTTTATTTAATTGAAGTTGTATTTTTTTTTATTTATTTGTGATTTATAAACACAATTAGAAACATTTAAAAATTTGTTTTAATCAATTTAGATTTGTTAGAAGTACACATTTTAGGACATTGTTTGTATTTAATAGTATTTAATCATACAGTTCTATTGTAACATATTTTTTTATTTTATAAGTCATATTATATTTAAATATTTAATAATAATTTTTATTATTTTTTTTTTTATTTGTTTGCATTTTAAATGTTTTTGTTTTCATTACAAACTAAGTTTTTTTGACTACATTTTACACATTAATAATTCAATTTTTTTTGTTTGTTTTATTTTTATTTTATTTTAATACACATCAACTACTTAATATTTCTAATTTAATTTGTGTTTTTTTTTGTAATAAATTTTTTAAAACAAAAATCCAACATAATTTTCTTTTTTTTTCTAAAGTTTTAACGAAATAAATTTTTTTACAAAAGAGATCGAGTTGGTTTTATAGAATAATGAATTCATTTCACAGATAGTTTTTGTTTTTAGTAATTCCATTTGAATTTTGTTTTTAACATCATTTCTTTAATAATATCATAATATCGTTTTTTTTGCAATTGAGATCGTACATATACATACATATAAATTTTCATTAATTCATATTAACTTTTTTTCTACCATTTAAAAATAAAACAAAACTAATGACTTTAAAAAACTTTATCAAACTACATACAGAATTTGTTTTTTTTTTATTTTCTATGCTTTTATTTTATTGTTTTTATTTTATTTTATTTTTCTACATTATGAATAATGGTTTTAATACGCAGACATACAATTTGTAGGTAATTTTTTGTATTGTAATTAAGAGGTTGTTGTTTTATTTTAACAATATTTTTCTCATTTTTATTATTTATTCATTTATATTCAAATAATTTCATTAAGTGTGTATATCAACAACCATTTTTGGTTTAGATTTTCAGTTATTTACACCGTTTCAGTTTCCATTAAATTAAAAACCATAAATCGTTAATAGAAGCAGTCCATCTCGGCTTGCGTTTGGTGTTTCCTTATGTAGTTTCCAGAAAGTTTTTCTTTTATTTATAGTTTAAATAGAACCCGTATCCACACATAAAGACAATCACAATTTTTATTCTAGTGCTTAACAATTTAATCATCCCTGCAATAAAGTAAATAAAATTAAATTTGTTAATTATTAAATAATATTGTAGTCTTTTTCAGCTCAAACTAAAGACATTCATACACTTTAATATTGTTAAACTTAATAAAGAAGACATTTAATCAGGTTTTAATCAAGTTCAAATTTTCAACTTTTCTTTTTAAAGGTTTGCATTTCGGAATATTGTAATTGGAGTACAAACAGAAACAGAATAGATGTGCATTGTTCCTGTCTACAGAGAAAATTATAATCAAAAGAAAAAATAAAATTGGTAAGTCTTTACAAACATATCTTTTAATAATCAATAGCTTAGATAGGAAATTAAAATAATGATTCTTATGAAGACATAAGGTCATATTGCACCCTTTGGGTATGATTTATTTCACAAAATATTGAATTATACTTTTGATTTCATACATATAGTTCCAAGCGGATTCGAAAATTTAAATTTTGAAATTAAATAAATTGTTTATTGTTATTGTTATATTTTATTTGTTATTTTTTATTTATAAAAATTCTTTGAAATTTTTTAACTCAATTAATTAAATCGATAACAACTCAAGTATCAAAATTCACCATTTTAAAAGCACACAATGCATGTTACATCAGTGTAAATACGTTGTAATGTTAACTTTTTGCTCCATATATAGTTCATTTATTTTCGGATTGGCAACTTCGAGAATTTATTGTTGATTTTTTATTGTTATTTCTTCATTGTTTTTTATTGTTTGTCTTGTTCTTTCTTAATGTTTCCAGAATAAACATTTAGTTTAGTTTAGTGTCACCGTAGTTTAGTAGGTAGTGTGTTGGCTTATTAGACGTGCAGTCAAGGTTCTAACCCCAGATCAGACATCTCTCACTCTGAGAGTAAATAAAAAAATTGACATGAAAAACTTCTCACAAAATCTGTCATTCGGACCTACAGTTTATGGTCTCGCCATTTATGAATAAAATTAAAACACACACAACGTAAGTAGTGTGAGAAGCTGGGTCGTAATTCTGACTGCAGGATTGTAATGACCAATTGAGTAAGTGTCGCGCAACAATATGTTTAATTGCATGCAAGTAAATCAGTTTATCTTTAACCTTCTTTCTCACGTTGCTTAAGAATAAATGGTATTCCAGAAATGTCTTTAGAAATGTGTTATTGCGTTAAGTGGCCATTTTTACGTGAGAATTCTTCTTTCTGCTTCATAGTCCTTTGGTGAAAATCATGATTATGATATTGAAACAAAGTATAGAAGATAGAAGACATACTTTGTAAAGAAAGACATTAAAAAAGTCTGCAAAGCGTTGAAAATTTGGCAATATTTACTACACTTAATTGGCTCCTTTCTACTGAGGCAGACTGCTTGGCTGGTGGCAATAAAGATCAATGCAGCTAAATCTTAACGCAAAGTGGACTACGAACATGCTGCAAGTCTGGGTCGATTATATGGTTTACTGTAAGTTTCTGAAGTTCTGTAGTTCCGAAGGTTCCTAGTGGAAACCTTGAGTTTTATACGGATGGCTCCAAATTGCTGGACATGCTGTGGTATTTTTATTAACAGTTTTCATATTAAAATTTCGTATAGGCTGCCTGATCTGACCATTGTAATGATATTATGGCCATTTTAAAAGCGGCGTAATGTTTGTTGGCTGGCAACTTGTTCTCTAAAAAATCCTTGATTAAAGCTAAAAGCTGCGGTTATGTCTCTAAGGAACGTCTCTTCGACGTCTACTCTCCTTCTTAAGAAATGTTTGATCCATGGGTTAGATGTTAATTGTTGTATTATAATGGAGGTAAACGCTGGTAACCCTGTCCCTTAAAGAGCTATGCTAATCTAACTAAACCTAAACAAAAAGTTAGCCTATATTTTCAACCCTCCGCAGGTTTACGAAGAAATTGTTTCATTCATTTCATGTAGGCGTATACATGATTGAAGAGATATTGGATGGACAATTTGAAAGTTGTATACACTCCCAACGATCTTATTATTTTTTAATAGGATTTCATTTTTATTTGCTAATAATAGCAACTAATTTTTTTTTTAATTAAATAAGAATTTAAATCGTTTTTAATTTCAAATATTTTAATTTTTATCACTTCTGGTTATAAAAGTTTATTTGGAAAATGCCCATAAATTATGGAATATAATTTTATTGAATCGTTAAATGGTCAATGTGTTAACAAAAAAGCGTATATAATGGCGCTATGATATTATTTTAAAAAAGTACGATTAAAAAATTAATTTTTTGTCACTTTACGCTAAAATATCGTAAACATTGTGTAGAATTGGTAATTTTCTGTAGTTTTTCTTTTGATTTGAAACAATAAAATCTTATTTCATTTGTTAAATTCTATTGCAATTTAGAAACTATTTCGTTTGTATATCACAAAAAAAAAACACTTCGAAATAATTTACGATTTAAACAAAATTATTGTAAAAATCTTTTGTGTTCCTATTTCCTCTGAATTTTTGTGGTGACAGAATAGCACAAAAACAAAACTTTGTTTTTGTTTTCGCTACGCACAATTAAATAAACATTTTCTTGTCAGCACATTTGTTGACACAAACGCATATGTTTCCATATCTGTTTGTATTCAGTATTTAAAAGACCACACCAAAAATCATTGTAAACAATTTAGGCATGCGAGTATATCACATTATTTTTGGGTATTTCGGTGATTGATTATAATGAAAGCGACAAGCGGCAAGCGACAGCAATTCACAAACAGATATTTTTCGATTACTTGACTACCTAATTTAATTTTTGGAAAATTTTAATAGCTTCCTCATATACTATCAATTATTTCTTTGCTACGGCAATTTCAATATCGTTGTTTAAAATAAAGCACAACATTTGAAATTTTTATATAAAAGCGTTATCATCCTTGTTTGACAGTAGTATAGACTGTTACCGTCCAAATTACAATCCTTAAGTCAGGATTACGATTGAGCTTCTCATACCGCCCATGTTGTGAATGTTACTTTTATCAATTAACGGCAGAGCTAAGGTTTAAAGTAGACTCCGAACGACATATATTTGAGAAACACTTCAGGACAATTTATTGCTAAAGACGAAGGCAACAAGTTACTTAGTAAACCAAAAGAAATACAATTTTACCATCCTTTTCTTCTCTGGCCCGTCTTATTTATTAAAGCCAATTTAAATTAGGAAGCCACCTTCGTCTAGTCGGTTGTGTGTTGATTTATAATACGAGAGGTCATGGTTCAGAAATCTCTAAAAAAACGAGATATAAAAAGAAAACGTATTCCTTTTGGCTGAAGGGGTTTAGCAATCTTCCGGTAAAACCTCTGGCAAAAAGATGAGTGGTGTAAGAAGCTCCTTACTACAGGGTTGTAGTGACTAATTATGTAAGCAATTAAGTCATGATATAGTGTGGAGTTGGGAAGTCTGACTTTGGAGTTGCCTGTGCAGAATCTTTTGAAATACTATTCGACTGTGAAGAAGCACACATTAAATTACTTGCGATTGTAATTCTATTGAAATCTCCATTGAATCGTATTTGTGGCTTTGTTTCAGGTTTACAACTTTTAAGGCAGCACCCTGTATTGTTTTCCGTTACTAAATTCCCTAAATACATTAATTGACTATTTAACACTTAAGAAATCATTAAAATCTAAAAACTTCTTTTAAAAATATTCTTTAAAGAAACAAAATTTCCTCTTTTTTTGCAGACTTCATGGTTTTTGAAAGAGATTGTTTTTCCGTTTGTGGTGTCTTTAAAATTTATTTGTCATTAATTATTACTAATGCTTTCAATTTTTATGTCTTTCATCAAAAAAAAAAAATAAAATACTGTTTTGGTGACAAAATACGCCACTCTCAGCATTTGGGACGTTTAAACAAAATAAACAAAAATTGACGACCAACCAAGCCATTCCATTTTATATACAAAAGTTTTATTTTTTAAAGGATTTGAATTTCTTGCAGAATTTGTTTGTTTGTTTGTAAATTTTATTACTTTTATGCATTCGTTATGGTATTTTTTGGAAAAAGATTTATGCTGTATTTTATACGACGAAGAAAAGACAAGAAGAAAAATAGTGTCGAATAAAAATTTTGATTTATAAACACGCTGAAAATAATTTAAATGTTCCATTAAATGCTAAATTTATGGTTTTATATGAAAATAGTTCCTTGTTACCATACACTTTTTCATATTGAAGACTGTTTTTCATGAGGATGTGTTATTTATGAATTAGTTGAGTTGAAGCAGGTTAACCTTTCACACTTCGGGCGTGTCACAAAGCTATTCCATCATCTCATTATAATTATTATTATGACTTTGCTTTGCTTCAGATTCAGAGATTGGTATATTGCCGGATTACTAGGTTACTAGGCTGCAATCAAAGAATTGACTGGATATATACCATAATGGCCAGGCCAATTATGATCTATGGGGTCATTGTTCCCTTTTTAACTTTTCCTTGGAAAAAATCAACAAACTCCACAATGAATGGATAGATCGAGGAAGTCTGTAATTCACTTTGAACAGGAACTACAGTCGCTGTAGTTAAGAGTTTGGGTTGGTTTATGAAGCTTCTCTTTCTTATGTTGAAATTTGCTATGATTTTAATCTTTCTCAAAGTATATATATTCTACATATTGTATGTATTTTTCTCGTCCGCTTCCATATGTATTTTGGTCTGCATTGTCCTCTTTTACCTGGTTGGGATTCCCTGGAGTACCTTTCTACAAATTTCATTCGACTGTTTCAGCTCTGTGTGCCCAATCCAGTACCATTTGATCTTTGTTATCTCCCGATATTCTGCCATATGTTCATTTTCGCTCTTTTAAATTTGTTTGTTCAATTTACTTGTATTTCCGAAGTCAAATTTCACGAATTATAGGCTTCTACCTTATGATTGTCCATATGTTTTCTTTTGAAGTTTTTTTTCTTTTATGAAGTTTTATAACGCTTGCATCATTCTTTCAATGTTTCTCAACCACATACGACAGCCTATTTTAAAGCTTTCGTGTTACTCGAAGTTTTTGTTCATTTCTTATCCCTATTGAATGAAGTGAAAGCTGTACAATCTTTGTTTATGTGAGATCGTATGTCCTCAGTTGAATCGCCCGTAAATTTTCCAGTATTAATTGATGTTTATTTTCTAATATCATTTGCAATTCCAGTTGTGAGCGACGTCAATAGTTCCAGTTACAGTCCAATTCTTGGAGGCAGAGAAACAGATGTATTCAGCGTAGTCGAAACTGTCAAGTTTTGCATTAATTTTTCAGGAAATTCTTCTGATGTGCTAGGATAACTGGGCCGTCGTTTTTTAAAGATTCCCTCTATTTTTTTTTGTTTAAGAAGTGGGGTGTTGTATTGGTTAAAGTGAAATTCAGGTTTGAATACCATAAATTAAGACGTTTCGGTCATTCTGCAAATAATCCGTCGGGAAGCTCTCTGAATCTTTACCTCTAGAAAAGATAATATCTACAGTAAAAACCATAGGATGGTAGGGAGTGCATTATGACAAATAAGATAAAATAAAATAAGAGAAGAATAAGAGAAGAATAATAAGAGCAAATTGGATGAAAGCTTTGTGTCTGTTCAGGAAATATTGGAACGTATAATTTACGTATCTAAACATGAATCATACGAATATTTTGCCTTAGTCTGTGCGATTGCGTCAGTGATTTTTAGTGTCAGTACATTTGTAGGTAAAGATTTATTTATTTTATTCCAGCATTGATTTTTCTCGTGAACATTCTACTTGAGAAATATTATCCAAGACGACAGTGAGTATTGGCGGTGTGTTTTATTGATTGATAAATCGCGCCTACGATATTTTCTCTAAGTTGTGAACAAATAAACACTCACAATAATTTCATATTAATCAGTTGGGTTTTTTGACACCTGTGTGTTATAAAAGTCAATTTTAAACCGCCATTTGCAAAAAAAAAAAATTGATTCCATTATTACTACCAAGGTCTCTGCAGTATTTAATTTTTATTTTTTTTTCTCTTTTTTAGTAACATGTTGATGCACATGAGATATAAATTATGAATTATTTTTAATTGGTTTATATTCATATTTATTATTATTTTTTATTACTATTTTTATATTTTTATGTATTTGCAACAATGTTGCATTTACAAAGTCAAAAGTCTAAAATTTTAAGTGCTTTTTTTTGCCACTCATAATTGCTACACAATTAAGATGTAAAATTTGAATGCTAAAGATATTCATAAATTTGCGAACATGTGGTAGGATCATAAAAAGATAAACATTTAAATAGCCATTGCAATGACGAATATAAGTTTAATAATGAAAAAAAAAAATATTATTTAAAATATGAATACTCAGTTATGAAAAATATATTGGCGTATAAAAATTATAACCATAAAGTGATGATTGCATTATGAATTGAAAACTTAATTTTTAGCTTCATAGGCTAACAAGTCTATGGAAAATTAAAGTTATTGTTTCGTTTCTAATACAGAAATAGCGCACGTTATAGGATAGAACCAGACTGCTGCTTTTATCAATCCATTACCACTAGAAAAGCATTTGCCAGCAAATGGCTTCAGACTCTACAGCGTAGTTGAAAGGCGATGGATACATGATGAAACGTATGAAATAATTAAAATAAAACAAAATAATTCGAACAGCTAGGGCAGGATATAATTGCCCTGCATTACGATCATAATAGTGAGAATAGTTTCTAATTTTTATGACAAAGAATGTGGTAGAGATGGTCGCTGTAATGCTCATTCCTTTTCTATCTCCAAATCTATGTTGTATTTAAAACTGATACATCTGGTCACTTCTTTGTCAGTGTGTTGGCTTATTGATGAGAGTCCAATAGAGAGCGAAATATAAAAAAAATATTTCTTTCGGTGACTTCCTCCCAGCAGTCTTTGGGCAAAAATTCTGAGACAAAATAAAATTGCCATGAAAATTTTTTAAAATGTTAAATCAAGACGCACAACATGGGTGGTGTGAAAAAATTGGTTGTAATCCTAAATGCCATACAAGAGTCTTCCCAAAAATTCGGTAGAAATCACAAAAAATCAGATTCAGATTAAAGTTCAAAACATCACATGTTTCCCCTTTAAGTATTCGCACATGCATACATATTAATATTCTTTGTTTTGCATTTTCTGTTCAATATTTTATTATTTTTCCTTGAAAATCCTATAAATCAATAAAACGGCAGCCGAAAAAATGAAATAAAGTAAAAAGCGGTGGTAAAGTTAAAAGTAAAACGAAATTAAATTAAATTTTAAAATAATCAACATCTAAGCGCCAATTTCTACAAGACGAATCGTACATTGACGTCTTGAGGTCATCAATTGCCGCCATAGAAAATCGACCGACATCAACTGCAAAACGAAGTTGCATTGTGATGAAACGGAAAATAATCACCTTAAAACAAAAGCGATTTAAAACACTAAACTGGTATGAAACAATAAAAAAAAAAACAGACAACAACAGAGACAACAAAAAAAGAAAACAACGCAAGAAACGTAACGAAACAATAACGTTTTCTTTAAGGAAATTATATGCCACAGATGATTCCATTTTAATGGCCATCACTCTAAGAAAGGCGATAAAAAAAAGTATCAGGACTCATACACTTACTTTTGTGATCACTACGATTGTAGACCAAGTGCGTGTACATATATATGCATGTGTGTGTATGTGTGTGTATGTGTTTTCATGTGACTGTAGGGGAAAATCAAATAAAAAGCCAGCGACTTGTGTTGCTTATGCTTAGGCAGTAAATGAAAGACATTTTGAGGATGGGAAACAGAAATTTATATGATGACGACAAGACATTTATGATTATTATTTTGTATATTGACTTTTATTGCAGCTTTTGAACTGCGTTTATTGTTTTCGTATTCTTCTCCTTCTTCTTCTTACGTTTTCTTCAGTTTCTGGTTTAGTTTTGTTGTGGTTGTTGTTGCTGCGTTTTTTTCTTTTATTAGTTTCTTAGAGAGCGATACGCAAAAGATCTTAAAAAACAGCAATAATCAGCCATTACAATTGGTGGTTAGATATTAAAGGAAGGTAACCTAAGCGAAACATATACATACAAATTAAACCTTTGAAGATCGTAATATTCGTAGCTAAGGGTTATTTAAGACATGTACTACCCGTCCAGATTCAGTAGAAATATTAGCGGCTTTGAAGAACTACTTCAAACAAATCCTATCAAATACTAGGATTCTGCTCTCACAAACATATACTAAACAGTAGAATAACCAGTTTCTAAAAAGAAAAAGCTCCCCGAGTGTTAAAACCAAATATTAATCTGTCGAGGACATTGCGCGCATATTACCTAAGCACCTGAAAGAAACTTGAGAGTATAACAGGCTTCGTTCTTTTCCCAATTCTTTTGCATACATCATGTCAATATTTTGTGCATAATAGTGGAACAGTCGGTCACTTCTTTGGCGTCGTTTTTGAAAAACCTGCGATACGACACACCACGAATGCACTGCATTAAAGTGTAAGCCTATTCCCCTCTAGCTAATGCATATACGAAACCCTTGGAAACACCATAGGCACCTCGGCGAGCCAATACCCAAAAATACAGGTCTCTTGTCAAGGCTATCTGTAAGCTCCAATGCTCTGCAATATTGCACTGAAATAAATCGTAAAAGAGATCTCGAATAAAAAGAAAGACTTTGAAATTTTAAGTACTTTAGCATAAACTAGATGATGTCCAGCAACATGCGCCCAAATTTTGTTTGAGAATGTCAGAGTACAAAAGCCAACCATTACGGATTCCAGCCAATACAATTTCGAGGGCACTAGCAAATCACAATGCCTGCAGTAAGCACTTGGACACGATCAAAGTTTAGTAATTGCAGATTCTTCTATTATATAAAGGAGTAAATGAACTGTAGGGCAAAGGGGATACATATTAAAACATACATAAACGCTGTGTGAACAAAACTTACTGACGCTCTCATTGAATTCTTTGTAATGTATTCGAAAGAAATAAGAAAATCAGATGTTAGTACGAGTTCTCTGATCAGGGTTTCTGAATTTCAAACGAGATAACATCACCAAAAAGAATTGAATACTTTAGCTGTATTAGCTAGATTACTCGCTACCTCGTTTCCGATCACTACACATTGATGAGTAATCAGCACCACATGATACTCTGGATGCTACTGCCTTAATTGTCAAATTTATCAAATTGTCACTGACCCAAATCTTGTATAGTCCGGTAGCCAGAGGCATAGTTTGGTTTTAGGTTCTTCTACATAGATGATCAATACATTCCTGTCTCCTGTTGAGCAACATGTTCCCATAGGCAGTTGTGCCATATATTCATTGGATTAAGAAAGTAAATCTCATATCTGATAAGTCTTCTTCTAGTCTTATCCTATAAGACCGTCCGACTAATTTTGGAACTGCTCGCACTCTTAACCTTTTTTCTTCTTGAAAACATCAGCAGTTTCTTAAAACTCCCTCACCACCAAATTGGGTATAAAACTGATTAATATTTTCCACAACTCGAATACATCGAAACACAAAGCTAATATTAACCACAACACCTTTATATCCCAGTAGCATCCTGTTGTTGCTGGTTCTTAATCGGTTAAACGAAACTCCTTTAAGTGGCATCTTTTGTTTCTGCTTACGAGAGTATATTCCTGATAATTCTAAGTATCACTGTTGCACTCCTGAGGTGGGTAATAAAAAAAATCAGAAAGAAAAAACTTTTTGCTGTTGTCTCTCCTTTCCCATTTCAGACTTGACCCTCTTGAGATATTCGGTCGCTAACCAAATCTAAATTTACCAACCAGTCAGCCATTCAGCCAATAAAACAATTTTTTCTTCGCTTCTTCCTAAAATCGTATGAGATTTTAATGATAATCGAATGAGCGTAACTCCCAAGGAAATCTTCTTGGTTTGTTGTAGAAATTGAAAAACAAGAAAACAAGAAAATTATGATGATGAAATAAGCCGGTTAATATTATATGAAGTCAGACGAATATGTTTATGAATATGAATCTTAAGAATATCTCGTTCATTCACTCATTCGCTCGTTTGCTCGTTTGCTCGTTCGTTCGTTCACAAAATAATGCCAGTTTTTATTTGATTAACTAAAATGAATACAGCAAATGCGTTAACAATTCAAAATGTTTTTATAATGAAAAGTATTTAGTTTTTAGATCGTTAATATAACGAAAGCGTCTATAAAAATCGTATTAAAATGTTATTTCAAAAAACGCATAAAAAAAGTTGAATTGAAAAATTGGAGGTGAACAGGGTATAAAACTTTATAAAACTTGTTGATGTTCTTACATTGGACCGCAAGGCACGCTGACGATTGTTTGTATTCCTTTTCTTTCTTTAAAAGTTTTTAACAAATTAAATTATAACTGAAAACATGCTGAAATATTTAAGTCCTGTTCATAATAAGATTGGTTTAAATAAAATTCGGTTTAAAGTTAATGGTGAACTACAAACGGGCACAAATGCCCGTGGAGATTTGTTGCATGCATTGATAACGCTAAACGTGGAGATAGGACAGGACAGGACAGAGTCTTTAACTAAAAGAACCAGCGAATACATGGTCTGGGCTAATGGTAAACTTGATATAAAGGGATTTAATCTTCAAATAATAATTGTGGCATGTAATTAAAAAGACGATTAACAAGTACTCCATTGCTTATATTGGTAAACTAGTAGTCACCACGAAGTGATTGGAAATGAGGAAACGAATAGTCTGGTTAGTGGCAGGTAGGTAGGTAGAGGTGGTTGTCGGTTTAAGAAACTTGGATGGACACAGTTCGGCCACCTAGAGCCCATTGTGTTACCATTGCTTTCCGCTATCCCTTTCTTCAAATTGAGGCAAATTCTCTCGAAACTCCAAGTTAGATCCAGTGGAGCTACATCATCTGACGAATCGGTTAAACTCCTGTTGTCGATGGTTGTCAGGTGATCAACGACCAAAGTGTGCAGATGTTGAAAAGCATTTAGTGAAACGACTTTCTATATGCAAAGGGCTGCGGAATAGCAACTAAGCGAAGCTGTGTGGCAATTAAAAATGGCCCTGTGTAGGCGATCATCGATATCAACAAAGATTTATTGTGGGTATGATGGACTTGCCAAAGAACCATTTATTATCGTTTGTTGCCAAACCCTTAATTCAGCCTTATACTGTCAAGAATTGAATCGTTCGGCCAAAAGTGTCCTTCTTTGGCAAGAATAATTAACACTTGCGACTAAATGCGGTGATTGGATTAGGATTAGGTGGCTACTTCTAGCCTAATTCATGGTTGCATTGACTGTTTTATTCTTTCACAGGCATTGAGGGTATATTCTATCGTGTGAGCCACAAAAAATAAGAAACCAGATTTTTGGCTTTTGGTGAACTGTAGTAAACTCTGGCTTCACCCATGATTACGGAATGGCATAAACACTCCTTAAAAGATGCCACACGATCTCCTTTTGTTCAATTGTAAATAAACTCTGCACCCATCCTGTAGAAATCATTCAAATAATAAAGTTATCACAGAAAATTGAGTCCATAGGAGATGCTTATTACTTTCAAAATCAATGTTATTTTCAATCTCCGATCGGCAAACACCATATCGTGATTCTGTTCATTTTTTTTATGGAGAGTAAGTAAAAAGTTCTCAGCTGGATGTCTAGAATGTTCGACATCATCAATATGCATTGATGTCTAACATTGGGTGACTAACAGACAGCCCACGACTTTCTAATTATTTTTTTATAGACAGAGGCCTATAAGAAATTAGAAATTAAAAAAATTTGTTTGTATTTTATGGAGCGTATAACTACATCATACAAAAATAAATAATGCTTGTTAGAATTACATATAATTGAATCCAATTAAAGTTAAACAAACATCTAGCAACTGTGTTTAAAATTAAATTATAAAAATAAGAAGAAAAAACACAAAATGAGCTGAAGGAGAAGAAATGTTATTAAAAACTATTAGACTTATACGCTGAATGAATTGCCTGCCCGTTTGCCTGCCTATGTTCCTGCCTTTGGGTAATTAAATTCTACAATTTTTGTCTATAAAAACGCAATTTTGTGCGTTTTTAATTGGGAAAGCTGCACACTAAACGCTCCAAACAATTGTAAACTTTTCTAGATAAGTTTTCTGCAACGTTTGCTAAAGAATAATGCTTTTTTTTCTTTTTTTTTTGTAATTTCGCAACAAATTATAAAATTTTAAGTACAATTTTTCGTTATTCTACCATTCGGTTTAATTTTCTTATCTGGTCAGGCGATTTATGATCGACCATCTTAACCATGTGGGCTGTGTTTTTGCAAGTCATTATAGTGGCCATAACGATTAAATTCATTTTGGGCCATAAACTGAAATTCAATGCACCTGAGGGATGGATATACAATACAATTCACTCACTATTCATTCCTTAGTTTTACTACTTCTGTTCCTTTTGCGTTTTTTTTTTTGTTTGTTTCATTATTTTGCTTTTTTTTTGCTAGTTAGTCAAGAGGAGTTACATACAGCGTCTGGCAAATAAATGCAATGAAACGAAACGAAATGAGCTGAACTAATAAAAATAAAGCTTGAGCTTATAAGATGTTTGCCCAGAAGAGAGAAAAAACCCCAACACAAAAAGATTAGTAGAAGCACTTAAGAACTGTTGAACTCTTACACCAGTTATCCTACATATATGGTTAACAAAAGCTAGAGGACCAGAGGAAAAGTGTCATGAAATCTTAGAGAATTTCGTGCAGTTGAAAAAGCACTTGAACAGGTGATTTAAACTTGTTCCAAATCAAATATAAATTTTATTGTTTTCAATACAAATAAGTATACAAAAAGGAAAACTTTTAATGCCGTAGATCATGTAGTAGACACAATGTGTACAATATGTAATACATACATATGCTTCGTAGCTGTAGTCTTCCGTCCAACTGTTTAGAACATTCTTTTTTATTTCATTAAAATGTAAATTTTTAATTAAGTCATGCTTTTAATAGCTTTTCTTATTTAAAATATTTTTTAAATAAATTTAATTTTTTATATTTAATACGTCGACTGCAGTCGGTGACTGCTATTGATAACCTACATACATATGTACATATGTATTTAAAATAGTCCTTCTTGTACATTATCAGACAGCAGCTGTATTTAAAAAAAGATATGCAAACTAAATACCCTTTTAAAATAAACAAAAATCTGTCGTATCCTCTCCCTTAGTGCAACCAAGCAACAGAACATTTAACGGATCCTTTTGTAAAGAAACGAGAAATACATTCGATTAGGAGACTTTTAAAACAAGTTTTTCTTTATTTTTTATTAACGTCCATTTTGAATATTTTAATGCCAGAAAGCATCTTCTCCTCACCTTCGTATGATCCTTTCATTCAACAAGTTTTTCAATTTAAACAGGTGATTGGCCTACCATAGCAAATCCTATGATCTACACAACGGTTTTTATGAAAATATATAACATTGTTGTATTAAATAGAGTGTTTCTTATTCGCTGTTGATGTCATACTCAGTCAGGGATCATACAGCTTTTGAAAGGATTATTTGCAGTGTTTTTGAAGAATTTTTGCTCGGGTTTGTAGTGTAGTACTTTAACCACTACATCGTGCAGGGCTGTGAGCATGAAGATAAACACAATCCGGTTAAGACCACAAAACTATAATTAAAAGAAGGAAGAAAACATCGTAAATGAAAGAATATTCCACTCTTAGGTGAAATAATGTCACAGAAAGTGGAGGTTAAATATCTACGAATAATACTGGATAATAAATTGACAATCGAAACCTCTTATAGAGATCATCTCATGAAAGGCCAGACATGTCATAATGACATGCAGAGGTCCTGCGGGCAAATCCTTTGTATGCAACCCAAGAAGTATACACTGAAAGTCAAGCCGAGATAAGATATTATTAGACTGTCTTAAAAAGCTGAATCAGTTAGGTAGACAGAATAAGGTTACCGTCTTCTGGGTCCCAGGCTATGTACGAGTTCTCGACAATGAACAAGCCATCGTACTTGGGAGGAGGGAAGCGTCCACGATGTTAATGGGTCAGAATTCATCTGTGGAGTTGGTGTGAAAGATTAGGAAATAGGGAATATATGGATATCCTATAAAGTATGAGTACCTATGTATATGTAGCTACCTATTTAACACAAAAACACTTGTATAGTAAAAATTTTCTCCGAAAAAACGATTTCAATTGTACGGACGGTGGGCGATGGACGATTGGCGCGGTCAATTTTACTGAAATTCCGTTTTTTTTTTCTTAATATAATAAACAGAATGCTCACTACCAATTTTTAACGATTTAGCAGCACTCCTGCACAAAAATGTTTTAAGCTATACCTCTGTGCTACGTGGAGAATATTTATTGAACAAGGAACAGCAAAACGTTTAACAAAAACGTTATCAAAAACTATGACTTTCTCACACGTAAAATGGCGAAATACTTTTTTGGAAGGGTGACAAAGAACTTTAATTTAAGCTTTATAAATATTTATTCGATATTATTTTATACATTTTATAAATACATACATACGTATGTACATATGCCTGCATAAAAGTATTTATTATATAGTTTATTTGTATGTATGTACATATATGTTATTGTCATAATTTGATTCCCTCAAATACCCCAAGCCTCTGGCTCTTTACGCTCAATTAATATATAATTGGGAAGGGAATTATTGAAATTCTTTTAATTATTTAAACAATTTCTGGCATAAATTGAATTTAAATTGAACATTAAAGAAAAAAAGTAAAAAAAAAACAACAGAAATAGTTACCCTTCTGTGAATACAACAAAAATACAACAAAAATACAAAAACAAAATAATAAAATAGAAAACTTAATTGTGTTATTCATTCATTCATACTCGTACAAAACTATCTATCTGTACGTTGTGAGTATGCATTTAATGCGAGTATTTATTTGTAACATTTTTCTTTTGTATAAATTTCTCATAAGCATTTATAAAAAATGTTATATTACGAAACGTATCACATAGCATATACATATAAGCACTTATACATTCTAAATAGTAAATAATTAATTATAATTATTATTATCTTTTAATTAAATGCTTGTCTAGAATTAAAACGGAATCGTAAATTGTATTCACATCCATATAAATATGCCATACCTGCATACATACACACATACATATATAATACAAGACAACTTATAGTATATTACTTATAATAGGAGTGAGTAATATTATATCGTTTGTATAGTATGTATATTGTTTACTTACACGTGTAAAACAGCTGTTGCTGCCGCCGCTGCTACAGCTGCTGCTGTTGTATTTAATTCATTGCGATATTGCTACGTAGCTGCGGCGGCAGCTGCCGCTGCTGCTGCTGCGGCTATAACACTAGCCGTTGGTGTTGTTGTCGTTGTTGGTGTTGGCGTTGAGGTGGCCGTTATTGATTCACCGCCTATACTACTACCCGATCGACTAATTTTGGACGGACTCGGCGTTCGTCGACTGAGTGGTAATGGCTCCTCGGGTGTTGTGGCCGAATGTGGTGGTATGATGGTGGCAAAATTTGGATTTGGAAACTCACTCCAGATGGCTCGACCAAGATGTATCGATGGATAAGCCCAATAGACAGGCGGTAAAGCAGCATACCGTTGGTAGTTGTAATAGGTTTGTGTCAGTTGATTTAAATTTTCGGTAGATAAATGGGAAAAATGATTTTTTTCTTTAATTTTTTGTTGTTTTTTTTTTTAATTTTTGAAGGAAAATAGAAAAAATAAATATATTAGTACAGGTTAAAAAGTATGCATACATTCAAGTAAAATATAATTTCCTAAATATAAATAAATTCTCTGTGCTGTACAGACTACAATTGAAAACACTATTTCAAAAAATAAAATTGTGAAGTATGACTTTAAGTTTAAGTTTAAAGAGGACACCATGACCCAATAAACTTAAAAATACACTTCTATAGCCTTGATATTTGAATATATTTTATATATATTTGATGTTTTGAGTTATCCATTTACAGGTTTCAAAAGTGAAGTTAAATAAAACACACAACCAGCAATGATTTCTATTCGATTGTTATTTTATTGAAACGCCTGGAGTTTGCCATTATAAAATCAATCGTATTTCGTGAGATATTTTTCAACCAATTTTTCTTTCGTTGTTCTGTTCATAATCTTCAATTTCGAAAGTAAATTTCAATAAAAGACAACTTCAAACCATAATTCCTAACCAACAGATTTTTTTTAATGCAACAATTACTTAAAGGTTCTATAATCATCACTGAAGAAAATTAAAATCAATTCAACGTCAGTTGATTTAGCACCCAATTAGCATAACTGCTTTAACCGTAGTGCGAATTTGATTTTTATTAATATTGATGTAAAGCCTTGACTTGACTTGACTTTGCTGCAGTCTAATAGGTAGTGTGTAGACTAATAAGGCAAGAGCAGATATCTTGAACAAAACAAAATTTAAAAAAATATTTCTTATGACGACTTTCTCTGGAACAAACTCTGAGAGTATAATAAAATTCCAATCAAATTTGTCTGAGTTGATACTAAACAGAAGGTCGGTTCCTACACTTCCTCTCAACAGTCTTCTAGCAAAAACTCTAACGGCAATTAAAATTAGCATTAAAAGCATCTAAAAAAATTTGTCGTTCGGAATCGACTTTAAACTGTAAGTCCCACCACTCACGGATAAACTTAAAATACACAATACAATTATAAATTATATTCTAATTAATTAATTAATCGAACAAACGACCCTCACGCTAATAGTTGAGCACACATGTTGTAATGTAATGTGTTGTAATGACCAATTAAGTAAGCAAGTCTGATAATTAAACAGACACATAAGTAAATGACCTAGTTTCTCACACCACTTATGGTGTGTGTGTGTTAATTTTATAATTAGTGGTGGGACCTACAGTTTAAAGTCGATTCCGAACGACAGATTTTTGAGAAACTTTTCATGGCAATTTATTTACTCTCAGAGTTTTTGCCAGAAATCTGCTGAGAGGAAGTCGCCGAAGAAATACTTTTTGTATTTTGTTTTGATGTCTGGCCTGGGGCTCGAACCCTGGCTTTTCGTCTAATAAGCCAACACACTACCTACTAGACTACGGAGAAACTAGGTCGTAATCCCGACTGAAGGGTTGTAATGACTAATTATGTGTGTACATAGGTAAATGCTTATGTGTTTATAGCATTAGGAGTGTAAAACACATTTTTAACTGCTTGACGAGCAGTGTTCAGTCTATGTGTACGCTACCAGCAGTAGCTTTATTGCATGAACTTTATTCTTCACAACGCTAGGCTACGTCATACTGAAAACAAATAGCGAGGTATGGGGGGCATATAATAGGACTGAATAAACATTTTAATGGTATTGACAAAGCAGACGGAGTCTTCCTAATGTCTCATCATTTCGAGGTAATCCAAACTGAACTAAAAAATTAACAGAGAACTCGGTCTTAAAATAAAAAAACAACAACGCTGGGAGAAAAGTTGAACAAATTAGAAGACCTAACAATTTCGAAAAAATATTAGATCGTAAATACAATATGACCGATTTCCCTATCGCTTAATCGATTCGATTGATTTTTATAATCCTGCTCTTTAGTATGTTCTATGTTCAATACATTATCATTTAATCTATTTAATCCAAGGCTACGTGGAAACATTGTTCTAGAGAATAAAGGAATATTTTTTTACTTGCTGTTAACATTTATTGTTTAAAAACATGCAAATATTGTTTTTAATGTATTTTAAAGCCTTTTTTTTAACAACTCTTAATCGGATTTGACCAGACTTAAAATATTAAAAAAGAAAAAAAAAATTAATAAAAAAAAACAAATAAAATTCCAAATGTCCGTCCATAACGGATTTTCTCGTTAAAAAGTTAACAATTGTGGGGTTTCTCTTTATGCCCCTGTATTTTTGTTGTTGCTGTTGTATTTGTATTGCATACAAAATTAAAACCAAATACCATATCAAATTAAAAAAAAACAAAAATTTTATACCATACAGTAGGAAATAAATTAAAAAAGAAAAAAAAAACTAAAAATAAGAAAAATATATATAGAAAGCTAAACTTTGTTTTACGACTCTTTTGGCCATTTTAATAAGTTTTTTTTTTTTTATGAGGAAAATATTTTTTGGCTTATTTCGTAATTTTATTACCGAAAGGATTTCAAATACGAAACCTAAACGTCGTTACTACGCTGTTTTTAAACTCACTCAGGAACGAAGAATAATTCTCTATGAAATATTGGAAAACATGCAGACGAAAAGGTGGAAAATCAGCAGGTTGACGAGGAAATTACATTTTATGACTTTCGTCTATCAGTAGTTATTTTGTTTAGAAAACAAAAAAATAATAATAAAAATAAAAAATCAAAAAAACAAAAGTTCCTATTTTAAAACGAGAAAATTTTAGCTTCAGCTGTAAAAGTCATAAAATTTATTTTAATGCAGTTTCTCTTTTTGTCTGTTTTTTAATTTCAAAAACAATTGGTATTTGTTAAAAGAATTTTTTTAAATTGATTAATTTTTAATAAATAAACTTTTCTAAAATATTAGGAGAATATAATCCATTTTAAACTCAAAAAGAAAATATGGAATTTCGATGATAGCTTACTTACTGAAAGAAGGCAAGAAGTGGGTGATGTAAACATGTAGGCCATACCTACTTAATTACTTATCTGCCCACTACAAACCTTTAGTCAATATTAAAACCTAGCTTCTTACATCAACCATGTGTGTTAATTTTATCCAACCATTATTTAAAGATTAACACACATGGGTGTTGTAAGAATCCTTATTGTAATCCTCACTAAAGGGTTGTAATGACCAGTTAAGTAAGTAGGAAAAGCCTTCTGGAAGTGAGATAGAGTATCTGTCTGGTAGACGATTTCTTTCTCTTCCTACAAGTACTAAGGACGGGCATGCCTCCTTATTCGGCAATGTTCCGTGAGAAAAGAGACCATATAATAAACATCAAATTGGAAAAAAATGAGCTGTTTCGTTTTCCCTAGATTAAGATTTGAATAGCTTATTTAATCGGTCGAATAGGTACTATATTTTATCTAGAAAGGATATGCCATTTTTCTTATCTCCAGCCTAATCGTTGTTAAGAGGACCCGTGCGGTCTCCTTACTGACCAGTACGTCTGCAACACGACTTCCGGGTAATGTAAGAATGTACACCTTGAAATAGTTCACCACAGAGTGGTGGAATGGTACATGAAAGCCTACGAAGCACGCAACTTTAAAGGTGGATTTTAATCACAAAGCTATGGAGAATAACAACGAATGCGAGGCAGGCAGAGAAATTATCGGAACAATGGAACATTCTCTATACCGTTAGCTACCTTTTGGACGCATGTGGTTACAATATTTTATCCTTGGACTTGCTAGAATTAGCTGCTTGATAAACTTTTCGTGGAAACTTTATTTACTCTTAGAGTTTTTTTTTGGCAAAAAATCTGCTGAGAGGATATAGAAATATTTTTTCATATTTTGTTTTGTTCGAGATATCTGAGCTGGGATTTGAATCATTGGCTATCGTCTAATAAGCAAATACACTACTTAACTAGGCTTTAATTCCTTGTTCGAAATACTTCCACGATTCAATGGAATGAAACTTATCTGTTATGAACTGAAATTTTCTCACTTTATCATTCCTCTAACTGTCAAACTCTTTTAATTGGCTTAAGAATGCGATGCGTTTCTGTAAAATTTTATACCGCAAATAAGCAATAACAACGAATTTACTGTCTAGGTGGTCAAAACAAGTTTGTCGATCATAAATATTTACTTAAAACTCAAGTTCCCTAATCTTCTGTTTTCTAATTTAATGTCGTTTTTTTTAATTCAATTTTTTTTTTCTTTGCAATTTCTTACAACCAATTGGGTGTGTTCTTTAAGACGCGTTCTCGGCTGAAATAAAATCATAAAAGAACTAACTTGATATGCCATTACTTTCATTTGCAGTACAACATTTTATAGTCGTTGATTTTAAGGCCATAAAAATGTCGTTTCCTAAGACACAATTCTTTTCAAAACCAAAATTGTTCTATCAAGCGAGGTGAGTGTAGCCGGGAGGAGACAGTAGAGAATTTCCTTGATTTCAAATTGCAAAAAAAAGAAAAACTCTTTTTTGTTCTTCTTTTCGAAGAGATCGCATGATGTGTCATTATTTTGTAATGCACTCATGTGGAAAGTTGTAAAAGTACCATATGAGACATACAAGAACATGAGGAATATAAGGAAATTATTTCAAAGAGATAGGGGTACATACAGACATGTCTGTATACATCTATAATGGTTTAGCCTGCAGTCTTAAAGATATGAATACTAGTTTTTCAAATGTCCACCAAATAAAGAGGAGATGAAAAGAGAGAACGAAAGAAATCTGTAGCTTTTATTTAAGGGTGGCCTCACACATGATTTATGGTGCCAACACTATTAGTTTATATTTTATCTGTAATGAGTTGTCATTACTATTATTTTTTTATTAATTTTTTCTTTTTTGTTGCCAAGCATTCGAATCAAATTCATAATTCATGCATTTTGTCTAGGCTATTGAATCCATTTAAATTTAATTGCGATTCCAAAACATTATAATTTCTACACGAATGTTTCAGTTTTTTTTTTCTTCGCTGACTACCTTGACTTTCCAAGAAGGTTAAGAATAAATAAAAATCAAAAAAAAAAAATTAAATAAAGTGAAGATAAGGATAAGAGGATGGACAGATAATGCACGAAATGAAGTTGCTAATAGACTTTAAACACGATTTGAATTCAGGCAGTTAATTATTTAATTGAAAATAAAATGCTTGTTTATCGTATTTTAATTCGTACCATTCGTTATGCGGCATTATTTTAATCCTCGTTATAAAAAAACATTGTTTGGCTTTTAGCCAAGCTAAGAGATAAACTTGTAATGCTTACAATTAAACTATATATGTATTCTTATAATTACGAAAAATAAACTCATTGTAAAAAGAATTATTTCTTTATGTCTTAATTACAATACAATTACAAGGTATGCGCTAGTCTACGCACACAATATGCATAGCTCGTGAGTTATCTTTTAACAAGCACTGGAATTCATTGTCCAAAAGTGCCAGTGGACATGCCCTATGAAGGCATGCGCAATGTATGGGCGCTTAGATTTGCTGATGATGCCTTGCGGTACGGTGCTACCGTTTGATGGACGGTATACAAATACCGTGTGTCATTACAGAGTTATAGACAGGTTGCGCTGGCAGTTACCCGTCCCAATCACCAGTGGATTTTGTTGCCCCCAAACTAAGGCATCGTTTCTTAAACTCAATTAATTGAAACAGAGAGCATATATGGTGGCGGTAAGGCTTCATGAAGTTAAATCCTGGTTCAACTTGGACTGTAGGTAGGTTGGGAGAGGTGGTTGTCTACCCAAACAGAAGTTGGGTCGTATGAGGCTCAATATGTTACCACAGCTTTCCGTTTTTCGCTAGTCCCGAAACTATTCTGAGATTTTAATGAAGAGACTCAGACTCTAACAGCTCGTTTACTTTTCTACAACATAGTGCGGGACATGTAACCAATATCAGAAGAACAGTCTCCTCCTTTTCCTTATGCCTTTTGCTTCTGCAAAGATTGTTTGCCAAGTTTCATAGATCAACTATGCATATCGCCTCGCATGACCACACATAAAGCAATGCCCAGTAATGACATCACCAGCCCTACTTAGTGTACCTTTGCACCGTTGGGGTTTAATAAGATTTTTCGTTGGTAGTTGATGTAATTTTTCCTGAAAATATCTTAATTTCCTAGACAACCAAAGTGAGATATATTCCATGAATATTGGGATATGTCAGCGAAATCCTGGATTCTTCAAAGTAATAAGTTCCAGGATATAAGGATAACATCGAAAATTGCATTGCTGATGAAGTGGCCTGTGCTAAACGAAATGTTTACCTCAGTTAAACTGATTATTCTTTGATCGTTTTATAGGGAGATTTGACTTCTTTGACAGCATCAGAGTATGTAAAATATTGTTGGATTCTGCTAGACTGAAAGGGATAAGGATAGGTTTGATTCAATTATTTTCTTTGTGGCCTCCTGCAGTCCTCCTGATTCCTGCAAAAACCTTACTATGAAGCTGATATGCACTTGGCACCTCATTTTCTGTTACGTTTAATTGAACTCCCCAAAATAAGGGGACAATAATTTTGACGTCGACATAGCAGAAAAGAAAGATACCTGTCTGCATTTAGAGAAGATTGTTTGAAATCAAAGCTTGCGAAACTTGTATGGACCTTCGCTTTATAGTGCTGTAGGGCATAAAAAGCTTTAATTTAAGACAAATCGCAAAACTAAACTTCAATTCAATTCACCTTTTAAAAATTGCAACAAATTTTTTAATGATACTGTTTTTGGCCCAAAAGGCAAACTAAAAGCAACAAAAGTAACAAATGAGGTGACAGTTATCAACCATTATATGTCAAAAATATCTGGACACAACGACATGACAGGTTAATTGTACGTTTACGGGAATCAAGTTATTTCTTTTTTTGTAGTATTTAACAGGTGTTACGAACTCATGCCAATATCGTTATAAACGCCCTTTAGACAGGCAATTATCACACTTGGTTTCAAAATGTTCGTACAAGTACATCTGGTTAAATACCATTGTTTCACAGTGGCATTATAACTCAATAGCTGTCATAATTTATAATTCAAATTCCATATTGCAGTATACACAACAATTGCTGTTACTTGTGCCAAAGCAAAAAAACAAAAACGGCCAAACAGATGCTGTTTGTTGTATGTTATTGGCCAGACAATCTGTCCTGCCATCCAACTAAATTATGACAAAATCTGTTTCAACTTATTTTTCTTTCTTTGTCAGTCAACTTTTGTTCTTAAGAGGGAAATGTTTGAAAAAAAATATTTGTCATGCTGAGCTGACAACTGCATGGCAACTTCATCTTGCTAAGAAGGCAGGCAGGCAGTCAGGCAGTCAGGCAACCAAACGACACGAGTATCAAAAGATATTGTTGAGGATAATTGATTATTTCTGGCAGTTGTATTCCGAACTTATATTTTCAATCTTCTTAAATGTGTTGGATTTTATAATTTCTCACTGTTAACAACACTTTTTATATACATATTGTGTTGTTTGTGTAGCTACACAAACACATATCGCTCAGAATGTAATGACAATCCCCTCTTGGCAAGGTGTCATTTTGAAACAAGGTGTTGACACTTTAATGTCACTACAAATGCCACAGCCAACGGATTCAATTATAAAGAGCAACTTGTCACATGAAACAAGTGTGTGAAGTCAGTTGGAAAGCCAATGTGATTATAATTTCATCATGTATCACCACCACCAACTAACCTATTTACAAATATTAGTTGATTACATTACATTTACACACACATACTATAAATGTAAATCAACAACGTCATCTATTGGCGATTTCGTATCGATTTATAATTTAATTTGTGTATAAAAATTAATTCAAAATTTTAAATAAAAATTTACATTTTCATCATATGTATGTATGTGCATACTTACATATGCGTATACATTTTCAATCAATTGTAAAAGTGTCAGTACAATCAATGAAATTTACATAAAATCTATTTAAATTTTCCAATTTTTTTTATCGTGTTATCGCTATTTTTGTTTTATTATTATTATTATTTAAGAATGAAATTATTGAAATTGTAATCCATTTTCATTTTATATAATTTTATGCAATTTATTTCAAATTAAATTTTATATTTTATGTTCATAATTCGCAATTATTTTTTTATACTTTTTTTATTATTATTTTTCTTTAAAATTTAAAAGGTCAGTTAGGAAATCAAAGTTTTTTAAAAGATTAAAAGAAAACATAAATTGTAAACATCTTAGTAAAGGCATTTTAACTGAAATAAGAAGTAACGGGCATGACAATAAAATAAAATGTATTTCCATACAACCTTAACAAACTATGTCAAGACACCGAAAAAGACTCATCATTTTATTAACAAAATACACAGAAGATACGTAGGTAGGTTCAATAGTTTATGAGTATTTAAATTGTCTCTCTGTTGACTAAAAAAGGTAACTTAGCATCTGTCAGATGAGTTCTGTCAAAATTAGCGCAAGTTGTGACATTTAGTTCGTATTTTACAGGTGTCAGGTGCAATACTGACCGAATTCCAACAAACTCATCGAGGAAGTTGGTCAGCGCAGGGGCTGCACATTAAAAGCACGACTATCCTATACGAAGCTACGTTCGTGATGTCAATGGATGATAATTCAGTTAAGCTGACAAGGACTGGAGAACCAAATAACCTAAATATGCGCCGGGCAAGAGATGGGCATTGACAAAGAAAGAGAATTTCATGTGCTCTTAAAGCATTATTTTTTTTTTTTCTAGAAAAGAAAATTATCAATCAAATTAAGACCTTATAAAGGCTTGTGTTTAGGCCTAATGTGATACCACAATTAATATACAACCTGGAAAATAAATATTCTCTATAAGAAATCAATCCGATTCCAGAATAAATCTTACTATTGTAGGATTACATTGAAGAGTTTAGTCAAGGATGACAGAAAATTATAGTTTAAGAACCTCCGCCTCTTCCTAGCATCTGTGGAGCATTGACACGTAAGGCGAAATATATCCTCATCCTTCTCCTCAAGCCCAGAGCTCCTGCAAAAGTTGTTCTAGGAAATGCCACTGTACTGTGTTTGAGTTCCTCTGTCAAATGAGCAAAGAATACTTAGTCCAAGTGAAGGAAACAGAACACCTATGGCTTGGAACATGTCGGAGGTCATTGCTCTTCATCAGCAATGATATTTTCGACGATATCCCTATGTTCTAAAACCCACATAAGAGTTACCTTTGAATGATCCAAAATTTCACTGAAAAATCCTCGGCATTCATAAACATTTACGGACGTAGAAGTGACATTAGTTAGGGACTTAATTACAGAGTGGTCTGGCTTAGCATTGCGCCGAAGAGCCAGATAGATTATACGAAAGTTTAAAGTCAGAACTCTTAAAATATATGCTATAGGTACAGCCTAAACTATCCAGTAAGGAGCCATCAACAACATCAATCAACAGCCATAACCATAGGTTTCTCTGGGCGAAACGTCCCCAATGAAGAGACAAAGGTGAATTTGTCAGCCGATGAAGCCATGGCCATTGTTTTATGCACACTGTACTGTACAGTATTTATAAGAAAAAAATTGGGCTGTACTGGGTAATGATGCATGACTGCTTCCTCATCCACTCTATTATTCAGATTTAGCACCGAATTACTATTTCTTGTTAAGGAATGGTTTTGAGTCTATCAATGAAATCATTTCAAATCAAATAGTCATTTTGATGATATTGAAAAAAAAAACTAATTTTTTGGAAGAATTAGAGTATTAGAAAAACCTTCTACAATGTGTATACAGGCCTAAGCAAACTATTATATTTTTTTTTCTAAAAATCTGTGCTTCGTTTAAAAAATAACAGACTTATTACCTCACCTTCACAATTCAATATATCCTTTAAATCCTTGTGATTTTCAGTTAAAAATTCTTAAGGGACTGCAACATATTTGCACTGAGGGCCTATTTTTTGTGTCAACATATGTATGTATATATATATATATATATATATATATATATGTTCCTCTTACTCCTCTAGGGATTATTTAATTGCTTTTGGAAATGGAACCTGAGGAAGCTTATTGTCTCCTAAATAGAGTTGCTTCTCCTTTCCTCTTTGCTGCAAGTTATTGCTTTTCATAGATGCACTCATAAAACTGTATCCATAGTAAACGAAAGACGAAAGAGGAAAAAAAAACGTAGAAAACTCAAGTGATTGTAAATTTTTGAATGTTTTTCTGTTGAACTCATAAACAGTTCTTTAAAATTTCCTTTTCATATTAAATATTTATGCTATTTACAATGTATACTTTATCTACACAAACCGATATACATACAATATATATGTATGTACGTACTTATGTACATACATACTAACTGTAGACTCAGCTACACTTAAATAACAAAAAACATATAAATATATTCGGCTATAAAACTATTTTTACGTTTACGCCATTATTAAAAGCATCATACAGATGTGATCAGCTAATTAGAAGTGCGAAAACCAAAGGTCGGTTATGTTATTATTTTCGCTTGTAGTAAAGAAGAAAGATCTCTCAAGATTCTGAAATATTTGATTATATTAAATTCTGCCAGAGCTGGAAGAACACCTTTAAGGTACTGTAGAGTCCTTTCATCCACATAACGACTGTAAATGTCAATTCTTGAGCGCACTCTTAACCCTCTCTCTTAAATCAACTGGACTTGAAACCATTAAACTCTTGGCAAAGTTCAACAAAAACTTAGGTAACCACTTATGTAGGCCTTCTTGGGTATATTAATTATGTTTTCTTATCAACTGACAGCAACAGCCCGAATATATTGTTTCGGAAGAAATTGTGTTGAAGATATAAAAGAAGAATTTTTAATTTTATATTTTTTAATTAATTTTTCTATTTGATGATCAGCGTTATACCTTTGCTAGAACTACTTTTGATTAATCAATAAATTAGATTAAGTGTTACAGACCAGCGCCTTTGGTGAAACCGAACTAATAACTCTACACTCATATGTTAGTCCACTAAGAACTTGACTATCGGACGGTCTATTGGTTTTAAAGCTTTGGAGTATATGGTTAGGTTGGTGAAATTCTTTGATAGATTTTGGCACTTAATAATCGATTTACTCCCTCCTTAACTGTCCTCTGGACAGCAGCATAAATTCTATAACTTTAGGTAGTGCTTCACGATGTGACTTAGTGACAAAAGTGAATAGATTAATTTGACAGCTGCATATTCTCTAAAATACGGACTATTTTGTACTACACAGACAGGTCAAGAACGGATCTTTGAACAGATGCAGGAGTTTTTAGTTCCAAAATGAAATATTCCAAGCGGAAATATGTCCCATAGAAAGATGGACTAAATTTTACTAGGTTAGGAGGTAAAAAAGACATGATACAGCAGTAGTACTTGAGTCAGGCCGCCATTTGTGCACTCTTATGAAATTAAATCAAAGATTGTATGGGACTATCTGGAGAAGCTTAATCTGGTAGGCAGGGAAAATAAGGTCACCCTCTTCTGGGCCACAGATAATGTGGGAATTCTCAGCAATGGGCAAACAGACAAGCTTGCTGGAAGAAGAGCTTCCATACCGCTGATGGGACCATAACTCTTCTATGAAGTGGGAGCTGATGATAGGAAAGGTATCATGGTAGGTAAACGGTCTTTTGGCAGGGCACTAAAGACTTGGAGAACACTGGTGCAGAGTGGAAGTTGTCTCGAGCCCAACATGTAAATTCTGTTACGATATAAATGAATCATCGCTACACATTCTTGGTGCCTATGTAATACATCAAAAGCTGGCCAAAGAATTGTCATTGACACCGAGCGACATTCTGAAATTTGTCCGGGCAATAGCCTTGAAGGAGGCATAATATATATATACCCTATAATGTTTGAGGGGATTACAGTAAATCGTATTGTCGTTTGGTCTCTTCACGACAATATTTGGTTCCTCGTAGGTTCCACACCACAAGGTTTATCAAGACAATGGAAACTTTTTTGTGCTCCGGGAGGGGGAACTAACTTTCAATTTCCATTATTTTTACTTAGAAATTTCTAATGTTTTTTGAAATGTCGGTGATATAAATAGTATCGTATTATATTTTGTCTTGAACGCACAGAAATATATCGGTAGTACATTAATACCGTATCAAAGTCTTATAAGAAACTGTAATCTCTGTCACAATATCCAAACATACTTCTGAACTTTAGAAGTTTGACAAAATTGCAAAACATATTCAATTTCATTAAACCACATAAAGTTTAAGGCATATGAACGGTGCTTAAAAACAAAATGAGTGGAGTTTAGGTTCTGCAATTGGAATTTGCACCCATGTTTCTAATTAACCTCTCTCAACTGTAGCAAATATATAATTTTCCTATTTTTACTTTTGAATGCCGTAAAAATTCTGTTGCCGTTGTCGATGCTGTTGTTTCTGCCATTGCTAAACACTCCTTCCAGAAGGCCATAAACACTTGACGTTTTATGATCATTTGATGTTCCTGTTGTTGTTGTTTTTGGAGCATTGTAGACGCAATTGTTGCTATTGATGTTGTCATAGTCGTTGCTTTCGTCATATTTGCTGTTATTATTGATGTAGGAGTTGTTGTTGGTGTTGTTGTTGTGCGTCCTAGTCGTATGTATATGGTTATGCCAGGAAATGAATCTTTTTCTTGCGCTTTTTTTTTTGATTTGTTGCTTAACTTTTAAGAGCTCTACTCAACTCAACTCTCTTGTAATAACGTGACGTATTAGAGGACGTGCAGCAGTCTAAGAGGATTATCCCGGCATTACGTGATGGCATGAAATGCCTGTGCATCGACAGCACCATCAAACATGCCTCAATGCTTATATTTTATTTGTTGTGGCATTTTGTGCAGTTTTTTTTAAATTTTTTTTATTTTTATTTTGGAAAGGATTTTAGTATTTCGGTTGGTGGCAATTACCGGAATGAAAAAATTACGCTGCTTAAAATACAAATAAACAGCTTCTTATACACATCGTATAAGGTTCGTGGTATGGTAGATTCGGTATTGAACAGAAATTGAGCATTTAGACAAGAGAAGTGTTATTTTTAGGTTTTGGTGAAGGTAAAATGGAATAAAATTTGTATGGAAAAAACGATAATGTTTGTAGACGACAACATGGCAGCAAATTTGTTTTATTTTTCAATCCTCATTTAAAACTCATACATACGTACATACATTATCGATCATTACAGCTACGTTAGTCAAAATTGTAGTCTGGCATCTCACACCACCTATGTTGCGTGTGTTAATTTGATCAGTTTAACAACGACACCGAACGATGGACTTGAGAAGCTTTTCCCAGGCAATTAGTTACCATGAGAACTTTTGCCGAAGGATGAAAGAACAAAGTTTTGAACTCAGAGCTTTCGTTTGGTTAGTAAACATACTAGACTAGCCGCTGGATTACAATCACACTCTTCAAATCGAATTGCACGAAAAAAAGAGTGTCTGTCTGCTGTAAGTGAATAAAATAATATTGGGGTGTAATTCAATAGGTTTGGACTATAAAATAAAAGGTTGCAAAATCAGTTGAGTTACTATTACACATAGGTATTCCTATTGCCTAGCTAAACTAGGTATGATCTGCTCATTTGTGTTGGCAGCGGGAAGGTACGTACAATCAGTACGTACTCTGTTGTCGCCACAAAGAAGGAACAAAATCTTAATCTTTCATTTTCTGATATCCTTAACTGAACTCTCCAATATAAAGATTGCAGCAATAGCAAGGTTTATTTTGGAGTTTGGGTACATCAGCTGTAATATCACAATGGGCATAAACACTGGCTTAAATGGAACTTTTGGCCTTCTGTCCTAAACACATCTTAAGCTTTAACAGCAGATGGTGATTAGTACTGTATTATAAACACTATTATGACCATAAGTAGAAAAGCTTGGTAGTAAATCATAGTAGTAGTAAATCAATCGTTGCTCCAGCAGATGTGAAAGCTGTTCTTACATATTTCCAATACTAGAAGTGGGTAGTGTTTACCGCCCGCCTCTGCTTTCCCGTTTCAATATTTGTTTCAATATTTGTACAGTAAATTAATTGCAAATTGATTCTTAACCGAAAAGTCTTTATCCTATACACCTTACTACACCTACACCATGCTACACATTCTATAAATTAATTGTTCAACGCTTACACCTTCTAACGTGACAGCCACTTGCGTCTTTTTAAGTGATTGTGGTACAAGAAAATTATCCAAACAAAGAATGTTTTTAAACCCCCACAAAAAAAAAAAAAAAAGAAAGCAAAAACAAAAAAAAAGATAAAAAAGAGAGCATTAAAGTGAGAATTGCTGTGTTAATAATACCCTCTTCAGATTATTTTTTAACAACATTTTAATGGCTGTCCTGTTTTACTTCTCTTCTCTTCGTTTCGTTTAGGCATTCATAAATGAAGTGAAAAAGCACCTGCTGCTGCATTTATTTCGTAATTTTTAAGATTCTGGCAAAACTAAAACGGCAGCTTTGCCTTTAGAATAAAGGCAGCAGGCGACAAAACGTTAACTTTTACTTGCTTTAAGAGTAAATTCTTTTGATAATTTATGTGGTAATGCCGCCGGTTTTAAGCCTCATGTGTGTTTGAAAGTTTATTGTTAAACCCATAAGACATCAGTATCTAGAGTACCTGTATCTTAAGTACAATTTTTATATCAAATTTAATTCAAGTTCGTTTTTTTTTTCAATCATGTTTTTTTTGGTAGTTGTTTGTTTGTTTTTTTTTGTTGTAGTTTTTCAATCGTTTATGACACACGCCATAATTCCATAAATTATTTGTTGCTCCTGCGAAAAGATGATTGCTATGAAGAAAAATTTATTAAATTTGTTGTTGTTGTTTTTATGTACGATTTTGTTCTCTTACAAATTATTGAACAAGTGATTATTTTTATAAAAAGTGATTTATTGCATTACACACGTTTTCGAAGACAGTAAATCGTGTGTTTGTGTCACGAAAGACAACTTCGAGAACGCTACAGCAGATAATTTACAACTCAGATATTGTGTTTTTCCTCTTTTTGTTTTTCTTTGTAACTTTAAAAATAATTTATTAGATAATGGTGCAGAATAAGCATAAAAATTAAAGTGAAATTTTGCTTTCAATAATATTTTCTTAAAAACTCTTTCGGCAATAACTTCAACTCCTTCAATAATTTTCTTTATATTATCGGGACAAAATATGGTCGATTAACAACATTAGCATTGAAGCACTAATTACGGCGCAGAATCACTGAAAAAAATTGCAAAAGCCAATAATGAGGTCCAACGGAGAAATATCGACAATTTAGTAACAACAGGTTGAAGTTTGCGCAGACCTCTACTGCCATATTCTTTTGGCGAATGGCTAATCCCTACATATTGTTTAAACATATTCCAATATGAAGGAGATTGCAAGTTCAATCAACAGTCTTAAGGAAAGCAAATCCCCAGGCATCGATGGGATAGCAGCGGAGTTATTGAAGTGCAATCCAGTCACAAGTGCTTGAATAATGTATACATACTAGAGATGCCAAACGGGATTGATTTTTTAAAATCCCGCTATTTGGGATATCAAAATCCCGATGGCGAGTTCTACAGTTTAAAGTCGCCTCTGAAGGACAGATTTGTGAGAAACTTTTCATGGCCATTTTATTTCCTCCAAGAGTTTTTGCCAGAAATCTGCTGAAAGGAAAACGCCGAAAAATATTTTCTAATTTTTCATTTTCTTGGAGATGCTTGACCTCGGGTTTGACCCGTGGCCTCACGTTTAATAAGCCAACACACTACCTGCTAGACTACGGCGACTGCGTATAAATCTGAGTTTTTGGAAAAACAAAGATTTTCATTGTGCACTAGTCGATGACGTCATAATAAACATACCGGAAAAAAGGTGAACTCACAGATCCTAACATTTTAGTATGTTCTGTGTGGTTAAAAAAGTGAGTGTGTAGATAATTGCTAGAAGGATATCAAACCAGCTTTGAGTCAAGAACAAAATGGATTCCATCTCTAGATGTCTACCATTAAAAAACATTAACAGGTTGCGTGTTATTGTGGTACTGCCTGTGTTACGGCTGTATCTCTGATTTATAAACGTTGAGAAAGCTCTCGACACACTAAATCAATGTGACTTCCTAGAAGTGATTAGAAGTGAAGTGATAGTTACAAACGAAATAGAAGATGTGTAATCTTGAGAGCATTATTATTATATTGATAATCGTTCACAAAAATCTGCTCAGATACTTGGCCGACTTAGGGCCAACTCTATCTCTTCGTACAAAAATTGCAATAATTAATGCATTAATTAAAAATCCATCCTCTTGTACGGTTCCAAAACATGTAACCAGTGATACCAGTGCTCGTAAACCATTGTCTTTGCAAGAAAATTCGTTTATTCTGGCTGAGAATTGTTCAATCAGAGGCTCTGGCAACAGACAGACCAACAGTCTTTGTCGATCGAGATCGACCATGTCCTTAGAAGACAATCAGTCGATATCAGCAGAGTGGCTGGGGAACAAAAGAAGAGGACACACTGCTCACGCATGAGGAAGAGAATGCTAAGCCGAAATAAACAACAGCAGACTGAACTGGAGGCGATATCACAAAGTAGATATTTGTTCAGGAAATTTATTGAGACTCTATGCTCCTTAAAGGAACTACGAGAACTTGAGTAGATAAGGTAGTGAGCGAAGTTGGACCATGAGCTGAAATACTACAAATTGACATCGCAACTAAAGTTGAACTTCTGCAATTTTATATCACATTAGTCTGAAAAGAAGAAAAGTTGTCTCTAAATTGAAGGATTGCTGTAAGTACACAGGAATAACTCTGCTCAACAACATGTAAAAGCCAGTGACAGTCGTATACAATGAATATTTCAAACTAAAATAGAAAACAATCCGCGAGCTGAATAGACTGGTTGGCGGCCAAATAAAAGCCGCGTATACTTGTCTAAATATCAACACGTTATAAGAGAGCAATCTATAGAACGTAGTGATTTTTTTTTGACTTGGCCCCACTAGACTGTTTTTTTTTTTTTGATTAAATGTGAAATCACTATTGTGCAGGGATAAGTCAGCCACAATTTCAGTCCTGATTACGATGACAGTGATGAGATATTGAAAAGTTTTTGAGAAGATTTGTATCATCAGATTTATGTGAGAGAATGATGAAATATCAGTGCTTCACAACGTCATCATTTGTCAAACATTTCATCTCAATGCTGGAGTAAGGATGCCATATGTAACCTCAACTGTCCACAATCGTGATGGAGGGTAACACAAGCCAAACCCATTTAGAGGTAAAGGGTAGTCGAGGGTTTATGTTATGTAAGTGATATTTTTCCAGTGTTGTAAAGAATCTCCAGCATGCAGACGAAATTGAAAGATCTGAAAATGTTAGCACGATTTAGCAGAATTGAAATAAATACCAAGAAAATTAAAGCCATTGTAACAAAAAACGTTAGCAAAAAGCATAACATCACTCTCTAAGGACAACTAGTCGAGTCCGTATATGTCAATATATTGGCCAAAAGCAAGAGCGGCATTTAAACGATAACAAACAGTATAGAATAGCTCGCACAATATTCAACACATACGTGAATCCTAATTTGTTATACGAAAGTGAAATCGTGCTAGTTTCAATACAGTCACACCCGAAATCATTACAAACGTGTGTTTCTGGAACTGAGCCAACGAGCAAGTAAATTAAACCTAGAAAAAGTCCACTTTATCAGATACTATAGTATCGTAAAAATGGTATTAGAATGCAATCTACAAGAATTTAGAAGCCGTCTAAAGAATAATTTTAAGATTCAGATTCAGTTTGGCCTCCAAGATCTGCGGATTGACGCCTATCGAAACGACAGGTTTTATTCATATAAAACAGAAACAGTTGAAGGCTTAACTGAAAGCGTTCAATGTGCTATTGCCGTTGTAGACGCACAATACCTAGCTCAATATCTAGTATGTAGTAATGTAGTATATGTACATTAGAAAACTGGACAATTTCCCTTCACTATATGTGTTTAATTTTTAATTAAAAAACAACCTAATCACTAAAGATGCGTGGAGTACAATGTGCAGGGCAATGTACTGGTAGACCCATATTTTTTTTTGTATTATAATTTATTTTTATTAAGAATTAATTAAAAGAATTTAATATTATTTATAAACATATTGTTAATCTTTAAATGGACAGGCGTCAGTATGATATTGACGCCTACAATAATACATTTTATTTCACATTCATTTTATGACTTCCATCTCCACTCTTAACTTTTGCCAAACATTTATTGTATCTCCTAGTTTTGTTTGGTTTATTTTATTCTTAAAAAGTTCTTATCTCTGCAGAAACATTGTGGGTCAAAATTAATGTTTTATAAACGAAATTAAACACAAAATAGGAGATAAGCGAGTATTTCATCATGACTAATAGAGCCACAGATTGCTGATTATGAACAAATAATTGTAATCTACAGCTGCATGCATGGCAAGGGTATACCACGTTTGTGATTCGATTTGCAACACTTTAAAATAACATTTCTAAGGCCCCTTGTCTTGGTGTTTGTAATCATTTTTTTCGACTTGCAGTAAGCTGTCACGAGGGCCGTATTGCTTCTAATATCGGAGATAACAATTTATATTTTTCATCATTAAGATTTGGACCAGCTAACTCAGATAGAAAGAGGAAATTTGGTACAAAACAATAAACGGGGCTTCGATAGAGGAGTAGAGGAAAGGTATACCGTACTTGGCGTAATGACGCAAGGCTCTGTATTTGCATCAACATTGAAGAAAGCGATTTAAGGTTTACACTTCCCGACGGTCCGTCAATTGTGGGCTATTCTAGAAACAAATTTCACCGATGGTGTACCGAAAATATGAAGTTAACTGAATAATGTGCCCGTGAAAAAACCGGCACAGAAAACGGAAGCAGTACTGATATCTATGCAATAAAGTACATTGAGGTAATGATTGATGCGAGGCTAAGCTTTGTAGCGATAATGAGTGATAATATCCTCAAAGTGAGAACAGGCGGCTTTTTTTTTAATACATGCAGATTATATTGCACGCTACGCAGCTTGCTGTAAGAGGCAGGTTCATAAGCGCTCTTAAGAGTCTCATCAGCATGCTAGGCGGTGTACGAAAAGACAATTTCTGTAATAACGAGGAAGAATCGATATTTCCGATAGCAACGAGAAAGATAATAAACACGATGCAGTACCGTTGCAGAAATCAAAGAAGTACTCATGATCTGTTAGAGGATCACAATAAAGATGGGGAGATGGGCTTATGAATTTATATCCTGTCAAATGAACTTACAAAATGTTTTTTAAGTTTGCGGATAGTCGTAAGTGTCCAAATAGCTTGTGTGAATTTGGAATTCTACCGAGAAAATGCTGACCAATCTTTAAACATTCAGCTGTCGAGCTGGGCCTATCGAGTACCAAGTATAATGTCTTTCAAGTGTTTGCGGATTTGCGAAAAATCGACGTACAGCAAGCAGGGACAACAAAACCATTTAGAGCTGTTTGGGCAGGACTACCTCCTGGCATAATACTTATTCTTGGCTCTGAAAACATAGGGACTAAAAAGACATGGTTGTGACAACGTTAAATTTGTACGAACAGGGAATCCCTTGGAGATGATCACTAGAATACATACTTGCAACCTGTGCGATATTAATGTATTTCAAAAGAAAATACCCGGGGCTTATCAGCTACAAGGGTGTTAATTTTGCTATTGACACCGGCCGCAAGCTATTTAGAGGGACAATAATAAAACCAAACTAAGAAAAAGAGACTCCCTTGAACCCTGACAACAAAATGCGTTGCAGCGTAAGTAACAAATATTATATTCATCAAGTTCTGACTTGAATAACATTTTCTTTAGTTTTATTTTCATGTCTTTACATCAATATTAATTCAATATAAAAATAAATTTAAATCAAAGCGCTTGTTTGATTTGAGTATACATATTGTGTTTAATTTATTATTGTTTTATAATTATAAATAAAATGATAAAATCAATTGAAGGTTATCTGATTTTGATTTAAGATTTAATTTAAACGATAATTTTCTTCATCTTTTTTATACTCTTGTTTTATTGTAATGCTTTTGTCTTTATTATACACGGTTTGAAACTAAGAACTAAAACGTTTAATTAATAAATTTATTTTATTTCTTATTCACTTGATTATTAATATTAAATGTTTCTTGCTTTTATATGTTATTTATGAATTGATTTATAGCCTAGTTTTGTTGCAGATTTTATTCTACAAATAAACGAATTTTTTTTCTTTGTTTAAATTTATGATGTTATTAAAGGGTTTTATGTATGTTATATGAATGCCTTAAAAATATAGTTTTTTTTTTTTTTTGCTTAAAACAAAACAAATTTTTCTGTAGAATATTATCTTGTGAAAGATATTCTATTAAAAAAATTCTAAATAAGAAATTTGTTGGTTTAATTTTGATTTTAATAACACAGATGTTTTGCGAATTTCAAGACAAATAAAATTAAGGTAAATTAGCAGCCAATATGTTCTTTGTTTATTTTGTTGTTTTTTTTTTGTCTTGACACTTAAATGTCATTTAAAATAATTTAATTTATAAATAATATTCCTTTTTTTCTTTGTTTTCTTATTGCTACATAATGTGTCATGTCATTTATTTTATTTTTCTTTTATAAATTCAATACAAAATCTGTATGCATTTTAATAAAAAAGGTACAACAATTATTTTACAGTGGAACCTGCGTAAAGTGTACACCAAAGAATGATACGTTAAAAACAATTTAAAAATTCTTTTCGACATGAAGCCGTGTGTAATCAGAATCTAGTTGTAGAAAAGAATAGGAGTGGATCGGTCAGCGAAAAAGTTTGCGGTATGATTAGACAATACGAATATCAAAATTGAAGAATGATCAACATAATATCACAACAGTGTTAGTGACACACATCATTCACAACTCATGTACTAGCTCTGCAGTCTCTCAAGCTTGTTTAATTGGCAAAAATCTACAGCTGAATCTATTGACTTTTGGAGGACACTGCTAAATGAGGATTCATTAAATGTAATTAGGTAAGTGTTTTATTGTTATTTATTTTATATTCATAACAATACAATTATAAATTATATCCAATTATTACGAGATGAGTAACTTGCTTCAGTGTAACAGGCCAGAGTTGCTGGTGGGAATCGCACCCACGACCCTCACACTAGTAGTCTAGCACATACCCACTAGACTACCATGGCACCTTTTTATTTTTATTTTATTGACATTTGCGCTCAAAACTTTAATGAATTTCTACACTCATTAATATGAACTCTTGCCCCAAAGAATAATCCGGAATATTCAAGTTCACGGACAACTATTATTACCTGTTTTTTGTAAATAATTTTTACTTTCGTTTCAATTCGTCGTTATGACCATTCAGTGAGTATTAGTGAGTAGAGTGAGTGAGTATCTCGCAACATTCATGAAGGAGATTGCTGAGGGGAAGTCTTTTGTTCGATATGTTTGAGCTGGAGTTTGAACCAGCATTCACAGCGGGCTGTTGTGGTATAACTGCTGAGTCGCAATTAATCAGCCTAAGCACTCAGCAATCTGGATTGGCCTGACTACTTTCAAATCAAACTGAAATTTCAATATTATATAGACCCCTTTTATATACTTAGATAAAATGGAGGTTCTCAGCGAATATATATAGACGGTAGTCATCTAAGCATCACTAAAGGCCCTTTTGTAGGGATAGTGAGTAACGCATCTGAAATATGTAGTGCAACAGTTCTCCGCACTTCATCAATATTTGTTGAAGGCAGTCCACCATAAGATCAAATCTTAGAAAAGATACGTATGGTAATGACCGAATGGATGCAATGGATTACTACAGATATTTAGCCCTGAAACTTACTTAAACCGATATTTTGTTAGTCTGAAGTGCTTTATTTTAGCCGATATAATTTGTGGTATTTTTTATCTTCTTGCGAAAAGCATGGCATCGGTTTTGCTAGGACTAACATTAAAAATATTAGCGTTGCATCAACCAGATACAATGTTCAGAAAAAATTTGAATATACGTATATCAGACGTGGTAGTGGTAATATAGTCAGCATAAGCAATTAATGGGAAATCAAACGAACTATAAAGTGTGTTGAGTGTAATTTGCCTAAAAAATAAAGGGAAATATAAAAAATTTTATTTCGTTAAAAGTTACACACTTTATTTCAATAGAGTGGTTATAAAGAAATACATAGCCTGACTAACCAATTGCAACTTTATGTAACTTGCTTCACTGCCCCACTGTTTGTCTCCTAAGCCGAGTATAAAACAAGTATTTTCGTTTTTCGTTAATCGTTTAGTTTAAACTGGTTCCACTGTATTAAAGTATTATTTTGTCTAAAAATAATGCTTAAAACTACATATCATATGCTAAAAATTATTGTTAAAATTGTAAAAAAAAATAATTTAATTTTTATTTTTCACTGTTAAATATTTACAACAAAATTTTTGATTTTAATTAAGAAGTAATGCCTTAGAATATCGTCAATTTATTCACAGTGGGTTTACAGACATGAAAAGAATCAAAAAAAAATAAGGAACTAAAATAAAACCTAAATTTTTCAAAAGAAATTTAAAAGGTTTTGATCTGGACGTTAAGAAAAAAAAAACAGGAATTTAATTAATTTTGAATTAAACGAACATTCTTATTTTTTTATTAAAAATTTAACCCTTTAACTGTTTATGTCAAGTGAACACTTAATGTCGAGTATACTCGTCAAAAATATAAAAAAAAATTGAATACACAATGAAAGCGAAATATTTGGTTGCAATCAGCAAAATCAGAGAAAAGTTTCAATTTTGGAATTCACTTATAAAACTAAACATAATTAACCTTTTTGAAACGCATCAATACGGGCAGTTATATGTAGATCATGTACGACAATAATATGCGAAAATGATCTTGAAGCTTCACAGACTGAAACAATAACAGGATTGACAGCAAGGAAGGTTATGCTGTGAGTCTAGTGGAATTAGAAAGTCGTTGTTTATTATGAGCTTCTACAACCTAGCACTAGCTAGGCTAGATATTTTTAAAGGATCCGTATAACTTATACCATGCATCTTCAGACTGCCAAGTGCTGCGATCTCTGCAGAACTCTCTGAATGTTGTTAATTTAAAACGCAATTGGATCAGTTTTTCCCTTAGAAGCTCTATAATGATGGAATAATGGATTTTATAACCCCAAAATTGTTTACCGATCTGAACGCCATATATTTAACTTAATAACGCTGGTTGCAAATATTGAAAAAAATTTGTTTCATTTATAAACAAACTTGCATGAGAACTATTTCGAACATGTAATGTTTGTTTATTTTTATTTTCTGGTTAAGATTAGATTTTCTTAAATTAACTTTACAGACAGAGAATATTTTAAATAAATTTAAACAGTTAAAGGGTTAATGTTTTCTCTGTTGTACTTAATTAATAAAGAATTCGATTTTTTTGAGTTGTAGTAAGGTTGTAATAAAAGTTCAGAAATTTTTTAAAATTTAACTTTTTCCCCAACTCACTCACACGTTTTTAGTTTATAATTAATTCATAATAATGTTTATAAATTCGTTTTTTTCTACATTTTAATTAAAATATTTACTAAACTATATATGTACACACATATAAAAAAAAAAAATTCCTACTGCGAATTGTAATTAAATATTTCAATGAATTTAAATTCATTTTTATAGCTGCTCGCTCTATTATTTTATAAAAAATAATGTGTTTTTTTATTACAATAATTAATATTTCCACCATGTGAATAGTATATGAATACATACATACAAACATACATGCAATATACGTTTAATAATAATTTTAAGTACTACTTGCCTTGCTTAAAATAATTGAAGTTTTCTGGTTGAAATAACCGTATAATAAAAATATAATTTTAAATTCTTTAAATCTAAACTTAACAATTAAAATATTTACAAAAAAAAAAAAAAAACAAAAAAAGACTCTTAAAATGTTAAATAGTCTAATAAAACCAACATAATTTTAATCGTAGCCTAAAACAAAACGTATTTATTTGAATGGTCATGATATACACAAAACATTATTCATTTTTATATTGTATTTACAATCATTTCCCATGAGTATCTTTTACAAATAACCATTTTTTAATGGTTACTACTTGGTTTCACTGGCCATGCGTTGGCTAAAACAAAACAGTAACCATCTTACCTTACCGAGTTACCAGCCATTTTACAGGGAAGACTTCAAGGTGAAATAAAAAAAAATTACCAGATGATTAGGCAAGCTCCCGGCCAAGCTGGTGTTGCATAGGGTAATCCACCAATTTACGCTTTATAATAGAACAATGTCTAGAATGGCGTTGTAGAAGGAAAGAAACAACATTTTAGAACTCTGCGAGAAAACAAATTGCCATGAAAAAGCTATTAAAATTTGTAGTTCGGATTCGATATAAAACTGTAGACCTCACCACTCGTGGTGTAAGAATTAATCCAGAAAAAATGGATTATAGTGGGCTTAATAAGTCAAAAAATATAATATGCTACTGAAATAATGCTACACTTTCAAAAAATATTCTCCAGATATTTGATTGCCCTTTTTTGTCCGGTAAAAGAATGGTACCCTTTTAAATTTGTACTACTTAAGTCTTCATCGATCCACAGTCGATTTGCAGTAAGAACAAATTATAATAACCGCAATCAGAGCGGAATTGCAAATAACTGCGGCAGTTACCAAAGTAATGAGAATACCCAGGACTTTCGAAATGGGATATAATGTCACACATGATGTGAACAACTTCTGTTATCTGAAGAGAATCATTGGTTAATCAAGTGACTCATTGGTGAATGTAGGTAATTACATCAAGTCTGACGGAATCCTTTGGTAATAACTTTGGTTTGAGGATAAACCCGCAAAAAAGGATGCGAAAGAATGGATTAATAATATGAAAGCCACAAAAGAGGGTCCATTTTTTGAGAGAAACATGCAGGCAGAAGTCTATTCCATGAAGAGTTATATTGAATTCCCGTAGAACAGGAGGTACAAACGATGGGGCATAGTTATACTATCTGGAAGCTGGACTGCCATCCGAGCATTCAGTGTTTATGCGCTTAACTCAAAAATAGTATGGGACTGTGTGAATAAACAAGACAGAAAATAGGTTAACCATCTGCTAGGTCCTAAGTCATGCGGAAATTTATGGCAATTCCCAAACAGTTGACATGGTGAGGACGGGAGCTTTCACGACACTAATAGAACCAGAACTTTTCCGTTGAAAGGGGTGAGATGATGTTTGAATGCGTTTACTTAGCCAGCAGTAGGGAAGATAGAGGGAGGTAAAGAATCTTCTCAAAGCAAATGATATCGAGGCAATCAATACTTTTGTTAGAATATTGCAGTAAAATGTGGTTTGAGACATGCATCAGCCTTTTGACAGGGCACTAAAATAATGTGATTCTTCCCAAACCCATCATGAAAATATCCTTGAAACTTGCGCGTTCTTTATGAATCCCAGGAGAACACAATGTGGGAGTACATAAGATGCTAAGAGGGGAACTGTTTTTGTTGACCCCGACCAGTATTCTAAATTTTGATGTGCGATTGATAATAATGAGCAAACGGCGTCTTCAAAAAATTTGCTGTCACAAACCAATTGTTTGAGATTTTAGAACAAAACCTTTATAAGATTGAAGATAATTTTCCAACTATTTTCAATTTTTCAATTACAAACAGAAACTCTTCCTTTCTTGTTTCACAAAAAGATTAAAAAAGAAAAGTAATAAAAAATGTATGTTTAAGATGCTCTTTTCAAAATCGTTTGGGGGAAAATCTTCATTGTAAAGCATAAAATAATTGGTTTTGTGTATATCTAATACCAGACTGATTTAAACAATTTAAATTCGAACAAATTTAATATTTTATTTTCTGTGAACAGAACACTGATATCAATGAGATTTTTGTTTTATGAAACTTAAACACTATCAACTGTAAAATTGCAAGGATTCTTAAATTCATAAGCCAGTAGTTTATTTTAAGATGTTTTATGCCAGTTGGTATATGCCATATGGTATGTTGATTGATGAATTGTTGATTGCTGATTACTGATTGAGTCCATCATCCAATTTTGGTATGTTGATTGTTGTTTCTAATTTAAAATATTGTTTGTTGTCCTCCCAGAGGATCTCAATGGATTCCATCCATATTGGTATGTTGATTGATGAAAATTTTTTGTGTCCTTGAAAAGATTGGTATGTTGATTGATGTAAAAGTTTCTTAAGATCTTCAGACGTCTATAGAGTATGGTATGTTGATTGTTGTTAAATTCGATTCTTTCTGTTGATTGATGCCAAGATTTTTGTTTATCCATTTGTCCAGTGATCCAACGTTTTGGTATGTTGATTGATGATTAGTTTTCAATATTTTTTTTTTAATTTTAATGAATTTTTTTTCTTATTTTTTTTAGTTAAACAAAACTTAAGTTAATTTTTATTGATAAGTTTATTTAGTTTTTAATTATTTTACTAACACGTAAAGTTCTTGATTTATTTTCTCTTTATTTTTTTTTTTGCCAGACTGTAATAAGCTCGTTTAATTATATTTCTTGTTGTATGATATTAAAAGTTTATTAAATAATGAAAAAATGTTTTTCAAGCACCTTTACTTTGATACAAACAAAGAATTAATAAAATTTTTAAGTGTTTTTAGTTTAGTTTTAAATTTAATTTCAACAATTTATTTTTTAACATTATCCTTTTTTATTTTAATCTTATTATAATGGGTGCAAACGTGATTTAATGAAAATTAAGTTTAATTTTATCAACCACACTGTCTGGTGGCACAACGTAATTCACACCCATCATAAATATTTAAATTGTGTTGACGTGAATATTCATTGACAACATGTTGGCCTAAATTGTAAAACAAAAACAACAAAAATTTTAAATTAAAAAATTTTTAAAAATCATTTGATACTCAAGCCTCCCTCGCCCCACCCTAACCAATAAGTTAAAATTCTATCAGTGTTTTCTGTTTCTGTTTTTCTTTTCTTAAATTTAAAATAAAAGTTGAATAAAATAATGAAATTATTAAATATCTTACCCTCTAGTCTTATACGTTTGGTTGTATCATCACATTCGTTTCGATTGGCATCATGATTTTCATGCCGGCGTTTTAAATTAAGTTTATTACGCAACTCACTACCGTCCCACACACTTAAATCGTATTGTTTTACCACTTGTATGCCTATAAATCGAAATATATTTTCAATATTTTCTTTTTTTTTTTTATTTGAAAAAAAAAATTGTCCTTCAGAAAACACTGATCCATTTTGGTTTTTTTTTTTTTTGGTATTTAAAGTTTATTTGCTTGGTATCGTTGGCACTTACCTTCTTCAATACGTTTTGAAGCCTCATCGATATCAACACCAGCATCCTTGAGTATCACATACATTAGGGGCATCATTTCCCAGGGATAACCAAATTTTTCTATTAATTTTTGGCAATAATCCAGTATAAGATCTGTAAAAAATAAATAGAAAAATAAAATAAATTAGAAAAAGGTGTTTAATAACATTATCAGGCTATAAAATTTGTTTAAAACTTACACACAGTTACTAAAGTATACATACGGTTAACAAAATTTAACAAAGAAATTTTTTAACCAATCCGTTTTCGTTGGAAATCTTTATAGTTTCCTCGATTTTAAGAGGGTATTTTGCATTGATTAAAAAATTTCTGAAATTGAACTGAATTGTAGCCCTGCACAGGCCCACAAAAGTATACATTCGATTAACAAATTTCACAAATTTCTGAACCAATGCAAAAGACCGTCTTAAAATCGAAGAAAGATGTCAGACAAGACAGATGATGACAGGCCTGCACAGGCCCACAAAAGTTAACAAATTTCAGAAATTTTTTAACCAACACCGTCTTAAAATCGAGGAAAGTTGTCAGACAATTATAAAGATTTTCAAACAATATGTATACTTTTGTGGCTGAGTGTATATTTGTTAAAGATTCTACTAAACACGTTAGAATACGGTCAATAAGTCAGTGACTTTTGTATGAAATGCAGACCTTTGAATAAGACAATCATTTCATTTTTTTAACACAGTTTCAACGCACAGAGTTCTATAAATTTTGTTTAATCTTTCTCCAACGTTTTCATCTCTTAAAAAACTGAGACTTATCGAGATCGTCAAAATAGAATTGTTTGTGCAAAAATTCCATCGTTGGAGTCAAATCTCATTACGCCGAGCCCTTTTCTTCAGGATTAGAAAGAAGAAATAATCACTCGGGATAATAGAGAGAAAATAATTCATTGCCCAATTCCTAGAAACTAAACGTGCGTACCTCCATAAATAGTCCTGGTACAATAGAACTCTTTTTTTTTGGTCAAAAGTCATGTTTTTTTTTTAAACTTAATAAGATCGATAATAAGTTGGCCTAATATTCGCCAGTGATAGTTTAGGCCTTCGAAGATAGTTAATTCCACGATTTCGTTGTTTGACAAGTCTAGCTGGGCATCTTTAGCGACAAAGTCAAATGTGGAGTCTTTTTAGAACTATATAATATAAGACTGTACCCTTGATCTACCCGATTTCTGTAGTGCTTACTCAAGCTCAAATGATGCTTATACAGACTGTCCCTGTACGAATTCGATGTCAGAGTATATCGAATGGAGATATTTGCATAGAAAATGTGAACTTCATACCCAAAATTATCCAAGCATGACGAGTGTTTTTGGAAGAGATAGCACGACATTCAACGGTTGCTCTTAAAGGTTTTTGTACACGGGTATGCTGACAGTAGCAACAAAATCGCCACATTTCCAGAAGCTGGTTCTCTGCAGAGTGGTAAAAATAAATGTTTCCACGCAATATTCATTCATTTGCAAAGGAATGTTGGGACAATGAGTCCAAAACAAATCTGGTCTGCTGTGCCTGACCAAAGTCTATCTTAGGGAATTCATAACAGTTATGAGTGAATGTTAGACCCTGGGTGCAAACGTCCGGTGGCTGAGAATAACTCACAACGGCAAAGAGCAGAGTGCAAAAAATATTTTCTATCACTGTCCAACTCTCGGGAACCTTATGGAATTTTTTGTGTATGCTTTTAAAAAATAAAACTCGCATCGCAATAGCCTGTAAAACCAATGTGCTAGTATTTGAAGAGCTGTTTTAATTTTCGTTTTTAAAATTATTTCAAACCTTTGTGTGACCTTTAGCTTCTACATTATTTTATTTGGCTTATTTTTATTGTTTTTGTTGTTGTTTTTGCATATTTAATTTAAATAAAGCGCTTTAAAATGGCAGCGATTGAATTGAATTTGCGTACATGAAAAGTTTTTCAAAAAAAAAAAAAAAAAAGAAATAAAATTAAAGAAACATTTTAAAATGTATGAGGAGTTTAGAATACGCGTGTATGAAAAACAAACAATAACCCTTGTACGCACATTCTGTTCTTTTGTTGTTTACCTTGATTATGTATGCATCGCATAACCTTCTGAATTAGTGTCTGAATGTAAGACACTAATGACATCAACAAAATAAAATACAAGGAAATGACATTAAAATAAAAAGAAATAAAATGTAATAAATTTTTAAAATGACTTTCTTGCATTATTTTTTCTATTTCATGAATGGCTGGCATACATAATAGATTATAAAATAAAAAAAAAACAACAAAATAAAATGGAAATAAACTGAAAATAAAAAAAACAAATTGCCATTTTGGTTTACCGTCTGTGAACCATTTTTTTTTAAATTCATTGTTTAAAGTTTTAATTAAAAAAAATAAATATTCTACAAGCATGGCTGCTTAACAACTGGGGGCATAAAAATGGTAGCAGCATTATATACATACATATGTACATGGTAAATACAAGCAGTGTCATTCGCAACTTATTTTATTCAATTGTGGAAATATGAGTCCCACGTAATTTACAAAACGAAAAGTGACACTCGTAAAATACAGTCATCATATTTCGTTTGGCTGCAGTTATTTTTTCTTTAATTTATTACCTTACATACTCAATTGGTTATTACAAACCTTTCGTCAGAATTACAACCCAGCTTGTCCAACCACCTATGTTGTGTGTGTAAATTTTATACAGTTTAACTTCGACACGGAACGACAGATTTTTGAGAAACTTTTCATGACAGTCTCATTTGCGCTCCACTCTTCTGAGTTAGTCTCCGAAAGAAATTTTTTTTCGTATTTCATTACTTTCAACTTACCTGAGCTGAGGTTTGAGCTCACGAGCTCCCGTCTAGTAAGCCAACATCATGAGCAGGCAGGCCAACCTGCGAGAAGGGTCGTTCTTCCATGCTGCTGATGAGATCAGAACCTTTCTGTAGAGTCGAAAGAGTGGAGACAGGCGAACGCTCTTCTTAAGTCGAACAATTTTGGAACAATCTCTTTTTTGTTGAGTAATTACAATGAGAAGTGATTTGAATTATGCAACAGATTATCGAGAAGTAATCTAAGGATTGTATTCGGCAACTTAATGGGCAAAGGAGAATCAAAGAACACTTATTTTAGAACACATACTTGGAACCTAAGCGGATTAAATGGACTTTAGAACTAAACAAAAGCGTGTTTGTATATATTCTCACTGATGCGGGAGACATGCGGAATGATGTCGTCTGGTCGTAGTACTGCACTACTTTTGTGCAATAATAAATACATTCTGTTTTTTGCTTCCACTATTTTAGAAAAATCATATGTTGCATAGAAATCATGGATATATTTTATGGAAACCCGATTTATTGCCGATACTTCCGTAAGATGCATTCCAACGAAAAAATATTTTTTATTTGCTTTAATGTTCATTCTTAATATAAAATTAACACGCACAACTTAGGTGGTATGATCAAGCTAAGTTGCAGTCTTAAATAAAGGTTTGTAATGACCAATAAAGCAATTGCCGAACAATTAGGTATTCATTCATAAAAAAAACAAAAGTTTTCATTTCATTATTAAGAGAAAACATGTTTTTAGTGCTACAATTTTCTACTCTACTGCTGTATTATTTTATATGCACATACTATACCCCTAGGAACAATGTGGTTTGCACGTTTGTTAACAGTGTTTTCAATACCATTTTGCTGTTGTTGTTATTGTCTGTACACGCATAGATAATTTTGTTTTCACCTCTTTTACTCTTCGTGTTGAATAGGTTCGATAGTTTTTTTAGTTGTTGTTGTTTATATTCAAACAACACGAAAATTAAAAACAACATTTAACCGTAAAATACAGAAAATATGTCTGTCTCATGTGTTTGCATGCGTAGTGGTAAAATATGGTTGCCATTTCATAATAATTGTTGTTGTTGTGCTCTTTTACGTTGTGTTATGCTCTTTTTTATTTTCTCTCCTACAGCCATTATTGTTATTGCTTATTTATTGCTTTTCAAAGCAATGGAATCTTTTTGTTTTTTTCTTGTCATTTTTTTCCGTCTCAAGCACACTCTTCTCTCTTCACGCAACCATAAGAAATGTGTGTGGTTTAGGGTTGTCAACTTTTGAAATTTTCAAAAAATCGCTCAAACAGTTGAAAATCGAAATACTTATTTTTCAGCGGTTTTTAATTGGGAATAAACCAGAGATTAAGGCTTAATTAATTAAATTAATACATTACAGCTGAAAGAATCAAAATTATTTCTGCTGGATTGAAGAAAATATTACGAAAAGGTCGTTCTTTTTGTAATAAAATTTAAAAAAATGGCAAATTCGGAACTTGTGGTCTAAGTAGTTGTAATTTTCACACATTACGGGCAGTATATCGACGATATAGCCTAGTAGGTAGTGTGTTGGAAACCTATCATGACAAAATTTGTCATATTGTGTGGCTTGAAACATATTCTTTTTAAAATCCTATATAAAAGTCGATTATCGTTCAGTAATATCGCTCTATATTGAAAATAATAATTGTTCTAGGTTCATATTCGAAAAAATACGTACCAATAAAAAATCCTGACAATACTGGGCACCTAATAGACATTAATTCCGGATACAGACACATTACAACAATCATTTCCAGGTTATCCTAGATTCACATACATATGAATCAAATATGAATTTTGCTTGTTGACGTAGAACTCGGTGGTTATTCTTGCACGAGTTCCTTTACTTTATTTTGTCATAGCCTGCTGCTTTAATATTAAATCAGCAAATCTACGTACAAATCCAAGGCAATATAAGCCATAATTAGCCGCAAGATAGCATCAACTATTGTAAATGTCTAGTAATCAAGAAATTCTCTAACAGAAGCCAGAAGCGGTGACTCAAACGGGATATCAACATTGAAAGCCTGTTGCTCTAGCACCTTATCAGAATATTTATAGCATTTTGAAGTAATAGCCAGCTTTAACTGTTGCGTAGGTTGGCTTGATGTGTAAACCTAATAAAAAAATGAACCGTAAGTCAGTTTCATTAACAGAAACAAGATTTTTTGGTGTGCGTACATTCTGATGATGCACATACGTGGCCTGACATCCGTAATGCTTGTAGTATCCTTAAATTTTTTACAATTTTGCCATTGCCTTGCACAGCAGATCGATTATGACCACCATAATGGTCTGATGAAGCTGGTCCTGTTTGAATCACCACTCTTGTAGTACTTTTAACCTATTTCTAAGCGTTATTCGGTTTTTAACGATTCATATACGTAATCTTTTACTTAACAATTGACACTCTTTATCAAAGACAATTAGCAGTTGTCTTGTCTTGTCATACTCGACCATTTAAAACCGTTAAATAGATAGTCTTTATGAGTCCAATAAGGTTTGACGAGCTATAAGTCTCTATTTATGGATTTGTCCATTGACCGTCTAGATAAGGTAATAAAGCAAACAAGTTAGCCATAATTAAAATTCTGAAATTTAACATTACACCTGCCATGGTCGTAATGCTAAAAAGAAGAATCTCAGAATAATTTGTAGGACCATTTTATAATCATTAAAAAATTTGGCAATTATTTGCGACCGAAAGTAAATTGCAGATAATATCACAGGAAATGAAGGGAAAATCTCACAAGATAGTAAACTGAGGTGAATGTATCATGTAGAGAGCATATAAAGAGAAATACTGGAGATGCAAACTAGAAGTTATTCACTGATTGTAGCATAAGTTGGTACAACAAGGTAATTGGAAACATGTCCAATAGCTGCGCCGGAAGCTCTGTTTAATTAAGATTATGTTCATTAGGGGATTTCGTAGAAAGAATCAGGCTGACCGCTCCCTTCTTAGATGTCGCCAGCAGATTCTTTGATTTTGTTAAGTGCTTGGCAACAAAACAACAAGAATACTTTTGTAAATTTTCCGCGTTTTCTCAAATAAAAAAAATATTGAAAATATTTAAACGTTATTTCAATTGTATTTAAAATCTCTAATACTCTCTACCTCTAAAGTTTCTGTTACTGATAATTTCACATTTCTATGAAAATTATTTCAGAAGAGAATAAAATAATAAGTAAATAAATTTACTTCAAGTACGGTGGAAATGTGCTTGAAATTCGAGTTCAAAGTTTAAATAAAAAAATTAAAATTTTTCCTCTTCTTATGTTTTACGACCCACTGTCTTTCCTGCCCTCAAAAGGTTAAAAACAAAATTTCTTGTGGTTTTCAGTTAGTTTGGCTTTGCTATTGCTGTGTTACTCAATAACGATGTTGGTTTGATGTTGTTGTTGTTTAACATTTTGCTGCTCTCCTTTATTACTTCGTTTTGAGAAAACGTACACTCTTGGTGTGTGTGTGTTTCGTTTCGTATCGTTATTATTCGTTTTTGCTGTTGTAGTTGTTATTATTATTGTTGCTTGTATTACTATTGCTTCATAATGGGCCTTATGAATGGCAGGGTATGCGAATGTGTACAGCTAGAAGAGTATTTCTCCATCTTTGTTTTTATTTTCTCACTCTTACCACTTTTATTTACTGCGTGTTTGTTTGTGCTTACAAGTGTGTGGTTTTATGTGCCAGCATTTTTGTTTTGTTTTATGCCATAACAAAAAGGCGGAGTTAACATGTTTAGCTATTGGTTGAAATGTATTGAATAAGTTGTGTGTGTGTGCCTGAGCGTTTCTTTTCGCATACTCTCCACCTTTTATGTTTTGCCGAATAACAATAATTCTCATTCACTGTGGAACAATGGTTAAAAATCGTGTTTGTACTGTAAAATAGTGTTTAAATTTTTTTTTAATTTTTTCAATTATTTTGTATTAAATTGTAGAGATTTTTCGATTTGTAATGTTTTCAACTGCTTTTTACAGCGTTTAATTATAGGCTGCAGTTGGTGAAAGGGCGTTACTATAGCAGATTGTCAGTCAATTTAATTAAAATGATGGGTAAACCATGCCATGCAAAGTTCAAAAAATTTCTTCGGATAAATAATATGTTGTTGAGTCACCCACCAACCTAAAAGATTCCCGAAAAAATTTACTATTAAGTGCGCCTTCTGCAAGATCTGCAGATTTCATTGGATTTTTCCGATACCCTAAAATGAACCGTATATGCCGATTCAGACCATTACGCGCCTTCAGTTGAATATTATGATGTGGACAACTTGTTGCATCACGAACCATACACAACCAATTAGGACTTTCTTTTACTAGACATTCGCGGATAAAGTAATTTCAAGTTTCGGAGAGGTTAATTGGTCAATCAAAACACACGATTTTACACTTTAAAATTTCTTGTGTGAAACTATTGGAGCATTTGCAGATCAACAATACCCTAAAGTGCGGAAAAGGTTAACTTCATCATTAATGCCTTATCTGATCGGCTATTTAAAGTTATAATGCCGCCCTACTCAACAGTTAATCTTTGTTAGTACTAAACAATGTATCGTGTATATAGGGTCCCACATTAAGCGCTTTCCATTTTTAAACTGATATTGATAAATCACCACGCCATCAAATCGCTTATCAGCATATCTCTTTGCAAATTAGGCTCAGTTGCCAACAATGGTGTTTTGAAAAAACAGATTGAATACAACACAGGAACAAAGCCTCTGTTGGAAAACCCTATAGCAGACACATGTTTAAAGGTGTTTCTTTCACCGACACGTTTTGGATTTTTAAAATGTTTTGTAACGAACAAGGTCAAGCCATTTTAAAAGTATGTATTTTAAAATGAATTTCTAAGAATGCAATTAAATTCCAATACTTGACACGTTTAATGCAATTCAAATCAACATAGCCATACGTTATTATAAATTTCCATTTTGTTGCTTTTATTAAAGAATAATTTGAATAAAATTTTAATCAAAATTTTAATGAATTTTAAGTTTCATGAAAATGACACGGTTTTGAAATATAAATAATTTATACAAAAATTTTAATTGATTCTCGTTATTGAATGTTTGACAAATGGTAGGCAGCAGCACAACTTTGTAGAGAGAAAATGAAAATAATTTCAAATCTTGTTTAAATTCATTTAGAAAAATGTAAAAAATTAAAAAAAAATTAAAAAAATTAAAAAATTTAATAGAAATCATAAATGAAGACGTGTTTTACGAGAAAAAAAAAATGATGATGATATCTCAGACACACTCCGTTTTTTAAATTTAAATTTAAAGATAGGGAGCACTTAATGAAAGACCTGATACAAATACCATATGCCAGATTTAATAGAGATTCTTGAAATATATATTATTTTAATAGTGGTAGGACTAATAAGTCCATAGAAAGATCGTACGTTTCTAACAAGTGAACGATGTGCTCAATTCAACTTGGACAGTAAGCACAGAAGACGGGACGTACCGTTTGAACCTGTACTGTTTTATTCAAGATGTCTGAGCTGGGGTGTGAACCACAGGTTCTCGTCTAATAAGCCAACACATTATCTACTAGACTTGGACGATATTTATCCTTATTTCGCGCCGACCGCATCCTAAAGTTTGTTAGGGTAGTAGGAGAACGGTGAGATAGATTGTGCGGCCGCAGTACTATACATACGTTTGTAATAGATTTCTGTATTACATACAATCGGCAACTTAATGCCGATATGCTGGTATTTAATTGTACAAAATGAAGCTTTCAACAAAATGTTTGAAAGACTGAACGAATTTAATCAAAGATTCTAAATTTGTGTTGGTAATTGGAGAACCAGGCCAACTCATTTATTAAGTGGGTCAAACGGAAGTCTCATTCATTGGCTCAAATTTAGATCTCCATAGAAAGTGATAATAAGTCTATAAACGATAAATACAGCATATTGTGACCCAATTTTAAAACAAACAAAAACTGGTATTCATTTTAAAATCTTCAAAAGAAAATAAAAAAAAAACTCCTACCTTTTATTACCTGTCACTATATGTCTTAAGCTTCTGCAGGATCATCAGCATCATTCTTGGCCTTTGCAAACAATTTAATTGATTAATTCAACTGAAGATCGAACAAGAAGAAGAGAAATAGAGAGAGAGAGAGAGAAAAAGAGAGGTATAAAGAGGAAAACTGCATTCAAATATTTCTTTCTTATAATGGTAGACGAATGCTTCTTGCCTTGCAATCGCACGAATAGAGATAAAGAATGAGAAAAAAAATCGGAGAAAATTTTTTTTGTTTTCGTTTTTCGATATCGAATAACAGCAATCCGTTGAAGTGTTTAAAAAAACGTGCGCAAAAACTCATTATATTCATCGATTATCGCTCAGATGAAAAGAATTTCGTTGTAAAACCATTCAAGCATTTCATCATTCTGGCATTTCTGTTTTTATTCTCTTTTTTTTTTGTTTTGTTTTGTTTTTCCATTTCATTTTCGGCAAAATATTGTTAAATTTGGGTCATATGGTATGGTATTAAGGTGTATAAAGGTAAAGGTAAAGAATTATTGGGGTTACTTGTGTGTTTGACGTGGCATAAAAAAATACCGAAAATGGATGCAGTGCAGTGCTGTGCATTAAAGAAGGCGTGCTTTTATTTTAAGAGATGGGTACTCGGTGATTTTTTTCGTCAATCTTTTATATTAAGTTATTCTTTCGTTGGCTGTAAATATGAAATCTGTTTGATTTATTTCTGAAAAATTTGCTTTCCAATTTCGAATTTAAGTGATTTTCAAACGTATAAGACTTTATTCATAGCGAATATACAGCGTCAAATGCATTAACTGGCGAAACTAGTCGTAGACTTTCGTTTGACCGCAGTAATTCAGAGTTAATAAATTCCATGGCATTCGTTTGAATTCAATTTTATTTACAACAAATTAAAGAAAAAATATTAACGAATTTCAAAATCAAAATAGTTTTCTTTTTATGTGGCCATCTTTATTATTGATAACCGAAAATATGGTTTGAATGTCTAGTGATTTTCGCATCATTTAGGGACAAAGTCTATCTTCTCTTTTTGTAAACTTTTGCTACAAAAATTCTCCGTAAGCTTTCGATTGAATTGAAATCTCAAGACTGCATTCTGAATTTTAGTCAAGTTTTATGATGTGAATATTATTTGGAAGTTCTCAATATATTACTGAAATAATGCTGGTGGTAATGAAGCAAACAGGAAGCTTAAATTTATATACATACATATATTCGTTTAAATCGTAAAACGTTTCTGCCAGAAATAGCTGTAACTATCTGGACCAATCAAATACTTTGTTTTGAAAAAAAAAACTTTTTCTACTCACCCACAAGTCCACGGCATATGGGTTTTAAGCAGATGCAAGACATCTATCACAATGTGATATAATTAGTCGTGTCTTAGACTTCACTTTTTTCCATTTAATCGAGGAGGTAGTTTTTAAAACCAAGCCTTACAAACAAAGATCAAAGGAAAGAAGACGAAAAGAGTCATAAAATTATCTCCAGGGCCAACGTAGGAAATAGATTTTTGCAATCTCCGTATCAGGGTCAAGTTAAATTGTAACATTAGACAATGTAACTGAAACAAACTAAAAAGAATAATTGCAAGATAGGGTAGATGCTTTGTAACAACGCTATCTTGCTTAACACTAAACGTACTATCAACGGTCAAATGATCGATTACAACTTTTTTATTAGAAAATTCGCATAAAGTGTTAACGCCTTTCCTCATTTAACTTCATAACATGATTTTGTGTTACACTCCTGCCCGCAGCCATTGCTTGAAAACAGATAAATTCGCCTTGATATCTGGGGTATGGAATAAATTCATCGAGAATTATTAAAACTCGGGGCAAAAGTTACTGAGGTATATGCAAAGTATGGCCAATAAACCAGAGAAATTAGGCATCAAATCCTGGTTAGCATTAGACGTCGATAGTAAGTACAGTAATCCTTCGATTTACGTCGCTTCGATTAACGTTGTTTCGATTTACGTCGTCAAATTTTTTGTTCCCTCTAACTTCAATTTGCGTCGTCATTTGATTTACGTCGCCTCTTTCTGGAACCAACCGCGACGTAAATCGAGGGATTACTGTAACTTTTTTATGTTAGTTGTTAAAAACATACTACTTTGTAGTATGAGCAATATTAAATTCGATTTACGTCTTTTCGATTTACGTCGTCTTTTTTTGGAACCAACTGCGACGTAAATCGAGGGATTACTGTACATTATCAATGCGCTTTCATATTTGGGAAAAGAGATGAAGATAGGCTCCAGAGAGTGCTATTAGGCGAACATGTTGTACTGAAACTCATGGAACTATTTACGGGTTGTGAAGGTTTTATAAGTAAAATCTGTAAAAATCAAAGACTCACAGATGGCCTCTCCAAGTATTTTTCAATATCCTTGATTTACCAGTCATAAATGCTTCGATATAAAGCAAGACAAGGATAGGAGAAATAGGTTAGGTTAGGTTAGAGGACGTGTACTTGTCAATAAAGACAAGTACAGTACCCGGAGGTCGAATTGACCCATTGTACTAGGAGAAATAACTATGGGTAGATAAAATATTGATGTTCTCTACGTTAAAACTCTCAATCATCGAAAATAACATTCAAATTAAGAGTTGCCAGAAATACTTCATTACGGCTGATCTCATTACAACATTGCTTTACTATTATTCCAACGAAAAATGAATACAACTCTCATGTTATCACCTTTAGCTAGGTAAGGTATACTACTAAGGTACAGCTTCTATAGAATCCGCAATGAGATATTTTTAGAGTCAGAATTTGTCTACTCTTGTTCCTCGACATTACAGCTTATATACATAGAAGGCGTTGTGAGATATTGTCTTCTAGGCCTGGTATGGCAATAGGCTTGTATTTCCTTATGAACAGAGATTTAAATCCAAACGCCTGTTTTGTCTATCGATAAAGGGGTCCATATTTGTTTGCTGCTTATGCATGTGGACTAAGTTTCCAATGTTTATGCTTTATTAATTGCAAAATAGCTTTTAATTTATTGCAAGTATTTTTAAGACTCTACTGTGTCTAAGCATCATAAATTATCCTTTAAGTAATTCTAGTAACGAATAATTTTCTTCAAATAATTGAATTCAATAATGCTCTTGAGTGGGCATAACTTTACAAGAAGTCTTTTGTAAACTTTTTTGTTTTAATTTCAGTGCCTTGAATTGCATGAGCTTTTCATAAAATTGTTTCTTTTTTTTTTTGTTTGTTTGTTTTCTGTTAAATTCAGCCAATGAAAGAGTTTTTTTTTTTTGTTTAAATACGAAAACAATTTTGTTCGAAATGATAAATTGCTTTGCAGATGAAATGTGTCGTGCATGTTACGCTTTTTTGGCACATGAAGGAAAATTTAATTTATGGCCACAATTAAAGGCAGTGATTTAAACAATTTCAATGATAATTTTGAAAAGGTAAGATGGTTAAACGAAAATGGTATGTAATTGGCATGTTTTGATCGACAACGTGATAAGTAATCTGGCCACGCGTTTAGAATGTTTAAGTGGCATTTTGTCAAAACTAAATCAGAAATTGTAAAACATCACATAAAATAAAAGAATACTCTCTCTCTCTCTCCTTAGTCCATACTGAATATTGAATATAACAAATAAAAGCAATTTTCAATTAAAATTCATGGATTTCTGTCACGTAAAATATGCATTTATTTAAGAGACGGCAAATTTAAAAAATTGCGGTCATCTTGACTCATCTTCGTCTGTTCCCATTCCGATCTTACATGCTACGTATTTGTTCGTTAATTGGTTGTCATTTTCAAGTTCATATTGTTCTCATAGAAGCTTTCTTTACTTTTGCCAAAAAATTTCGATTTTCACATGCAGTTATTGGGGTAAACTTTTTTTCAAAAAAATTATCGGCCATGATAGTAACAGAGATTACTAAAAATCGGCATTGTTTCCTTCCGTCTGGCCGTCTACTCGGTATGTGTAGAGGGCCATTCCCTGAGTCTTGGTTGTACAGCAAGAAGGCAATTGCTCTCCCATTACCCAGAAGAATGTGTTGGAGGAAGCTAAAAAAAACTGTTTCACGATTGACTGACTAAATACGGATGTAATAAAAGCTAATAGTGTTGCCTTGAAGGGCCGTATAAGTCCCCTTCATGTGTTCTCTAAATATCGAATGAAGTGTCTGGAACGTTGACTCTCTGAAAAGTGTAATTTTATTGGGACAAAATCCCGATTGTTTTTCAAAATTTTCGAAAATAATTATCCATTTTACGATGGCTAAAAACCAAAGGAATAAACATTCCTAAAGAAGGCACCCTACATGTCGACGCAAATAGTTAGTGTGCACCACCTTATACAGCATTCCACACAGTTACTTACTTACTAAATTCGTCATTACAATCTTTTAGTAGGGATTACAACCTACTTACTTTTATCCTGGAGTGTCAGGACCTACAGATTAAAATCGTAAGATTTTTCCGAAACTTTTCATGGCAATTTTATTTACTCTAACAGTTTTGCCCAGATGACAACTGTGAAGCAGTCGCCGAAAGAAATATTTTTTCATGTTTGAGATGTCTGAGCTGTGGGTTTGAATCACGGAACAGCGCAAATTATGCTAACACACTACCTTCTAGACTAAGGCAATTTCACAGCTTTCCACAGACGCATAATTTTAAACGACTTCCCGGAGTATAGTGTGGTTTTTTACGGGCATTATATATGGCCAATTCACACGACTTTGTATCGCGTATGTTGTATTGAATACACTTGGTTGTTTGTGAACGCTCAATGCTATGCTGTATTGTGTATGTCGTATTCTTCTTCATAATTTTTGGTATTCAAACAATTTGATAGCACGAAATCAACACAACTTATTGAAAACATATGAAAACATATACACATTTTTTCATTCATGCAATTTGATAGCACGAAATCAACACAACTTATTGAAAACATATGAAAATATGTGTATAAGTGTATCGGATTTTTACATGAAAATTTTCAACAACAACCATACACTGTTGTATAGTCGTCCAACAATACAATGAATACAACGATACAACGGCTTGTGTGAATTGACCAATAATCATCACCCGATGAGTCAATACCGAATAACTATCAAAGAAATATTACCCGGCCATGATCCCTTGAAAGCCAAAACATTTTTAAGCCTTTCATCATTCTGAAATACTTATAAGTGCCCTAGGGTATCTGGGCTACCGTTTGTGCATCGTTCTGTAGGCTTCTAAAGGAGCCTTGAATTGAGTCAGTAATCCTTTATTGGATCTGAATTAAAAATCTATTGACCTACCTTCAACTGCTGTAACGACTTTGTGAAACATCTCTAGTACATTTTGGGATTAAGTAGGTGACTTATATCTTATGAAGCAAAAAAAAAATCATAAAAGCATTAATTTAACGGAAAATTTTTTGCCGTTCAAAGAAAATAAATTATTAACTAGCTCCTCCCATTTCTTAACATAAAAAAACGTTATAAAAAGAGAAAAAGAAAACAAAAATTTAGTAATTTTACAGTAGCACAGCTACACAGAAACTTTTTCACATCCGGTTGTAAACGCTATGCGCGAGTCAAACAAAAAAGTCACTTACAAAAGCATACAACGTTGGTATATTTTCCAGTTCTCTATGTTCTTATATACACAACACATACTATTGCAGGTTGCATCCAAGCACAGTGGTGATAATAATAACAGAATCATATTCCAATCAATAGAATCTTCACAACAGTCATCAACTAAATTTGACTTGAAATCTAAAGTTTTTTAACACGCTTTACCCGAGGGCATCAACCCCCAATGGTGGCAAAAACCCAGGATATTTTCTATACCACCTAAAAAAATAAAAATTGCAAAATAAAACTTTTTATAAAAGGTACCCTAAATGAAGGAAGAGATGCGACTGGTAAACTTTTCTTGATACTTTATTGTTTATACAGTCGCCAAAAGTGGTCAAGTGCGAAATCAAAAAATTACGAAAGTTAATATGTGCCTGTTATTTGCTTCCGTTTTTAAATAAAAAAAACTGAAGATGACAGCTTACATCCCTTTTCCACACCTTTCTGTATGCTAATTAGATCATTTGGAATCAATTAAGAATCCGTTTAAAACGATTTTAGTATAAAATATCATCTCGTTGTCTACAAAACTCAGAAAGAGCCAAGTACATTAATGCAGAACAATACTTCTATGCTAGGAATTCCTTTTAAGTCCTAATAGCCAATTGCCAACAAGCGATTCACATTTTTTTGTTTAAGTCGATTGTAGATAATTTTTAGAAAAATTTATGTATGTATGTATGATTCATATGACTCATTGTATTTGATTAATTTTTGAATAAATGGCCCATGTCGCAGATGAAATGGAATAATTTGAAGAAAATATTAGAATAATTGTTGGAAGAGATTAATTTTGGAAAATCGAAGGAGTTTGATTCACAAATCTTAGTTGAATAAAAAAAAATTTTTAATAAACGTTTGTTAAACATAAAGAGTAGATTAACTAAAGTGTACATTATAAATACAATAAGCTTTTTTTTTAATAAAAAACTCGTAATCTTCCTTGATTGATGTACATCACTGGATGTAAAAAGGGTTTTAAGCTGAAATCCTAGACTAAGGCGATTAGTGTGTTGGCTTATTGGACAAGAGTCCGTAGTTCATACCCCAGCTAAGATATCTCGAATAGAATTAAAATTGAAAAAAATCCTTTCAAAGGCTTCAGTCTTCTGTTAAAAACTCTGAGAGTAAATAAAATTGGCATGAAATGTTTCTCAAATTCGACGTTCGAAGTAGGTGCCGGCTCTCAAGGATAAAATTAACACACACAACATGGGTGATGTGGGAAGCTAGGTTGTAATCCTGACTAAATGGTTATAATGACTAATTAAGTGAATAAGGAAGTTTTAGCTGAATCTATAGCTGTTTGTTTGAAATCATCAGGCTAAAGACATCGATGAAAGACTAAATTTTTGTCCGCATGTCTAAAAATATAGAAAATAATAATTTTAACACTGTAAATTTTTATTACAACAATATACCTATTTCTTACACCAGCACTGTATATGTATGTAGCAACACATATACGATGTGTACTGTCTAATGTTTTTATACGCATACCACACCCATTAAATTGCCAAGTAAACGATGCCATTAGCGAACATAAAATGCTATTTTTCCTTTCTCTCTTTCTATTTTTATCTCTCTTTATCACTCTTCTTATTATACTCTCTTCCTATACAAGTGTGTGTGAATTTTTATAATAAAATGTACTTGGCTTTCCTTTTTGGGGGTGGCAAATGGATGATGATGATAAAAAACAGTGCAATTGACAGCATAAAACTTTAGTCGTTTTTTATATTGGTTTTCTCTTCTCCTTTTTGCTCTTCACTCTCTTGTTTCTTTTTATTTTCCCGTATTTCTTAAAATGGTTGTCTATTATTTACTTTTTTACAATTTTTATGTGAAATTTCTTTCTTTCTTGTCAATACATAGTGTACATATATAGTGTACATATATGCCACCCATTGGGTTTCTCACGGTAATGTGCTAGCATTATGTACCGGCGTTATATAAAATTTACTCATGCCAGAAATTATAGACACAGACATTTTTAATTAGAGCAGTACAGTAGGTTAGCAGCAGCAATGTTTGACGAAAAATTTTGATAAAAATCTCATTATTCTCTTGGAAGCATAAGGCTCTTACAAACCGTCTTCATATTATACAGTTAGTTGACGTTATTTATGGGACTACTTCTGTACCTGGTTGGTAGTTCCTGAAATATAGCACGTCTCCAAGTGATCATTACTATATCTTGCCTTTCTAAGTTTTGTAGTTTATATTCTGTACCATCCTTTTGGTACTGGCGGTCGGGCGGTCTGTAAATTCTATTTTTGACACTGAATTTACTTCAGTATGCGTTCCTCATTTTTTAAGTTTTAGACTTCCCTGTTACTGATAGTGTTGGACCAATATTTACCACTTAAAGTTCTCAGACTATTGTTGTTGAATGCCTGAACTTTTTGAGCGGTTGTGGCCCAAATTAGAATATTCTATGCTTCATACGTCTGAATATTTGCCATATTCGCCATATTGATTCAAATTGTATCGATTGCAATGATTCTTCTTTTATCATGTGTTTATGCATCACTATTCGATGTCCCCCCATGGTCAATATAGTAGGCTATACATATATGCATTCGAATGGTTATTGTTGTTGCAATATGTTCTCACGTTGTTTATCTTCATGACTTTAGTTTTTATTTGGAATTAGCAGCGAACTTCGAGAATCATCTCGAAAGTAAACAATTGAGGTGAGAGAGGACATCTTAATGGAATTGAAAACTTTTTATTTAAAAAAACTAAAACAACCCTAAAATATTTTTTCGACGGTTTACTTCTGGTCCACAGATAATATTATTTAACAATCAACATCGAAGGAAGGTCTTTGAGGAGGTGTAGTATTCCATGACCAGTATTCCTTACCGTTCCTCAACAACTCAATACATTTTTTCCGAGGGCTTTGGTCTTAGGCAATGATAGATGGACGATAGACGTCCTTAACTAAAAAAAACTTGATTAGTGATACCGAAACAAAGCATAGACCTGATGTAAAAAAGGGAGAGTTTCTGTCTTCGACCGTCCTATATTTCTTAAGAAACGAAAGCGAATAACAAATTACGAATAATTGTAAATCAGGGATCGGATTATTCAAAATTATCAGGTTTATTATAAGGTACAGTTTTTATCGCCCGTAATAATTCGTTTCAAATAGAATTCCAGTTTGTTTCACCTTAGCAGTTGGTAATCTATAAATATCGACAGTGGCAGCTGCAGCTCAGAAGGCTTATTTATGAGATTTTTAGACTAATATCGTAGTATTATGTTAACAATAGGTTTCTCTAAATGACGTAATCACCTAAAAGCTAGTAGTTTTGGTCAATTGGGTAGGGATTGTGTTTCATCAGCCAATTGCTACACAACGATTGTTAGGGTTTTAAGTATCCATCATATATGTAGATCGGATACGGAACGAAACAATTAGCTTTTTGATCTGTATATACTAAATTTCATCTCAATAGGGGCTTATGAAAACTATTTGGCCAATTGGGGTGAGAAATTAATTTCAAATTGGCAATAAGTTAACGAACAAATCAATGCATTTTTGAACTGAATTGGGGCATTTCAATTATGGAAAATTTTACAAAAAATTCTAATGTGTGTGAAGATAAATTTGAATTTAAAAACCAAAGACGCAAACCCCCACTTTAACCAGCGCCACATTTGGCGTTAACAGGGGAAGCTTTGCTATTAACAGAGTACTGTTAACTGTTTAACAGTGGCAATAGTGAATTATTCTACTAATTTCTACAATTATTGCAGACTAATGACAGAAAATATAATTCTCATTATGATCATTATTACTAGTGAACCAAAGTGTTGAAATGTAAAGGATGATTGGTGGGGATGGAGTACGGAATTATTCCAAAAATTTAGTTCAGCTATCCCACTTCTAAGGTTGGAAGGAGGACCCTCTGGACTACCATTTGCATATAATCTGTATGGTGTACTATTTCTTATATGCTCCAAAATGGCCACTGATCTTCTAGAGAATTTTCAATCAAAAAATCAAAAAATTCAAAGCCAATTTTCACAATACCATATCACTTTATATGGGACTATAGTATATTGCTGATTGTATTAAGAGACCTTGAAACACTCCTTTGAGTATGATATGGTAGGTACTCATAGACCCAGTATATCCCCTAAAATTAGCTCCTAAACAAGTAACCACTTTCAGATGGATACTGTTAAACAGTTAACAGTGCTCTGTTAAGGGCACATTTTGCACTGTTAAAGGCAAATGTGGCGCTGCTAAAACTTATTGATTGCGTGTTGGATTTTCAAATTCGAATATATCTTCACACACAAAACCTATTAAACAAATTAAACTCTTCAAAAATAATGAATAATGAAGGATTTCTTTATTATTTTCACCTTCTGAAATGTATTTTGGCGGACAGGGTTCCTCTTATATTTTTCACTTTACATTTACGTGTGAGTATTTATTTCCCACCAATAACATAATAATTTATGATTTTATTTTTATTTTTATTGTAATTTTTATATTTTTATTTTTGATTTTACGATTTTTGTTGAAATATTTGTAGACAATTTTCATATAAAATATTCATTAGCGACATCATACATACATCCGTACATATAGTATGTATGTATATTAAATATTTGTCATTAGATGGTAAATTTATTCATAAAGTATAAGTGTGTGTGTGTGAATGTGTGTGTGAATGTGTGTGTTTTCAATAGGAAAATTTATGGTTTTTCATTTCAATCAACTGCAAACGAACGAACATCTGTGATGTCTGTGGCTGTGATGAATATGACGAAAAAAAATGATTTTTAAGTGTTGCAGCGTCAAATGATATGCGAGTAAAAAAAATTTCAATCTATTTTTGCATATTTTTATTTTTTATCGCATACATACATGCGATACATATTCGAAATTTCATAAATATGTATGTATTGCTTGCAAAATATGAAATGAAAATAGAAAAATTAAAATTTTTTCCATTTTTTCTTTGCTTAGACAAGGCAAATGAAAGGAGATGTAATGGAGCATATTTCTTATCATATTTGGTTCATTGTGAAACAATCGCAATTTTCTCTTAAGTAATCTCACAGCAAAAGCTGAAATTAAATCCAATTCGAAATTAATACGAATTAATTGTCTATTAAGGGTTCATAATTCATAAAAATATTTATTTGAAGAATGCTTCAGGTTTACTTTAATTACTAGAGAAATTTTATCTTAAAAGTCTTTACTAAGAGGATTTCGTAGCCTCAAAATGTGTTGTGCCATCATGACAATGTCAACCCATATGCCGGAAGCTATCAGCCATTTGTTTCGATATTTGCTCTCTTCGTACTAAAAAATTACAATCCTTTGATTTACAAGAAAAAGAAAACTTACATAGATGGGGGCTAATGGTATGCAAAACGCGTGCAGGAAATACTTGGAGATGCAACCCAGGAATTATGCAATGGAAGTACTATGAAACAATTGTCTGGCTGGATGGAACAAATCCGATAACAGCTCAAATGGAATTGGACAAGATACAGAGACAGAGGCACTGAGAACGTATCCACTACAGTGCTGAATGCACTTTTAGATTTAAGTCGCTGCACATTGTACTGAAAACCAAAATTTTGACTAGTCTATGGTTACGTTGATAGATTACGTTATCTAAGGAATCGATTGGCTGACAGCACCTTCCTTAACTGTCCCTGGAGAGAATCAATGGAATTTGTGAGTTTTAAAAGTGCTTCGCAGTAAGACTTGGTAACAAAACCAAATGGAGTAATCAGGTAGCTGCATACTTAAAGAGGAACCATTTTATGGTATACAGATGGGTTAAGAACAGATCTTAATCCCAGAATGTAATATTTGGAGGCCGTGGAAAAACTTGCGAGTATCTTCCAAGCAGAAGTTTATGTCACCAAAAGATGTGCTCACTATAACTTGGATAGGACGTACAATATACGGGGCATAACAATACTATCTACCAGTCAACGAACGTAATTCGTAATTAAAAGAATAAAAAAAGAATCGGAATATTGTAAACAACCCTACTTGCTGTACAAGGGGTTTATTCACATGAAAAGAAATTAATAAAAGGCGTCAACAGGCGTTTGTCAGTTATTTAATGTCAAAATTTAAATAAACTGGGTAACTTGTTTTCTTGTTGCTAAGTATTGATAGCAAAGTATAGCGTAAGATATAAATTAGGCTCCAAATTGCTCCTTCATCCGCAATATTCTCCCGATTTGGCTGCGAAGATCTATTTCTTGTTCTAAAATTTTAAAGAATATATTGTTTTTAGAGGAATGTAAGCGATGTAGTCATCTTGCAATCGTAATTGTACTAAAACGATAAGGTTTTTAAAAACGCACACCAGAATAAGTTTTGTGGCATCATATTGAGCAGAATTGTAAGCCCACTTGCACAGTGGATAGTACTTTGTTCCATGCATGGTTCAATGCATTGGCCATTAATTCTAAACTTAATTTCCTCGAAATGTCAGCCACGTTTTCGTTATAATTTTTAAATAATTTATCTTTATCGAGTGTAAAAAATATTTTTTTTATTTTTAAAATTTTTAAATGAGAATAAAATGCTTTTTAAAAATGTTTAATACCGTAACCATGGGATTTTTAAAGTTAAATTTTCTGTAGCAATGTGGCACAAACATTAGGAACTAATAAATTTCAGATTTATAATCTGCACAAACACCGCATAGAATACCTTCACACCGTAATTTCTGTCAAATAAACAACCAAACAAATTATTTTTTTGTTTTTGAGGAAGTGCCAAAATGTTTTTTGTAATGCCAGGAAAATTTATCGTGTGTATAAATATACCAGGATATTGTTGTATTTTATTATTCCAAATGAGATTTTAAACAAATTAAATGAATTTAATATTATTTTAACACCGTCATGGTGTTTTTATTTTTTTTCTAACAACAGAAAATGTTTGTTTAGCATTCAATTGAATCACCAAAGTGTTAAATTTTAATTGTTTTATTTTATCAAAATATTCTAAATGGGACCATTTTTAATTCGAAATAAAAGTAAAATTAAAAAACCATTTACAAACTGTCTGCAAAGAAAAAGAAAGAAAACCAGAAAAAAATATCATGAGTTTGGTCACGCCAACATTGAGGCCTATAAATTGAGTGTCTGCTAAATGGTTCGCTGCAAAAGGGTACTCGAAACAAGGAAATCACATCATAAGAATCTATTTTAAATTTAAATTCTTTTAAAAGTTTGTACAAAAACAGTGGGCTAAACGTTGAAACACATAGCAAATTATCCATTAAACCATTGGGGTACTACTATATTCTAAAATACAGATTTACTGGCTAAAAATAGGGCCTTCAAACAGGGTCTTCCGAACTTTGACACTTGATAGCCGTTATCATGTTGCAGCGACATACCATAACAACGACGAATAAGCTCCCATGCATTTGACCATTGACCCTTCTTCTTCAGCGATGATTCCCATTTCAGGATCAAACAAAATTGTCGAATTTGGCAGCATATATACGAAATATATACATATTTATGAGACTCAAGAGATAAAGTCACTGTTGAGTGTGGATTTTGTGGTGGGGGCGTCAACAGTTGATCAGACCAGCACAACAGGTCGATAATTACCAATTTTTTCGCCTGAATTGAATGATCTGAACATCAACAACATGTGGTTTCAATAGGACGGCTCTATGTATCACAGAACTCATGTCACACTGAATATTATGCACTAGTGATTTGAGAGCATAGTTATCTCCTCGAAGTGATATGAACTGGCCACCGAGACCTTGCAATTTGATCGCGTTACATTTTTTCTTCTGAGGATTTCTTAGTATGGATGATGGCTTGCATTTTTTGCACAATGACTTGCAGTTTTTGGTCGATGACGTGCATTTTTTAGGGACGATTTTTTACAAAAATGTCTTGCAGTTTTTTGTGAATTGTTTTTGATTTTATTCGTCGCCTGTATTATTTTAGACGCCTATATCTTCGGTCCCAAGGAAAGCCTAGCCCTATACAAACCTGTTTTGGAATCCTTGATACCATGGCTATCAAGCTTGCTATAGCTTGGATATATAGTGGGATACCTGCCGCAAGTCCCATATTTCCACAATATTGATCAACCTCCCCGGACATTGTTAAAATAAATAAATTTTTTTGTCTTTCAATTTTCAAAGCAATTTTCAAATTAACAGAGAAGCTGTTCCACTCAGGAACGTGTGGGGTTTAAGTGTTAAGGAATGGATATTCCATTCTCCTAAACGTATATTTGGGTGATTTCTTTCATAATAATTTTTTGAATCTTCTGTTGAAGAGTTAACACTGCTCTGTTAACTTTAACATTGTGTCTCTGTTGATTACAGAATAAAGACACGATAATGAAAAAAAGAAAAAAAAGAAAGAAAAAAGAATAACAAATCAACATTGATGTTCTAGAAGTTGCCAGACCAAAAACAGTTGAGGTTTTGAATGCTTAACATGATATTTATTATATACTGTGAAGCAAGATCTTTACAGTAAAAATATGTATTTTGTGGTTAAATAAGTTTGTAATGCGTTGTTATCAGTTGAGTTGTTGAGCTGAAAAAAACCACATACATCCATACATAATTGGCCATTACAACCCTTCAGTCAGGATTACGGCCTAGCTTCTCACACCACTCATGTTGTGTTTTATACGTGAGTGGCGGGACCTACAGTTTAACGTCGACTCCGAACGACAGAATTTTTGAGAAACTTTTTCATGGCAGGTTTATTTTACTCTCAGAGTTTTTGCCAGAAATCTGCTGAGAGGAAGTCGCCGAAGAAATATTTTTTTTTTCATATTTCATTTTTGATGCCTGACCTGGGATACGAACCCGGGCTTTACGAATAGTAAGCCAACACACTACCTACTACACCACGGTGACTTCAACCACAATACCACAATATTTCTTATTTCAAATTGTTATCCTATTATAAAAATGTTATTCAAGATAATGCTGAATAATAACTGTCCAATTAAGCAAACTTTATTCGCTTCTTTTAGTCTTTGTTCCACTGTGCTGAACAATTAATTTTTCATTAATTTTCTTCTTTTACTTAGTCCCTGAGTATATGTGTTTCGTTGACATGTGCACCGTAAATAGTGAGAATATGCTTGTTAAACACTCTGTTGTTAAATTAATTCGTTATTTTTCATTTTCAATTTCAATTTCATACATACAGTCTAGAGAAATTGACGAAATAAAAATAAATAATATTTTTTTTCAAACATTTTTATGATGGTTTTCTAAATGTGGATGGAATGTTAAGAAGTGGAAAGAAACGTAAAACAATATTCTTTCTTTATTTTCTTATTAATTTTTATTATTATTATTCTACCATAAATTTTATTTAAATAAAACATTAATTGCAACAACATTTTAATGATTCCGCTTTAATTGGCAACAGCCATACATATACGTATGAATACATAGAAACACTGCAAAAATGGAAAGAAAATTTTGTAAAACCAACCGCAAATGAAGCGCATTTACGTTGCAACTCAAACATTGGCAGCAGCAGCAGCAGCAGCACAATTGTTATATGAATTGAGTCTTGTCTTCTTCGTATGGATGGTGGCATCATAATAATTTGTAGCCATTTTTACAACAAACTTCTACGAATTCAAGAAAATCATAAAACGAAACATAAAAAAAAATTAAAAAAGAAAATTTTCTGGCATACAACATTTACTTACACGTCATACATATGTTTGTACAAACATATGTATGTACGTACATATACGAGTGGTGAGTGAGTGCTGCAATATACTCGTTCGTATTTGAAAGCATGTGAATGATGATGTTGATGATGTTTAGGTTTGGGAAGTCGAAGCATTTTTTATGATCATTATTATTAAAATTATTTTTACTGCTATTCTTTCCCCGGTAATCTGTGAATTATTTTCAGTATTTTTCGAAAATGTTGCGTGCTTTTAAACACAATTCTTTTGGCTTTTAATTGTAAATTGTAAAGCATTTTATTTCATTTTATTTGGTTTCTTTCTTTCTTTTTCTTTTCTTCATCTTTTCGTTCTTCATACAATAATATTTTCAGTAACACAGATGCCAGTTTTAGCAAAGGAGAATTTTGTTATAAAAGTGTTGTTAATGAATCATTTATAAGCACTTTATGATTAGGTAACAAATAAAATTCTATAATTGCATGAATTATTATGATTAAGCAAATATTATCACAATGAAATTTCATTATTCAGTGTGCGTTCACACTAGCACTGACAAATGAATACGTTTTCAACGCATTAAAATCTTTTTCTTTTCTTTTTTTTTTCATTTTTGGTTGTCACAACATGAGAGTGACATGTGAAGCCACATGAAACGATTCCACAGAGATAACTGACAGTCAATAACCATCAACAGAGCTTTGCGTGGAAGCATTATTCTCTTAAAGCCAAGATGAAAACCAGCCTGAAAGTTTAACAAAACCACTGATTGATTAAATTTAAAGACAGACTTTACAGACCGTGCTCCCGCGTTAAACGACCCATACCTTTACTGTAGTAGGAAGGAAAAGTCTCTCCGCTTTTCCACCCGTTATGCAGTTAACCATGAGAATAGGACACATTGATCCAATTTAAATAGTCGATTGGTAAACTTCCCATCCAATTCGGGCCACGAAGCAACATTCATTTGCCAGCTTTCAATAGATACCTTTGCCTTATAGAAAGCCTAAAGGAGGAAGGGTGTATAACTATTCTCATATGTGGATTGGTATTCGATAGAGGTGTGCCTGCACTAGCAAGTTCATTACTCGTACAATTGGCCGAGATATGTAAATGATCACGAATCCATATGAAATTGATACAATACTGCTGCAAAGAGAGCCTCAGCAGTTCAGAAGGCTGAAGCAGAATCGAATATCTACTCTGCTATCATAGAATACAGTAACGGAAGTAGTAGTGGAAAATCCCTTATCCAGGATTATTTTCTGCAGCTGGATTACATGCTACTACTTTAGCCTGAAATACACTACAGTGGTCTACGAGGTGTTTCTTCCCGGGATGCATTATTGCTCCACGGTTTCCAAGAATCTGTTCTTCCTCATCAACACAGAATCAACATATCGGGTTCGAGGCAACACCCATTCTGAATAAGTGGACTCTGGGTCTGCAGTGGTCTGTCAGAAGACCAGTTACTAATATCAGGTTATTCCTGTACGGTCTAATGCATGACTCAGACATCTGTTTATTTTAATTTCACAACAAAAGTTTTGATTACCTCAAATCCACTTGGTTTGGACAGAGTCTTTCCATTACTTTATCTCCCCTTTTCGTTGAGCATTCCTTTCCAAACATTCGCTTCCACTCAACAGAAGTATTCAGGCACAGCCAGCTATGCGGAAACTTCCCTCCTTGCAAGCTAGTTTGCTAGATAAAATGTCATCAAAAGGGGGTAACTGGGGCTTTGGATTAGAATACAGTGATCGAATTCTCTAATTGAAAAAAATTTGATCAAAAGCGAGTGTTTGGATGAAGACCAATACGTAGTAGGCACTCGAGCCCAATAGGTACATACCAACCCGAAGTAATTTGAAAATGGTCTTGTGGTAGATAAAACGGCATTTTATCGGGTATAGCCTTCTGTGTAACAATTGACCGCACATGAAGAACTGCTTGCTTTTCCAACTTAATTTCTCAGAAAAAAATCCATTCCATCAAGAGAATAAAAAGTGAGAAATCGCTTAAAGCTTTGGCAGTTAATTGGAAAGTTACCCTCGCTAATAGAGATAAGATTTTCTTATGAGACAGGCATAACCTTTCAAAAGAAGCAAGTTGTCTAACAATATAGAGTCCCATTGAGTTGCCTAAGTAGTAAATAAAGTCGTCAATTTCGTGAAAAAATTAAGGATTTCGTTTGACTACACCTTGCTTCTTTCTTAGCTTCCCTCTACCACTTTCAAAGACTTGACTTAGAGAAGAAATAAATTTCAATAAGACCCTATGCTATTACACAATTCATTTTAACTACTGATTTGCTGTTTCCACTGGTGCAGTATTTGTGAAAATACGAGCATATTTTTTGTTTGTATTCTTAGTATGTGCATGTGGCATGTGTGTAGTCACTTTTTTAATGTGCAACATGAAACTCTATTATTTACTCTAGACTAGTGGCGTCGTAAAATTTCAGTTGCTTACACTTGCAACAGCAGTTTGTTTGCCAACGTTTTACTCATAACGCTTCATAATATTCATGGCATTTTTATGAGCGTCCTAGAAGCAGACAAAAAACAAAAAACAAAAACAAAAAATGAAAGAAACCCAATGATATAAAGAACTGAATGGTTATTTGCGAAAGATTATTTAAGAAAATATGCAGATATATGTATGTACATATGTACGTGTGCATACATAGAGGGGAATGGCAGCAGCTTCAGCAAGTAACTTGGCTAGCAATTGACGTTTAGTTGTTTGACTTTCCAAACGTTTCCAAACATTAATTTCACGCATTTTGTGTGGGTATGGTAGGTAGGTAGGTAGGTAGGGATGTAGATGAAGATGGAATCTGTAGAGTATTTAAAATAAACGCATACACGAGAGTTTCTCTCATTTTCTTTTGTATGCAGAGAGTATGTACATATGCAATATGGTTGAAACTAGATGTGTGTGAGCTTATCTTATCACACAACGCCTCAATGATCACACTCATCAGCGTCAACATCGTTTAGGGCCATCACTATGATTGTTATTGACTACCATGTTAAAAAGTTCTTGCCAAACTTTGAAGACAATATTGTATTGTTGTTGCTGTTGCTGTTGCTGTTGGTGTTGGTGGTTGATTGTGGTTGTGGTGGCCGTCATAAACATTTGGTTAATTGTGCCGTTAGCACTAATCTTTATGCATATTGGGTCATATTTATTTTACGATACGAACGACGAATAACTACGCATACGAATGCATGTATGTACATAAGCAAGTATTTCTTATTACCAACCACCCATCCATCCATCACAGTATCGCATCCGTTAAGAGTATGGAATCGTATGAATGAGTACAACGTATCTGTTAGTTTTTGTTTTGATTATAAGCTACGAGTAAGCTAAAGTTTTACGACGAGCATATTTTCGTATGCATTTAAAAATCTTTCATTATAGCATCCCATCTTGAGTTTATGTACTCAAAACAAATGTTTCCATGTAATGTGATGAAACTCTTCTGTACGAAATGGTCACTGAGATTGTCTTGTTAGTATTTTTTCATTTTCATATGCAAATGCAATTGATATTTAAAAGTGTAGTGCATATGTTGCCAAATACTTTTACATTTTATAGTCAAATATGCTTGAGGTTTTCCATTTTAGCAGTATACTGGCCCTGTTTACATAGAAGGCCATTACCACACAGGTACGTAAAAAGCTAAATTGAAACTACCTGTGGAAAATCTCCAGTTAGTAAAAAATATTGAAAAATAACCGGCTGCTTAATATACGGCAATACAATACAATTCAGTAGCATCCATTTATGTCTGTTGCAGAAGGCTCATGGTAAGATAAATTCCCTGTATATTAGAATAAGCAAAGAGTTCTCTATCAGGTGAAGATGGCATCGTTAAACTTATATATGCACGCCGTTAACTTTTTCATTCGTAAAAACAGTATACAAAACGATATTCTGTGTCATCTAGATTTTTGATGTACCTTAGTACTGCGACCATATGATCTATTGTACTCGCCTCAAACTTTAAAGGATATTCCTATAAAGTTTCCTTCAAGCCTATTGACAATTCCCTGCCATCTTAGCTTAAACACAGAAGTGTTTATTTCTGGTTTGCATTAATAACCCAGAGGTTTCAATAATATGTTCCGATGATTCATTCTTATCACCTGAGTCTAAAGTGCCTTATAAAAACACAGGTTACTAATCTTAGGTTATTCCTGGTTAGTCTCCTAGTTATTGTAATATGCCGACAAAATATTTTCATTGCCTCAGAGTCACTTGGTTTGAGAAGAGTTTTTGCCCCTCTTTATCTTCCCTTTCGTTGAGAATTCCTTTTCAAATGTCTACTAACACTCCACAGAAGGATTCTGGCCCCGTCAACGACATGGCAAATATGGAACCTTTAATCTTGTAATGAAGAGTACATGTTGCAGAATTCCGTACACAGTCCATACTAATCAAACAGCCTGTTCATCGGTGTAAACGTCCACCAATAATCCACCTGCCGCCAAGGAAAAAAGAGTTTGCATTGCTTTCGATTTATTTTTTCAATACATTTCAACGATGCTTTACCTCTGCTATTCGTAATCAATTTAGGAAAATAACGCATTAAACAAAACATAATGCACAGAAAAACTCTTTTTTTAATGTTTGAAGAAAAGAAAGCATGTGATAGGAAAAATGATGGCCAAATGTTAACAAAGGAGTTTCAAAGTGGACAATAGTGGAGATAAAGAATGTCCTTAACAAATGCATAACCAAGTGCAAGTGTTAAATGGCTAAAGTGTAAGTCTTGCATGCATTCATAGAATGTAAATATTTGTTAATTGTCCACAAAACAATTCCTCCCATCCCCTCCCCTCCCATAAAAAAGTATAGCGATGCTGAAAGCGCATGGACATCGTGAACATAGCACTGAATATTAGTGATTACGATGATAAGCTCTTGAAAGAAGTGGTAAAACAAAGTTATGACCATTAGCAGCTCTTAAATATGCAAATATTTAAAGTAATATAGGGACAGACAGACAGACAGACAGTCAAACGACAAAAATAAATTTGCATATAAATGAAGTTATGAAGAGTAGGCTGGTTCAAATCAAATGCAGAGCGCTTAAGGAATGTCGTCGTTAAGGCGAAAATAAGTTTCAATTTATTATTCTCTTTCTGCGGGCTTTCTAATGTTTTTTACATTTCGCCTTAATTTCTCTAAATTTCGCGTGGATGCACTGAGAAAAAAATCTTTCACATAATGATTCAGACTTAACTGTCTGACAAGTGATTGACAGATTGATTGTCTCAAACAATAGCTAGTAAACAGTCATAAATTAGTGTTCCACTAACGTCTGAAACCTTGAGAAGTCTTTCTTAAGATTTGACATTCAGAACAAGTGAGTATGAATATAAATGAGGGTTTGATTGATCAGAAAAATAATTCATTATTAGTCAAAATATAAATTTGTCTGCAACGGTTGAAACCTTCAAACTTTTTTTTCGTTTTGACAGTTAGTAAAATGAGTAAGACTATGATTTGATTGTTTGATTGACATTAACAGTTTTCAACAGTATTTCATAGTTTAGACTTACCATTCAGAATATGATTGACGGTTTGATTGACTCAAATAAAAGTTGATAAACGGTCACAAATGAATCTTTCTGTTATGGCAGAAGCGTTCCAAAATCGTTCTTAAATTTTCACAGACAGAAAAAGTTAGTAGGAATATGTCTAATTGACTTCAAAAGTAGTTGATGAACTACTAAAGTCTTTAGCAGCCTTTCATAGTACAATAGATACTACCGATCAGAAAAGGTGAATAAACATATGATTAATGGTTGGATTGACTCAAAGAAACGTTGTTAAACAGTCACTAATTAGTTTTTCCATAATGATTGAAGCGATCAAAAGTCGATCTTTAAATTTGACAACCAGAAAAAGTAAGTTAGAATATGATTAACAGTTTGATTGACATAAAGAGTAGTTGGTGAACAGATTTAGATTTAACGGTCAGGAAAATTGAGAAAGTATATGATTGAGATATTGATTGATGGATTGTTAGATTTTTGGTAGGTTTTTTTTTAAAGACTTTAAATTTTTTACTTATATGCTGCAAGTAGTATTAAGAGGACCTGTCTGCCCTAGGGAGAAGATAGTAGAAGTCAGTTGGTGATTCATTTCTGGCATTCGGTCACATGAGAATCAAAGCATTACTGCTTATTTAAGAAATATCTAAGCATTTGTGAAATATTTGCATTACATTAGGTTTGAGCAGAATAGCAAAATGCTAATTAAGGTATGATTATGAGATAGTGGAACACTGAAGTATATCAACAAGAAATTAAGTTTAAGCTCTGCTCGGTCCCAGGTAAAGTGGAAATTCTCGATTATGAGCTAGCAGATGAGCTTGCGGGAAAGGGAGCTTCCACGCCGCTGATGGGATCAGAACCTTTCGTTTGGTAAGCTCAGTGAAAGGGAAGAAAAAGGGAGGCAAAGACTCTTGCTGAACCAAGTGGGTGTAGAAAACTGCAGTAAAAGAAGATCTGAGTCGTGCATCAGGCTATCTATATCCGTAATCCTGAGATTTGTAGCCGGCCTTTTGACAGGTCACTGTAGACTTAGGGTGCACTTAATTAGAATAGCAATTTTCTTGAGTCCAACATACAGATTTTCTGACGATGAGAATGAATCATCGGAACACATTATGGGAACATGTGAGGCATTAATGTAATGCCGCAACCTGAAGTTTATCTGGGCAATATGATTGGAGGAGTACTAAGGCACATCTTAGTCGCTTTGTCGCAGTGCTAAGGCTCATCTTCACGACGATATTAATAAAATGAGTTTGTCCGACAATAAAGTCATGACGAAATGGGTCAAGAAAAAATTCTGTTGCTTCAGGCTATGGTGCATGGGTGCATACAAGTTCAGAGTCTTTGCAAAAAATCTATGTATTAAGCTACGAACTGCTCACTCCACCACCCAATTTTCCAGATTTAACCACGAGCTACTATTTTATTTTCAAACCTGAAGAAATGGTTCTGCAGAAGGGAGACTTGATCCTTAAGTTGAAGCCATTTCACAAATAAATCAATTTTTAATGAGTTTTGCAAATCTTATATTTTTAAAGGATTACTAAAAATTTAAGAAATGTTGGACAAATTGATTATGATTTAATTGAAAATATAATGATATTTTTTATTCAGTATGCGTGTTGCAGTCGTGGATACATGGATTCTTCATTTGGGCTCCCATTTGCAGGTTAATTGTCAATTTGCATTCTGGATCAGTCGTTTCGAAGGCGTTTGAAGACTAGAATTCGAAAACCATAATGAAACATTTTGTGCTTGCTTTCAATTTCAAACCTGAATTGCTTGGGTTTTTTGTCAAGCACTTGAACCACAATATTACTACATAATGATTGCATTCCTTTAAATTCTATTGTTGCCTATGCAATTACAATTTCCATAAATGGGAAAGAAAAAACTCTTTGGCTAATACAAAAAGAAAAAAAGAAGAAACAATTTTCAAAGGCTATTAACACCATGCTCACAAATAACAGCAATATGTAAAACATTTACAACAACAACAACAACACCAACAACACCAACAACGTGATAAAAAATTTATATGCGAATATACAGCATATTTTACTTTTTTGTTGTGATCATATTTGTTTTCGTTTTTCTCCTTTTTTTTATTGAATTTTATAACGCTTGTCGACAAATCAAGCACATACCAAGAGCCATGCTTAATACAAGATTTTTTTTTTATTCTGCATTGTTGGTGTTGTATCTTGAATTTTGATGGAAAATATTTTATTAACCAAAACCCGTAAACGTAAAGCATTGGAGTGGCCATAACAGGTATAGCATATATGTATAGCAGACGACCGGACAAAATATTTGATTGCAATCAATGTTATGTTACATGATAACAGGAGAGGAGAGGTTCGATGATAAGATTTTATTTAAAAATTATTCTCCAACTTGTTTTGGGGATTAAAATTCAATTTGTTAAACACTTTCATTATTAACATTAAATGGAATAATTTCGTTTAAATATTTAAAGTGTGTATTACATTTATGTGCACAATTAAAAAAAGTTTTATTATAATCTCGGTATACTTAACACCTTCACGGTACTAAATCTGCTTATATTACTACTTGGCTATGAATTAATTTCACATGGCATATTAAAGGCGTTAATTAATCAAAATAATATTTAAATAATAATAGAATTACACTTCACTCATGACAAGTACTCCGTAATATTTTACATTTTCAAATGTGTTGGAACATGACAACTGATGCATGATATTTTCCGTAAGTTTGTTTTTAACCCAAAGCCAAAGCCAAAGCCAAAGCCGAAACGGATATGAATTGGGGAAATATTTGTATTTTATTTATATTTATTATATTTATATTTATTGTCAAATATGGACAGGTTTGAATGTGATATCAGTGAAATTGTTATGTACTGTCATTATGAATGATGATCATTTGTATTCTTATTTTTTTTTGTAATTCACTCGATGAACATTTTTTTTATTGGAAAGCATTTAAATGTCTAGCGGATATTATTTTAATTGAGAAAAAAAAAAAAAACAAAATAACTAAATAAATAAAACACAGTAAAAAAAACTGCATGACATCTTTGTTGAAATAATTTATAGATCGTGTGGTATATAACCATCCAACAAGTACTTACCAACGTTGGCAGTTACAACAAGATGGCGTTAAATTCGTTGTCATTTATTCAGTCTATTTTGCCAAATCAACATGAACGGATATAGCATTCAACAACACATGCAAATAATACAACTGTTTTATCAAAAAGGGTCCTCTGTTCGAGCAGAGAGTACTATTCGCAATGGATTCAATTCCAATAATCCAACCAAATCCGACCAAAAATAAGATTTGCCGAAAAGATAGTCGCTGTCCGTGAGCGTGAACAGGAGAATTCGAGCCAGCGGATTGAACATCGCACAATTTGGGAAATTTTTCTTAGTGATTTGGGCCTCTACTCGTACAGGGACCCAGGAAATTAAGTAATCATAGACAACGACATGTACTCACTAAATGGGTTCTAGAGCAACTAGAAAAATCACATTCAACGATGTGGGCTATATCTTGATGAATGACAAACAAAATTGTCAAATTTAGGACGATACATACATAAGTATATACATAATTGGTCACTACAATCCTTCAGCCAGGCTTACGACCTAGCTTCTCATACCTCTTATGTTATGTGTGCTTATTTTATACATAAATGGCGGGACTTAGAGTGTAATGTCGACTCCGAACGACTGATTTTTTGAGAATCTTTTCATGGAATTTTCTTTTTTTAATTACTCTCTGGCGACTTCAATCCTTATAAGACCTAAGTGCGTCGAATATATGTATTCCGAAAAAGTCACTGTGTAGTGTGGATTTTGGTTTGGCAGGACTATCTGTCCATATATGTATTTTTGAAAACGACATTATTCAGATTGTCAATGGCTGTTACTGCCAACAAATTTTAACCCGAATTGCGTGCTCTGGACACCAACTCGACACCAACTTCGATTTGACGCTACAAACCACAGCGGTTCTCAAACATTTTCAAACATTTTCATTGCATCGGGAGGTAAGAATTTTCTGTTCTTCTTAAGTTTTTACTACATTTTGTCATTTGCTAATTGAATTTAGACGCGTGCGTCAGTTTAGGCCTTTTGTTCACAAGTGCTTATGAAATTGAAATTTTTGAAAATTTTCAAAACGAAAACGAATTTTCAAAATCACAACATAACCGCAAACTTTTATTCGGTACAAGAACAAAAAGAAATTAAGAAAAAAAAAATAAATAAAAACCAAAGCTACTAAAGACCTTAAACGCACCACAAACTGTGAACAAAAAGAAAAAAGTATTGCAATTTAATCGCTTGTAAATTTTAACTACTGTTGACACAGATTCATAAATATATTCGCTGAACCATTAAATCAATTTAATTTAATGCCAGTTTTCAAGTCTCTACTCCAACTCGAAGGATTTTAATAAGAATTTTAAAAAATTTTTCTCTAAAATTCCGCAAATATTTCCGTATATTTCCTAAACACTTAATGGCGGCATAATAACATTTTTTTGCAATTGCCAGCAGCCAAAAGCAATAAGAAAGAAAAAAAATAAATAAATTACAAGCAAAATTGTTGACTATAAAGACAATTAAAAGTCAGAAACAATTGTCACTGAATACGACAGCATTTTATTGTGCTTTGTTCGTACACGAGTACTTAAAACTGAGGTGAACAGGCATGAGCGAATCTTTCAAAATTTATTAACGTTGAGTTGGGTCTCGTTATGTTGGCCAGAGTTGATTTAAATTATTGCACATGTGCTCATCCAAACGGAATCAATATTTATCCAACACAGTTTACGAATATTTGTGGCTTTGTTTCTACATTTTGTTCACCTTTTTTTTTGGGGGTATTTAATTACGATGTGAGTCAAAATTTACGTTTACGAACGAACGCCATTAACCACCACCACCACCATCATTAGCATTAGCCATTAGTATAATAGTTTTGGCAGCTACCGCAACTTGTTGCCAATATTTACGCCCAATAAAAATTTTAAAGCATATTTAAAACACAGCTATGGTACATATATATTTAGAAGGAAAATACTTGACAAGTATTTTGAAAGAAATGATTTGTGAAATTGTAGCGAATTTAATTCCTACGGTAGAGGGGGAGGAGGGGGGGCTGTAATTGCAAGCTGCTGATAACGAAATTAGTATAAAAATAAGTTATAAATTTTAAATTCAAATACAATAAAAGGTCATTAGATTGAATTTCGTAGTATGTATGTTTGCTTTTAGCAAAATTATGAACATTTTTTATTAATTAAAAAAGTAATCAAGGTAATTAAATTATTTGTTAAAAATATTGTAACAAAAATTATCATCTGAATTTCGTAGATGCTTCAAAAAACTTTCGGAATAATTATTTAAAAAAATAATCAAATTAATTAAATTCTTTGCTGAGCTACAAAGGTTTACAAGATCGAATTTGCGTAATATTTTTTTATTTTTGAAGAAATTTTACTGGAAAAGTTTTTGTTAAAAAAGTAATCAAACCAACAAATAAATCTACTGACTAAAAAAGATTTTATCAAAATACATCTAACAGAGTGGGCGGGCTTTAGTATGTTTACTAGGGGTTCCGATAATAAACTTTCTTATAGGCCACTTGACCACTGCAGTGTTTTCCAGGCATATATCATGTTTATTTTGAAAGCAGCGCAATGCTTGCTCTTTGGCAGAAAGAGTTTATATTTTATATTAACACATGGACACATGCGGATAATTAGACGATCGACTCGCTTCTATCCTTAAATCGCATGACCGTTATTGCACAATAGCAGTTCTAAAGGGCCACTGTCCGTTAGATAGGTATTCTGAGAGACTTGTGATTCCAGCAAATGACTTCAGCAGGATCTGTACATCTGAGGAGCATGAAGACACTGTCTTTCACCTCATGTTTCAGAGCATCACTGTTGTCCTGAAAACACGGAGCATTTTGACTCCTCACTTTCTGCCATTTTTGATTAAGCTTTCTAATAAAAAAGATTGCCGTAATACCGAGATTTATTTGGGACTCATGTTGGTTTCCTCTGGGTAATTTTGGATTCTCGATTTCCTCGCATTGAAAAATTATGTTTAATGAAGAAATGCCTTTTTGCTGAAAGAGATTTAAGAAGATTTCAATACAGCGTGAAAGCTGAAACTGTTTGTTTTGCTTTGAGTAAATAAAACTGCCATGAAAAGCTTCTCAAACCTGGCATTCGGAGTTAAAGTGAAACGATAATCTTGAGAAATCAGACTCTCGTCTGATGAGCCGACAGACTAGCTATTAGACTAGGGCCAGTTCGATTACGGTATCTTATATTAATTCAATTCCAGTGCTCTCTATAAAGTTCTTCTTTCTTTACCTGATGAAATTTCTTCCAAGCATAAAAATAATGAATTCAAGACTTTTTCCGATTTTAACAATTCGATGTAGGGAATATGACAGTTTATGTTTTATTAAAAATCATATCAAGTATGGCGGTTTTATTTCTTTATTTTTTTTGTATTATTATTCTTCGATTGTTTGAGCAGTTCGGGGTTGTTAAAAGTCATAAAGAATGGGAGCGTTTTGCAGTGGGCATATAAATTCTAAAGGTAAGCGTTTAAAAAGATTGAAATTTGCACATATTTGGGAAGAACATATTATCCTGCTTACGCATCAACAGCATCATCATTTGCTGCATTTTCTGCCATTAAAAACACACTCACTTTGAACGAGTTTTAAGCCATCAGAGAGAAATTCAATACACTCATGTTAGTGTCAATTAGGGCAGCACGATTTCAAAACGAAGTGCGTAATGAACAGACGTAAAGGCGTATGGTTGGATATGAGACCATCAATGGACATTCTACCAACGTAAAAAAAAATGTGATTTAAAAACTTACAGAGTCCAGACTGTATGGACAAAATTTTAGCAGAGAATTTTCAATTAAAAAAACCTTCATTTGCATTGTTGTATTTAGGAATTCTTCATTGTTTTTTCTTTTCGTTTTTTGTTTAATTTTACTTCTGGATCATTAAGTTATTGACGCACATACAACATTTAAATTCTGTTATATCGACGGACAGATGGATTCGGAAATATTCTATTCTACACAATTCATATGGTCAAGTTGATGACCATACAAATATAGAGACTGTCTAAGCGTCACCGTCACAAGCATTCGTGCATAGTAGAAAAATGTAAAAAAAAATCGTAGAACAAGTAAATGTTGCTGCACAGAAGACCGACCAAAAAAAAAAAGAAAGAAAAAAGAAATCTTTTCATGAAGTCTAGAAGCATGAGACAACAGCTAGCCAGGCAGCTAGCCAGCCAGCCAACCATTCAAACATACTACTCGTGTATGACTTCAACTGGCCCAAGATGAAGGGGCAGCCACAGCACAGGAAAACAAATTGAATTGATTAAACAGGCCAGAAGTTATGTAGTGGGATTCAAAATAAACAAACAAAAACAAAAAAAGGATGAAAACAGTAGTGGTGGTGGCAGTAAACTCAGTAGTAGAACTACTCGTACTTTGTATTTAATGTCTGAGTCTAGTAGTGGAAGGGGTTTTAGTTTTTTTGTTTTTAATGATAATGGGGGAGCACATCGCAATTCGTTTATGCTCAGCGGGTATTTTAAATTATTTACATACAAGCTTAACGCTATAAATCAGCATTGTTGCCATGGTAAGTAGGCAAACCGCATACATTTTCAACAGCTGAGAAGATAATTCATTCAGTTTTTAAAGAATCTTGACTTAAGAGTCCCTATAAAGATTAATGCAGGATTTTTTTTAAATAAAGGTGAATCAAATGAATTTCGTGTTCAATCCTTCCACAACTACGGTAAATATGAGTGGCATGTATTCATCAAGGTTCCTAGCAATTGACAAAAGATGCCCAGAAACCTGGTGTTCTATACGAAATGGAATATTAAAGCAAACTCCTCTGGCTTTTATTTTCTGGGAATACTGTCTCTAACCTCAAATGAAAGGTCCAAAGTCCATGACTAAATGTAGTCGGTCCACAGACAAGGAGCAGGATGACAAGGAAGCCAGACAAAAGTACTTCTGCTTGTGCGATCTGATTTCTTATCCCATGGCTGTTGTCGTGGTTGGCTTCGTTACTTATGTTAGAAGTATTGTCTGCATTCAAGATAAATTTGGATTAAATCAAAGTTTTTGCCAGAAATCTCTCAGCAGAGGAAATCGCCGAAAGAAATATTTTTAGTGTTTCATTTTGTTGGACATGTCTGAACTGTGGTTTGAACCGCGGCCTCACGTCTAATAAGCCAACATACTACATACTAAACTATGGCCACTTGATTCGGGAAAAAGCCAAGTGTATTGACATAACTTCCAATAGGACGGTGTGTCTACTGTCAATTGTATTGTTCATGCAATTTAGGGACAGCAAACAATCAATTCTCTTCTTGTTCGTATCAGTTCAATAGAGCCTTGCACCTAATTTAAGCCTTCCTGCAAAATGACCTGGTCAGATCATTACTGGTGTAATTTCCGATGATATTCCTAAATTCTGGAAACCATGCAACAGTTGAGCAATTCTCAGCATTCATAGACAAAAACGAGGGAAACGATGTGATATTCTAAAGATTTTCAGGCAAAATTTCTCTATCCATGATGTTCGCCGTGAAATAATCAAGCAGCCTTTTTTGACCAGAATTTTGGAGTAATCGGTACCAACCTACAGTGTCCCAATTTCAATTTTTCCAAAATTTCTTGTAAATTAAAAGTAAATACTGGGTTTGGCTACTCTGTCTTAAAATCAAAGTTTACATGATAAACATAATGTTGTTGCATGAGAAGTATACCATAGCTCCAGTAAACATGTTGAAAGTATTCAAACATCATTTGAATATTTCGTGTATTTACATATATTTGATGTCACTTGATTAGCTATACTTCTCCTTTATAATTCTATTAGCTGGCTAATCTTTTACGTGTGTTTTTTGTTTTGTTTTTTCTTTTCTAGTATTCTGCCAGCATAATATAATATGTTTACTGATGTTGTTCTTGTTGTCTTTAATAACATACAGACGTACATACATATATCATCCAGTTTCTTTACGGTCCATAAGACCAAATGCTAAAGTTTCTATTTCTTTATTTTTTCTGTTTGGGTATTTTCTCTTGTTGTTGTTTTTGTTTTTGTTACGATAATGAAACGCAGACAAATTGTATGAATTTGTAGACTGTGAACTTCATAGACGTTGTTGTTGAAAATCATAAAATAAACAGTGGCAGCTCAATGGAATTGCTGCGCTTTAATAGAGGACGCAATAATTTTGGAAATTTTGACAGCAGTTATGTAATGTCCTTCGTGATTGAATTGAAATTTTATTTAAATTTTTAATCGGATACTGTCGATGTATACATTTTTTCAACATCATTATCATAATTATTCTTGTAAATCTCGTTACATCGGCGCAGCCAGAGCGATCAAGAAGAAAAATCAAAATAAACAAGAGAGAAATAAAAAGGCCCAATCAAATGCCTTGAAAATGTCTAGTGAATCTTACAAATTGCTGAACGGTCTGGTCTGCTCACAACATTTTGATTAATAACGATAACAAGACTTGTTGAATTTTCAATATTTCAGAAGATGGTAGTTGACCGACTCAACCAAAATCAACTAAACTTCGGTTACTTTCTTTTAGAAGTCTTCTGATTAAAACTCTGAAAGTAAATAATTACCATGAAAAGTTTCAAAGTTGACATTTTAAACCGTAGATCCCGCTATTCATGTATAAACTTAACACGTACAACATGGGTGGTTTGAGAAGCTAGATTGTAATCGTGGCTAAATGGTTAAAATGTAAGCGAAATTTTACTAATGACTTGAGCGATATAGAATGGGAGTCTGGCAGTAAATTAGAATACAACGACAAGTGGGTACGTACATCAAGAATTGTCGACATATGGTATATGTCCCAGGTTATGGACGATAATTGTACTTTTCGACATTACGATTGAATTTATTTATATTAGATTCGCCCATAACAGTAAAAATGATGTCAGTCTGGAGACAAAAGTAGTCAAAAGACTCTTGCCAACAGTATTGTTACTGATACTGCTATGACGTAAGTGAAAGTCAACAAGTCGCTCATCCTCTTCGTTTTTCGCTATTGTACAGAAGCGTGGACGCTGCTACGCAGTGATGGAACTGCCTAGGCAGTATTTGAGAGAAAAGTTTTTTTCGAACCAATAACTTTATGAGTGTCTCAACAATATGGACGTTGTTCAGCTATTCTGGCTTGGTTATGTCATTTGAATGGATGTTCCGTGTAGACGGGTAGCTGATGCGAGGACTAGAGGTCGTCGAAGACAACTTTGTCTACGTTGGCAGGACCAAACTCACAAAGAGCCTTCATCGATTGGTGTAGGTGATGAAATATAACAAAGGGCCTGTTAAGTCCACTTTGGATAGCCCAGAAGAAGTTTATTGCAACATCACAGAATTCGTGACGAAACTTGGTAATGATGGGAGTTAACTTTAAGTTTTATAGTTAAACGAGAGCCTGCCAAAGCCATAATGATGTTTATTCTGAAAGTTTATTCTGGGAAGTTCCAAAGAAAAGTAGAATCCGTTTATGCCGTTATCCTAGAATAATTAAGAAGCGATTAACATGCTCATTACAGCCAATAATGAAGTATTGCGAATACTGAAGAATGCCATAACGGTATACAATCTATTTACTGACCCTATGATAAATGCTATGCGAGTGTAAGGTATTGTGCACAGAATCGTAAAACGTAATATTGATCGTTCTGATAAAACGTAATGGATAAAATGATCTTTTACGGATAACCTTACCATCCATAGAATTTGTAATTCGAAACAATGCTTTGCTTTGAATACAAAAATGATTCCAAAAACGGTGTCTCTTTTATTTGTTTGCCACTGTACGAAAGTGATGTTCACGTAACTAAACAATCTGAACTATGGATATCAATTTCTTTTTAATTTTTTTTCGTTTTTATTTATTTTTTATTATTTTTTATTTATTTAAACTTTTTATGCTGGCTCTTGTGTTTGTTGTAAAGAGACAACATATTTATTTGTGACATTTGAATGCAACGATTTTAGCATGTAACAAACAACTGCTGACAGTAACGACACAAACACGTACTTTTTGTTTTCTCGTTTGTTTGTTTGTTTGTTTTCATTGTAAATAGATTTTTTTGTTGTTGTTGTTGTTTTTGTTGTCTAACTACTTATGTATTATTATTTTTACTTAATACAATACGTTGAAAATATATGTTGCAAGCTGCAATATATGTTGACATTGAAACACACATATGTACATACATTTGGTACGATTGAGCCTCAAGCTGAGTGTGTAACTGCTCTCTTGAGCTAAACTTTAAATCACAGTGGGATTTAGAGATTGCCCAAAACAAATACGGACTAAGCAAATGATATACTAAATAGTGCGCATATGTGTTCAGTTTAAAACTCTACACGAATGTGCCACATTTATGTGTGTCACTTGAAATTGGTTTCTGTGGCAAAACAGAAACAAAAAGAAAGCCCTGAAGGTATTCATATTGAAAATTTTTTAATTTATACAACACAGTACATACGCCAGTTGCGTAGGAGCTTAACTATCACTGTCAATTTAAAAAGAAATAATTTATTGTGGAATCCCTTTCGTTTCACCATTTTCTGTCATTTCATTGTTCATTCACTTCAACTACTTACACACTTAATGAGGAATTGAAAACTTGTTAATGGAAGACTTACCTGAAAAGAAAGAAAAAAAGAAAAACAAACGAAATTGATTAGAATGCATTAAAATACAACAATTGAGGAATTTATTATACAGTAAGTAATAAAATTTGACATACATTATCTTTTAGCTGATGTACGGTCTAAGAGGTATCTTCTGAGGTAGATTATATACATATGTACATACATACGTTATAAAAAAATTAGTCAACGTTGTTTATTAAAGAAAATTATCGAAAAGAAATGACAATTTTTTTATAACGCTTAAGACATTCATCAAAACATGACAGGCAATAAAAGTTTATTGAATAGAAAAAGAGAATAAAAATAAGGAAATACAGTCTCTTTTAAATGACCAGCAATAATGTTTAATGCTTCAATGGTTATGCGATAAAAAATGGAAAAAATCAAAGAAACAAAAAAAAACAGAAAGGAAATTAAAGGACACACATAAAGACCGTCTAAGAAGGCAGACTAATAGACGAAATCGATGTAGTAAAAATGGAAAGGAATAAATAAAAGTAGAAAGAAAACTGAAGCATTAAATATATCCTATGCTGATGATATTCCTTTAATTTCTTCGAAGCGAAACGACGTACAAGACAAATTGAACATCTTATAAGAATTTGCGAATCAATGCGAACAAAACAAACAAAGGCCAGGCGGACTAACAATTGACGCAGCAGTCACATCATTCTTGTTAATAGGCCTGTTGAAGACGTACAAAGTTTTAATTATCGTGCGAAGGCAAAAAGAGTCTGTAAAAATTATGGTATTGCCGGTAATTATCATAACTATGAGCACGAATCTGTGAGAAAGATCTGAGGATCTGTGAGAAAGATCTAAGCAGGACGCAGGTCAAAAGTCTGGCTAAAATTCCAGTAACTTCAAACAATTTTGTACGCCAGAATGCGTTACTATTCTGGTGAAACTATAGGACTAGCGATCTAAACTTACATAGTTGGACCCGTTACCCAATTAAAACTGGCAAAAGGATGTATTTTAACCTTTAAGAACTTTTAATACTTGTGATTCAATTCAAAAAGAATAGTCGATTAGTTTTTCATCTGCTTCACTACGCCTCGGAGCAATATAGAGGCCTTTGGAGGAATTTCATTTTAGATGAAAAACAATTTATGTTTTGCAATAGAGCTTGGAAAGTATATTAGTTCCGTTAGGAGGGTCATTATACAGTAACTTACTTAGGGTTACCACTTTATATAAGAATGTCTTTCAGTTTTTCCCTAAAATCGGATTCAATGGACTTTTGCTGATGCACAATTGTATACATCACCGTCTCAGCTTTAAGGCAACAAACCAAAAATTTTAGCAAAAATAAGATACAACTTTCGTTTGTAGGTTGCGATGGAGAATGGAAAGAGAGGTAACAGATCTTCGCAAGTTGCAACAAGTGGCAGAATTCTACTTAGACTAGACAGACAAAAGGACATTAATACCAGAATAAGAGAGAGAGAGAGAGAGAGATCTATGAAGAGATTTACTACGCTAACATAACATAAAACATAACATAAGACTAAATCCTCCAGATTTACAGAGAAGGTTTATAAGCTCTTATATCGATTGCAAGTTAGACTTTTAAAGCAACAGTTTATTAAAGCTTGTTATGCTGGTTGCTTCTACCACGATACGTTTCAAAGCTACTTGACATTTGTTTATATCTTCAGTTGAATTATCAGCAGTTTTCATTATATGTACTACCGATATATGGGAATCAAAAGAAGGTACTGCTTTTTTGTCACCACCTGGTACTATAAGGTAATTGATGTCTTGTATTTCTTGTAGACTTTTTTAATTTTTATTGCATTAATTGATCAATCAGAGTTATTATTTAAAATGCAAAATGAATAAATTGAATAAAAAATTATATTCTTTATGCATTTGAATTTAAATTTAATTTCCAATCAAGGTCACTTGCTGGTCAATTAAAGTTATACAGAATAAAGAAACAAGAATTAGGAAAAAAAACCGTCTTAATTAAGATTTGAAGTAAAGCCAACCTGTTGAATTTAATTATGATTGCAAATGAAATCTATCAATCAATCAGATGCTGTGCGCACCCACTAATCATTCCAATCAAATTAAAATATGCTTCAAAAGACATTGTAATAATTTGTTTTAATGCTAATTAATATTGTTTTTATAAAATAAAAAAAAAAGTCGCCAATGGATAGGCACACCTCTAAAAACAAACAAAAAATCCCAATCACAAAAGAACTGGATCAATTTGATAAACTGACCATGAGTATTGCATAAATATTGGGTCTATGCAATAATTTTCAATATTTTTCACTCTGCTCTATGCAGAGTCGATTGATATCAATCAATAGAATTATAAAAACAACATTTTGAAAGAGAAAAAATAAGGTCTACACATAAATGGTTATCCAAAAGTATAATTGGATAAAACGCACATAAAGATTTGATTTCGAGGCGACTTTAATTTTATTACAAAGCTTAGACCAGGTCATTATGTATAAAATACATTTAATGTCATCAAAATGAGCAACTCCAGATTGGTAGCAGCAGTCGATTCTTCTAAGATAGTTTCCAATTACTTTTTTCGCTTATTTCGGGAGCTATCGCAGCGAAAACTTGAAGAGTGTTTCTATTCAATTACTTCGACATTATCCGCGTAGACATGGACTTTGAAGTAGCCCGACAAAAAGTCTAAAGATGTTAAATTGTTTCCGAAACTTCTGGAAACTTATTCAATAAAGTCAAAACAGGTTGCGTTGAAACCAAATACCGTCCACTTCATAATCTACAGAGCCATAGAGGTCAGAATTCACGGTAACAGTTTCTCAAAGCTCACTTTCGAAAAAATATTTTCCAATAACAATTCCGAACAATAATACCTCACTAACTGTCGCCTTTCCTAGATGCAACTGTTTTTCTACAACCACTTCTGGATTTTCTGAAGCCCACATGAGAAAATTTTGCTCGTTGATGTGACTATCGAGTGTGAAATGAGCTTCATTGCCAAAGAAGTCGGTTATCATGCAGACATAGCGATTTGAATTGACGCTAACAGTTCTTATAGAACCTCCAGGCCATCATATGTACCAAACATTTACTTTTACCGTGTGCAATAGCTTTTCCACCAATCACTTATTAGTTTTCGAAGCGCCTGTTCCTCTAGTACCCAATCAGCATATATACGGCGTTGGTAATAGTGTCTGCCGGCTTTAATCGTTACGTGTCTTGAACTTTGCATGAATGGAAGTGGAAATGCAATTACAAACTACGGCATAATAAGCCTCAATATATCCCCCATTGTTGAAAATATCATGGAGTCGGCAAATTTGGTTTATTCACCATGTTTTCTCCAACACAAGTGAAATTTTCGGTACTGCGTATATTCCTATGATGACCTATGATTTCTTTATAATTCCTTGCATATTTGGACTATTACAATGACCATACTTGCTTAATTAGCCATTACAACCCTTTAGTCTGGATTACAGCCTAGATTCTCACACCACCCATATTGTGTTTTTTTATTTTATCCATGAGTGAGGGAACCTATTGTTTAATGTCGATTTGAGGAAATTTTCATAATAATTTTATTTTTAGAGTTTTTGCCAGAATTCTGCTTTACAATGGTCCTAATTTAGTAGCAAAAGTACTTAATTTTGTACCTCACACTCCAACACTAACTGTATACGTAATAAACTAATGTAAACAAGAGAGGCAAAATGTAAGTTGGTGTGTGTGAGAAGTAAATTTACAAAATGCAATTGCCATCACAGTAATAGCAATAGCGATGGCAATATTGTGTTTTTGTTTTCAAAAACAAAGACAAAAATTATAAAAAAAAAACAAATACAAGAAAAAAATTAAAAATACACGTTATGTGGACTACGTCAACATTTTATATATTATACAGGTTCGCGTGTATGACATCTGACAGTTAAAATTGTGCATGCAACAACAACAACATCAGTAACTATTGCAAAAAAACAAAGCAAATAAAATCTAGAAATAACTACTAACACATGTAAAAAGCAATATTAATAACTACCACAGAAAAAAAGAGAGAGCGAGAGAGTGATTTTCTTTTTATTTCTAGTATAAGCAGCACATCAAAGGGGCCGAGGGTGTTTACAACTTTAGCAGGATGTTGTGAGCGTTTATAGAGAGGAACTGTTGTTATTGTTGCCATGTGTATTAGCTCTTAGACACTCATTTTAGTCTAATGAAGAGCAGTTGTTTGTTGCTTTTTTCTGTACTGCAGTAAATGTTGTGACAAAAGGTTTACTTTGTGTGCATTTTGTTATTGTTTTTAGTTTAGTTGTTGCTGTTTTACATTTTAACCTTGAAATTTAATGGATTTTTTTGTTTTGTTTTCATTTTTATTTCTATTTCGTATCAGTTATTGCTCTCTATAAAAAGATTATTGGTGTGCGTAAATATGTTAGCAATAGTGTGCATAGAAAATTTTTAAGAGTCTCTAGAGAACTGAGAGTTTATATTGAAAATTATCTCTTTGAGTAGATTAAAAATAAATTTATGAAAACGGTAAATTTAATTTGAATTTAAAATAAGAAAGGGTTACCACAATTGTTTTAATTTTTTTTATTTTTATTTTTTTTTTTTTTAAATATGGATTAAAAAATAAAACCAGTTATACTGTTATAATGAAAATTATTAAACTATGAACTTATAATGTGAAGCTCTTCACAAATATCGATTAGTTATTGAAAAAATGTTAAGAGCAGGTCCTGCGAATAAGTCTGCGACTTTTTGAAGTTCCACCTCTTAATCCTTAAATCAAGATTTGAACAATTTATGTTAGACAGCCATTAGTAAAAGAGAAAATGGAAAAACTTAATTTCGAGCGCTTACTAACCCACTCTTTTTGAATGTTCAAACCAAGTCTAAGCTCCATAAAGATTGTGTTATAGATTTAGTGATTTCAAGGCTGTTAGGTATCAAATTTCTTTCAACTGAAGTATTACTTATTTAGTGGCAAATTTGCCATTTAAGAGTACAGATCGTTTAAGAGTATGGTGATTCAAAATGGCCACTTTGCAAGTATTATGGGGTACTTATGGTTATAGTAATCGAATTACTGTGCAAGAAATTAGCAGCAGCATTATACCGTCAATTTAGACCGTATTAGTATGTATGACCAATTTGGTATGTAGAATCAAAAAGTTATAAAACATGAAAACGGTTGTAGAGGTCTTAAAACTTAAATCTGGAACGCTTATCACCTACCGTGCTTGTGTGCGTAAAACGAAAACCAAAATTCAATAACCCTTGTTTAACTTGTTTAATATTGAAGGTGCCGACTTGCAATATTTTTTATCAAGCTTAACCTTAGGATGATTAATGGTTTTTTCGGTTAAGAGACAGAAAATTCGAAAAGTAATATACTTAGTGACCCGATCTCATAGAATATGTTAAGATAACGTGATGAAAAGTAATTCGAAAATTTTAATTCTTATGCTGCTCTATAACTCTACTGTCATTGAGTCCGTTGAATTTACTGTGACGTTTTTCTTCTTACATTTCCTATTGGGTGGCGCAGTGCATTTCTTAATTCCATTTTGTTTGGTTTTGTTTCAATTTATTTGCATTTTTACTTAATGAGTACCCCAAAAAAAGTTCCTGTCTTTAAAGGGTTAAGGAATTTAAATTAATTTGCCGTATTAATTTTTCTATCAATTTTAAATTCAAACACATTTTATGACACGCATACACTGTCATTTATTCGCTCGCAAACTTTTTTACAATATAAGAGAACAAAGCATTAACGAGAGGAACTAACACACAAACGATTAATAAAAATTAAAGAGATATTCTAAAAGATAAAATATATAGAGAGAGAGAAAAATAAATACAAGAGCAAGATCTTCATATTTATACTTAATTTTACTGCATGCAATTATGCATGTGTGTGTGCATATACAATACCGGCATTTATGGGAGAGCCGGTATTTAATGTGCCCACAGCAACAGCAACAACTATTACAACAAAATTAAAAAAAACCAAATGAGTGAGAATTAATAAACGGACATTGTGAGTTGGCAAGTGGACGAGAGCGTATAAGCAATGCGTGTGTGTAAGTATGAGTGTTTGCATTGGGAAATAGAAAAATGTGTACTTAGTATGTATACAACAACGGCAACAACAAAAACCAGCAACCACAATAATAAGTATAAAAATGTGCATCGACTGTGTTCTTTTCTACCGCTATCACAATGATTTGTATATTGTGTACTCACTCCCCTAATGTTTACGTTTCTATTTCGTACACTATTCTCCTCTACCTACCGAACACGTCTTTAGTGTAAATTGCTTACACGTGCCACTAATACCAGTTAAGAATAAATGAATAACACAAACATACTTACACGATAAACAAATAAACTCACACACACTCAATACTTAGTTGAAATAGTCAAAGTGACACAAACGTTTAAACAAATAATAAATTTTTTATTACAACAAGTGTAATGCATTTTTGTTGTTATTGTTGGTTGTTTTTTGTTTTTGTTTTTAATTTGACGCAAAACCAGAAAAAAATAAATAAAAATAAAATACGAACACATCAACCTCTAGCAAAAATGCTGCGACTCTTTATTAACGTCTGGCTATCTTTTAAGATTAAAAATGAAATTTCTAGAAAAAGGTACTATTTATTGGGCACAGGCATAAGAAATTATTTATATTCTGCATGTAATTTTAAAGGGTGTCTCTCTGGTAATTTTGATTTTTTCGAAAAATGTTAGTCGGTGGTCCATGGTTGAAACCCCGGCTAAGACATCAATACAACAAAATGTAAAAAATATCTTTTCGGTGACTTCCTCTCAACAGTATTCTGGCAAAAACTCTGAGAGTAAATAAAAAAAATTACAATGAAAAGTTTCTCAAAATTCTGTCGGTCGGAGTCGACTTTAAACTCTAGATCCCGCCGCCCTTGGATAAAATTAACACATACAACATGAATGGGGTGAGAAGCTAGGTCGTAGGGGTTGTAATGACTAGTTAAGTAAGTATGTACATAAGTCCACCGTTAATTCAGGCTCCAATGTATTGTAAATAAAATATGTGCCCTGCTATTAAATAGACTGATATGAGTACGTGCAATAGTTTTAATTTTTTTCGCTTTTTTTCTTCAATTTAGTTTTGCACTGACAGTGTGTGTTGTTTGATAACTTGTACGTTTATTGCGTTGCTCGGCTGGTTTGGCTTGAGTTTGAGGTGTTGAAAATGCGAATCGCTGCTGCCACAGTTTAAATTTGCAACAGTCGTTTTTTTCTAGTCCTTTCTCTTCTATTCTACACAAAGAGTTTGTTTAGTTATCTTGCTCGACAACATTAAAGAAATTATATTCATTGATATACGATTATTAAGTTATTAGCCTGTGTTTAAATAATTTAAAAGGGATTTTCAATAGACGCACAATTTAGTAATCAAAGTCTTAATCCAATAATAAATAAATAAAAAATTTATAAACAATAAATGTAAGAGAAAACAAAATTAAATTCTAACAATATTAATAAAATTGTTCAAAAGTTAATTGGAGGAATACATTAGGAATGTTATGGTATTGCAAAACGTTTAAGTCACAGATTTTCGAATGTGTTAAGAAACCGAACCGAGCCGTTGACGTCATTTAACCTCTCATCTCTGAGGAGTAAAAAATCAGAAAGATTATTTCGGGGGCCATTGCAATGTTATTAATCAATGCGGACAGAGTTTCACTGTTTTATAGCAACCCTAAATTCCTAAAGACAACGCATTTAACTTGATAAATATTCTTCCAAAAATCGAGATCATTTGTCATTGTTATTAGTGATTCCGACCGTAATATTTCTTTGGTTGTATAATTACAATCTGAAAAGAAGCAACAAGAATCTTCTTTTTTTGATTCTGATATGGACATGCAACTGAATGCATTTGTACTCTCTTTTTTACAAACATTGTTAATGTTCGTGTCCTATGTGTGTAAAAAACCAAAGATGTTCGGCCCCCGGGGGCTGATGGTGCTAGCCACTGTTCTAAAGTCCGTATTCAATTTTTTAACCGGACTACAATCTACTTGGATTACCGCTATAGTGGTTTCCTCATTAAAGCTTCGGGCTTAAAAGCCCCGGGAATAGTGCCAATGATGGATTTTGGTGGTGTCTTAAATACCTCTTGTATATTAATAAACGGCTAGGTTTGTGTGGCTGCAAATGTAAACTGATTTTATTTCTCTTTTCTTTCTCTCTCTTTTTTTCTTTTTTTTTTTGTAAATTTTTCACTTTTATTGTTCATTAAATTCTTAGTTGCCGTCATGTGTGTTTATATCGCCTGATGCTTAGCAACAGCTTTCCACATTTTTCCTAATATTCGTAATCTGCCGCACATTTTGCCATATGAATTGTAAAACAAACATTTGCAATTAAGAAAACCAGACTAGAGAAAACACACGTAAGGGAAATGAAAACCTCCACGTACAGGCCATAAGAAGCAGTAGAAGTCATGTATTGTTGTCTGTTTAATATTTAATAACAAAAAAAATTATAAAAAAATGAAAAGAAAATTATTTTTAAAAATTATTAACGATAGGAAAAAGGGCGCGTGAAGAAATTAAATTATTATTCCGAAGATGCGATAACGAAATACAGTTCCAACACGGTCAAACATTCAACATTCATAGATTCAGCGTAGCAATTAAATAAAAAGGGCTTTACTATCGATATCTCTATGAATAGTTAAGTATGAGTATTTCCATGTGTTTGGAATTAAATATTCTTTTTTATTCTTTGTTTTTACAATCTGTTTTTGTTTTTATTATTAAATGTTTGTTTAACAATATTTATTTCATTGTTTCGCCCATACCTCTACCTCTGTTCCAGTTGTTTCGCTATTTAAATTTGTATTTAAAAATATTTTGTTTGGTTTAAATTTTGTTCGCTTTTGTTTGCTAGTTTATTTGTTTGTTTTCATTTTTATTGTATTTGTTTTGTGCAATTGCAGAAAAAAAGTGCAATTTTATTGTAGAGATTTTATTTAAATAAATTTTTTTTAACTTGGCGTTGATATCTGCTCAATTCAATTTGTATTGAGTCTTACTGAAGGCGATTTATTAATTATGCTTCGTTTGCATGTTGCCATTACCATATGCGAAAAATAAAAGTAAAAAAAGAAACAACAGCAACAAAAAATGAAAAAATAAAACCATAGAACAGTCAGTGCAATAAATAGATGCCTAGATTAAATTATAACCTCTAAACAAACAATGCATGTTTCAGATATTTGAGGAGTGGAAAAAAACCTATGATTTCTCCAATAGCTGACACTGATTTTTTCCATACAATTCAGATGGTATGAATAAAGAGTTCTTAGAATGACGTATATGTCCGTGATGGGACAGGACAAATATTCGTCCTTTAGCCTGTGTTTGACAGTCATTAGTATCATAGCATGTCGTGAATTTAGGAGAAAATCAAGTGAATTTTTGAATTTCAAGAGCAAAAAATCATTGGGCAACCAGTTAAAGTTTCCATTTTACTTTATTTGATCCTTAGCCAGGATCAAGACCTTAGATGGGAAGGATCACTGCTTTAACCGAAGACTCATTGGTCCTTTGTGACCCTTCAGAAAAAAGTGGAAACAAATTAAAAGCAAATTGTGTGTGTTCATTTTATACGTAAGTGGGAGGGACCTATAGTTTAAAGTCGACTCTGGACGACATATTTTTTGAGAAACTTTTTTTTTTTACTCTCAGAGTTTTTGCTGAGAGGAAGTCACCGAAGAAATATTTTTTTATTCCGCTTTTAACCCAGGGTTTTAAACTCGGGCTCATGTCTAATAAGCCAACACACTACCTACTATGACTCCACGATGACTTCAAAGTAAATAACTACTCAATCGAATCCAAGAGGATTAAAATGTATGAGTACTCTCTATAGCCAAAAGTTATAAAAAAAAATGTATTTTGTTTTTAATTAATTAAAATTTAAAACAGCACGCAACTTAACCAAGTGCATCTATAATTAGTTTACCCACTGTTTAGTCGATATGCACACGTACCCAACGGCACGTTAAGAAAAGAAAGCCTCTGCAAAAAAAAAAAATTCGATACTCAACAACACAAATTGTGGCAAGAAACGCAAAATAATAGAAGAAGGCTGGCAGGAAGTGAGGGAGAGTGAAAGAAACTGCATTAATGCTTTAATCTATAACAATTATTAACGGTTTATCGATTTTTTTTATTTCTATCAAAAAAAAAAAAAAAAAAAAAAGAAAAAAGCAAAAAATATCTACAAAATATCACGCTTTAGCGTAAAAGCGTTGAGGTGTGTGTGCGCAAGAGCATGAATGAATGAGTGCGACACTGTAAAATGTTTGAAATCCAAATGAAATTTTATTGACATTGATTATGCGGTCTTACAAGAATTTTACTCTGCGCGATAATAATCTACGGCTTGAAATTGAAAATGAAAAGAAAACTAAAAAAAAACAAAAAAAGCAAAAAAGATTAGGTTTTTTCTGATTATTCTGCATAAGTGTGTCTTAACATGGAGGGTTCATGATATTTGTTTTTTTTTTTACAAAAAAACACAAGCATTAGCATGGTACTGATAATTTCGTAAATATATCTTGACGGAAATGACTTATTTACTATAAGACACAGATAGGTTATATACATAAAAGTAAGGCCATTGCCAATTCATTCAGTTATTTTTTAACTTGTCATTCTAAGTATACAACCGATAGTTTAATTTATTTAGATACACATTCCTGTGTGATGATGTAGAGATCAACCTGCTAGTAATACAAATAATAACATACAATCGTAACATTCTACGTTATGACGACTCCTGTCGCTGTGATTCTGTCTTGTGCTTTATAATGTATGTATTTGTGACCAGGACAGATCGCCTTTGTATGTAGCCTCTACTTACTTACGTTTGTCTGGTGACTCCTGATTCATATATGTATGTATATATTTACTATGTCGAATTTCTTCACTTCTAGAATATCCAGAATATTACCAGTCGTTCCCAGACCTTAGTGCATTAACACAAGCAGTTTCGTTATAGTGAAATTCGATACTTTCGTCTTATCGCTACCGACCTAGCTTTTCACACCATTTATGCTGTGTGCGTTGGATTCCGAACGACAGATTTTCAAGAAACCCTTTAAACCCAGTTTAAACAAGATGATTAGCTTATCTTAAGCTTGCAATCTAGTTATACACGTTTAATATTAACGAAGCTGATGAAATCCTTTTGAGCATACCGTTTAACAAAATCTCCGGTAAATGGTAAAAAACACTACTAAAGAAATGTGTTCAGATCTAAAGGAATGTAAAGGAATAATTATAGAGAGGTAAACGTATGGAAAAAGCTGGCGCCTTACCCGGAGCCAGATTTATTTGTTTCCCTGATTCTAAACAAATATTTTTAGAGAAAAACATGTGTCAACTTCTGATAGCTGTTGAATAACATGATGAAATCTGTTACGAATACGGCCAGACAAATAATTCGAGAAAATATAATCCTAATCTCTGCGAATTCTTATGGAATTGCGAGAAGATTTATATTCCTTAGGGATTTTGTTCTAAGGCTACTGCTAGTAAAAATTGTGGTATATTACCGCGTCAGAGAAATGACGTATTAAATAATTTAAGAAGTGCTTTAAATGCACTTCCAGCATGGGCAAGTTTGGGGTTTGTTTTCTGTTGTGCCTCTAATTTTATGGCCACAACAATAACTAGATCAAATCAACCATTGCACTCACCTAACAGAACATGTCTACCATATTCCGAAAACAAAAACTTATTTTATACGTACGTAAGAGCAGAACCAGCAGATGAATGGTCAGACTATTTTTTTTCAGTCTTATCGCATACAATGTATGAAGTCTTGATTACTTAGGCAAGAGCCTCAATCATGAAGGCAGTGTTTCGAAAAGACGACATGAAAAAAAAAACAACAACATCAGAAGATAAAACACTCAAATACATGGCATTTAAGATCTCTTAGATGATGATGCAAAAGGTGGTTTTTTTTTTGGGATTGTGTTATTATTTCCAAACCCAAAGGGAACTGGGTTCGTATGGACATTTGATATCCAAACGATAAGAAAAACTTTGAAATTAAAAGACACGAAACTGTCAACGACTTTTTCCAAAGACCTGTCCCTGTTGTTTTGTTGGCCACTCTTGTTTAAAAGTTTAATTGGTTCAATAAGTGAAATTATTTAAAAACAATAACTACAACAAAACAAACAAAAAAAATAAATTGCATTTACTTCATGATTTCAAAAATAAAAACAGCTTCTTTAGGGCATTAACATTTAAATTTTTTTCCTCCTCAATTTTGTCACCGAATTGTCATGGATTTCATTGTAAAATTTTATTCGTTTGTCTGTCCTTTATCTTGAGATTTTTGTTTGTCACTTAAAACCTCAAGATTCTTATTTGAATCGTTTCTTTTTTTTTTTTTTGTTTTTGATTTTCATTGATTGTTTTCGTTTTTTGTTTTTTTTTCTTGTTTGTTTTTGTAATCAGATACTTTTCCTTTTTGTCAGCTTTTGTGATTGCATTCAGAGCCATAGAAATCCGTGTGTTTTTTATTTTTTATTTTTACTTTTTAAATTCAATTTTTCTTGACATTTTTTCATTTCAAATAAGAAAATAAAACTTTTTTTTTTAAACCACAGTTTTACGATCGTTTTTTTATTATTATTTTTTGCATTTTGCCTACTTTTCAATAAGTTAGTATAGGCCATTGCTATAAATCATAAACGTGGCTATAAATTATAGTCAAACGGCTTTTGTGTTGAGTAATAATAATGGGTATGGGTAAAGAAAAGTGAAATTGAAGTTGGGAGATTACCATCTAAATAAGCCAGACATACGCTGATCTTAAAGAGTACTACGCGAGGAGAATTCCTAAAATTTTAGAATAAAAATGTCTGCAAGAAAATTAAAATTTATTCCACATTTGCCGGGATGGTTTCCTTTGGGTGCAACCTCTGGTCTAAGTGGAGGTTGCACTCCAAAAAAAAAAAAATCGAAATTTTGTGTGTGTAAACCTTATAGTGTTTGGCCGAGATCTATTAGAAAATTCACAGGAATCTCAAAAGTTGTCTTGTCCAACTCCTGTAACACAGCTTATCTTGAATTTTAAAAACATTTAACAGGATTGCATTTGTTTATATTGCAGATATTCTGGTAAATGGTGAATGTTCTACACCGGATATCCAATTGGCAGCATTCTCAAAGTCGACTGTAAACTGCAGGTTCCTCCACTATTGAATAAAATTAACACACACAACATGGGCGATGTAAGCAGATAAGTCGTAATCCTGACTAAAAGGTTGTAATTTGTTCTTTAAGTATGCTGCTAGAAATCTAATTCTTTAAATTCAGAGAGAATACTTTTTCAGAAAATAAATTATTCTTAAGCTTCTATTGTTATATTCTCCAGATGAAATAGATTTTTACATTAATTTTAATGCATTCTACTCGATTTAATATTTTAAATTCAATACAGCCTGAATGGCGTTACATACGTACTTACTTACATACTGGATAAAATTTAATAATTTTTATACACAAATATTTGAGTAAACAAATCAAATAATCAACTCATAATTGGAAAAATCTAATTGATATGCAACAAACAAAGCTTTTTCCTGTGTCTGATAACTGGTAATAACAGAATATTTTGTAAAATTTGAAAAAAACTAAGTGTAAATTAAATAAAATAAAATAAATGAATATTATTAAAATATATGGGACATTCCATAAGATTTAAGGGGAAACATTTTTTAAAAACTGTTTTTGATAGACATTTGTGGCAAAAATGTCAAGCAAAAAATTGTAAAAAGGGTAAGAGGTTAAATTGAAATTAAATCATTATTAACTTATAGTATAAAGTTAAACTAAAGAAAAGAAAAAAAAAGAATTCCTTTTTACTTAAACATCTGCTGATATATTATGCACACCCTAATAAATCGTTTCAAATACATTTAGCTCTTGGCGGGAAAGACTCATGATATTTTCCATACATGACATGAATTATTTATGGGCCTGCAAAAACAAAACTAATAATCAAAACAAAAAATAAATCAAAAAAAAAGTGAAAAATATTCTACCACTGCCATATACATACTTCCATATATATATATTAGTAAAGGAAACTGAGTGTTTGTTATTTGCTTTCTATCTCTAAATGTATAAAAACTTTAGCTTCTTGCACTAGTAGCTCACCTATTGCCCTTAGAATTGTACAATAGATGTCTTCCCACCACACTAGAAGAAGTAATGTGCTGCACATTGCAATGACATAATAAATGGGCGTGGCAGCAACGTATAAAGTAAATTTTATTAATTACTTAACTTTATCTCTTTTCTTTCCTATTAACATCCACGCTTTAATTCCTATTACCATTATTAAGACTGGAAAAGCTCTACTAACTAAAACAATGTGATTTAAACGATCAATTGCGCTAAATTGACACAATAATGCATAACCAACTTTGAGTGACAACAACACAATTGAAGACCACAATATCCATAATGACCAGTGGACGAATCTATTTAGATCCAATATAAATCCTTACTCATTTGAGTTCTTTCAAGGAACATAGCGTCATAGCGTACCTTCGAAATTTCCTATAATTTTTAGTTTGCTTGGTTTCAGTCTTCGAAAAAAAATTTTTGTTCCAGCTTAGCTTGTAAATGATCTACTGCAGCAGTTTCTAGCATAATAGGGTTGCCAACTAACTTTGCATAGAAACACCACAGTTTTTAAAAATGTATTGATTTGTTGTATTCAAAGTAATGGTTAGGAACCTAGCTCCTTGAAGCTTTTTTCTGTTACCCCAAAAGATGATGTTGCATGATCTTCCAATGATGTTCGTTAATAATATTATCTGGAGTCTCTGGGTAAATTATTTACAGTATGATCTTTATCTAGACCATAATTAATTCTAATGGAATGGATTGATTGTGTATATCCGATCGATTTAGACTCAAATGTCTTAAAAAGTTTACTGAGAAGGATGTTAAAATTTTACATCCTATGTTTCATAATACGTGAGTAAGAAACTCTTAATAAATTCTAATAGAGTAACGAAGCACATCGGGTTTTGATTTTGATTAAAATGAAATAAAGTTATAAAATAAACAGAATTATTATCGAATGTAAAAAAATATTCATATTTTCTGTTACGAGAATGTTCTCCAATAGTGTCTGTTGTTGAATGGCTTCATAAATAAATAAAAACGAATCGATGTACGAGTTATTAAATAATAAAGCCGTTTATAATCTTTGAATTCATACAACATTATATGCGAATAATAAAATAGAGTAAGAAAGTGAACGATTGATTGTAGCCGACTGTAAGATACTCTACGTAATAATGTTCAATGATGTTTCTTTTGACTACAAACTGAGAAAATAGAATATCTTTAAATAAGACCCTGGAGCAAGAGATTACGCCAAGTTTTTCTATTTAAAAATATCGCTTTAATGGGATGTCGTTAAAGATGATTATTTGAGTCCTAGAGCTTCCTATGAGTTTGTTATAAAATCTGATTGGAAACAGCTGGGTCACCAATTTACACTAAAACGGCATATAAGCTCATAAGATTTCTCAACGTATACTCTATTCAAAATTTTATTTTAAGTGGATCTAATTCGTGACTGCGTTCACATATTTTAATCGCCATGAATTGCTCAAAACACCTTAACATTCGGTATTGGTGTAGCAAAATTATGCAAAAAGTGAGAGGAGTGAAGTGGTCAGCAACCAAACAACAAAAGTATTTTCTTTTCATATTTGTATGTATCAATAAAAATCATAAAATTTTAGAAACTCCATACGCCCAATCATGGATACCATGAAAAAGTTATCCATTTTGTTGGGTTTTCACTGTTCTTTTTGTGGAATTTATAAAATGAATACAATTGCAATTTGCAACAATTTCGTATTCGTTTGGGCATTAGTAGGAAATAAGCGTGAATAAAAACTCCCACATAAACATTTATGCTGCATATGTTTTAAAATACTTGCAACAAGGAAATGTAAATATGTGCCAGAATTCTTTACTCTTAAACCAGAGCAGTGGCACCTTCAACCTTGATTGGTATCTTTTTCTTTATTTCAAAAAAATTGTAGTTTTCAACACCATTTCCACACAGTTCTGTCACGTGCAGACAAAAATATAGCATGGAGTCCAGTGATTGCTGTTCTGCTGAGTTGACAAAGGACTTAGCTTAGGTTGTGTTACATCACAAAACATTACAACAACTGAGGCTAACATTTTAGGCCCATTATCCCACCACGTGTCATTAAATTCAAAAGACGACAATGTAATGCTGGATGCCTCTTTTCAACTAGAATGAGATAAGTACAGAAATAAGGATTAAAACCTGGGAGTGATGAAAGAATATCGTTTTAAAAATGATATTTCTCACTCATTTTCAGTTCACATCACATCCAAGTAAGTTGATCATGCATGAACTATATGGTACGTAGCTCCATTCTATTCAAACCGTATGTCGTTGATGTTCAGATCATTCAATTCATGCAAAAATAGTTGGTAATCATTGACGTATAGTGCACGCCGTTTACAGTGCTGTTCTGCCCAACGTGTTTATTAAAGAAATATTTATCGATAATGCTGCCAATCCAAAATTCACACCAAACAGTAACGATTTCGGGATTCATTGGACTCTATTGGATCTCATGTGGATTGGTATAGTCCCACACTCAACAATTCTGTTTTTTTATCCAGAAATGTACCTCATCGCTGAAGATGATTTTTCAATGAAAATAAGGGCCAGTTGCCAAATGTTACAGAGCCCATTTAGCAAACATGGTCATCTAGGGTAATTTGGCCAAAACAAATTGAATAAAATACAACTAATTTGACAGATTTAGCTTCAAAAAGATGGTCGTAATCAACTGTCGAAGTAAGGAAGCCGATGTTGAAAGGCCTTATAAGTGGAGTTGTAGGATATGCTGCGTTATAATTGCCATTTTGGAGAGCGCAGATGAGTGCTGCAGAACGAGGATTACGGATAATAAGGTACTGCATTAATAAAAAAGCGGGACAGCAACGATTTCAACTATACGCCACAAACTATCAAAGAAATTGCGACCGATTTAGAGTCTTAAATATAGTTGGAGAACTGTTGAGACGTTGAAATAAATAAATATCAAAACATAACAAATGATTGACCCAGAGGATGGCTGGGAGCGCTAGGAATAAGAACAGATACATACATTAGTCCACCTCAAGTTTTATAAAATATTAAAATCATTACATCAAACAACCATGCAACCGACCTGCCAAAGCCGATTTTAATAGTCAAATTAAGGTTACAAATTACAATTTTGTCCGTGCAAATCGGAATTTTTATTTTAATTTGATAGCAAGGTTTGATATAAACTTTCATTTAAACTTAACGTTTCGTGTTCAATTTAAAAAATAAAATTGATTTCAAGTCATTGCTACAACTGACTGACATTATCATGGATTCGTTGATGAACGTGCCTCAGTTTTGACAGATTTTTCTTTCCTTTGCATTTATTTTTCCAATAAAACTACGCTAGAAAAGGCAGCATATTTGACAGTTGTTTGTAAATTTTTATTTTTATACTCCGATATTTTGTATTGCAGCACTCTTAGGAGTATATTGTTGTGGCATTCAACAACCTATCAATGCAACATTTATTCAATGTTTGTTTGTTTGTTTGTTTATGATTGTTTGTTGGCGTTTTTATTATTGTCATGTATGACTGGGTTGGTTATTCTGTTGATTGGCTTAAATTTAAGCCATAAAAACATTGAAAAATATTGAAAAACAAATTTAATAAAAACAGTAAAACGAAAAAAAACCAAAACATTCAATAAAAGGATAATAAAATACCTCACGTTTGAGTAGATTTCAAATACAATATAAAAAAAAACATACTCGTATGTTGAGTAACAAGTTTTTAACAAGATTCCAATGAATTGACCATCGTTGCAAGGCTTTCCCATGGTTAAATAAATCAAAAGAGGCTTACAAATAAAAAGGAGTCTTATATATTATATTAGGGGGTTACCCTACAACGCTTGCATTGCCTATTAATATACAATTTTTCCTGCCACTTTAGTAGTCAATATAAACAGTGCGAATGACTTATTTTTCATCCCGTTTTTGGAAGTTGAAAAATGATGTCAAAGAATTATTAACAACCTACCCACACTTTATACTGACTTCTTTCCTTTTTTGTTAGGAATTCTCATGTTTAAGTTATTTAAGAAGAGAACGTTTGATCGTTTTTTCTATGATGCCAACTGAAAAAAAAATCAACTTTTTTTTGTTGGCTTGTTTAACAATATTTAAGCGATACAATCAAACAGGTCAACCTCGTTATTTAAAACGATTAATTTAAGAAAATCAAGCAACAAAGTAATCAGGGACAGGTATCAATTTCATTCAATCAACTTGTTACAGAAAAACTCTTCTAAAGAACCAGATAACGAAAACAATTTTGACTTTTCTCAAGTATTGTCAGTCCAATCTCAAACTCTATTGATTAATCACAGCGCCCAACAAATATTGATTATGTTGCGTTTATTTTTGTTAATTCTCTTTGTGTTATCATAACATTCTCATACTGGCCTACGCTTGGCAACCGTTTTGGAACAGCCACCTCTATGTGGTGTTTTTTTAGGAGCTTGACAACGTAAAGTGATAATACTGGACAGAAATATTCTTGGAATTATTTTTTTTATTATAATCTGGTAGATAATTTAATGAAATTAATTTTTTAATTATGATTTTCGGGGTACATGACTGATGTGGCTACGAATGACATGGTCCATTCGGTCAGTCGTATTTTTGACGTTAGTTGTTAATGTTGTACAGTTTCTAGATTGTTTAAAACCATTCAGAGGCGTTAAGTTGTCCATTTGAACCAGAACCACTGCTAGAAAGGAAGTTATAATCAAATCGTATGCGACGTTTACGTTTCGATGGAAATAAGCATGGATGGTAGTGGCAACGAGCAAACGACAGTGAAAGTAATTTTGATTTTTATCGAATGTTTCCATGCATAAAGCGATAGATAGAAGCTTTACTGTTGTAACTATTCGGAGAAAGAATTTGAACAATATATTCGAGCTTCTCTGTCAAGTTCTTTTCTTCATTTTTGCAAAGCCAGATTTATCTTTTTTATCATTCTAAAAAAAAACCTTTACATTTATACGTTCTTCATATCACGGACCTACTGTACCTTCCATGCTAGACATTATTCCTCCTTTTATACATTCTGGCTGTTTGTACAAGATAATCTTCATCTCCATCTATTTATTTATTTAACGTTGGTTTTATGGTGTTGTTGGTGGCACATTCTTAAAGACGTTTCTTGCTGCCTTCAACATACACTTAGGCGGGTTCATGCTACATTCTAAAGATACAAGATAATGTTGTAAGATGATGCATGATTTTCGTAGCTGTATACATACATATATATGTATGTACGTGTGTGTAGTACGTAGAAAATTGATGAAGTGCTACATTTAACATAAAATACTACATGTTACAGCATCCAGAAATAAGACGACGAAGTGTTTATAGGGTCACGTGCAGATGTTTGATGTTCTGAATTTTCTGTTGTTATTTATTATGTCATGAGTTGATTTTTTTCTATTTTTTATCAACAGACTGGTGGTCATTCTTTTGAACACACATTGCTAGGAGCACAGATAGTATTTAAAAAGAAAAAGTAGTCTGAACTATCAAAGCTGTTAACGTTATACACGTAATAAACACTTTAGATTTATCAGAATTAGAATTAAATCGAGAAGAGATTTTCTATAAGTAATAATAAAACTAAATACTGTCAATACTAGACAACTGATGTGGTTTTCCACAGCTTTTTCAAGTGCTCCAAATATAAATGATGTGAAGCCAATTGGATAAAAAGCTTTTGGTTGGTATTTTTTTTTTGCCATTTTTTTCTAACATTTGGAATGAACAGCACTATTGGTATGTACTCAAGAATAAGGCTTCTGTTGCAGATCTTTATCAGGTATGGCAATAGTCCTATGAGCCCTTTGTAGTAGGACAAATATAACATCATCATTCGCAGAGCTTGACACAGATGAAATGAATGCAATGCTCTTTACAGGTAGTATATGCCGCAATCGATCGTTGCTAAATATAATTTAAAGTTATCACTATCATATATATCACGAAGTCGCCGTGGTCTAGTAGGTAGTGTGTTGGCTTATTAGACGAAAAGCCAGGGTTCGAGCCCCAGGCCAGACATCAAATAAAATACAAAAAGTATTTCTTCGGTGACTTCCTCTCAGCAGATTTCTGGCAAAAACTCTGAGAGTAAATAAAATTGCCATGAAAAGTTTCTCAAAAATCTGTCGTTCGGAGTCGACTTTAAACTGTAGGTCCCGCCACTCATGTATAAAATTAACACACACAACATAAGTGGTGTGAGAAACTAGGTCGTAATCCTGACTGAAGGGTTGTAATGACCAATTATGTATGTATGTATGTTATCACTATCATGTTTGAAGGAGCAGTTTTATCCTTTCTAATTCGATGCCATCTTATTTTCTCGGAGATATCACTGCGTATTCGTTTATATACTCTTCCTATCTGCGATAGCGATTCTATGCCCTCACAGAAGTTCCTATAACTATCACGTTTATTCCTTCCTATTATTTCTCCCCATAAGTTCCCACAATAACGCCTATCTGCGCTCTTTTCGATATACTGTATTCATTACCATTGGCAAGAGTTTGGTTGTAAGTGCAGAAAAATGTCAATACTGCCAGACAGAAAGACGCAGTTGTCAGCTAAAAGTTATTTACTCTGGAGTTACAATTAAAAACTTCTAATACTGCCATATTCAGCAGAGCCACACTATTCTCAAGTTCAGACAAATTTGGAAAGATATTGCACAATGAAATGCCTTGTAAATTGCGTATTAAGGTTTCAGTTTTTGGGTTTCTAAGTCATGGTATAGTAAACTCTAAGCCCTCTAGTGGAAATTAAAACCTTTATAAGCCTTGTAATGTTCGGACTAAACACTTGGACGCCTAAGGCTTCTTTCCAAACACTATGCAGTCTACGAATGAAGCTAAAAGTGATTTTCAAGCTTGGCAGATACCTTCGATTAATGTTTTCTAATATTGGACAGGCCATTTCACCTCAAATTTTCTGACGGATATTGCGATATTACGTCATTAAATATTGTGTTGCAAAAAGGAAACAAACTCCATAGCCAAATAGTTACAGCTTTATAGAGGAAATGTAGACAAAATGCGCCCCAATTTGTACGTGTTTAAATCGAGTCCTAACACATATGTATGTATAAAGAATTCAACAGTGAGCTGGCTATAGGAAAAAAATTTGAAAATAAAAACAAAAATGAAAATTAGTGTTACACTTTGGTTGTTTCTGACACTGAACATGAGTTTAAAATTTATGTGAGTTTTACCTCTCATACTCAAGAGTTAATGTGTTTTTAACACACAATTTACTTGCAACATGCCACAAGCAATTTATAATGCATTAAGTTACAACTGATAAGACAAAAACAAAAACCTGAACTCGAATCGAATCCGCGCCACTTTGAAATAATTTGTGGTGCGTGTGTTCTTCTAATATTGACAAGGATGCCTGACAACCGGACATTTAAATGTCAGGTGTTTGTTTAGTGGTGAACAAAAAAAAAACCGAAAAAGAAGAAAAAATAAGCTGGAAAACCGACAACATAACGTAGATAAATAAATCGTTTTCATAAATTTAAAACTACAATATTGTTCTTGTATTCAAACTTATTAAGACAGTTTCATTATTATTTCCTTTTTTTAAATTCTTTTCTTCTTAAAATTGTCCAACACTTCTAGTCTACATTCATTTAAGATTTTGTATTTAATGGAGTGTGTACGAGTATATTGCATTTAAAAGTGTTGAAAGGTTGTCTTATGGTAACAAGAATTACGACAATGTTTACTTACAAATGTTGTTTAGGCCTTATCAAGACATAGCTGGGCATCAAAAATGACTTCATTTGGTTTGATTCCACAAAAAACATTAAAACCAACAATTTGTATGAGAAATTTAGTTTGTAATTGCTTACCTGAAAGAGAACACGAAACGAAAAATAAAATGAAAAACAAATTAAGTAAAACATGATAAATAAAGTTATTCCAGTAAGTAATTTAGTCACGTTTTTGTATTAAATTTAAAAACAATTTATTTATGGGCCTATTTAAGATTTTCGAAATATTTTTTCAACTCAATATTTGCATTAATTGTACAGGATGGTATATTGTGTTTGAGAAAAACTATGCGTTAGTTTAGTTTTTATATTCGAAGTATTAATCTGAATTGATAAGTTTTCTAAAAGCTTTATGGCCCATTGCTAATAACGAAGTCCAATCACGATCAAAGAAATTTAAAGCTTCTGATCGTCAATGGGCTGCACGTTTATCAAACATCTTTTAAAATCAAAACAAAACAGAAGAGTTTCTACTCAAATGTATTTTTGTTTAAATCTCAACCGTGCATTCAAATGATTTGTGTTAAATGGTTTTGATGACTTTAAATTGATAATTTTATTGTGCCACTAATTGTTTAATTTGATGTTGATTGTGTTTGTATAATCTTTACAATAATACATGTTGCAAAAACATATAAATTTAATTGATTACACAAGTTGTTGTTGTTGCAAAATAATCACCATTTAGGCTTGTCAGCAAGTAAGTAACCTATTGCAAGTATTGTTTCCCAAAACCAAAATCAGAAATTATTGGGTAAATGCATTAATTTTCATTGTGTTGTTATAAAATCCAGACAGTTTTTAAGACTTATCTGAAGCTTGGAATATGGAGAGTTTAGTTTAAAATCAAAATCTTGCGAGACCTCAAAGCATTTATTTCCACATTTTCAGAACAAGAAAGCTAGCATATACCAGACTTTGCTTGGCTCTAATATATTGAGAAGAGATTTTGAGCTGCCATTCAGAAATTCTCACTTGATTGAGAATAAAATTTATACAACGTTATGGAAAAGTGTGTACAGAAGTGCCGGGTAACTGTATTTTGAAAAATTATTGATCTTTCTTAAAAAACAAAGACCAAATAAATTTAATGCCTACACCCAATACAATGAGACTATAATTGTACTTTCTGTGTTGTAAGAAACACATCAACAGAACCAAAGGCAAAAAAGAAAAACTCACATTGAATTTATTTCTCAAATATCGACCGACACTTGCAGAATTGCAGAACAAAAAAACCGAAAAAAAATCGAAGAATGTGTCGGCAGAAACTTAAAGTGAAACGTTTGCGTGTGAATTGTTGTTGATTTCTGTGATTTTCGTTTATTTTTATTTTGTTTTTTGTTGGCAGTAGATTACTGAAAACTATAAAATGTTTGACATTTTTATGTGATGCTGTTTGTTTTGACGGCAATTAATGAATTCCTAGATTTTATAGATTTTTTCCAAATTAAAAAAAAAAAAAATAAAAAATAAAAAATAAAAAAGTGCAAAAATTGTAGTCAATTACAGAAGTTATCATATAATGTGGCTACAACACAGATGGCGCCAGGCAATAGTAATGTTTCGATAATATCATCAATAATCTGATGCAAAAGCAATCATCATAAATAGCTGGATTGTTTTAATATGCAACATACCAAACAAAAATAAACAAATTTTAATAGAATTCCTGAATTTTAATAACGGCTTTCTATACATGATAGAAACAATTTAATTTCAATACGTTCATGACTACATACACTATAGTAAGTCCATTTTGTATTCCTAGGATGTTATCTGTTATTGTCCAGAAACTATGTCCTTCGTAATATATATTGGACGTAGGGCCAAGCAGCTTTTTGTTGATTGTGTCATTAGAGACCTTTTCCAATGGATTATTTCGATAAGCAAGATGAACAGTTTTTCGGCTAATTAAGTGTTGTACTATGAATAAATCAAAATAGATTCGCTTGTGAGATGATTTTTTATTTAAAGTCAATTCTTATTCCGCCAATCCATTTCTTTAGAAGTGGAAAATATAAATAATAATTCGTGGCCAAATTTGTAAAATAACTTTCTCTGGTTAAATGCAATCGTTATTCTTCAAACTCCCATTAGATTCAACTCAAATTGGTGGCATAATATTCGCTTCTGATTATTTTATAATTCTTGAAAGCAGTTAAAAAATTTATCATGACTTCAACTTGCCTTCGAAACGGCACAAAAATCACGTCCATATTGCGGTTGAATAACGCCAAACAGATATGATGTGATAATGTCACAAGGTTGCGTTTGTGATCGATTGTGAGAATACCCCTTGCGGCCTCTCTTGTGGAAAGCTTTCTCATAAACAAATGATTGTGAGATGCCTATGGCTTTCATAAATTGTCGAACTATCCAAATTTCGAAATGTTTAATTTTTCATGACTCTGGCGCATAAATTAGGCTGTATGGCGTGGATTATGTTGTGTTTGAGGATTACTCTCACGTGAGATGACCATGGTTTTAAATCTCTCGAGCAGAATTTGCAATGTGACATGAGCTGAGTGGCATGTAGCGTCGTCCTGTTGTAACCGCATATCAGTTGCTTGCCTTTGAGAATGATGATCATCGACGTTTTCTGAGAAATATTCCATAACTTTTTATGGACGTACTTGATACTTTATTTGTTCAGGTATCAATTCATTCAGAAATGGGCCTCTATGCTGAAAAAGATTTTTGGCCAGTTGCCAGCTGTTCCAGAATCCATTCAGCGAACACACGTCGTTGTCTATGTTTACTTAACTTCAGTTTCTGGGACCGCTGAACTTTTTACGAGTGCTACGCAGAATTTGTCAAGTTGGGCTTTCTGAAAGGCTCATTTTTAATGAGCGATAAGAAATCGACTGTGTTGGATTCCATCGGACATGTGCTAAACCAGTAGACTCGAAATTATATGCCACATTGCGAATATAATTCTGGGTAGGACGAATAGGGTGATCGCAAATGGGAGAAGCGCGTGTACCGGTGTTCATTATTTGCACATGTTGTTAAATGCTATATCCGCCCATGGCGATTTGGTAAAAGACTGAATAACAAACAGCAACTTATTTGAGAGATTTAGCTTCATCAGGATGGTCGTTATTAACTGCCAAAGTTCGGAAATTCCCTTGGGAAGACGCAAGAAGACAATTCGAATTATACATTAATTGTTACGAACTGATGTAGTATGTAGGGTATGTGGTGGGAATCGAACCCAAGACCCTAACATACTAACGCACTATCCTGGACTAACGCACTAAAGTCTTTGCAGATCTAACGGAGCTAGTAGATAGTCGGGGGAACCTTATCGTTTGAGAACGTAACAGTTCCGGCCTGAAAAGATTTTAAATTTCTATAAAGCATCGGGTTCATAGGCTTAGAAGAGATGGATTTAAATCAGTTTTCATTATAAGGCCATGATGTTTAAGTGGAATTAATCTTCAACATGTCATAAGGTTTGCATGATGGCGTTCAAGATAAGCGCTCCTTGTCGAGACTCGCTTCTTTTCGACGTAATATACAGAGTAGAGAAATTATCATTGTTTGAAGGCACTTAAATTAGATTTCCTAATTTATATTAGAGACAAATGTTGATGAAATCGTAGGAAGCATATGCTCGTAGTAAGGCCTATCGCATAGACATACGCTGCATATGTATACATGACTTTATTCAGCAGATAGATGGCAGTTGCCCTAACCATAGGGAACACAATTTGAGGATAGTGAAACTAAACTTTGGACTCAAGTCGATGATATGTGACAATGTCTAGCTCTCAGGTCATTGCAAATTTATTGATAATTAAAAATAAATTAAAGTGCAACATCAACTCGCCACCATAAAAAATTTAGTATTTGTTTTCGTTTATTTATTTATTATTTTTTGTATTTTTTTTTTGTTTTTGTTTTTTGTTTTTGTTTCTTTTGTATCTCAAATTAACATTTGAGATTTTGTTTACAATTTATAAAACTATTGATAATAAAAATTTGAATTGTCTGAAATTCTATACAAAAGTTTGCAATTAGGCAAGCTCAAGACGACAATAAATATTTAAGTTTTAACTATAAAAACAAATCGTATTAAAATTTTAATTTATGACCCATTAAAATAAGCTGAAGGCGACAAAATCTTAAATTTTTTTTGCTCAAATGACATTTTCTCCAACAGAGTACCCTACACGAAAAGCTAAGATAGTTAGGTTCCAATCATAATTTGGTAACTTGAAACTTTTCTCTCGTGCAGATAAGAAAATCACTGAATGTGGATACAATTGTGATGATTTGACAAACTATGGTGTTAGTGCTGCAATGTTAGGCCTCATTGTAGAGTGCCTGTACGTAATGATTTGGATTTAAAAGCGTGAACATTTTAATTTTTAATTTTCCAATAACAATTTAAGTTTAATTAAAAACAATTCCATTAAAAAAACAGAGAAACCTAGAAAGAAAAAATTGTCATTTTAATAGACCAATTAACAAAAAAAAAAAAAATTTAAATTCCAGTTACAATTGCTGATTCAATCAAACAAATGTTCCATACGCGCATGTGTAGTCAGTCAGTCAGTCCATCAGTTGTTGTATGTATGTTGTCTGCTCATCAGTGGCACAAACTGTGTGTGTTTAAAGTTGTGGCATTAACGTTGTAAATGTCTGCCAATAATATGTTGAATCATAAATTTTTAAATTTTATGACAACAAAAATTTCTGCCTCCATTTCTACTCTTCTTCTTCTCTTTTCTACACATACGGATGAGAAGGAAGTTGGCTGCTAATTTCAATTTCGTTGTTTTTTTTTTTTAATTTTGCAGTTGTTATTTTTTTATTGTAGTTGTAGTTGTATCTGAGGTTTCAGTTTTTACTATTTGCGACTTTAAATTGAACAAATTTTATGTTGACCATTAAAAAACAGCAATAACAACTACAACAAAAAAAAAAAAAAAAAAAGAAACGGAAACAACAAAACATTTTTAAATGAAGTGAAACTAAAGAGTTGCATACTCACTCGTATTTCTATGGTCTTTACAATATTACCAGCAGTCCTCTGAGAAATTACCGGGTGTAGCCTGAAATGATTACAGAGTATGTACCTAAGGATTCAAGTGATCTTTATTCAAATGGCAGGAGAAATCAACCACATCATTGCCATCAACAATTCCCATATCTTTCGCGGTATCATAGGGCCTTAATTAAGCATCTCAATCTCGCTCTGTTTTCCGCTAAAGCCTTTACGTATTTTTGCATTATCTTGAGTTGCCTTCGGGAATCCTGAGCCTGTTGACAAACCTTAAACCTCACAGTGAGTGGCATAATCGACTACATTTTCTTAATTTTATTAAGATGATAATTGGATTTATGTTGCATTATTTGATATTGTTTTTCGTTACTAATAACATATGGCCAATACACCTTAAAAACACTCTGGAGACATTGAATCAGAAAGCTAATAAATAAAAAATGTTTTTTAGATGGTCTGAATGTAAGCAAGTTTAAGAAATCGTGGTCAATCATTTATTAGATCAACTGACGAGGCATTCGAATGGAGATTCCACCACAGTAGGGCAAAAAACTACTGGCATTACATTCATAAAGAAACTTTTAAACCTTTACTGAGTCTCAGAGAGACAGATGGACTGCTGTATAGCTTACTTGTAAACTGGACCCACTCACTGTAAACGCCAGGTAGTATAGGCCGACGATTTTCGTCTTTTGATCTAAATTGGGTGATCTAAATACAAAACAACGCTACGTGGTACACAGTTTATGCTATATTCGATATTCTGAACGTGCGATTTGAAGGCACAGTCATCTCCAGTGATGCTAAGGCTTGCTATATCCTGAAATGGTTCTGAATCAGAAAAAATGATGTCCTAGCCTATAGTACAGCCTAGAAATATAGAAACGGATAGTGGTGCATCCAAAAATTTTGTTCTTTATTTCTTTCAAAATGGCTGTCAAGATATCTTAACTGTTAGTGGTCTGCAGTATAAATTGTTCTGAACAATCTTTTCATTACTAGATATCGTTAACGTCTATATTTCAATGATGCACTGCTTTTCAGATTATCCTTCGACTGACATTATGCTACAACTTGACACTTCTTTTTCTATATAAAAACCAAAGTGCTGTGTGTTATTGTGTTGGAACTACAAAAACTGTTGCTGTCCCCCATAAGTGATGAGCTCGTTACCATTTCATAATGAAATTATTTTAAAAGTGCCTGAAATTGAATTGAAATATTGTAAGAAATAATTTCAGTCAGGTATTTAAGAATGCTGTTCTATAAACTATAAACAGAGATTTTTTATATTCAAATACCAGAGAATCATAATTCATCGCAAACTGAGTCTAGCACAAATGCATGCATGGTGTGCTCATTTGAATAGATTTCATGCATGGTTGGTGGCAATGCAACAGCAGCATTACTTTTTACGCAAAATTCTTTTATTAAAGTGTGTTGAGTTCAGCATTCGTGCTTCCTTTTTTTTCTAGTCAAAAAGAGAAAATTCGATAAAGAAACAAAAAAACATCGTCGTTTACACTCTTTAATCATATGAAGTGATGCGATGTGAAACCACTTTTTGCCACTATCAACCAAACACAGCTGAAATATAAACGAGCCACTGCAACAAACACTGAGTTTCTGTGTGTGATAAGCAAATGAGTGTCAGTAGCAGTTGACTGACTGACTGACAAGCTAGCTGTCTGTTTGTTTTGTTACCCTAAATGTCTCATTTATAATATGGCCAAACAAAAAAAGGGAAAAAACGAAAGGCCCTGTAAGACTGACAACTTCACTTAGTCACTTCACATGAGCTTGATGATGGCATGATCATTTACAATCTGACTGTGGCATTTCTATGTAGAATATCTATGTGTGTGTAATTTTATGATCCAAAGGGTAGAGTAAATGTTATGGTATCGTTGTTGCTGTATCTGCAACTTCTTTGTTTATATGCCGTTGCAATATACTATTTATTTAAATAGTTGTTGTTGTTGTTGCTGTTGTTCTTGTTGTTTCTTTCCGTATTTGTCTTATTTCGACTATACAGTAGCAAACAGTCCTATTGACAAGATGTTGTGATATGAAATAATTAAGGTGACCAGTTGTTTACGATTGCGGAACTTAAATTTATAATTTTAATAAACTTTGTATTTGGTCAACTTGTGCTTTAAACTTCTGTCCAATTAATCCCACAATACATCTCTGTATCTAAATTCGCTATGAGTCGAGACTTTCACCGTCCATTAGACATATGATAGCCAGTTATTCGGAGGGACCTTGCTAATGCTATAAGCATTGGAGTGACCTGTACTTATCATCAATGCCAGCATAGAAATTTACTTTGTTTAGGACCAAGATAAACTGAGTATCAACTTACTCGGCTCGACCCAGTCTGTCGGAGTTGCAGTACTGCATATTGCCTTATCATGCACGCCTTAAGACTCACATTGTATGTATACGTCATTGAGTAGCAGACCTTAAGTCAATTGCGTAAAGCCTAACCAGTAAGTACACAGTCGAAAATAATAAGTGAGTGAGAAACATATCATAAGCTAATCGCTTTCTCACAGTGTATGTGTATTTACAGTGGCTTCTCTACATTTTGTAACTTTCATTTGAGGTATTTTAGAGCCACTGTTAATTGTCTTATGGTCACCTTAAGGCACAGACAGGGTGCAATACCATATACATACGTACGTTTTCATCTCAATGTATGATGAACACGTAATAAGTTGCCAACATTATACAAATGAGTATGAATTAAAAACAAACAAAAATATTAAACCAAAAACAACAACAACAACAAAATAAACAAAATTTATATAAAGAAAGAAGAAAAATTATAATTTATTAAGAAACAAAAAAAAGTGAAATTGTTGAATATCTCAATGACGATGATGATGGAAATTTGTAATTTATTTCGAGACTTTTAAGCTCAAAAAAAAAAAATAATAATATCGCATGGGTGAAACGATATCTCTGGTTTGTGTGTTTGACAATATTTAGATACTTATTTTTTAATTGCCAACAAATATTTGAATGCCTCACTGATCTTTAGACGCTGCAATTATTTGTGATTTTTTTTTAAGTTTTGTGAAATTTTTTGGAGTTGCAAAGTACGGTTATAGGGAATAGAAATGAAAGCAAAAATTTAAAAAAGGAAAATGCGACCGTTTTGTTAAACTCAGGCGGAATAATTTTTTAAAATTTCGTTCATTTTGTTAAGATAAATTTTATGTAATTTCTGACATATAAATAACTACCTATAGGGTCTTCCAAACTCTGGTAATTGATAACTGCCTTGATTTTGAACTATACATCTGTCTGTTTAGACAAATAATCGTGGACGACCATAACCAACGCTGTGTTTTCGTTGAATGGCAACTGGAGAACTTGACAAACGAAAAATCATCTTCAACGATGAAGCCCATTTCTGGATGAATGAATACGTAAACAAACAAAATTATTAAATTTAGGACGATAAAAATCCATATGAGATCCGAAGTGATCATAGCACTTTGAAAAAATCAAGGTATGCTGTGAATTGGGTCATATATCCTTGAGTACCTAATTCTTTAGGCTATCACTGTCAAAGGTGGGTACTATAGGCCGATGATATTAAATAATTTTTGCATGAATTGCGTGCTCTGAATACAAACGATATATGGTTTCAACAGGACAGCACTATGTTCCACATTTGGATAAACTGGACGAGAGCATCGCCATCTCACAATTGATTTGAACGGGCCATCGATATCGTGCTATTTGTGTCGATGTCATGTGGCCTATTATCATCTCATGATCTTACTTACTTTCTTACTTAATTGGTTATTGCGAACAAGCTTCCCACACCACTCATATTGTGTGTGGTAATTTTTATACATGAGTGGTGGGACCGAACGATAGATATTTGAGAAACTTTTCATGGAAATTTTATTTTATTATCAAAGTTTTTGGCTGGAGGATGTCGCCATAAAAAGATTTCTTACATTTCGTTTTCATCGAAATATCTGGCGTGGGGTTTGAACTGCGGCCTTACGCCTAATAAGCCAACACAGTACCTACTAGACAAGGGGACTTAAGCTTTTTCTGATAAACTGTCTCTCAGTCGCATGTTACATCGATTTTTTCAATTCGCGGGCATAAAGAATACCTATGGGTGTCTCCCTGAAGAAAGTATCTTATGGATCGAGCGTTGTGTATTCTTTCCAACACCGTGTAAATCTGCTCGAAGAGTACCGTTTGGTCGGTGTGCCTCATATTATATTCGACGAATATCATTGTAGCATGGGTTGGGTTAAGTTCGACTGTAAGTTTGAGTTCTTTTTATGTATGTATGCAACAGCAACAGTGGAAAGAGTCTTTAGGGCCTATTTTATGTAAAGAGTCAGTCATAAAAACATTTTCAGTTTATTTTTTAAATTATTTTTTCGAATGTATGCGTTCTTTTCTTTTCTTTTGTTTATTTTTTCTTTTCTTTTCTGTTTTTATTTTAATTTCAGTATAAATTTTAATTTTTTCCAGGATTTCTTTAACAGCAATAATCATGGGCAACTAATTCTCTATGCCAAAGCCATGGTATTTAATTTGGTTTTACCTTTTTTGTTTTTATTTTTTTTCCTTTTTACTAAAAAATAATAAAATTTAAAGTTATTTAAAGTGTATGAAGAAAGCAAAAAAAAAAAAAAAATAAAATTCTCATTCGTAAAAAGTAAAGAATAAACGGTTGTTGGTTCATTTCGTTTCGGGTTTAATTTAAAATTTTCTGCCTGAAATCTTGGCGGCATTTTACCACTTCACTTTACGGCTGCTGATGTTGCAACAAATCGCGAAGAAGAAGAAGAAGAAGCCGTGCAAGGCCTTCAACATAAAATTAAAATTTACAACTTTGTTGGCGAACATGCAGCATTTTATATGCCTTTTTAGGGGCAGATTAAAGAAATCTTCTTCAGTTTTAGTCACAGTTGGAAATTTAAGTACAATTTAATGGCTCTGGTAATTTTTCTGTTTTTATTCTGGTTATTAAAAAAAAAAGCAAAAAAAAAAAACAACGATAATAAAAATTAAAAAAAAGAGGGAAGTTGCAACAATTAAAATTTTGTATTAACGAAATACACACAAAGAAATGAAAATTAAAATCTGTGAATCTGTTAAAACAGATTTCAGCATTTATTTGTTTTTTTTTTTTGTTTTGCTGTTACGCTTCTAAAACTATTGATTGTTATTGAAATTAACAAAAAAAAATGAAATTTCTTTTATAAATTATTAAAAGTTTAGCTTAACATCAGGTTGTTGTAACGTTTTTTTAAGCGTGGTATTAAATGCTTTGTGGTTATGTTGTACATGACTTGTATATTGCATTTATGAAAATCATTTTTTATCGATTTTTCTCACGCAATCTATTGGGTATGTGCCTCAAATCCCATAGGTATTGAAATATAAAAATGCATTAAATTTCATTCGTAAGATAGTTTGGAAATTTTTTTGAATATCCATACTAAAGCAACTTCTAATATTTTAAACAATACTAGCGAAACGATAAAATTTTTGGATTTCTTGTTGTTAATACAGTGAAGCAAAAACATTGAAATGATGCTGTAATTTAAGTCAATAATTGCCTTTGGCACAAAATTAGATTGCATACAATGTACATGTAAAATAAAATTCACGGAATAAACACACAAATTCGTTTGCGATATTGAGGTTCGTGTTCGGGTACTTGACTGCAAATCTGAGTCAAACAGGTTTGAAGACAGTCGAGAGGTATGGGTATACAAAAAAAGAGGCTTCAATCGCTCGAGAAAAATATCATTGAACATTGTTATTATAATTATTATAATACCTACTGTACTCCTCTCCTACTTTACAGGGTATCTCTATAATGTCTCTTCCAAAGGTATTGTCCCAACAAACTTCAGGATGCTGCTCGGTGTCAACAATGTCAATTCCCTGCATAGCACCTGAAGCAGCCACATATTTTCATCTGGGAGGTATTAATGTCTTACAGGTTTGAAGAATATGTTCCAATGAGTCATTTTCATCGTTACAAAATCTACACGCTGGTTTTAAAACGCTGGTTTTGAAAAAGTGTCCCAAAGTCTTCCTGTTCCTGGAAACGCTGATGCATGACTCAGATCTGCACTTCTTGTAGTTTATCGACAAAAGTTTCAATTGCTCGAAACCACTTGGTTTGAGAAGAGTTTGCGCCGCTCTTTATATTCGCTTTCGTTGAGCATACCTTTCCAAACGATCGCTATCGCTCCTGAAAAGTGTTCTATTCCCAACAGTGGCCTGGAAGCTCCCGTCCTCACAAGGTCGTCTGCTTGCTCATTGCCGAGATTTCCATCATGACTTTAGATGCAGCAGTTTGTATACTTATTTTCCCAATCTAGATGTTTTAGGTTCGCCTTACAGTTCCTTATTATTTTCGAAAACTTCATAACAGCAGAGTACTTAAATGATGGCCTGACTGTTCTTTTCTCTGTATTGCTTTGTTCTGTCTTTTGTACCTCCTATTCGAGTTGAATTGATTACATTTTTGGATAACATTGACTTACGCTTGGAAAAGACACACGAGTTTCCCCACGGGCTCGGAATATTACTTTCTGGGACCAGAAATACCTCATTTAAAACAGCGCGCATGTTTCAGATTATTTTATTCATTTTTGTGACTAAGATCGTTGCAAGGAATTTTCCAAAATCATAGAGTCTACTGGTTGTGTCCAGGAAGCTGATTGTTTGTATGTACAAGGACTGATTTGTTTCAATTGCATCGAATACCAGAAGCAAATTTGTTCAAAGAAAATTATTTTTTAAGTACTCTCTCTTTCCTTTCTCTTGCAAACTATCTTTCCTGTATTCCAACATAATGCACTGCATGAATAGGTTGCTCTCAAGAAGAAATAAAAACAGTTGTCGAAACAGTACTTTTCTCAAAAGTACTTTGGGAGGAAGTATTTGAGGAGTACCTCTTTTTTAAGAACAATTTAACTAAATTAAGTTTTTACTATGTGTGCTTACTTCCTTATACATACAATGTGTGCACATGAACATAATTTCCATTTACTCCAAGCTTTGATTACAATTAATTGATCTGAAGCAGATAAACAACGAATAGAAGTGGAAAATCAGAAAACGAAACGTAATTGCATTTCCAATTAGGAAAATAAAATAAATTATTGGCATTTTACTAATTGTTATTGTGCTGTGTGGCTTCCCAAGGAGATGTGTCATTAGATGCAAATTAATTACTTTTTATGAGTTCTTCTTCCAGTCCTCTATAATACGACAATAAAAAAAATTCTTATGCTGATCACGTATCTAACAGCAGGCGCCACAGAATAGAAATATGAACGCAAAGGCAGTCATGTATGTAATGATGAGTTTTCAATAAAAAATACGTTGAAATATTACGAAAAAAAAATTGATTTCAAAATAATTTACAACCAATCCTTAGTTTGTTGACACAACAAAAAAAATCAGCAATCAGTTGCTTCTTTTGATTGCAGGTGTTAAGGGCAATATGATTTATTTCTTATGAAATATTTCAGATCGGAGTGTAGTTTTAGCAATAAATCTGTTGATTTAAATTTAACACTTTAAGAATTGAGCGTGGGTACAACCCGATATATTTTAAAGTGTGTCATAAAGCACGTTCGATGGCGTCTTGTGCAAAACAGTTGTCTCTTATTCTGTCTGTTTTTGCACATTCACCATGGACATGTACATCGTTCTGCATTTCGTTCGCTGCTGTCTGTGAGAGTTTGCAGAAGAGTGCAAGGCAGCCGATTTCTCGCCGCTTATAATAATCGGCCTTTCGAGAATTTTGCCTTCACCAGTAGAAAATTCAATTGATCCAGAGATTGAAGATAAATAATCATAAACAATGACATGTATTCAACTGAATTGTTTCTTGAGTAGTTGGCAACTGACCCTTATTTTCATTCAAAAATCATCTTCAGCGATGAGATCCATTTCTGGATGAATGGGACGTGAACAAAGGACGATACCAATCTACATCAAAGAATATCTAATGGCTCATCGGTGCCATCGGTTCATATTTCCTTGCACAGGCCATCATTGCGAGCACTACAGCCGATAATTACTAACTTCTTTTGACCTAAATTGGATGATCTGAACTCCAACATTTAGTGACATTTAGTGTCAATAGAACACCTTTTTTAAAATTAGATATTCTCCAGGAGCGTTTTGATTACAAAGTCAACTCACTTGGAGGTGATTGTGAACTGATGCCGTTAGACCTTTTGTTGTGAGATTTCCTTATGCCGCTGATGTTTTCAAATAAGCCACAAATCTGTCGCACCCAGAAAAGCCATAAAGGATATTTGAACGGTGTTATATTCCACACAATAGGTATTTCAAATGAATAAATAATTTCGATGATATCTTACACACACTTTGGTTTATTTAAATTTAAAGATAGAATGTTCAAAATGAAAGACCCGATAAAATAGTGAGGAAGAAGAGGAGACCACTGAACAACACGACATTGGGTGGCACTTGCTTGGGAAACCTAGAATGTATTCATCGAAAGTGTCCAGCCAATGGTTATTTGGATGAGATGTTCACCTTCACAAAAGCCATCACTATAGTTCAGAAATGCGAGCCCATTATTAATATTTTAATGACGGATGATATGCTTTTTGAGACCACTGCCAGTTTAATCCAACCTGATCTAAACTAGTCTTTAATATAAATTCCTTCTATACTACTCTACTCTACTCTACACGGGGGGTTTAGTCAATTATTTAATTGGAGGTTTTTTGCCTAAGCCTCATTAACACTACTCCTGCCTTCTCTAATGCTATACATGACGTTTTAAATAAATTTCCAAGTCGAAAATATTGTGGAATTGGTATTTTTTATATTTTTTTATTAGAAAACAACACACTTTCAATTTTGATTATTCCCAGCAGTCAAGAAGATATCGAAGGAATAGAATTTTTAAATAATATTTTCACTTTTTAATTCAATTGTATTGAAAAAATTGCAACAAAAAAGGAAAAGTGTAAACAATTTATTTAAATAGTCAGCACGAGTTTAAACAAAATGTAATCGTCTGTATTCCGGTCTGACTGTCTCTGTCTCCCTACTATTCTGTGTGTAAAGTAAACATTTTCCATTCGCCACCTCATTTTCTCGAAATATTTGCCCTGTACACTGCTGCATGCGAATACATTTCATTGCAGTAATGAATGTGAATGGAATTTAGCGTATCACTAGTAAGTAAGAGCGTTAGTTAGTGAGTGAGTGAGTGAGTGAGTGAGTGAGTGAGCGAGTAAGTGAAGTGATGTGATGTAAAAATATTTTGTTTACATACGAAAGTATTTCATTTTTTTTTCTTCTTGATTTTATTCTATATTGCCCTCACACGTGTAGTATGAAATTGTTTATAAATTTTTATTTTATTTGATTTTCTTTTTATTTTTCATTCAGTTGGTTTCCTTTTAGCCTGTGTTGTTGTTGTTGTCGTCGTTATTGTTATTGTAAAATAAAAAGTTCAAGGTAAAATTATCTGATATCTATACTTAGTTTTTATATTTTATTTGTAAAACGCTTACACCACATTCACTCACTCACTTTCGGTAGAAGTGGCAGCAATAAATTGATAGAAAATAATAGAAAAACAAAAATAAATAATTATGCAATAAATGAAATGAAATGAAATAAAATGAAATGAACAAAAAAATGAAAAGAAAAGAAAATTTTAACGCAAGTGAAATGAAAAACGAAATTGAATTGATTCTGAAATTTTACGTATGTTTGGCCAAAAACTAAATGCATTAACGCGTTCAATATATTCTTCTAGAAAGAAAAAGTTTTCTCTTTTAAAGAACATTACGCCAGTATTATTTGCTCCCAGCAAATGAGTGAGTATAGGGGCGTAGGTGAACAAATTAAAAAAATTCACTTACAAGCACCAATATTTCATAATTTTTTTTTTTATTCTGTGAAATTATTTAAGAGCTGCACACGTTAGTAATTAGGGGGATATGAAAGAAAACATCTGGTCCTGGTAAATTATAGGGGCTTAATATCGATTAACGTTTTTGTTCATTTTAATTTAGTTTTCTTTTATAAAAGCAATTGAATTTAATTTTTAAAAACTATAATTAGAAACAAGCAAATGTTGTATAAAATTAAACAAATTGATTACAAGTTATTGTCATAAACAAATTGCAGTGAAATGAATAATATTTTGCCAATTGATGGCATCAGTAATTTTCATCAAGCATTATATATGTACATGAGTAAGGCGTGAATTTACATTCGGCAGTAAAGGATCCTACTTTGTTAGCAGGATGCAGGATGTAGTAAAGCTTACGATCTAAACAGAAAAAAATACTCAAGATAGCCCAAATCAAATTAAAGGTTCCTATGCAGCAATTTAAGGACCTTCTAATAGCGATTGTTTTAATTAACTTTTTATATCCATTATGCCATTGTTTTTAGGATTACAAACTAGCTTCTCACACCACCCATGTTAATTGGGTGTTAATTTTAGCCATGCCTAATAAAACTTACAGTTTATCGTTGACTCCAAACCATAAGTTTCAGAAACTTTTCTGGACATTTTTATTTACTCTTAGAGTTTTTGCTAGAAGAATGCTCAGTGGGATCTGTATTGGGTTTGTCATTCATGACTGACTTTGTTTTTGCTTAACGGAAATTTACTTTCTGAAACTGTAAGTAGCCGGCAGTTGTTTGCATTTCTGAAATATGATCATGGTAAACATCCATGAAGAAGTGGACTTCATAATAAAATTGCAATAAAAGCTACAATCTTGACTACCTTTTTTCCACAATAAGGTTGTTCTGTATGCCTCGGTGATAAAAGCTTTCTCGCATGATGGCTATTAAAGAGTATCTGTGGCCTGTCTTATAAGAAAGTTAGTATTGTATTTACTATCCATGGATCATTTTTATTTACGTCGTAATGAATACTTATTAATTATTGTTGATCTTCTGCTTTGGTTGTCTATTCTACAATGCATTTATTCTTTACACCACTGCGCCTATTGATATTTACCTTCTGCATACACGTACTTTAAAAAAAGTTTTTAATTTTTTTTTTATAATTTAATTCACGTCACTGTAGTGTTCTATTATGTACCCACTATACCTACACAATTTCGCTCTTATCTGCTATGCTTTATTAAAACAGTCTGTTTACTATATGTACTGTATAATATACAGTACATATATGTATATATGTACATATATGTATATATATATATATATGTATATATATAAATAGATACAGTGGCAGCGATGTCCATAGGGTCCAATTCAAATAATTGATTAGTACGCCAGGCGAGTCTGCAGGGAAAGAAAAATCTTTTTTAGCTTATAATTTGTTTGTGTCCAATTATTACTTTTGTCCGCTAGGCAGTATAAAAGAAGTTAGTGGTCGTCTTTTTTCATAAGTGGATTGGTAAGACGTAGAAGTGTACAAAACAAGTTTATAATTCACACAGATAATCGAAATAACCCTGAAGCGAGAAACCCATATGAGATTGATACAATATTGTCGTGGGATACAATCAAAAGAGACACATGTTAACCAGTTTATATTTAAATTCGCATGGGACAAAGAGAACCGACTACCGCTTGCCTATTCTAGAAGAAGATAACTAAAATAGGAATGATTTTGCAGCCTCTGGAAGGCTGAGACATCCTAAAATTATCCATCCGTGTAAACTTTTAAAGAATCCAAGCACATGGCCAGTTATTCCTACTTGCAAACTTATTATGGACTGCTTTGAATTATAGTGTAGAATCTTTTATCAAGATAGGGTTAAAGTGAGGTGTAGCGAATTTCACTCAGAGCTTGGGCATCCTCATATAGGACAAAGCTTTGTTTTAGAGGTTATAATGATATTAAGTCTAACAAGTAACCTAGATAGAGTCCAATTAAGGCAATTGCAATTGTTATTGAACGCAATTTAACAAAAAAATCAAGCAATAAATAAAATTATCTTCAATAACTATCGAACAAATACAGAAGACTACATTAAGACGAGGAATCAATATCGAATGAATTGCCCTACTATAGCAGTAGGTGGTACAAGAGATGTTTTAAGAGCCTTATATCTCAGGATATAATTTCAGATTTCATCTTCACATTTATGCGAATATCATTTTCAAGTGATCTTATGTCTAAAATCTTATTTTAATATTTATACAAAAGGTATGTTCAGCTAATGTAAATAAGGGTTGCCATATGGTCATACACTATACATTTTAAATTCAATAAGAACAAGAAAATGTTTTAACATAAATTCTGATCGAAATGCTTAAAATTGTGTTTAGTTTGTTTATAATTTTAAAATACTTACAAGAGAGGCAACCAATGTTAAAATGTTATCCTTACATACCTGCAAAGAAAATAGAAAATATAGGGAATGAAATTAATATCGATTCTTCTTCTTATTATTTTTAGATATAATTTTTGTATTTTTTAGTTTTCAAATTGCCGCAAGCAAGTTACATATTTTCTATGGCAACACTTACATAAAAAATTACCACCTAAACTCTGATGACAGTTTCATTGTAATTAATCGTCTATAAAAAATATAATATTTCTTTGGCTGTAATCAAATGTCATTGGAAATGTATGACAAGACCGTAAATAAGTCTTAAACAAATGGTCACTCTTCATTTACAAAAAAATTGTGGTTGACTGTTAATTCTAATGTAGCAAAAAGTCATCATCATTATTCGAATCAACATCTTCATAATCATTGATATTTTATTATTATTACCACACATTAATTAACAACTAAAATGAAATGCATTTCTCCTGTCCTATCACTCAAGTATTGTGGACCAAAAGACAGCAACATACATAGCTGCTAATTTCAGTAAGCGTGAATAATAATAAGGCGTAGACTATTTATTGTCTTGACAAAAAAGAAAAAATGAAAAGAATACCTATTTAAACAGACAACAAATATATGCCTGTATACTTAACGTTTCTTGCATAGCAAAAACACATAAAATTGTTAATCAAATATTATTCTAGAAGTAATGTGTTGTCTCTTATTTACTTTATCTATTTGGTCTTTAGTTGCTTGTTAACGACAGATGTAAGAAACTTTTCGCGGCAATTTTTAATTTTTTTACTTTGAGAACTTTTGTTTTGGAAGAGAGGAAGTTTTTTCAAATTTCGTTTTGTTCGAAATGTCTGAGCAGGGTTAACCACGGGCTCTCGTCTACTTAGCAAACGCACTGCTTACCAGACTACGGCGATTTATTTCTTCCAAGTCCATTATTGATCATTCGCCGGTTCAAACTCCACGTCAAAAAAACGAAAAATTTTTTCTTCGATAACTTCCTCTCACTAGATTTCTGTCAAAAACTCTGAGAATAAATGAACTTGCAGTAAAAAGTTTCTCAAAAACCCGTCAATCAGAGTCGAGTTTAAACTGTAGGTAACGGCATTCATATATGAAATTAACGCACACAACATAAGTGGTGTGAGAAGCTAGGTCGTAACGTTCTGACTGAAGAGTTGTAATGACCAATTATGTATGTATAAGCAGGACTCAGCATAGTTCTAGACAGGCTTGACTAAAAGCAAGACATTAAGGGTTTGATATTAAGGACCACATGTCATAGCTGCACGTAGGCTATATACCTACCTGAGATAAATACTTAATTCTGCGAAAACTTTTGCTTGTACCTATTTCTGCCCTAACTCTCTCAGGGACTAAAAATGACTAAAAAGCCAATTCTAGACTAACTTAGCCCCATCATTACCAAGTGAGTAAGTCTGTTATGGATTCCAATTTCATACAGAACTTTAAAACAGTTTTCAATAGTCTATTATAAAATGCACAATGAGTTCAAAAAGTTTGAAACGTTCATATAATCTATCTGACATTAGACAATTACCCAGAGTGATACTATTATCACTTCGCATGACTAGTCACCGGTGTAAATTACTTGCATTGATAACGCTTATACTTATCTTGCACGCTTACTAATACACTAACATTCTATATGTATTGTATCATATTATATAGGCATAGTGTATGTAATCACTTTTACTATCTGTATTGTAAGGTTTAAGAATTGTTTGTTGTTGTATTTTGTATATTTATTGCATAAAGAAATTTTTATTTGTTTTAATTTTTATAATAACTTTTAAAATAGTTTTTAATAAACAGTTAAGTTAAGTTTAAGCGATTTATACCTGAAGGGTTCTAATTTACAAGTAGGAAGATCTTGATCATATTGGATGACTGATTTGCAAGGAAATGAGAAGGAGCAGTAATTCAATATTATGCATAATAAATTTTAACATATCGTGTTGCTTCTAAAACAACATTAGATGACAATCCTATTATTCTAGAACATGTTACAGTAAATCAACAATCTTCTTAGCTGGAAAAACTAATAAGAAATTGTTGGAGATATAGTTTGCTACAGCCTTATGTTCCTTCCAGGAACGAAAAGGAATAAATAATCCAGTGTTGAGAGCCCTTATTCTGAACTAAATTCATTCAAATTTCACCGAATTGAGAAATTGGAATTTTAAAAGTTTTAATGCACCATGTATGGACTTTCATCTTTGAAGTTGAATGGTGGCTTATGAAAAATCTTATGAGATAACTATATACTCAACTGATATGCGGATTAAGAAATCATCGAAGGGTTTGTTTTTAATAAAATTGTTTCCACTGTTCGTTTAATATTCGATTATTGTTTGAAGTTCTTTATCTGAATTTTTTTTACATATTAATTTCTACTCGCTAATAACAATATCTCATTATAAGATTTCAGCAAGATAATACGATAGTTGCTGTTGCAACTTAATATTTTGTAAACCTTTTTTTCTATACCGATTTGTACCCGTTTTTAGTGTTATTTCCAAAAAGAACGGGAGGTGCCGTCTTGAAAACTCTCGATTTTAATTAAAAGTAGCTCAGACAGTGTTGGTTGTTCTTTTCCAGCCCCCATTCGAAAACGCTCGATTGAACTGATTTCTTATCTCATTTTTATTTGTTAAAATTGTTTGCAAGTGCAGTGTTGTAGGACAGTGACGTCAATTTTTATATATTCAAGGTCAAGTTTAGCCGAGTAAGAAAAAAAAAAATAAAAAAAACAATTTAAATAAAATGTTTGCATTTCAAATATGATTAGAAATGTTTAAGAAATTAACAAAAAAAATTATTACATGTTTTGTAGAAGCAGATTAGATAGACGATTAGCCCTTTTTAAATTGCAAACTAAACTAACGCTCATGTAACAACTTGTCAAATTGTAGAAAATCTCTAAGAAATATTTTCTTATAAAATTTCGAATAGAAGCGATGGTTTACAAGAAGTTTAGAAAAAAGAAAAATGTTAAGGTAACGCACGTATTGCAGGTTCATAGATTGTTTGTCTGTACTTACTTTACCCTGCAAGGGCTCTCACTGAAGCACTATAATCTGACTTTTGAGTATCAATGCCAATACCAACAGAAGAACCTATAACAGGTTTATCTTTTTGTCTACCACAACCATTTTGCCCTGACGAACAGTACACCGGCTGCTCGCTGTCTCTGCCTAATAATATACAAGCGCACATGCGCTTTCATCTGAAAAGCACAAACGCCTTTCAGATTCTAAGCGAGTGTCCTGGAGATACGTTTTTCTCATAAAATAATCTACATTATGCTATCTGTACCTATTCTTATTATTTCCTGAAAGAGGTCTTCTCTGTTGACCTTTTCAAGGTCCTATTTCTACTTCACAGTAAAGTTCTGGACGAATCTGAATTGCGGAAAAAATTTATTCATTCATCTCCCTACCTACCGGGTGAATGTTAAAAAATTTTCATAAAGGTTTTTGAATCTTAAATATGAAGAGGTTTTAGTTTCCAATGAAAATAATCCATCCAGGTACCCTCTTGGCCGTTAGCCCCCGCAAAGATTGTTATCCATTAGGGACTTTAGAGGAAAAAGTCCTTCATCATCATGTCAAAATAAAAAACGCAATAAATTATTCATAGAATAACTGCAGTCGATTGGTAGCCCAATTTGTTAGAAAATCTTGATTAATTAAATTTAATTAACAGCAAAGACTTGTGAGGTTAGGTTTTTTCGATGTTTCTTAATGGCGATGTTAGACGATCATATTAATCGTATGATATGTTAAGTTATTGTGTAGAAGATAGCTGAGAAAATCAACATATAATGAGAGCGTAGGACATTAAGAGAAAATTCGAATGGAAAAGTATCAGTTGTATGGCTTACTTAGCTTTCCATGCCTGGAAATTAATTTCACTGATAGGCACCTAAAGCTTTTGGTTATAAATTTCAGGGCTAAATGTTAATCTGCGTTAATTCAGGAGTTTTGGTACGTTTTTCACAGGTACGGAGTTTAAAAGTGTGTGATAAGCTCGATAAACAACGCTTAAAAACTCTGCATTGAGAATAAATCAGAAACTAAGTTTTTAAGGAACTACGACTATTCCAAAATCATCGAAAAAAAGTCATAATCTTACCACATGATAGTGTGATAAACATCACGTAAAGTATTGGAAATTGGATGGAGATTTTCAATTTAAAGATTTTGATTCACGGCAATGTAATTGCTTTTATCCCAAAACTATAGAACGCAAGGAAAAGATAAAAAATTCCAATGTTGATCAATAAATAAATTCATTTCGGTTAGGAGTCGCCCTCTTTTTTTTCCTAATTTTGGCTATGCTAAGTATATTTTTAAAAACGATTGTTTACCTGTAAAGTAAATCTTTTCGCGCCTTATAGGCCAACATATTAAATTTCTTCATTATGGGAATTACTTGCGAATGCTATTGCAGCTGTTCAAGTGAAACTAAAATATTCACAATTTTTAATAAAAGTCCAGGTAAATAAATAAATCATTTAATGCTACGTCCAAAGCGTGTGAAAAACAAACTGGAACGAAATTATAAATTACCGAAAAAACCACTTAAAATTCATAAGCAATTAGTAATCTTTTGATATACAATGAAATTCTCAATTAAAAATTACAATGTTACGATCGAACCATTATGCCTTCAAGTACAAGTACTCAATAAACAATCGAAATATTGGCAACAATATAACTCAGCGATGATCAACATGACAGAAATTATTGCAAATCAAACCCCAAAAAAAAAATGATTTCTTTTCTTCTCCTCTGCATATGATTAATGATTATTCATCTACATATAGGATATGTTGTATTCACCTGTTGCTCTCAACATTGTCTGCAACATCTTCAAAGAGATGAACGCAATAACGGCAAGAAGAAACATATGCAACATTGCATCATGCATACAAATCTACATTAAACGTACAACCACAATAAAACTTTTGATTAAAAAAATAAAATCAATTCGCAGACCCATTCCCAACCGGCTCTTTTATATAAGAAATAAAACTTGTTTCTCTAAAGCCACAAAAGGACTCTGCACTTGCCACCAAAATTGAAAAGAAAAATGTCCCACAAAAATTGATGACAAACAAGTCATGGACCTAATAAAGCAACGAAAATGTGAACGACGATCGCAAAGTGTCCGTGCATTAATAGTTAGCCTAAATGGTCGGTTAGTCATTGCGTACATAACGTTTACGAACACCGCCATTTCAAACAGGGCCCACACTTGCGATTATTTGTTTGTACGCGAAACAAAGAAAAAAAATTAATTCTCATGATGTAAACAAGTCCATAATAAGCCACACTTTCGCAGGCAGTGCTTTAATAACAAGCTCAACTTGAACTGTATAAGAAGAGGTCGTCTATTTTTATAAAAATAATCCCAAAATAAAAGGAGAAATACTCACGGATTCATTAAGAAATTCTTTTAGAAAATTTTAACGAACATTTTTGATTTCCTTAAAACACTCAACAGAAGAAACTTGAATAAATCTTATGAGGCATGACCGATCACAATCATACTGTACTGAAGAAATATTGAAATTTTTAATGGAAGAGTATTACAGACTTTGAAAATTATTTCAAAATTTTTAAATCACTCGAATCTAAATGAACTGTGAAAGTAGTAGAGATCTCCTATTTCACGATCTCGAATAATCACCCCACCGAGAGGACATTTCGCAATGTATTAATAACTTCGAGTCCACTGACAAACACTTTGACGAAACACAAGATCTGCAGCTGTAGGTGACAATGTGCATGAGAAAGAGAGACAATTGATTTCACCTTCCTCTCAGGATTTGGACCTTTCGAAGAACACAAGTTGGGAAATTTCACGGAGTGACTTTGTCCTGCATCCATACAAAATTGATCCGGCCCAGGAACTGAAGACAAAGACGTGTGTTGGCTGAATCGGCTCTGGAGCAGTGAGCATCGGGACTTAATTTTATTCAAAAAATCCTCTTCAGCATTGAATCCCATTTCTGGAAGAATAGGTATGAGATCCAAGATCGTCTAATGCACCAAAAAAAAGTTCTGTTTGGTGTGAATTCTGGGTTGTGCCACACAGCTCATGTCACATTGGCTATACTGCACAAGCGATTTGAGGATATGGTCATTACACGTGGAGATGATGTGATCTGGCGCCACCGAGGTCGTAAGATTTGGTCACGTTAGACTTTTCAGGGATTTTCTTACGTCGCCGGTGAATGCGAATAAGACACAAACCTCAGCGGCTCTTAAGGTCAACATTACCTATGCCGTAGGTAAAATTCAGTCTAATTTATACGCCAGTCATTGAAAATTGTAGATTTCGGATGTGCTTCACCCAGAGTTTCATAGTTTTGATACATTGCATGAGCAAGACAATGCTTTAACCTATAATACCCACTGACTGTAGAGTACAATGAACTGCAAAAAGTGTTTTTTTTTTTTCAAAAATTGTCACCAATCTACAGTAAAATCTAAAAGAACTTCAATAACAATATAACCCCTTAACTGTCCAAGTTTTATTGCTTACACTGTGATGACATTTTTGTGGAGTTAAACTTTCTTTTACCCAAGGTCCACAACCACTTGTGAAATGCATGAATGGCATGGAATTCTGCAATTTGTTCAGGTATTTCTTCTGCAGCAAATGAATTAAAGTGTTCCGTCCAAAACAATTGAATATCAATAGCCGTCATTATCAGGCTTGAGATAATCATTTAAAGGCATATTATGAGTAATTATGTTTGGTAACCAAAGCAAGTGAGTTAAGTTTACCAAATTACGCCTACATGTGGATAGTGGATGTCGTCTACTTGACTGGGTGGTCTTTATGAAATCCCCTAATTTTGTAAACAATTTCCTGCTGATCAAATACTCATCAATGTCAGGTTCTGTTAGAGATTTCCTTGTACTTTTAATCGCTTCTTTTCGAATTAGTATTCAGTACAACGAACTGTTAAATGGTAAAACAAAACAATTTCCAACGGGATTGAAAAAAACAACTCTCTGAACACTCTGTCTGCCAATTTGACAGAGTCGTATGCAACAGGTTCTTGCAACAAATTCTTGCATCTTTTTATTCCTCACTTTTAGTCTTTCGGTTTTTGTTGTCTTGTTGTTGTCTGGCTTTGCAAATGCGTTTAAAGGCTTTAAAATATTTCTGTGTTGAGAACAAGAATTCATGTACTCTTAGCTGTCGTTACAATATGGTCAACTAAGCGAAGAGGGAAATTATAAAGGAGGGAAAAACAGAATTGAAAAGAGTTTTTTCTAGAATCTTGCCATTTCGCAGCATTATCGCACAATCGGTTACATATTACATCAACTGTAGACCACGTGGAAGACCAGTAGTGGAAAATATTTCTTCTAAAGCGAGTTCTAATTCCAACTTTAGTGTAAGCATTCGGTTCCAACCATAATTTCTGAAGTTAAAGGCTAAACTCAAATGGTTTTGGGAATTGTTTTCAGAAATTGGCTGGGAAGTAGTAAATTGGAGTTCGAGAACTAATGGATCATGTGATATATGGGTATTTATGATCTGATCAGAAATAAATATAAATATGGGACACTGTAGGATGCCAGACTTACCTAGTACAAATCGTGGGTCACAGTTCTTAGATCCCAGCAAAGGATAAATATTCAGACTGGCGCATGTGCTTATTGAATATTGACCGAATGGAGATCATGTCCGACAGATTAAAGTACAATTTAATGATGATTATCGTGTTACGGCGGTGCGAATACGAAGAGACAGGTTTTCAGCTCTTAAAAACAGTAGCTGTAGAGCTGTTGGCTCCGGAAGATCAATTATAGACAAAGGCATCTCCATACGTTCCTCAATCCAAAGAAATGGATTTAGTCTGCATACAAAACTTCTGTGATCCGGGTGAACTTATAAATACTAAAAGCAGAGTCTTCTGATATTCCTTGACAATATCAGAAGAAAATATAGGCATACCAGGTCAAAAAGTACTTTCGTCAGCGTATGCAATCATTTAAGCCTGGCTTTTGCAAAATTGTTTTTGCAAATTGAGCATGTGTCAGTCCACAGCGATCTCTATTACTATTAAAAGATTTGTGGTCTCGGTAGGTATTTTAATTTTGCACTCATGTAGTAAGTAAAACGCGAAAGTGATTGTTTTTTCCGCTAGAAGAACTGAAGTTTATCTGTCGCTAATTAGGCACCGACTAATAGTATTTGGATGACAATCGTTTATCTTCCTCTTTAGAATCTCAATTTTCCTAATCGCCCCTCATTACAAACCCTGTATAATAACACCAAAATTCGAATACAAAATCTAATAATGAAATGAAAATTTAAACAATCGAAAGGCACAACACAAAACAAAAAACTTTGTTTGGAGTTGTTCGCACAAGTAATACATTCTTATCGGTTTGGGTGTGAAACATTCCGTCCAAATATCTCTATGTGTGCTTGTTTCTTTGTCTATGGTGTTGTCTATTGGTCTGCCGACAATACTGTCACTTGTTGCCTTTGTAAGCTTCATTAAATAAAATTTATGGCATTTTTTTTCTCATATGTACTAACGTTAAACGCTTCAATTGTATTTTTCTTTTACAAAACAGCAGGTATTAGTGGCAGGCATTAGGAAAATCGAAAACAGAGAATGTTTCGTTTGTTATTTAATTTTTAAAATTGTTTGATTAAATCTGATAACGAGACAATTTGCAAATTGAAATTATACTCAATTCTGTTATAGGATATGGATGCCAGGTCAGCGTTAATTATACTGAGCAACGTAGAATTGCTTTCGCCATCAGAGTATATTAAATGAAGTGATCGCCTTGAAGGTACAACTTTCAAAAACAAGTTATAATGAAGCAATCAACCGTACTCTTTTGAAGTGTCCGGTCGGTCCGACTAGTTGCTGCAATAATATAATGATCCTGTGTATAAACATCATATTTTTTGCTAAATGTCCCAATAGCCACCAGATTAACAATCCTAATTTGATTCTGGGCAACTTTCTCTATTAAACGTATAGCAGAAAACTTTATTTTGTTGACTTTAGAAATATTCTGAAGGCTAGTACAGCACAGTCTCAAAGAAACATTTCTAGATGCGTACCAACTACAATCCTAAGAGAAATGTAGTTCATAATTGTATACTACAGTCTGTTACATAAAACAGCTTCGTACCATAAGCGACTATTGACAAAACCAAAGGACTTTTCCGTGATTAATATTAATTTTACCCTTTTAAAGGCATGCACGCTTGTTGTTAAAAACGCAATTATGGATGCCGTCAACGCCGGATGGCCGGCGTTGTATACTCTAAACTTTGTAAACTCTAGGGCAGTACGCTCAGGATGATTGTTCAGACATTAATGGACATTGGATTGTAGACACTTCTGCAGTAGCTGGTGGGGTAAAGAAAATGATGAAATTATTTTTCATCTATTGGGAGGATAAAATTAACCTCGACCTCTACTATATAGGCGTTTTGAATGATTTGTTTGTAAAGGACATTAGGAGCCCAAGCCGCGTAATCAAAAGCTCCGAATGTTTCGGGAACTATAGCCAAATAGATAACTATGGTATCGCAATGTATTTTATGTGGCCTAAGTGTGTCTGTCCCAACATTTAATGGTGGATGGCCACTTCTACCTAACTTCCTAACTCTCTTGAAGTTGCCGTAGTCTAGTAGGTAGTGTGTTGGCTTATTAGACGCAAAAGCCTGGGTTCGAGCCCCAGGCCAGGCATCAAAAGACAAAATACAAAAAGTATTTTTTCGGCGATTTCAGTAGATTTCTGGCAAAAACTCTGAGAGTAAATAAAAATTTCCATGAAAAGTTTCTCAATAAATAAAAAATCTGTCGTTCGGAGTCGACTTTAAACTGTAGGTCCCACCACTCATGTATAAAATTAACACACACAACATAAGTGGTGTGAGAAACTAGGACGTTGTACAATGGGTCAATTCGACCTCCGGGTACTGTACTTGTCTTAATTGACAAGTACACGTCCTCTAACCTAACCTAACCTAACCTAACTCTCTTTGTGCGCCCTCAACGAAATTCATCACTTATATGCTATTGAAATTGATGGTTATTTGATGCCTTACGAGAACACGAGGTTCTCTTTTTTTTATTAAGTTCTCGAATCGTGAGGTAGTCCATTATCAAAGTCTTTCAAATGTAATCTATGTGAAGCGACTTGTTCAAAGCAAGGAACTTCCTGTTATTTATTATTGCACTGACAGCTACGAAGCAGGTTCTAGATTATAATTATCCTACACTGGTTAAAATATCCAAACTGAACGTTATACGCCGTATTACAAGTGGCATCACATGTACGACAGTGGGTCACAGTCTTCATACCAGAAAAAGAAAAAATATAGCACGGGACCTGTAGTTAAAATAATTTGAACGTGTCTCATGTTTCACTCACAATATTTAAAATATTTTTTGTTTAGATTTATCGAATCCATGTGCATTAGCTTCTGGAAAATATTACCACCTGCCTCTACCTCTATTCACTGTATTTTACCCAACAAATTATGTCAATAATAATGTGCACATAGCGAAAATCAGGTTCATTTCATTTAATTTGCTGTCGTTTATCATGTATTTTATTTTCCTTTTTACAATCTTAAACTAGAATGGAAAAATTAATTGAAATTCATATTTAATAACCTTAATTTTGTGCTACTGTGTAGTAAGTGGTTTACACAACTGGTAGTTAAAAGCTTAAGATGTTCTAAAGATCATTATTAAGATCAATCAAAATATTTTGAAATTTTTTCACACCATAATTACATTTTGTTTCTTTTTTTTTTAATAAAATAAACGATAAAGAAAAACTAATTTAATTTAATGTTCGTTTTTAAATCGATCAGTAACTCCCCAGCAGGAGTTTTAAGCATGACGTTAATAATATTTAACACCTTTTGATGTCCAAACTATTGTGGGGCACAGTGGTTCTAAATGAAAAAAAAATTTAATGAAATAATTGGACATAATCATTTTTATCCAATAAGAGAAAAAAAATGATACACGATTTAGTAGCGTTGTTGATGGACCCAGACTTGAATAAATTAATACATGTATGTATGTATTCATGGCTGCTATAAAAAAAGAGTGAAGACCATGACATTTGGATTCTGTGGCGATGGAAAGACTCCAATTGAACTAAGTGAACCACATACAGTTACGAAATCTGTTAATTTGAAAAATTTAGTTCAAGCGATAACGAAGTCAACAGCTCATCTCTCTGTGGTATGCTATCGCGTCCTTCAACAAGGATTTTGCAAATCACAATGAACGGATATATATGATTCAACAATAGGTACAAATAATTAAATTGTTTTATCAAACGCTTCTCTCACGTAACGACATGCGCATCCAACACGATGGCGCTTCATGTCATACAGCTTCGATAAGATAAGCTGCATGAGCGATTTGAGGTTACATTCACCTCACGTGGAGGTGGACCTATGATCTATTATATGAAAAATTTTACGATTGCTACAAAAAATCTCTCATCACTCTTAAGCACAAGCTGCAATGAGTGACAATTCTCAAACCACTTATATTGTTTGTATTAATATTATACATGAGTGGCGGGACCTACAGTTTAAAGGCAACTCTGAACGACAGATTTTTAGAGAAAGTTTTCATGGCAATTTTATTTACTCTCAGAGTTTTTGCCAGAAATCTGTTGGAGTACGTCGCCGTAGAACTATTTTCTCGTATTTCGTTTCATTGGAGATGTCTGACCTGACGTTTGTACCATGGTCTCAAGTCTAATAAGCCAACACACTGTCTACTAGACTACGACCATTTCAATCATATGCAGTCTTTAATTACGGGCTTTGACTAATTAATACACTACAACCCTTATATTGACCTTGATGACCAGTTCATTAACACACTCATTCCCAATAGAGGTCACCATAAACGTTAGTTATCAAATGTTTGTTCTGTGTCCTTTCCTACTTTCCTCTGCACAGTTAGCAATGGCCTTCTGAAGAATCATTAAGTGTTTTTTTTTAAAGATACAGAGTTTATCAGCGGTTTTGCATGATTTGGACTAGGGTCTCGTGATCAATATGACTTAGCAGCAAATTTGTTCTAGTAAGCTTGAGCTTAATTGTTCAGGGATAACCTAGCATAAGCCAATTATTTTACAAACGATGCATTGTGCCGTTCCTTATTTTTTTATGATATTAATTTGGATCCACTGTATAATACAAAAATCTTATGATACTTCTGGGCCCACGGTTTAATTAATCATCATGTAGTATTTTTTCCTTATTTTTGTTTTTCTTTTCATTCCTGTGAATATACGCCGTGTTAGGCACTCAATTAATTTAAGAAGCGTTATAATGATGGCACTTTAGCAGCGAAAAGTCTAGAGGTGAAAATCATTTATCAAAATACAAAACGAAAACAAAGCACAACAAAACAAAGAGCAAATAAAGGGTAAACCAAAAAAGAAAAAGAAAAATGAATTGAAGAGACCACAAAGAGAATCACTTAAGAATACGGAAGTGAACCTGAGGAATTATTATGCAACAGGCAAATTTCAGGCTGTTTAAATGCCAGTTTATCAGGAAAGCTCTATAATTGGGGCATAATTGATTCACAGTTTATTTATGTGAACAATTTAAGCACAACAAAAAGTTTTTCTTTCATAATTTTAAACATCCTGAATGAAATTCATGTACATATGTATGTATGATGGGGCACACTCTATGTGAAAAACACTACTTCTTTAACACTTTGAAAAATTGCTCTTGACAGCTGCACGCAACACAACAATATTCTCAAGGAAATTTCTGTGGTTCATTTTGTTTTTGTCTTCTCGTTTTTGTGCATTTTTTTCTACGTTTTGTCTAAAGGAAGTGGTCGACACATGTAACATTTGTTAAGAAGGACTGTTTAGTGTAAAAAGGCAAAATAAACAGGTGGGGTTGAGTGGATTGGTCGTTCAGTTTGTCTTATAGACAAATAATGAACTTGTCTGTTGAGATTTCAATGTTATTTTTAAACAAAAAACTGGCTTTTGTTTGAGTAATTTTGAGTTGCTTTTGTCTTTGTTTTTGTTTATGCAAAAATTATTACCAAGAAAACAGTTGACTACTTTGAAAATGGCCATTATCGTTACACTCGTAATTTACCCTCAACTGTAATTCGCATGAATTTATACGCTTTGCAACATTGAAATATTACAACGAATTAATATTTTTAAAACAAATTGTTCAAATACTCTGGACAAATAAAATAATTGAGAGATTTAATTAAGTGTGGAAGCCATTATCACTTATTTGACATATTAAAGACTTTGGAGGACAGTTTAAAGTTTAATTATTTAACCATGACTAAACAATTAGCGACGTATATATATTTATGCATATAAGCCTAGAGTGGTGCTTATAAATCATTGGTTATGCCATGACTACATCTGCGAATTAAATTTGTTTTATCTGCTTTACCATTTGCATTAATCAAGTGTTGTTTTTAATTGAAAAACTATGTTAAAATGTTCGGCTTCAAGGGCGAAACATAGACTGCGTTTGTTTATTATCTCAGAAACAACTGGAAAAAAATGTCTTTCAACGTCTTCCGCCAATTATCAACTATCAAAGTTCGACAGTCTCTGTTTAAAGACCCTATATATACTCGTACCTGGTATATTACAACACACTTTACGTAAGGAGAATATAATTACAATAGCAATGAGGAGTACTAAATCTAGGTATACGTTTGCTTTTAATTAATTGTTGCCACTAATTGTCAAAGTATTTCCATTGCATTTGTTTAAAAAGATATTAAATTTAATAATGGTCCACAATGACTTTTAAAAGTTTAAATGTTAAGTGTTGTAAATTGCTGATAAACAATATCTATTGATCGCTAAGTCCAATACATTTTGTATCAATTAAATTTAAGTGAATTTTATTAACTCGATTAAAGCAGTTTCCACCTACCTGTACAGCGTAAGTTATTATACAATGTTTTTAATTGCTTGTTCTTTAGTTTTTCATTTGCTTCAATTGCGTTTAATAGTTTAACAAGTTAGTTTATAAAGTAAGACAAACTATTTGAAAACGTATAAGAATTCTTTAAGCCGTACATGTGTATTTTTTTTGATAGGGTAGGGCCTATGCTTCTATAATTTTCGTCAGACAACAAATGTCCAATTGAATAAGTAAAACCATAAAATCTAATATTTATTCATGTCCACTTTATTTGATTTTCATTTATTTTTTATTTTTTTATTTTTTTTATTTAAAGCAGTTGTTGTAAACCTAAACTTAGCGTAGGCTTTAGAATCTTTTGAATAAATTAAGTGTGACTTAAAAGACCAGGCAGTGTTAAATTGTGGTAAAACGTTACAGTGTTAACAAAGTTGTTTTGTGGGAAGAACATTGCAGGGGGTTACTGGAAAATGATTTATGAGCCATAAATCATTAGACAATTATTATGGGGAGCATAAAACATAAAATATTCTATCAAAAGATGTAAATTTTAAAATATCCTTTTGGTAGGTTTTTTTAGAAAGACTACTAAACAAATTTACACAAATTCTAATCTAGGAAATCTATGTTTTGAAGGCTCGTTTGATTTGGTATCACTGAAGATATTCAATATGACAAAAAAAAACCCCTCGGATCAGTTAGTACACCTTCCGTCTTAAGGATTAGGAGACTCTTTGATATCCAAATAGAATTTTAAACCTAAAATGAAAGATAGGGAAGCCGCGGATCATTTGATGTACTATGGTAAGCCGTATTAAAACACCTCTAGAGGATAAATCAGTCGCAAATGTCACGCATCGTCATTAGGTGTTTTCAATTGTGAGTTCTCTGGAGTTATCGGGAGTAGATCCAATATCCTATGGATTCATAGGGGACTGATTGTTCTAGTTAGAGGGTAATATTGACGATCTTAAGGTTTACCGTGATAGTAGAATCATAGTCCTAAACAGAAATAAATTAGATATGTAAGGAAAATAGCTAAGCAAATTGAAGGCTGTAGTCTATCATCTTAGCGGATAGCCCAGCCATCGCATCCCTGCCAACCCTAGTGGTTGGTATTCCCTCAATTTCTTCTAATTCACTTCTTTAATATGTGTAACATCTGGTAAAGAAACATCCATAAAGTATTAGGATCTCATGCTTTCAAAAGCTGGACAATGTAATAGCAAGTGTGCATCATTTTAAAGTCATTCGCCGTATCTATGCAATTCAAATGCATCCATATTATCTCACAAGGATCACTCTGATTTAGACTTAAGAGGATCATGGAATTCGCTACATGAGAGTGGATCACGAGTGTAATAATAATTTTTCTTGCTGTGCCGTAGTTTCACAGCATCTGACTCTTTATTCTCTTGTTTTATTACCTGCACTTTGCATATGTTTTCCATGTCTATAATACATTCAGATCTTTACAGCTTTAGGGTCTTTAGAGACAATTTATACTAGTTCAACTTAATCAAGAAGTGAAGGGTACACCTCTAAATGAGGTTACAGAATCCCCTACAGTGAAGATAACGTGGCGGGGACGGGAGGTACCAATCTATCCATGTCCAATTGCTATCTCTAATAAGAGCTTTGTTTTTAATTACAATCACAGTGCGATTGTTTCTAAGTTTCCTACAACAAAATGAAAAATCAATCAGAGTTATTACTCTTTCTCTGTCCGTCCGCATCCAATCCAATTTAAAGGTTAAGCAAATCTAATTTATAATAAATTTATTTCGTTTCAAAGAAATTATTGTTATTAAACACACAAATTACTCGCTTAAATCTAATACTCTTCGTAATACTCATCAAATTATATTAGAATTTAATATTTCCACATACTCCTGTGGAAATCAATTTTCTTGTAAATTTCTACCGCCACTTGAAATTATATTTTCGATATCCTCGAGCTTTAAAACGTTTAAAAATTCATAAAAGCGAACGCTTTGATGCTTATCTTGTGATCATGATCAGCAGAAAAATTATAGACCAGCGCCAATGCTATTCCTTTGCGGCTACATTTTCGTTTAAAACAATGAAACAGGGAAGCGTTTAAAACATTTTAATACAGAAGAGACGAAATGAAACGTGTCTACGAATTTTCATTTTCGATTTTCTTTTTCTTTTTTTTAGTTTTTGAAATTCTAAATGTTATCGAAATATAACAGGGAAATATAGAAGAATGAACACATTTTGCTCTTCTTTTCTTTTCTTTTTTTTTTGGTGGAAATCATAACGTGTGCTTATATGGTAAGTTTTTGTAACGTGAGGGCAAGTTTTCTTTGATTTTATTTTGGTTTTTATTTCTGTATGTGCAAGGAATGGAAAACTGAAAACATTAGTGAAAATAGTTGCTTTCAAATAACAGTGGTAGTAGTGCATTTAAATTGCACAATGGATTGAAAAAACCTTAAAGAGAAGCTAACAGAAGATATATGTACATACATATGTATAAATTCTTCCACATTACATATATATATTCTTCGACGTGGGATAGCCAGGCCGTTCCGGAGAATTAGAGATTTAAAAAGAGACAGTCGCGTACTGTACTTCGCGTCAAGTGAATGTGAGGGACTCATAGATTTTTACCATTTGTGTATGAAATTTCTTTCTTTCATTATCTCCTCAAATCACTCAGTGGTCTAATGTCAATGGCTGTCAAAAACAAATGAATGACGCAAATGTTTTTAATTTGACAGACAGTGTTCTCCTTTCTTCTAAGAGAAGGGAAATTCTAAAAGTCATGGATGTTTAGCTTCATCGTTGTAACATTAATGACTGATATTGTACAGATTTAGATCGTGGACCTTATTTTCAAGTAACAGAATAAAGAACTGGCCGACTGTTCAGTCTACAGCAAACGCACAAGGGGTAGATACACCTAGAAAAAATATGATTTATGACTTGAGTCTAAATACGCTTGTCTTAGGTCACAATGTATACAGCCTACGAATTTTAATACGGTGTAATTAATAGGAAGTATGTTTCTTTGGATTATGGCTCTCATTGAAGTGATTACCGAATCTTCAGTTTCTATAATTTTAAAATTGTGCTACTGCTTTAATTCTTTACTATCCCATAGTGCAGAGGAACAAATGAAATTGTTTCACTTGGTAATCCATAAACACGTGCAACAATTTAAGGTAATCAAGGAGTCTGTGTTGAAGTCAACATTTTTCTTAAATTGTATTGTTTTCCACGTACGTTTTCATGTTACAAACTGAGGGAGTATTAAAGGCCTGACGAAGATGTAAAAGTGTTGTATTCCCTCCTTTTGATATTTCTTAATAAGCGGTTGTGGTGGTGGTGGCGGTGATGGTATAATGCTTACACTAAATGGTGTATATGGGAGGAGTAAATGAGTTGGTTACACTAGCAACGAATGTGATTCTATGAAAATGAAGCACAAATTCTATAGGAATTTAAGTAATTAGTTTGGTTGTATAGAAGTCATCGCAGTGAGGCCTCAGTTCAAGTCCACCGGAACGTAATGTCAGAAAATATATCTTCGGCGACTTCCGGGATAGCTAGGTCGTAGTCCTGATTGAGGAATTATAATGACCAATTATAGTATGTATGTATGTGTATAGAAAATGTTTAAGCAATCTAATGAACAGTACTGCAACCAAAGAGGAAAAACAATCTGTATTGAACCTGCAAACTAAATGAAAGAACTTAAATTATTTGTCATTGTATTAAGCTTTCACCAGTGTAAACGATTTCTGTGTTTTTGCAAGCATTTGTGTTGGCATTCATTACCTTGTAATTCATTGACTTACGAAAATCTAACAATTTACTCATAGTCTGAGATTGTCTTAAAAAGGCATTCATTTAGTATTACAAAGCCAGCATTGAAACCCTTTTATCGCTTCGTTTATACTATATTAGGAAAGTACAGTTGGACGATGAGATTATTGCTAAAGAATAAAATTGCATTCTAAAGATACAAATTAAATACGTAATGGAACATATATGAGTGTTATTAGTGGTGTATGGACGTTAAATACTGAAAAGTATTCCTCGATGGGCATCCAGGTAAAACAAGAGAATTGAGTTCTTAGGACATCTCTAACCTATGTTTTCTCAACTTCAATTGAATTAAACTTCAAATGGTAAAATGAAAAGTTTTATAAACTGTTTAAATATTATTTTAATATTCCAATTTGTTTTAAAGATTATTCGGTCAAATCTCTCAGGAAATTTGGATCCATAGGGATAACAGTTCAGGTTTCTTTAGAAAGCCTAGACTGCCACAGCATAGCCTTCACCACCCCTTTGATACAATTTTCTTAATCAACTTTTTCCAGTGAATGTAAAAGATACGTCATCTGTTGTAAAGCCCATCTTTTAAAGTTTATGCACTTAATAAAATAATTAAATTTCACATGTTTTAACTACTAACTGTACTTATACTTCTTTGCCTCCACTGTAACTGTTAAGCTTTTTCAACAGGTACATAGTTTCAATGTTTAACCTCATGTTCACGATTTTTGCTTCGTTTTCTCTATCTTTCTTACTATAATTGCTGTCGACAACGAAGCTTTGTTAAAAAATAAAAAAATTTAAAAATTTTTTCGTAGTAAAATAAATCAATAGTTTTTAAATTATTACCCAAGATGTTAGCTTTTACTTTTACATCGCAATTATAGTGCTTAGCAGACGACAGTAGATTTGTGTGGTAATAAACCAACTAAGCATTCAGTTTACATTTACACAACATTACTGGTGGGATACACACGACGGTAGGCGCCTCTGAGATTTTATATTTCATGGATTGTTCAAAAGATTAGTAAGCCTTTTAAATACCTATTCTTTTAAATTTATTTCTTAACATTAATATCGACTTACAGCGCAATATTATTATTAATCGAGGGCAATTTATTTTTTCATAACGTATTTATAACACTTCAGTAGGGCCCTATAGCGAGACTAAAGATTCACGTTATCGACATCAGACATCTCCAAAAAAAAAAAAGAAATATAAAACAATAAACATTTCTTTGGCGACTTCCTCTCAGCAGATTTCTGGCAAAAACACTGAATCTGCCATGAAAAGTTTTCCAAAAGTCTGTCGTACGGAGACGACTTTAAAACTGTAGGTCCCGCCACTCATGGATAAAATAACGCAGACAATATAGGTGGTATCGGAAGCTAGGTTGTAATCCTGACTTAGAGTTTAATGGTCAATTACGTAACTCGTTAACATAGAGTTAAATATCCAACATCTCACTTAAATTTGTTGAATCACGCGGTTAGCTCAACAAATATAAAATTTGATTTGAGCTTAAATTAGGTTGTATCTGTATGCGCAGAAGTTAGAAATCTTTTGAAAGAGCTTTAGATTCAATCATATTTATTGAATCGTCCAAAAGGGGCTTTCATCGCCATAATTGTCCGGCAGGGCTATTCGCAATGTGATGAATAAACTAGAGGGCAAAGGTTCAAGAAATGATCGACTAATACCTGTACGTGTTCGTGAGAGTGTGTGGTCGCTCACAGGAACTCTGTCTTTTGAATACCACAACTTGGCGAATTTTGTGTAATGACTTTGGCCTGCACCCGTTCAAATTCAACTAAAACAGAAACTGAAACGCATACAGACAACGACGTGTAATGGGTTGAATGGGCTTTGGATCAGTTGGAAAAATGATCATCAGCAATGAGGCCTATTTCTGGATGAATAGGTACGTCAACAAACAAAATTGTCGAATTTGGGACGATGCCAATCCACTTGAGATCCGAGAACGCCCAGAGTCATGGAATATTGGTTATTTCGGATACACACTACCCAGAGAAGCTGCAGCAAACATTTGAACGATGTTGTACTCCACAGCAATTGGTCTTACTGACGAATAAAAAATTTCGCTGATATCTTACACACACTTTGTTTTCTTTTAATTTAAAAACTAACACATAATAAAACACACGATATTAAGAATAATACGGCAAAAAAAGTCAATATTTAAACGTTTATGAGAGTAAATATAATGGCTACTGATAGTCATGAAAACAGACGTAAGGGAAACTAGTTTCTAACAATTGCTCAAATAAAATAGAAAAAATATTTAACTTTTTTTTAAGGACATATACTTTTTGCCATGACTGTATGAAATGGCAGCGAAGAAATTGTTCTATAATTATTTGTTTAGCTTCTGGTAAATGTAATTGTAGGTCATCATCTAGAAATATTAACGCTGCATTACATTGCGAAATCATGCAAAAATTTACGCAGAAATTAAAGAAGAAAACAAAACTTGATAAAATTGAAATAAGAAAACTTCAATACTAAACGTTAATGAATGAATGAATGAATGAAAAGACAAACAAAAACCGACAACAAAAATAGAATAAAAATTTAGTTACGATCTGTGGTTCATTCTACTTTATTTTTTGTCTTTTGTTGACAGCATTTTGAATGCTGGTGTTTGTTGGTTTTGTTGTTTTTTTTTTTTCTGTGTGATGGAATAATTTTGCATGAAACCTGAAATTAAATTTAATTTGTAGAGAGACAACCATCGCACATGAACCATGCAATTCATTTCGTTTTTTTATTTTACAAAATAATTGTAGTACGAAATATTTCCAATAAAGTTTTCCCTGCAGTTAAAAAATTGAATTAAAAACTTTTAATTTCTGGTTTGGCGGGAAAAATAATGCGAAATATTTAACCAAAGCCTTGCTGTACAGGTTGCCATTTTTGTTGAAAATATGTGGCACTGAATATAATGACGTGTCACCAAAACATTTTTTAATAGCGCGTTTGTAATTAATTTCAAACTGAAATTCCATTAAAGTGGATATTTTATAAGAAACCAGTCGTCCTAATATATGTAATAATCAATTGCCATTAAAAATATATTTTAAGGCACCCTATAGAAGACGATAGTTACGTTGCGATCCTTTATCGATTGATTAAAGCTGATTCTGGCATTGTGTAGCATAAGTAATTTATACTCCCGAAACGTGATCCACATAAGAAATTGTCTACGATCTCTGAGTGAAGAATTTAAAGAGGAAAAATTGTGAAAGTTTTTTTGATGCAAAAGGCGAAAAACTCTTAATAATTATTCTTGAATATTAAAAATTAAATTTAAATAATTTTGTGGTAGCACAAGCAGGGAAGATTTTTAATGTTCAATCTGATTTCTTTTAATTTAGAATGGTTTTTAAAAAATTTCACTTCGATGCATTTCGTTGGCATCACACAAGCATCAATATTTCGTTCTGTTGAAATCACATGTCGCTGACGTCCAAGGAATCAAATGCAGACAAAATAAAAATTTTAATCATCTACCAGTAATGCTCGCCTTTGACAGTGATGGTCCAACTAACGTCGTTCTGCAAAACAGATGGACCGATGACGTCGGCAGTTTACAATCCATACCCATACCAAACAGTGAATTTTTCGAGATGCATTGAATACCATGTGGATTGATATCATTCCGAAATTGGCCTAATTATAAATTATAATCAGTTGCAAACTGATCCAGAGTCCATTAGGCAAACACCTGTCGTTGTCTATGAGGTCTGCGAAAGGCTGGCAACAAGGAGGTCTTTGTGGAAAAACCTCTTATACGGACCCTAAAGCAATTCATTATTAATTTTCCATACTTTGCTGCTCATAATTTCCATGGAACTTGGTATAGCGCTTACAATTAAAACCCCATGAAAAAGAAAACAAGTTGGGAACAACTTGCACAATAAATCTCTTGAAACGATACTCTCACATGAAGCAAAAACATTTGCAACTGTTTGAGCAGTTACAAGAGATTTGCACAAATCATGTGATGGAGTGAAGGCATTGGAAAAAAATTTAAAAAAATAAAATATCCGTGACTTGTAAGGCCAAAAGAGTGTGGCAAACGCCAACCAAATGGGGGCAGAAAAATTATATGGATTTGGATGGGTATTCATTAATCATAATTAAAAATGTATTCGTTTGGCGCTGAAGATTTGTTTCTTTCAGCATCTCTCTACCTACACCCATGTGCTTACGTTTGCATGCAGTGCCTGTGGCAAACACAATTGCAATCAAGAAATAAAAACTAAAAAAAAACAGTGAAAGTTTAAATGAATTGAAAATCTTAACGAAATGCATATACAAGTATGTTAATCAATAGGCAACACCACAGTGTATATATGTATATATGTATGTATTTGACAAATTGAATTACTGAAAATATTATTCCCGCTATTTGTCTTGCAGTTAGTCGGCATTCAGATGTGTCAAACAGTAGCTGATGTGATGACAATTAAATTTAAAAGCTGAATAAAGAAGAGGCGCACAGAAAAGCTGAAATAGAGTTTACAGTTGTAATTCCATCCGCACACGTGTATTAGACCATATCTTGAGAGGGGTAAGTTTAAATATGAATGTTCGTTTCTTTAATGAATCGGTTACCTTTACACGCTCTGTAAGCAGACATAACCTGGAGCCATTTTATGCTAGAGTGACTAAACTAAACTAAAGGAAGACAATCTTCTAGAAGATCTTAGAAGAGAGTGGGAAGGATAAATAACGCAAATAATTCATACAAAATTACAATTCTTTTGCAAAGCAACCAAAACTTTATGGCATGTTAGCTGTACTTCTAGGTAATATTTGTAATACAGGGTTAGAGCAATCGATATATCAGTTTCCTCAAGTACAGCACAATGTCAGGGCAATACAAGTTAGTAGAGTTGCGTTGAGAAATCACTTCTCACTAGAAAACTTAATACGTTCCAGTGTGATTAGTCACTAACAATCGATTTTGACCGCTGTTAAGTTTGTATAAATTTTTGGTTAAGGGGACAAAGCTTGACGAACGATATATAGCCTCAATGAACTGAAGTTTTGCTTGTCATAACGTGTTAAAAATACCGCGTCATAAAAAGATTTTTCTCTCTAAAGAAGCATTCTTCTTGACATTTTCCGAATTATTTTAAAATGATGTTCGAATTAAAGGCCCACTCCTAAAGAACTCTCCTTAAAATTACCACAACTTTATTAAAATGTTTATGAATGATACTTTGTCTTCTCGTTTTTGTGTTTCTTTTTTTTTTGTCTTAATCGTTGTCATACAAAGAAGATGGTTTCACAAATGAAATCCAATTGTTTTGATGACAAAAAAAAAAAAAAAATCAATAATATTTTGGGTCTTACGATTGCAATACAATTGTTACTGTTGCCTTGAGTCAAAAGCAAACAGACGGTCAGGCTAACTGACACTCTCCTCTAAAGGAAGAAAAAAAAAAGACAAACCGATATCCCGCTGTTACTGTAAATGATTTTGCATTTTAATTTGAATTTTTTTTTTGTTTATCTTCTGCAATTGCAGGCCATTGTTTTTACATTTAAACCCTGTATTTATGGAGGTTAGCCACCAGTATGTCAGTAACTCAAGAGTGTGGGTCTGTGGATTTGTTTTCTGTGCAGCCAAAACAAAAAAGGTGTCACATTATGTCATACGGTAACATGCAGTTTAAGACCATGAAATCGTGTTAAACAATTGAATATTTAAGCCAAAACAACCGAAACAATCTGCATCTCCTTCCTCTTTTTTTTTTTGTTTTTTTGTTTGTCCTCTGTCAACATTGAAAAGCTTTTAAATGGCCAGAGACGGCATTCGTTACACAAGGCAGAAATACATCAGCAAAGATTGGGAGTGTGAAAGAGCTGAAGTTTAAGTCAAGCCTTTTTAAAAGTTGGCTTATCTCCTAAATAGATTTTAATTTGTAAAGACTAAGGAATATATTTAACCAGGGATGGTCTCCTAAGATCAGTTATTTAAGAGGATAAATGTCAACATATGTTTACTTAAATTTATTAAAGAATTTAAAAAACACTTTAAATAAAAGAAAACTCTTGACTGCCTCAACTTTTTTTTTGTATCCCTTACCCTTTATGGTCAGTTTACAGCAACTACGATGATAACTACAACAACAGAAATATTTTTAATGAAATGCACAACAGAACACAGACATAATTTCATACGTTCAGCGCCAAATTGACAGCTGAACATATTGGGGTAGCCACTGTTGAGTGCTAGTGACATGACGTGTGTATTGTCAGACAGTTAAACAACTACATTAAGACAGAAAAACAAAAAAAAAAAAAAAAAAACAGCTCGTATTCATGAGACGGAGAGATGGATGATGGAGAGGGCAGATGAGTAAAATATTAAAAAAAAAATCTGAGTACCAGTGGTTCACCCACATTCCAAGATCGTTCGATACACAACTGACATTTCAATTTGCACGTGTATGAGTATAGAAGTGAATAAAGCAGCATCGCCCTTGGGTATCGAGAATTAATGAATTTTTAGTGAAGAATCAAGTTTAGTTTTTGCCGTACTTCGCTAGGACCATGCCTAATGCATAAAATGCCCGGGTGATTGCCGTGCCAGACATGAACTGCATGAACTGCATATAAAAGTGCTGCATAGGATAAATCTTCAAATTTCGCATTCATATTAAGATTCAAAAGAAGCTGAATTCCATGAATTTCTTGTCACTCTGGTAGTCATGGTTATTATGAAAGTCTATACTTCATCAATTCCTGACAATCAAACTGATTATGAAAGCACTCTCGCATTTCATTTGTACATATCTATTCTTGGCTAAATACAGTCGTTCGTATTTTCTCATATATAGATATTCAGTACTAACATTGATCGAGCCAAGTAATGAAATTTTGGATGGAGGTACATTGATCTATGAGTGGGCACATGAGCAAACAAAATCGTCGAATTTGGGATGATATCAATCCATATGAGATCTAAGAGCGTCCAAGATATCTCGAAAAAATCACTGTTCCGTGGGGATTTTGCGCTGACGGCTACTTACTCGTTCAAAGGTCGGTGGTTTGTCTAGCTACCAAGTGACTGAGATTTTTAAAAAGGCAAATCCTCCTTCAGATAAGCGGAAGAAGCTCCATTGGAATGATAGAAATATGAAAAGAATGTGGCCAAAAGTCACTGAAAGATATATTCTTTTTGTATTCCGTTTGTTCAAGGTGTCTGAGGTGGGATTTGAACCACGGACTCGAGACTGATAAGCCAACACTCTACCTACTAGACTACGGCAAGTGAGTTTAACGTAAACAATTCTCAAAATATGATTCATGGGTTTGTAAAAGTTTAAAGAACTCCCATGAACCACCCAACACACATAGTAGGAAAGACAATCAGCGTCACTTGTTCAGAAAGAGTAAGGCACACCACTACCTCATAATACATTTGCAGAGCGTCCAACAACCTGTTACAGCAGCTTTCAGTAGAGCAATCATCTGCTTGATTTCATTGAAATTGAAACTAAACAAAGGCCTATAAAGAGCAGAGGCAGATATGTTGTGAGAGCCAAGAAAATTGCTATTTTTCGCTGTAATGCCCAACAGAAAAAAATCTCTAAACTGTGGTGCTGCTGCTGTTTCTATCATTCTGTTCAAATATTGATTATTTTAAAATTGTTTTTGCAACTGAGTTCCCTTTCCTTAAGTTGATTAATATTTTTCCTCATCATGCAACAAGCATTTCATTAATTTTGTTGTTGTTTTAAGTTGCCTGTAAAATCTTGTTGCTGTTTTAATTGAAGGTGGCAGAAACAGGCCGATCAGCATTTAAAATTAAAAATTGCTGTTGCGAGTATTTTTTTCTTTTGATTTTTTTTTTGTTTGAAGGCCACATCCTTTGATGATGGACGACCGGTCGGTTAGTTTGTATCTGATTAAAAATTTTTTACGGTAATTTGAATGTTAATTTTTTTTTTAATTACATTTTAACATGCTCGCTTAGCAGCTACAACAACTTTAATGTTTGAACAATAATTTGTCATCATACACGATAGGTGATGTTTTTTAATTTTTTTTTTGTTTTCTTTTTTTTTGCAGTTTTTTTTTCTGTGCTGCTTAAAAGGAAATGAATCTTACCGAAATTCAATTGGTGCCAGGTGAATTGGTTTTAAGTACATACCTGAAATAAAATGAAAAAAATAACATGAATAATTTAAAAAAATTCATTTATAAAGAATTTTAATTGAATATTAATTTCATAAGACAACCGATGAATTTATGACAGCATAAATCAAATTGTGAAATCAAAATGAAATTCTTAAATACTATTAAAAAAATATAATTCGTACAAACAGAAGGATATAAAGTTAATTGACCTGAATTATGATTCATTACTACTTAAAATTTATGTATGCTTCTGACAATAATCTGACAAAGAGTGTCATATTGCCCAAAGCAATATCATATCAATAGCTTTGGCAAAATCTAAGCTCACTTAGGCAGCCCGTTGTGATATCATATGAAATGATGCCCTACAGCTAACTGACAGTCATTGACGCAGTAATATTTAAGGGATTATATAGCATAGTCAAAGTAAAGTCGTCGTAGTCTAGTGGGTAGTGTGTTGGCTTATTAGACGTTAGGCCACGGTTCAAACCCTAGATCAGATATCTCAGAGATCTCATTTCATCATCCTGGACTATATGACATGATGTTTTCTTTACTAATGAATATATGTGTCTGTTTCTGCTCCTCTATTCGTTGTAGCTATACTGCTTAGATATTGTATTCCATTCTTGGGCTTTACATTATAATAACCAAACTTGTAATGAATAAACGTGCTGCTTAGACAGGGAAATGTACGCTAAGTACGGGAAGAATATCATCGATCAAAATACCATATGTGAGTTTAGAAAAGCTCGTTTCCAATATAACAAACAAAAAATTAAGTTTTGTATTCTGCGGAGCATCGTAACCACGTCTGAAGATGTTTCAAATCGCATTATTACAACTTATCTCATGCACCCACATAAAAACAGAAATTTTTAATTCATGCGAGAAATTCCCCTATTGATGCGAATTGTGAGATATGCCTACCAAAGACATGAATGCCTTCTGGATGATCTGGACATACTTCTCATGTCTTAATGATTAGAAAAACGATGCAAGTGTTCACTTTTTGAATAGCTCTCGTGAAAACACAAGGCTATCAAAGAAGGTTTCTTACTGAAGGCAATGTCTAATACTGAAGGCAATGTCTAGATAAACAATGGATTTTTGAAATCAAATTAATGAAAAATGAAAATTTATCTTTAAGCTACCGTTTGAAATTATAGCGGATAAAGTATGTATACGTGTCAGCTATTGAACCGATTTATGGCCAAAAACAAAAAATGAATTGAGGTTGTGCATCTGCGTATATGTTCATGTTCTTTTCCCAAAGGCATCCTTGAGGTTTAAAATTGTTTTTGAAAATTGTTTACATACTACTTTCAATATTGAATTTCTTAAACTTATGATTTTAAAGGGGATGTTGAAATTTTTTACATACGTATACATTTACAATCGTTTTGAAAGGTATTCTCAACTATACTACTCCTCACTACACTTCGCCATTCATCAAAGATTTTCATTTTCTACTTCTTGTTTTTGGGGTCTTTTTTTTGATTATTTTTGTTTCCTACATAATTTTGAATTTCATTTAATAAAAAGAAAAAATCAATTTGCATTGAAAATCAATTTATCGAACGAGCAACCATTGTAGACGGTAGCATAACAAAAAATTGTTGATAAAATTATCAAAAAAAAAGAAAAAAAAATCGTTCATTAAAATTAATGAAGTGATCATGATCGGAAGGTGAGCAAAAACCTCGGGGCTGTCTATAACAAAGTACTACAATGAAGAATAGTAGCAAAAAAAAAAAATAACTCAGGAAGTTGGCGTCAGTCGTGAGTAGACTATTATGACACCCTGCAAGGATTTAATGGCATGAAAAGCTTTTGTAGCAAACTCACTACTAAATGTAACTAAATGCCTTTCAATACAAACATGCTGACTCCCTTGTGGAAAGCCTTGAGAAAGCAAAAAAGTTCACCAGAAATTAGTTCAAATCATCATCATACCTATGGACGTGATTGTAAAGCCCTCAGTTCAGCACAAGCATGTCAATCTCAACTAGCCAATGCTAGAATAAAACATGGGTCCCATCTATCGCTTCAATTGCTCACTATTATCATGAAAAAGTTATCACGCTACAAGGCCAACGAGCTGAATATGTAGATAAATGTAGCTCCCTAGACAGCTCAGTGACATCGAATGATGGCACAGAAACATACAAAAAATGAAGGTTTAATAAAGCGAAAGCAACCAGTATGGGGAGACTCACAAATATCCGTTAATACAGATAACATCGTGCTATAAAGCCCAGGAATGGAGATAACTTAGAGGAGCGGAAACAGACAGAAACTGCAGACTTAGCTAAGCGAAAGTGGAATGAATATCCAAAAGAATAAAAATAAGTTATTCAATGTTCAAGTTGTAATAAAACCTGTTTAGTCATATTTGTATATATATACATACACACATACATACATAATTGATCATTACAACCCTTCAGTAAGGATTACGACCTACTTAGCTTCTTACAACACTTATGCTGCGTGGTGAATTTAGTTTCACGGCAATTTCATTTACTCTCAGAGTCGTTGCCAGAAATTTGCTGAAAGTAAGTTGCCGAAGAAATATATTTTCATATTTCACTTTTTTGGAGATATGGGGTTTGAAACGTGGCCTCACCTCTAAGAAGCCGACACACTACCTACCAGACTAAGGCGAATTCAAAATAAATCTGTTTAGTTTCGAATAAAAAAGAGACAAATGCCTCAAAGTCATAAAAAGTATATTCTGATCCAACACGATCTTCGGATCTAACCAACCTTAGAACTCTTACTACGAAAAAAAACTGTGAAATTACCTGTAGCAATAAGGACACAGGCAATATTACTGAAGATTATATAATTTGGTAGAAACGTTCAACCACTTTTAGAAGGGCATTTAATATCTGCGAAATTCAAGCAGACATCGCTAAAATAAGCAGAGACTGTACAGTGTTGACAAGACTATCACTCATAGCGTAAAGCTACAGTGTGGGCATGTAGAAAAATGTTGAGAAAGTAAATATTTCAAGTTCTAGGTTACAAGGCTAATCAATTCATTCTTTCTTTGTTTTATCTTCTGAGTCCATAGCCTTCAAATACAAGACTAGCATAGAATGTAGGGCACCAGAAATGAAAAATTAATGAAGCTCGAATGTCAGAAAAGACGCACATAGACACAACCAGTTGATTACATACACACACTCTCATAAATTGATGTTTATGGAGTTGTCGTAGATATGGTTGACAGATCTTTTGATTTCAATAAATTTCTAAGAATTTCGAAAACTGAATTTTGAAAAAAAAAATTTGTTTTCTTTGTTTTAATTACACTTTTGTCTTCCGCCTATTCTACGTACTTTGTGTGAATATTTTCTTTATTTCATTACGATCAAAATCTACAGACGGTCTAATACAAAAAAAAAGACACAAAAAATGACGAAAAGCATCGACATCGCGAACTCCAACAAGTAAATGAAAGGCAAGAAACAATAGAGTCTGCCACCGGTTTAGCAACAACTACAGCATCCACTACAATTAAGAAATTTTTGAATTGCATAGGGTATGCATACGAAATACAATTTATTTCGAATCCATGGGAAATCACATAGGAAACTATGGAGAAGGAAAACAGGGTGTGGACAAGTTAAAATGGACAGGTGTTTGAAAATATTTGAAACTTGGGTGATATTCGGACAGTTACTGTCAGTATGAAGATTTACACAAATCTCTTCTCTTGTGCAGGAAAAGTTAAGAAAAAAAAAAAGTAATGGAAAATTAATCTTCTTTCCGAAAATGGGTAATGCGTAGCTACGGAGGTTTACAATTGAGCGAGCGAGCGAGTGAAATTTTTTCTTCGTTTTTATGGCCATTTAAATGTTCGTCACGGCTTCTCTGGGAGGAGTACATATGAAATATCCAACTTTCAATGACACTGGGACATAAATTAGCATAATTTTGATGGACCGCTTGGCACCGGCGATTTAAGTAAACCACATAAGATACAGCCTATCGTAGTCAAATCACACATTCCCGGTGGCCAGTTCACATCATCCACGTAGATGGCGATGCCCTCAAATCGTTCGAATAAATATGCAATGTTACATGAGCTGTGCGACACGTAGAGTTGTAATGAATGTTTGTATAGGATGAGCGAAAAATTCACATATTAAAAGAATTATTCACTCACTATGTTAACAGAATGATTTTATCAAGCTCGATTTCTCGAGTTCCAAAATTATTTGGTATATACCACTAATTGGGTTTTTTTTAGGAACACCTTAAGCTACAATTTGCATATAGTCCCATTATTCCACAATATCCATCATCTGTTAACTTTAACATTAGCTCTGTTAAAATTTTTGGTTTTTGTCTTTGCTAGTTAAATTCGAATTTATCTGCACACACATATTTCGTTTTGTTGGAAATGTCTGATATGGGGTTTGAAATGTAGCCTCAGATCTAATAACCCAACACAATGCTTACTACGCTACGGCGACTATAAGAAACTTTGTATCCAAAAAAACTTGCATTGCAACGTAGGTATTAGGCTTGGTGATATACATTTTTTATTTAAGACAACGGTTGAACTACTTCCTTTATAAAAACGAGTCTCCACTGGTCAGTCCCTGTATTATCAGCTGGCATATATGCTTCCGTGGCAGACTTCTGTTTGTGTTGCTTAACAAATTACTCATTGTTCTCAATTGTACGCCATAATTTTAAATTCCAAATCAAATGAACTAAAACCACAAGACTACAAAATATCACTAATTTGGAAACTGCTACAGAAGTTTGATGTAAAATCTTCAGGAATTAATTTTGACAAAAACGATATTGAAACTGAAACCCCTTCGTTTAAATAGAGACTTTGAACCACAAAAAACAAAGAAACATAACAATCGCTGCAAAGTTTTTAAAGAAAATTTCTATTAAAGTCTACGAAAATATGTTAAAAAAAACCCATGATGAAGAAAGTCGTATCCATGATAATTCCCTTAAAAAAGAAAAAAAGGAACAAAAATAACAAAAAAATCTCTGATCAATTTTGATTGATTTGAAACCTATTATTAAACACATCGTAAAATTAACTCCCTCGTTGTCTCTCTCTCTCTCTCTCTCTCTCAGTATAATTTGCCAATCGCTATGGAAAGCCGTTAAGCAAATGCACTGCAAAAATTTTTGCGCTTATCGACAAATCTTATAACACTGATGATACACTGTAAAAAAAAATTTTATCAGTTAAACAGCAAAATAAAGTGTATTGAAATAATAAAAAAAAGTTTTACATTGGTTTCAATAAATAACTTTCAAAGTAAGACAAGAGAAAAAAAATTAAATTAACTTACATGGTATTGAATTTTTCTCAGTGTACGCAAATACATCACATACTCTATAATTTACAGAGAAATAAAAATTAAATAAGAAATGAAAAAAATGTGCAAGACATACATTTTTAAATTTTATTCAATTTTAATGATGTTGTTTTTTGTACGTGACTCTCAAATCAATAGTAATCAAATCGGTTGAAAACAAAAAAAAAAAAAAAAAAAAAAAAAAACAATAATTCGAAATTGTGTGGCGGTTATGAAAACAAACTTATGGCATGGGAGACGGAAGCAACCTTAGGCCCTCGAGATATTTTTTTTTGAAAATATGGAAAAAAAAAACTTGAAGCGAATGCTTCATCTGACGTAATATGATATGTAGTTATCATTACTATTTCTATTTCGAATGGCCAAAAACGAAGTGTAAAACCTTAGTAAGATTGTGCTGCAAAAAATAGGCATCAAAAGAAATTTATAAATATCGATATGCTTGACTTTTTATATAGCAAATCTACTTGTCAGGAGGACAAATAAAAATTTCTTTGTAACACGCTTGATAAATACCATCTATTGATGGCAAAATGATCACTATCTATAGTCGAATTTTCAAACTGAGAGTAGTTAACTGGGGTTGACAGAAATTTCTGCCAAATTAGTTGCCTGATTTGCTAGATTAACATGGACGGATATAGCATTCAACAATATATACAATTTATTTAAGTAGGTCTTGAGGATTGGTCCTAATTTTCATCGAAACATAATTTTCAGCGATAAGATCCACTTTTAGATGAATGGATTCGTGAACAAATAAAATTGTCAAATTTGAGACGATACCAATCCGCATGAGATCCAAAAGTGTAGCAGCTTCATTCCTTTGAGAACGACGTCAGTCAGGTTATAACGACCACCCATTGCCCACAGAACACATGCCATTGGGAAAATTAAATCTGGTATACACTCGAGTCATGGAAAATTTGACATTTTGGATGTGCTCCATCCTAATTCTAATTCCATCCTAATTTCTAAATACAGATCAGACATTGTACTGTTAAGTTCCGTGAATGCTAGTGGATTTTTTAATCTTTCAATGTCAAAATCATTGCATCATGATTTACAATACATAGCGAATACAGATTCTGAACATTCATTGCTATTTCTTGTACCTTAGAATTCCTTGTTTTAAACGGAGTCCTATCGATCTCTTTCTAAATAAAATTATTGCTTTTATTAGAGGTCCTGGCCCTGACGTTCGATCGCGATATACTGCAACACATAGTTTTATGACAAAATAGTAGAAAAATCTTCCAACTCTACTTATCACTTTTTTTTTTAACAAAAACTCAAAAGTCTATGCAAAAATGTTTTCAACATTTTCCTTTAAAAAGCAGCTCAAAATAAATCGAAGATTTATTGCCTTAAATCCCCCAACAATGTAATCCATTTACGAAAGCATATCAGCCTTATAAGGCAAAAATCAAATTTAATGGTCACTTTGTATACAATTCATAGGATTTATGAATTGCTGAAAGGAAATTCTATGTGATAACCGGCAAAAGCTTAAGGCGGCCAACATTATACACTGTATTTATGCTTCTATTTTCAGATTTAGATTCAATATTTGGACAGAGTTGCACTACTTATTTTTAACTTTTAATGACATTTACAGCTTAGAGCCTAAGACAGATACAAACGCAAATGCAAATGCAAACACAAAAACGCAAAAACTTGGTTTTGTTCTTGTCTTAATGCCATAATTTGAATATCTGGTTCAGTAATATACTGCGGCATTATTTTTCTTTTTATTATCGAAAAATAATAACAACAATAACAACAACAATAACAACAGCAACAATAACAACATTTAAATATCAAAGTCATCTTGTAGTTTTTAATCCTTTCTGATCGTTAATGGTTTAATGGTTCATTTCATATGCTGCAGTTTCTTCTGTTTTTATGTTTCTTCTGATTCGTTTCATCTTTCGCTACACATTAATTGGCAACAATTTTTAATTATGAGTCCAAAGGGAGATATGTACCTCGAAACCAGGAGACAGCCAAAAGCAAAGAATCTTGTCGTGTTTAGAAATTGTTGTTTTTGTTTATTTTGAGTCTTTAAGTCCATAAGTCGCTTCCTTTTGTCAATTCGAAAATTAAGTTTTTCTTCTGATTTCCGTGGCAATAAAAAAAATCTTGCAATAGAGTGTTGAGATTAAAACTAATCAAGTTGAAACAAAACTTGTTGCCTTTAAAAGAAGCACGTGAACTTGTTTTCTTTTATGAAATTCATAAGAAGTCAAAAAAAAAACGTAAATAAATGGAATGCAATGTAAACAATTAAAAACAGAACCAACAGCTAAAATCGAATACATTTTCACTGTCTACTGGTACTATTCTTATAGAAAAAAAAAAACAAGAAGTCCTAAGATGAAATATCCGCAAACGAGATATCAGACAGCTGGCCAGTTTTAAGGATCCTAGAGTCTTACATAATGACCACAGAGCAGGACAATACTTCCTTCATAAGGCTATGCAAAGCTAATGAACTGTCCGAGCTGTACCCGACCACCTAATTATGGACGAATTTTTCGCATCCCAATGATAATTTGTAATCTCAGGATCTGTATGTAGAGATCAGTAGATAATAATTTTCTTTACAGAATATAATGATCATAGCGAACAGCACCGTGGAGTGGGGGCGTAAGTTTTGAAAGGTATGCTCAACGAAAGGGAAAGTATGCTCTTCTCAAGCATGGTGGGTTTGAGGCAATTAAAACTTTTGTTGGAAAATCTGACTATCAAGAAATAACCTCAAGTTAATACCCGGTCTTTTGACAGAGCACTGTAGCCTCAGAGTATTTTTATTTAGAATTAGGCTTGCTTCGACGCCAACATGTAGATTGAAACCTACATGTGCTTGAAACCTATGAGGCATTAATGCATCCCAGAAGGAAACATTTGGGTGCAACTATAGTCTGGAAAGGGAACTGCCAACCTGAAGTTGGTCAAGGCAATAGAAGAAGACATTATAGGGATGCCCTATAAAGAATGAGGAGAATAGAACGGATCATATGATCACAGTACTAAGGTACCTCTTCATTTGATGGGATCATAGAACGCTGTTAATGAATTTCTACTGTCATATCACAGTAAAATAACCAACGTGAACGTGGGTGACAAGACAAGAAATTTCTGGAAGCTACTTTTTCCACTAGTCAGTAATCCGTAACAAAAACCAAAGGGATATATTGATGATAGTGATTGTAATCTGTACGAATTCGACTTAACGAAAAGCATTTGGGATGTTTCCCATCTACCCGTCATAGTTACCATAACCTTTAAAAACTGGAGATCAAATTAAAGGAAATATAGATTTAAAGAGAGTATGCCTACAACTCACCATTCTTTCGTAGCCTTTTCCATAGGAATAGTAAATTAAAAGTTTGACTATTTTTAAGGTACAATTCTACCTCATTGATTTTTCTGTTCTCTGATAGAATATTTCCTGTGCAGTACCATGGCTGATGTCATATAGTTCCTTGCTCTGATATAGGATTCATACCGCAAAAGAATTTTAATTATATTTTTTGAGGCATAAACGAGTTTAAAAATTTGAATTGCAATTTGAATTGCAATTTACCACATTTATGATGGCGTGCAACAAAGTTGCTGCAGAATAAATAACTCAACAGACAGCATAAAAGTGTTGTGTTTTAAATGCAAAAAGAAGAAACAGAACTGGAAATAAAAAACAAAATAAAAATCATGTTGGCGAGCGAGCAACCAGAAACTGGAGTAAAATCTTAGCCTGCAATTACACAGGCGTACATACAAATGGAAGGAGATTGAGAGATTTCAAGTTCAAATACAAATAAAAAAAACCAAATGTTGCTCCTCTTAGTCTAAATCATACTACGAGCCTGTTTGTTCATAACGGTTTTTCCTTACATTTTCGATACAGCTTTTTGAGACGTGGCAGTTTTATCAAACTGGCATCAATTCTTCAATCTTTTGGCCAATATCTGGAAGCCACTTTATTTAAGGCATCAGTGTAAGCCAGTTTTACAGAGTTTCTAAGGTTTTTGTTTTTGTTTCTTTTTTATCAAAATTTCTTTGATATATTCACGGATTTTTCTAAACAAAAAACGTGATTTTCTTTCTTGAAATTTAAATTTACATTTTTCTTTGTAAATAAAGCATGTTTAACGATTGATCTTTTTGGTCTTTGGTTTGGTAAATAAATTAAAAAAAAAATATCAACTTTTTTATCATTTTCTGTTACACAGCACACTAGAAGTAGTGAGCTTATCTAGCCATCATAAAAATTATCATATTTTCAATTAAAGTCATTTATGGGGAGATTCTTGTATCCTTTTTTTTCTTGAGCTACAGCAGTTCTAAAAAACTTTGTTACTTTCCAAAGTCCTCATATTTTAGCAGCGCCCCTCACTCCAAGCTCAAGATGAAGATACTATTTAAGTTGAAGCATCAGCATTATTTATTGAAATTATGATTTCCTTTTTTGTTTCTTTTCTTTGTCTGGATGTTGTATCAGGATTAATAAACAATATTGGCAACAATTTCTTTTTTTATGAGTACTTTGCTGGAGTACTTTTTTCTTGTATATTTTTTTTTAGTTGCCATACTGTTTTATGTTACCAAAGTAACACCTTGTTGGCCAACCTCCTTTTCTTTACTGCTTTTTGTGGTTTTTCTTCTCCTTCCCTTTTTTTTGTTTTGGTTATAACTTTCCCCTCACACTCCCCAACCGCCCGATGCATGTAATTTGTGCAAATAGCCCTGCATTCAACGTAAGCAAAGACAACATTATTGCCAATCAGTGGTCACTATTTGATGTACAAAATCCTGTTTTCTCTTCAAAGCACTGCTCAAACATGAATATAAATCACGTAATTTTATTAAAAAAACAAAAAAGAAGAAAACATAACAACAACACCAACAATAAAAAAAACCCATATAATAATAAATTCAAAAATAAGATTTTTTTCTCCGTACATTTTTAAGGTGACGTTTAAGTTCACTTCAGCCTGGCCACAATTGACCATGAAAATACCTCTACTGGCTATAACAGCTATACAGTCAAAGTATCAGTAAAAAAAAGTCTTCTTTCGCAAAAGAAACACGAAGAGAAAAAATTCAGAAAAAAAACAACCACAAGTATTTGTATTTTATGATTATTTATAATCCTCTAAAATTGTTTACGTTTTATTGCTTTATAATCAATTTTTATCTCATTTTGTAATTATATTGTAGAGATTTGATCGTATGTGTGGCTTTGGGTATCATTCAACTTAAAAAACAGAGAAAAAAATATAGGGTTGCCAGCTAAACAACGAAATATTCAATTCGATTTAAACAATACTTACACATAAGAATACCATCTAAATCTCAGTTCAATTCGTTTAGTTAAGAATATACGCCGCACGATACGATACACTTTCCACATTAATTGGTGTACTGTATGAGGGTTGTGACCCATTCTTTACGTTGTATTGAAATAACTTTTTTAAGCCAAATATGTGTCATGTTGATCGTTAATATTTTGGCATTTTTCAGATGAAACCATTATTCCTCCATCGATGTAGAACTTCTGAGTTTCCTGAACGCAAAAAAATTAAATCTAATTGTGTTTGTCTTCCATGTAATCTGTATTAATACTTCCCAGCCAAACTCCCTCAGTCTCTGCCCAATTACCAAAGATATTTGACGTCTATCGTTCTCATAATGCATACATATGTACATAATAGTTCATTACAACCCTTCAGTCAGGATTACGACCAAGTTTCTCACACCACTTATGTTGTGTGTGTTATTTTTATGTAATAGTGAACGGACGTTTTGCTCGATTGTCTGACCTGAGCTTTGAACCGTGCCCTCACATCTAATAAGCCAACAAACTACCTTCTAGATTACGGCGACTTCAACACACCTTCACACTTGACACTTATTCTGGCAGTTTCAATCAATTGTTTGCTTCAGTTTCGTTATTTGCAGACAAAAGAGATCAGTAGAGATTGACCAGGTTGTATAAAGTCTTGCAACTGTGACTTCTTAACTTTGACAGTTGATAGCGGCCATCTTGTTGAAGCTACATTTCTCAAACTAGTTGTCATTCTTTCAGTTGGTTTTGTTAAATCACCATGGACAACCACACACGACAATGTGCGTTCGCTGAATTGGCTTTAAGGTCTGAAAAATCGTCTTCAGCGATGAGGTCGATGATTACCTAATTCTTTTAGCCTGAATTGGATGATCTGGCAGTGCAAATCGCAATTTGATCCAAATGGAAAGGGACCATGCCATTTCTGAAGATCTATCTCAATTTATTACGCAATTTCATTGGCTAGACATAATGTTTAACATCAAGCTTATTTGATCCGTGCCGTTTTCACAGTTACAACGTATTCTTCCTTAAATTTTACAAATATTTTCAAACTATCCATAGGATTGGCCAGCGATGTTATGTTTTGAAGCCATCTGTCAACAATTTCTAGGCGAGCGTTTTCGACCCGTAATTTCATTCAATCAAGCAACCAGCTAGGTGAGCTGATAAGTGTCAATTAGTGCCTTGAAAACGGTCAGAAAGAAAATCGGGCGTTCACACAATTCGTAAGACATCAAGTCAAGTTTTTGAAAGAGCGGGTAGTACCGCTCAATATGTATTGAGAGTGTACAAAATTGAAAAAAAAAATGGAAATGTGACAGTAGTACGTTTGCTCTCATCTTCAAAAAAATTGATGATATTCTGTAATATTTTCTGTTTTATTTTACATGCATTCGTTAACAACACTAATCGTGCAAATTTTATTTTAGAGAACTCGATAGTATTGTGGTTGACGGTTACGAAGAAAGTTTAAGACTCCTATTGGATATTTCGGGAGCTTGCTTAGGAAGGTATTATGTTCCTGATACTATATTTTTTTACTTTAAATAGCGAATGTAACGAAACAACGAGTGTCTCTAACGGCTGTAAAATGTTATGCAATATTAAACAACAGCAAAAGTTGAATGGCGAATATGACATGTTTTATAGGAAATATTTGTTTTGGGCGTTAAAAACGTTATTTTATTTTTAGTAACTCAATTACCAACACTTTATTTATGGCCATCTATTTCACAGCCCCTTTGCAAAAGGTGTGGCCAAATTATGTTAAAGGGTGGTACAAACAAAAAGACAGAAGAATATATTGCACTTGAAGACCAAAACCGCACTTAAAGGGCTTCACTAAAATACACAAAACTAAAAACAACAACAATACCATGATAGTTTCGAGAAAAAAAAAATAAAAGGCAACAACAATATATATAAATATGTATCATTTGAGATGGAGAGAGAGCGGTAATAAAATGAAAATGTTTGTCTTATTTTTCAAATTTAATGCTCTGGTCATACGCATAAAAAGATTTAAGAAAAAAATGTCTGACTTTCTTAATGACTACCAAGGAAAACTAATTATTTCGTTTGTAAAATATGCATACTTTTAAGCTTTTTTGTTGTATTGAAATTAAAAAAAAAAATAAAAGCAAAGAAAAAAAACATTTTAAATCTTCTGGAAAACATATGAAATGCCATGTTTTACATGAACAGAAATTGGACCTCTAATGTTGCTCAAAACATCGAACGCATGTCAAATCTACGCAATGCATGTAAACTGAGTGAAATTGTGAACTGAATGGCAGCAATGACGTACATTTAAATCGATTTTAACAAAGGAATTAAAACAACAACAAAAACACAAATTATGAGAAAAAACCTACAACAGAAAACATATTTTGTGTCAATTTATTAAAGAGACTGCAAATATGAAAAGATTATGGCCAAAAAAATTAGAAGAAACAAAACAAAACAAAAAAATAACAATTCTAAGCCAGACTTAAGTTTATAAAAAAAAACTTATAAAATAATTTTTTTTCTTAAGAACTTAAATATTTAATAATGTTTTCCATTCCCTTTTGCTACAAAGACTCTTAGAGACTCACTAATTAATGAGTGATTAAAAATCAAAATCCTAATAAAAGACGAAAAAAAAGAAATCAAGAAGGAAAGAAAGACTGTGGAAATGTAATTAAATTTGTTGAAACAAAGCCGTCATAAAATTAAATACGAATCGTAAAAGCTAAACCAATACACAAAGCTTTAGGTAACGACCCACCACACATTTAGGCAATACGATTTGAAGGGATTATTAAATATTCGTTGTTCTTGTGAACTTTATTAAATTCTAACCGTGAGTTAATATTGTTTTTGGGGGGCATATAATTTGTAGCAGCTACACAAGCATAAAGTAGCCGCCACCTATTATTGCTTGTATTACCAGGAAATCTCGTAAATTTTGTTGCAAAATTACCTGTCAAGTTGAATTTTTATTTGAAGCAGTTTCTTCGTTTTCTTTCATTTAATTTCCCAAAAAAAAAAACCAAAAATTATTTACAATTTCAAAATGATGAGTGTTATGTGAAGTCGAACATTAAAGTTCCAACAGTGAGGGTTAAAAAAATAGCAGAAGAACTTGTTTAAAATACAAAGAGCTCTACGGCCATCCCTATAAATTCCATTCACTTTGAATTCAACTATGGAAACCCTTAGGAGGTAATTCAAAGGTAGGTATTTCAAAGGAATATGGCAACTTTAGTGGTCCTTTTGGATTTATTTATTTATTTTTTTAAATGGGATAGCAGTCAGGGGATGTATCCTACATACACTGTGCTTTGTGTTGGAATTTTAGACAGTAAGTATGGGAGGAGGGATTTTTTGGTGGGAATCGAATCCATAGCCAACTGCCTCGCTTTTCTTTATTATATTTCAATTGTTTTCGGGACTGTGGACAGTTGGAAATTATCTCCTCCATGTCCTTTATTTTCTTCGCTTTGCTTTCAGTTTCATGAATTAACTGCGATGATCTGCTGTTGTTCATGGTCAGGGAGAAGATGGACGTGGCTGTAATACAGGCTCTTAGTAGGGTCTTTTTCAAATCCTACCAAATTTGCCAGCCCTGGTGAACACAGCACCGTGGTGGTCGTCAGAGGCTTAGGCGTCTTAGGAAAGAAACGAGAAGGCTCTTCAATAGAGCCGAAAGGACTTTGGAGGATATGAACTGGACAATATATAACCTGAGTTTCAATTCTCTTCAAATAGTTAAAGCTAAAAGATATCCCTGGGCTAAATTTCGACCATTTTGGGGCTTAGAATTAAGTTCGTAATATCACGAAGATAATTCACGCCTTAAAAGAACCACAATACAATCAATAGTAGTTCTAGTGCCTTACTTTCATATGCCATAATAAATTTCACTACAAATGTCAACACATCTGTCTTCTTAGAAGTGATTTTGAACTTTAAGTACCAAAAGAAAAGAAAAGTTAGTTTCATTTTATAACTTCTGCTGCATAAGTTTGAACGAAAATCATAACAATCCAAAAATAAATTTTTACTACTTTTACGAATTTTATGGGCAGCACAGCTCTTTTCACAAATCACTTCAGTACGCTTTCGCATAGTGTGAGCCAACTGCCTGTATAATATCACTGACTGCTGACTGTTTAATTTCGAAAATCCTCAGGATGTGCACAACCTTACAGACATTTTATTATTTTATGTTCTTCGTGCCATTTCTCGGCATATTTTGAGCTCCTCAAATATGGATTTTTTCGAAAATCCAAATTTATTAATAATTTTTAGTATATAATTGCGTTCGTTATTTTTGTAATTCCAAAGGAAACTGTACCATTTCGTTATTTACTTTTTTTAAGGATAATAACGTATGTCAAATGCATTGTAATAAGCGCTCCTTTCTTTCTTTTTTTTTACAAAAGAACAAAAATTTCAAATTTATTTAATTTGCTCAAAATGTCTCATACATCAAGTGTTTTTCAAGGGCGTTGAAATAAAATATCAATTTAAAGTATGTCGTGATTGTGAGCAAAACGAAAACATGAACTTTACACCGTTTCAATGGGGTTGTGTTAAAGCCACTTACTTATTACTTAATTGAGTTCTGTTAGAAACATAACATAGCTCTGATAACAAACTTGGTTGGCGTCAAGGGTATTAAAATCTATCTTCACACACATCTCTACATACATACATAATTGGTCATTACAACCCTTTAGTCAGGACGGCAGTCTAGACAAGTCGGAAAATTTCAAAATCTACTATTATAGCTCGCTCTGCTAAGGGTTTTGGATATCAATTTGGTTAAAGGAGCGCAATATGCTTTAAAACAATTCACTTTGTTATGATTTATCCCAATATTGATTTCTTTACCGGATTATATTAGCTTTCGGAAACGTGTGATTATCTGTTTATCGTAGGTCTTATTACACAATATTTTATAACAGTGATTAACTTTAGGACTCATTTTGCCAATTTATGCTTTTTTACCTAATTTTACCCAGGAATTTTAAGCGTTTTTCCTGTTTTTCTTTCCAAGCCTTAAATTAATTGTTTAACAGAGTTCTGTTAGTAATATAACATAGCTCGTTAACTGACTTGGTTTGTGTCCAGGATAATAGATTTTGAAATCTATCTTCACACACATCTTTATTATTTATTATGTTCCAGTAACGAATACCGTTAAAAGTGACTGTGATTTCGACCTTATCTTTAAGTAAAAAGTCCAAAGCAAGACAAAAATAAGGCCCCACATTGTAAAGAGGATACAAAAGTGGAGAAATACCGGGAATATAGTTTTCGTTAATAATCTTGGCCTGAGAGTTTCTCTGTAAATTAATGTTTCAAAGATATCATATACTTAAGAGCAATATGCTTTAAATACTCAAAATAAGATCCACAATAAAATGTCAGACCGCCCAAAGCGCAATATTTTGTCGACTTTGTTTTGTTTTCTTGATAATGGTTGCCTTCAATATTTTTAGTTCTTTTATTATTTTTTATTTAAATAATGCCTCATTAGGCGCTGCGTTAATATTTAATTCAGTTTCTGTTGGATTAAGTTATTTAAAATTAAATCCGGTTTATATTTATAATATTTCCAGCTGCCGTAATCATTTTAAGCTGTCACTTACAGAGCATTGAAAACCGAAATTAATGAACTGAAAATGAATTTCGTAAAATTTCCAACTAACCAACTTGACCATCTGAGAGTGGAATCTCTTAATGTGTGTGCCTGACTGTTAATTTGTTAAAATGCAGTATACGTTGCACCTTTCTTGAGTTTAAATGTGATACGAGAAATGTAGAATAAAATTTTCAACATTTGGCAATAAATTTCAACATTTAATGTGTCATAAATGTTTTATAAACACAACTAAAAAGTCTTTTTAGGCTCTTTAGTTCGCAATCTTTTTACCCAGAACTCTTTCTTCAAACACAAAAAATGTATACTTGAATAAAGCAAATGCCAGGATTTCTCAATACCCTACACCAAAAGCATGGAAGCAGGTCTACTAAGGGTTTAAAAAATACGAAGATCATCGTCAATTGTCTTAAAGGCCTCTCTCGATGAGAAAAATACTTCAGCATGAAAACAAACTGCTACACTGCTGAAAAGGATTCGTGCATAGATGAGTTGTTCAGTCTGTTATACTCTACATTAAGAATGAATTTGAAATACGCTGTACGCTGTTGCTGTTGGCTGCACTATGACATTCTGACATTTCAAGATTTTTATCATTTTGTCACATGTTTTTCTGACATTGAAAACAATTTTTTAAATACATGCCGCCAGTTGCTATGAAAGCGCATTTTAAAATTTTATTATTTTTGGGTAAAAAAAATCATACACAAGAGTTTATAACTGATTTTGAAAAGTTTTTGGTACTAGCCAGCGAATATCAAAATATTATTTTTAATTTGGATACAGCATATACGACAATATCCTTAAGGACAAATAAATTAGAAACTTGAATGCATGTTCCCATTGAAAAATCGCTACTGATCGACTTATAGAAACAAGATTAACCCACACCAATCCCGAATGATACAAAATTTGTTATTTTTAACATAATCGAAATCAGTGTACATACTTGAATTATGTTGAATGTTATCTTATAAGACATATGGGTGAACTTACAGGCTTATTTCAGTTATAAATAATGCCACGGTCTACCACTCCACACAATATTTTAGTCCTCCTCTTTCTAAAGTTTCTCAAAAATCTGTCGACTATAAACTGTAGGTCCCGCCACTCATTTATGAAATTAATACACATAACATAAGTGGTTTGAGAAGCCAGGTCGTATGTAAGTATATATGTATGTTTGTTTGTTTGTGTTAATTTCATTGATCAAGTGTTTTACAGAAGGTTCTAGGATGATAGGGCTACCATGAGATGTTGCCGGACATATTAAACTGTAGGTCCCGTCGCTCTTGGACAACTTTAACACGCACAACATGAATAGTGTGCAAAGGTAGATTGTAATCCTAACTAAAGGGTTGTAATGACCAATTAAGTAGGGAAGTAATGCTTAAATGCACGTGGTCAAATAGAAAACAAAACATGTTCATTCTTGACGACATTGAACAAACAGTTCCTTTTGTTTGCATGTGTGTGCAAATAGCTTCACTGACACTCGTAATATGTCCGAAACATGTAAAGACTTTGCAGAGCATAATGGCGACATCATTAATTATTTCTGTAATAGAGATTCAACCATTCCTCATTAGGATTCTCTGCACTTATAAAATGCTTATCATCAGCTGTTGTTGATGCGTTTGGGCGTGCACCACACTTCTTGAACACACCTCATGTGGCTGTTGTTACAGGGTTGTTACTCTCTTTCTGTACTAACATGAAGCATCGAAGAGTTTAGACATTGGAAAAGCAATTGGCGAAATGTCTGTTCATGCCTAAGCAAAATGACAGTTTGTTGTACGGCAAGTGTAAATTACTTGCGTGTCAGCGACACGGATGAGGAAACACTTTTAACACACAATATTAGTCTAGGAATCTTTTAATTGCAGCATTTTAATTTCGACCCCCCACTCTTCTTAGTCACCTACATGAAGGTGACTAAAAGAAGAAGTGTCTGAAACACCTCGATATCTTTGTTTTTGTATTTTAGTTTTTTTTTTCAGTAATTGCGTCTGAAATAAAACTGGAATAAATGCCTCGTAAATTTAGAGTAAAAATTCCCAGAATGCAAAATTGGAATTAAAACAACAACAAAATAATTGCCAACAATGTAGAATGGCGCATATCTTTAATGTTAAATGGGATAGGATGGTGTATAAATAATTTTGGCCCATAGATCCATATCACAGTCATAAGAGGACACTTTTATTTATCTGGAGGCAATTTGTTGCACATAACATGACAAACAAAAAAAATGAAATTTAATGAAATAAAACAAGAAACTGAGTTCAAACGAAGAGCAAGGGGGGAAAATTTATGATTTATTTGTCAGTGTCACGGTTCGGTGTAGCATTGTTGTTTCTGTAAATTGCCTGAACTGTCTGTGGCAACATTAAATGACAGTGTTGAACATGTTAATGTGCGCCATTGCATTAAATGAATGTGTAAATATTTAAATTTTTATTTTAACTTGTTTTGTTGTTCTTTTATTCATTCATTTTTTTTATTTTTTATTTAATAATTTGTGTTTTGATCTACAAAGAGATAAAACCGAAAAAGCCTAAGTATGAGAGCATTTAACAAGAAAAAAAAATGGGGGACCCAGGACTTTCAATATAAAAGCCGTCTTTGGCTTAGAGGCACGTTGCAAAGAGTTAATTAAAACACATTTATGCCATACATACCCACACGCATACAACACTTTGATAATTGTTCAATAATTTTTAGTTGCGCTTCACAACAACACCGGATTTTGTTGCCAAACAGACTTACCTGAAACAGAAAAAAAAGAAAGATGCGTTAAGAAAAGGTAAAAACAAAACAAAAAAAAAAAAATGGAAAACAAGAGGAGAATAAATTTATTGTTAATTGATTTTTAAATATTATTCATTACTCTGTTTATTTTTGTTCCTTTATTTTGTTTTCTTTTCCTTTTTCTTCCTCATCTCCTGCTTACAAATTGGGCTTTTAAAATTTACGACCATGTCTAGTTTCATAAGAAATTAATTCCAAGGAAGTTATGAATTAAAAACGCCTATAATTACAACACACCTGTTTTGCAAAGGCCTATAATTAAAATTTTTTTCTTATAAAATCTTGTATTTCATTTAAACAAAAAAAAAATAAATAAAAAACCTCATCATATGGGAGAAAATGTTAACATAATTATAAATAATAATAATAATTTGCCAAACACGCAAAAGAGAATTTGAGATTGCAACTTCATAGCAAGTGGAGAGAGTAATAGACTTGTTATTTTCGCCTACACCCACAAGGACATTATAATTCTAAGAAAGCGAAAAATAGAAGAATAGTCATATTGGGACATTTCTTTTTAAGTTCCGTTAAATTCCTATATCGGAAGGTGAGATGTAAGCAAACTTCATAAAAGTAAAGAAATTCCTTGAGTTGAAAGTCGAACAATCCAAATCCTAATTCCGGTTAAAGGCGGAAAAGCTTTAAGGCAGGTTTACGAACTTTGAAAATCAAGACTTTCAAGCATCCAACCACAAAACGTGGTTAAGATGATTTGTACCTGGCTCTGACTTCTTCAAAGGAAGAACAAATAGTTAAAAAATTCCAAGGGGGCTTTGAAATCGGGCTCACGTTTTAATCTAGTAGGGAGTGCATTGTGAGTGAAACAGCGATAAAAAATCTGCCGTTCCAAGTCGACATTAATCTGTTGGTCCCGTAGGTCATGTCCAAAATTAATACACATAACATGGGCGGTATGAAAAGCTATGTTGTAATCCTGACTAAAGGGTTGCAATAACAGAATTAAGTAAGCTAAGTAGGCAAGTTTTAGAAAAAGCTTTAAGCACCCAACCCTTCCAAATAATTCACTCAGAAATTATAACGTCAACAACGAACTTTATGGGAAATCAGACCACAGCACTAAATGAGCAAATGGGAGAAAAAAAATATGTGGAAAATGATTTGTGGCGGTCCCTACATTGCTGAATGGAACGGAACGCTTTTAAATTTGTCTCACGTGTTAGACAAATCTATTGTTGAAACAGCGCATGTTAGTGGGTTTGAGAATAAAGCCAGGGAAGGCTGTGAGTTTAGGAACCACATTAGTAGAATTTGCGAGCAGAAGAAAAGTTTCTAGACGGAAAAATTTTCAACCCAATGATGAGGTAACATTAACAAAACTGTAAGAAAAATATTTGGGTACTTAATTAATTATTCGCAATTATATTCTGTAACAAGAATGATTGAAGCAATTTGGAAGTTACATGCTCTCTTAGGAGAGAGAGAAAGAGATCATTCTGTGATTTATCGAAAGTGGAATGAGAGTAAGCGATATGGGAAAACTCGGTATCATTCCTGTAGTAGCCCGCGCCATCGAATGATATGCAAATATTTAGACAGACAGTGCAAAAGGCGGGTGATAGCGATACTATCTAATAGTCAGGACGCTATCTTAACATACATATATACATAATTGGTCATTACAACCCTTCATACAGGATTACGACCTAGTTTCTCACACCACTTATGTTGTGTGTGTTAATTTTATACATGCGTGGTGGGACCTACAGTTTAAAGTCAACTCCGAACGACAGATTTTTGAGAAACTTTTCATGGCAATTTTATTTACTCTCAGAGTTTTTGCCAGAAAACTGCTGAGGAAGTCGCCGAAGAAATACCTTTCGTGTTTTGTTTTGATGTCTGGCCTGGGGCCCGAATCATGGCTTTACGTCTAATAAGCCAACACACTACCTACTATCTTATCACTTGGCTTAATACGACAATAGTATGGGAATATCCGGGCAAATAGAGTTGCTTTCAGAAGGCAGATGAACTACGAGGAGGGAAGCTTTCACACAGCTGATACTGTTAGGGAGTTTTGAAAAAGCTATACAAGGTATAAGGGCAGATAGAGATAGGCGCACGAACTATTCCCAAAACAAATATGTTTACGGCAATCTAAACTTTTGCTGTGTAATTAAAAGAAAAAGAGACTTTAGTCACAAACGAGTTTAGTTGCTGGCCTTTCGACCTAACACTGGAGAATGCTTGTTTAGAATAGTGTTACCCTGCCATAGGTTTAAGTTAACAGATAGTCAGTCCTGTGTGTCCAAACTGATCGTGGTTACTCGAAACAGCAGGGCACATAACTTTCCAGTGTGACAAGAAGAACGTTGTACATTAGAGGAAGCTTTTGGCTGCAGACTAACCGTTGATACATAATTGGTAGTTCTGGAAGGGTTTCACCGTCGAACGCCGGGGAAATTCTAGTTGGTGAAAGTCCCACTCAAAACGATTTCAATTGAATAAAACCTGCTTAAAGGAAGAAAATAAAAAACGTGAATCGCCTCAAGCCCAATGTGTATAATTTGTGATGAGGAACGAGAATCCTCAAATCACATACTTTGAAAGTGTGCGGAGTAAGTGAATCTCTGATGGAAACCAGTATCACTTTCTAAGCGTTGAGTAATCTATACTGAGACCGAACGACATACTGAGGTTTGTTGCGGTAATAGGATTGCGATAGACGTTATAGGGGATATCCTATATAGATCGTATGTTTTCAATTCTATATTCTATATTCACAATGATACTAATTTCGCAATAAGTTTGACGTTGTTAGAAAATTAAAATTAAAATTAAGAGGCCAGTGTCGATAGCACAGTTCATTACTAAAAATGAAATCTTAGAGAACCAGGCAGCCTAGCGAATTATGTGATAGTCTGCCAATATAAAGCTAATCTTTAGGACCCTTTGTTTAGGCTTTCATGCAGCCTTGGTCGATAATGCAGTGTATGGTTAAAACAGAATTAAAGCAATTAAAATAATTTGGAATTCCCGTCTGAATATACTGTACAGCACAAATATCAATGATTAGCAGGAATTTACAAAACTTAACAGACGCCCTCTTTAGCCTTTTTTGTTACGCTTCTTAGTTATGCTGACTATAACTGATGATCCGTAGCCAGTAAACAATAAAATTATGAAAACTTTAAAAGCAGAAAAGAAATCCCTTTAAAAAAGGAGGGCAAAAAAATCCTGTTCCACTTAAATTTTCAATATTTCAACGTCACTTTCTTCAATCAAACGTAATTCGATACTTTGATTACAATCTTGCTGGCCACGTTTATGCGAAACGTATGATTTATTGTTATCAAATGGAAAATAAAAATCAATTGAATGAAACAAGACTGTAGGAGAAGCAGTTGAGCATGTACAAAACGTGATAAATTTTATTGGTCTTTCACGTTTGCGCGTACGATTTTCCCTCGGAAATAATTGCGTTACTTTGTACGTAAAAAATTGTACAAAAAAAAAACAATAAAAACTAAAGGATTTTGGCTGCCAGTATTATTTGATTGAATAATTTTTCTTCTTTTTTTTTTACTTGTATTATTGTTGTTGTTGTTGTTGTTGTTCATAATCTTTTAAATTTTATATCTTTACAATTGATTTGATGATGTTACTGATGATCAGTGGAGTGACCCAATTGATCTTTTCGGATTAAAAAGAAATTAACGAAGATGCCACAGAATAAAAAACGGCAAAACAAAAAACGGTACTGCATGGATAGCTGGCTGACTGGCTGTACACAAACAAAAATGGAAAAACGAATAAATTGATTAAGGCCGAACTAAAGTCACTAGACAAGTCATCAGAGCTCAACGCTACCTAAACACTGACATCTTGCTTGGAAAGTAATCGAGCGACCACAGCAACGGTTATTCGCCACACCATAAATAAATGAAGACGCAGCGGAACCAAATGTTAATTCCGATAAATTGCAAAAAAAAAGGCAAAAATTTATTTATTTTCATTGTTGTTGTTATTATTGTTATTATTGTTGCCGCTGTTGTTGTTGTTGTTGTTGTAGAAGAAGTGAAGGAATCTCGAATTGAATTTCTCGAGATGTGCAATTATAATGAAAGTTTCTTGATACTCTTCTTCTTCTTCTTTGCATTTCTTTTTATTGGATTTGGATATTCCTCTTTCATTCCACACCATTCCAGGAAATCGAAGACAAATAAATTAAATTAAAAGTGCAACAACAACAATAACAACAATACATACAAGAAAAGAAAAGAAATACGGAACATAAATTTCAAATTCTAAACAAAGAGCCAAAGTGTAACACACACTTACTTTATTACACAACATCTTAACTATGGGAGTGTATTAGAAGCAATTGTCTTAGCATGGAGACCTACGCTGGTAATGCTAACGCACCTTTGAAAATTATGACATTCAATGTATTATAATTAACCGTTGCCTCAAGGGAGAAGTAAGCAATAATCCATTAATATGAATTCATTCGAAATTAAAACAAAACTAGTCGTTATGCCTACTATGTAGTCCTCATCTATCAGAAGGGAGAACACAACTAATTTGACAGATTAACAACACCTTTGGAAAAACATGGTGACGGTAATGTTTTAATGACATAATGTAACCAACTATAGTTGGATTTTCTTATGTGTAGAAGAGCATACGTACATACATAATTGGGCATTACAATCTTTCACTAGTTTCTCACCTAGTTTCTCATACTACTTACATTATTTGTGTTAATTTTATACATGAGTGTCGGGGCCTACACTTTAAAAGTCGACGCCGAACATCAGATTTTTGGCAATTTAAGTTACTCTCAGGGTTTTTGCCAGAAATCTCCTGAGAGGATGTTGCCGAAGAAATATTTTTCACATTTTGTTTTCGTGGAGATGACTGAACGGTGACACAATTGTATAGATGCAGCCGATAAGAACCAATGAAGGTCATAAGGAGAGCACATTAAAATGTTAGAACACTTTCTACGTTTTTTCCCAACATTACAACACAATATTTTACTGGCGATATTCCACCAGACGGCAAATCTACTGAATCTACAGTACAGATTTAAAGACAAACATTTAAAAGTTTTGCAATGTAAAAAAGGTAACCGTATGTTCATTTCATGACATGGTGGTCGCATTCGATTACACTTCCCACGAGATCATAAATAAGTCATTACATAGAATTTATATAGACCCTGCGATATCTATGATAACAATAAAGAGGGTCGACACAGCTAGGAAATTTCCACAGGATGGCGTCCTTTTACCTCTAATATTGAGTCTAATAGTGGACCAACTCCTGAAAGAACTATATGGGACGGCTATTGATAGCCAATGATATGATCAAGGAAGCCTAGAGATTCCTAGCGTTACGGGCACGATTTGTAGGCCTAGCAACAACCCGGGCAAGACCACAATAATATAATTTACAAGATGATGAAATCCTTCTAAATGCAGAAATGTTAGTGTCCTGGATGAGATAATATCACAGAAGACGGAGTTAAAATATATGGGAATAAGACTGGGTAGGAAATTGAAAGCATCTCAGAAAAGGACACATACGCCATAATCGTATGCACAAGGCTTGCAGGGAAATTCTGAGGATGCAACCCAGTAATTATGCACTGGATGTATACCATGACAGTCACGCAATAGTGACCAATGACAACTCTAAACATAGTTCAAATAAAGTTGGAAAAGAAACAGAGACTAGCGAGTGTCGGCATAACAGGGGCAATGACAACCTGTCCTACAGTGTTACTGGAAGCTCTGTTCGGATTTAAGTCCAAGACCATCGACTGGAGGTCTGATATCTCAAATGACATGATAAGAGTTCATCAAGCTTCTAGAAATTCAATACAGTGTGAAAATTACCATCATTTTCTAACCACACTAAAATTCTAGTCTTTAATTGGTGTGTGAAATACGCTCTCCTTTATAGGAACGAAGCTTGGAATATGACTGCTAAAGACGTGTACCTTGATAGTTTTCAATGCTTGAGATGTATCTTGAAATGTTTTATTCCGATAGCCTATCGCATCTAATCCGCATGGAAATCCGGGAAGATAATAACAACCGATTAGCCATGCGTTAAGTAGACCAACCCGCACAACAACTGACTCAAATCCTCAATGTAGTAGAGGAGAAACAGACAGATATAGAGACTTCGCGTGTAGACAAGAGTTTGAATAAACTAGCAACAAGAAGGCCCATAAAAATATTTCAAACTGACGAGAAAAGTCTGCGATATTCACCAAAATCGTATGAATGCGGGTATGATTTCTCAAAGAAATCTTTAAGTTTAACTGAATGTAGATCTTCGGTAATATCTAGCATGCTCCTTAGATGGATTTTTTTCCATTACGAGCAGATTAGGAGTTTATGTAATAAAATTTATATTTACTTCTGCATCGAACGTTGTTCAAAATTAGTTAGAAAACGGAGTTTTGCCCTTTTAAGGGTTTTGAATACGACTAAATACTACAAAAATACCAATTTAGTGAAACTTACTTTACGCCGCACTGTACTCTATGGTGTCCTTTAGGCCCCCCAAAACAGCTATTTGACGTTGGTTACGTTTTTGAAATGCTCAGCATATGTATGCATGTACATATGTGTGCACAACATAATTTGTTTTAATTTTATGTTATTTGCTGTTGTTGTTGCTATTGCTATTGCCAACATAATCGCAACAACAAGTGTAAATGTTGTCCACATATATTAAGTGCGGACGGGGTATGTGAGGTGGAAGATGAAAAACAACGTAGAAAACAAAAAACAAAAAATAATGAAAAGAAGAGAAAATAAAAAAGGAAAGCAAAAACGCAACAAAACTTCATAAATAAATATTCATGTTGCAACAACATGTATGTATCTTTTTTTTACTCATATTTTGTTTTTTTTTTTGTCTTTTTTTTTCTTTTTCAGGACTGAACTCTGTTACTCTGTTACTTTGAGACGAACTGCAGAAAATAAAACAAACCAAGTGCAATAGCCGGCAATGGTACTTGTACGTATTGTTACGCTTGCAACGTTGCATGCCTCACTTCCATGAATGTACCACCTCTATATGGCAACTGGCTAATAATACTTATTTTATACGTTGTTGCCTTTGCTGCTGCTACTGCTGTTGTTGTAGTTGTTGTAGTTGTTGCTATTGTTTTAAAAATTCAAGCAAAATGCCAACAACGTGCTGAAATCTAACCGAAACCCGAGAAAGACGGACTGACATACAATCGAAACGACAGAAGACAGACGGACGGACAGACGGATAGGATAAAAAGATGAACGGACAAGTTGTACGTACAACATGAGTATTAAAAAAAATAATTTTTGCAACAATGTTGTCTGAAGTCATACACATTCAATAATCATAAAAACAACAACAACAACAACAAGAACAAGAACAACAACTACAACTACAACGGCAACGGTAACAAAAACAACACACTCGACTAATTCCGGAACCAAGAACAAACAAAAACAAGAAAAAAAACATGAAAAACAAGTTAGAAAATGAGAACGGCAAAGATGATCACATGAAATGCCTTACACTGCCGACAAAAAAGCCAATAATGAAGTATCAACCCACAAAATTTCTGCTGCTGTACGTTCTTATAAGCAAAGCAACTCTATTCCATGGTGCAGTCGTTTAGGGGTTGAGTTTTGGAGAGAAGGAATCATCAAATCCGGTTTTATCGTATTATTGCATGTGGTAGTAATGATAGCAGGTGACCTTAGAATTACATTTTCTAATGCATTGTTTACTATCCTTAAGACAGACGAAACGAGTGGCTGCGTACGCGACAGATTCCACATAGGAAACTGTAAGTACACATGCTTAACGACTTCCAGAGACTAATTCAAAAGTTGTAAGTACAAGGAAGAAGAGTAGGCCAGAGAACATCGCCTCTGACATTTTTCGGACTTGAAAAATTCTTCGGTATCCGGTATTTATTGACAGAAAGTTTGAAAGAAATCAAACATTCAGTACAGCTCCTCTGGGTGGAATGCATGCGAAATGTGTATAACTATGGCGATCGATGTAATGGCTTATGTTTGCTTTGAGTACCGCTGTAATTTGTGGCTTATTTGCATACACCCGTGACTTCAGGTAACCCTAGAATGTGCTCCTTGCACAGATATAGGAATCAATGTAAGACTACTAAGTTTATTGGCACAAATCCAATGACTTCACCTGCCAATGTTTAATTTGAACAACTCTTTTACATTGAGCGGCGTCTAAAATCGTACCAAACTCGCTGATTCTATTAATAAAGTAAAGTTATTGTGCTGGGTTACATATTTGCCTTTAGCTGTGACAAATCGATACGCGAAATCAACATGCCATTTGAATTTGTATTTCAAAAACTAAAAACGTAAAAGGTTAAACTAAAACAAAATGCACGACAAAGAAGTCCAAGAGGCAAAGCCAACTGCAACCGATTGGAATTCGTTTTTGTCTTCTTCGAAAAACTGTCTATAAACGTACCAACAAATGCAAGCGAGCAAAAATGTAAGTCGATTGAATAAGAAAAAAAACTGGCAGTTGCCAATTGCAGACGCGACGCATCATGATTATGATAAAAATCATTATGCTCACAACGTTTCTGCCCGAAACACCCAAATGTTGTAGTGTTGTCAGTTCTAATACTTAAAACAAGGAAACGCAATCGGTTTTCGATATTCGGTTAATTAAGAAATAAAAGTACCAGCATAAAAAAATGGAAGTGATTAATTGGTTTTACGATTGATACTTAGGAAATAGCTCGAATTTATGCAGTGCATTGTGTTGGAAGTAGAAAAGTATGCTATTGAAGAGAAGGGAAGGTTTGGAAAGTTATGCACAAGGAAAGATAGAACATAAAAGACTTTGCTCAAGCAAGTTGGGTTTGAAATAATCAGAACTTTTGTTGTGAAATTATAATAAAAGTAAATCTGAATCATGCATTAGACTATATATTAATGGTCTTTTAACAGGGCATTGTAGGCTCGCCGTACACTTTATCAGAACAGAGGTTGTTTCGCGCCCAACATGGAGATTCTGTGACGATATGAATTCATCATCATTCATTAATCATAGAAGGAAACACTTGGGTGTATTCCAAATGTTTGGCAAGGATTTGCCGCTGCTGACACAGGCTTGGAGGAGACAGTATAGGGAGACCGTATAAAGTGTTAGAGGAGTACACCACCACATAGCCTTGGAAAAAGCGAAACAGATTGTAATCGGGCAGTAGTTTTGAGGTTTATTAACATCATACTTTTTTGATGAGGCGCTAAATGCACGAAAGATTGTGGGAAAGCAGTGCTTCAGCATCAGTTCTGGTATACCATACTCCCGAAAAGCCTTGTATATCTTCAGATCCGTAGGTATCCTTTTAACTTTATTCAGCGAAATGATTAGCTTTATCAACCAGTGACTGAGTTATAAAATGCTCATCACTATCACAATTTTTCAATTTGATTTACAGTGTATAACAAAAGCAATATTAATGTAAATACTATATAATTAACTACTATTACATTGTATTCGATTAATCGATTAACAACACATGGCAATTAGTAGAAGAAAATAAAAAGGAAAACAAAACTTTTGCCAGAGATTGCTAACAAAGCCTGTAATAACCAGCAAAACAATAAAAAAAAAAAGAAAAATTCACAAAACATTTATTAAAAAACTATAAGAATGATGATGATCATGTTTTGAACGCAATAATACAGCTGAAGTAACACCTCTCCTTGTATAGAAAATGGTCAAATACCCGGTAAGCTTCGCGGCTTTCATTAGCATTTAATTAAATTAAACTACAGTTATACACTTTAAGAAAAAACACTCCACTTTTAGTACCAACTGTGTAAGTATATTTGTTTTCATATATAATATGTCCCGAATCATCCACCGTAAACCAGATATGCACGTTACTTTTAATTCTAGAACAGTCCCTAGAAAGTCATTGCCTATCACATATTGGCGTCTACATACATATATTGCTGCGTTAATACTACGAACTGTATAACTAGCCAGGTTTCAGACAAGGCGTTTTCTTATTATGTACCCTCTTCAACAGGCAAAGGTAAGGGCCATTTTGAAAGAGGCGTAATGACTGTCTCTGAAAATCTCTTGATTTTCTCGGTCAGTGAGGCTGCGCTTAAGTCCTTCAGGAACGTCTCTACGACGTCCATTTTCGTCCATAAATGCAGAGGATTACCCAGGAAAGTTTCGGGTCATTTAATTGTTACTCTTATATGGGTTTCAAAACATAATAATACTGGCCAGAGCCAGTACAGAACTCTTTTACCTCAGTTCAATTAGGTAGTATCCAGCCGTTTAATAGAAAAGCTCAATTTCGTTGGCAGCAGAAAGGTACTTGCCAAATTGCTAGACTCTGCAGCACTTGTATGAACAAGAAGAAGACTGATTCACTTCTGTCTTTAAATCGCAGAAAGCATGCTGACAGTTTTAATATTTCGTAGAATGACTTATACGGGAGCTTGTGTCTGAGGAGAAGAAAAAAACAATTTTTCATATCATTTCTTAGTACCCTGCTCTTGCCATGGTTCTTAATCTCTAATTTTCTGCCATCTATACAAAGATTGCAGCAATAGCAAGATTAATTCTTGCTGAAGTTGGTTTCTTATAAATAAAATACTTTGCACAAAGGGTTGGATAATAATTATGGTATCACAATGGGCCTAAACACTGACCTAAGTGGAGGGAGACTTCGACCGGACCATTATTCTATTGTTTTTAATTTTCGACAGAACGAGGCCTAGCCAAGTTATTTTCATAGATACAGGATATTAATTGCTTTGTCTGCATGGGAAGTGCCGATCCTACTGTCAATCAAAATTTTTATTTCCAGCGTTATAACAAGATAATATGAAAATTTCGTGTTTTTCGAACAAACAAACAAACAAACACATACTGTTCTGTAAGACCATAGATCTACATATACACACGCACACACCGAAGAAGAAAAAAAACATGTGTAGCATCATTATCAAGGCAAACCAACCAGCGAACAGTAATAATACAGAGCAAAAGGGAGATCGTAGACAGATTACCACCGGGTAATCATAATGTTGTACAACAATAAGTAGTGGCGGTGTAGAGTAATAGTGTTTTTACTCCTCTACATGAAATTTAAAAATAAAAATAACGAAATAAAAAATGAATTAAAAGAAAAAAATTACATCAAAACAAAATGTATAAAATTAAATCAAGACAAGTGTTGCACCGATTGTTGCAATGTGTTACGCTCGCAGTTGCATGATCTTCAATGAGTAAAGCATTCTGCAGTGAAAGATGGGTGTTGGATTGAAAGTGTTTTATTTTTATATTTTTTACTTTTTTTTTTTATTAAAAATTGATCGTTTTTTAAGAACTTTTTTGACGTTTTATTGAAAAAAAAAAAAACCGCAACCGCAACACAATAAATGCTGACCGAAATTATCATGTTGCAGTCGACAGTAAAAGACGAAAATATTTCCATTGACCCACCTCAACTATATGATATGCCTTAAAGCTGTTTAAAGGCGATTGAAATTATTATATTTTCTGATCTCAAATCTGTAATTTTAGATGGGAACATTATTAATGGGGCACAAAACCAAAACGAAAACCGTATTTATAAGGCCAAAAATTCGTTTTCGATGTCACACGCAAAAATCTATCCTCATCTCACTAGAAATCTTTTTCGTACTGCAGCCCGATTGTTTGCCATTAATTTTGGTAACAAGTCTATACTAAAGATAGTTAGGACAGAATTGCATCATAGAAAACTACAAGCAATCGGTTTCGTGTTTACATAATGCCCTGTTGCATGTAATCGAAGAAGATTATGCCACGGTTTAATTGTGTATATTCAAGAAAAAGATTCGATTTATAATACCACATACGAAATGTAATGAACATTTCAATGAAAAATGATTTTTCTATACAAGGTAGTCTCCTTTGGTGGTCACTGTTGTATAATAACATTTAAAGACGGGGCGCAAAGCGACCCAAAAAGCATTGAGTACTCCATCTATCGGTTTAAATTTAAACCATCGATTATTTCGATTCTGGCATTATTCGATTATATTCTGCTACAAAATTCAATATATTATCTCCACTGAACGTAATGATTCGATTTACTGCACGACGATGTCGATGATGTCAAGAAAAAAAAACATCATTTCACATGAAGCTCATTTTCAACTTGGTGGGTACGTTAATAAGCAAAATTTCAGTATTTGGGGCTCAGAAAACTCAGACGTGAGCCTTACAAAATCCAATGCATCCATTACGAGTGACTATTTGATGCGGCTTGGCCATATAACATAACATGCCACATACATATCTTCTGCCACAATCGATTTATTGCGTCAAACATTTGATGGCCGTTTAATTAACCGAAATGGTGGTGTCAATTGGCCGCCAAGAAGCTACGATTTGACGCCGTTGGACTATTTTCTTTAGAGCGCCGTAAAAGAAAATTGTTATGCCGACAAACCAGAGACAATTGAACATATGATGGCCAACATTTGTGATGCCATTGCCGAGATACGACCCCACGAAAATTTTACCGATCGAATGAAGTACTGTGAGGCCAGACGTGACAGCCATATGAATGAAATAATATTGAATTTCTAACCGGAACAATTGTACTTCACAACATAAAAATTAATTTGACAAAATTTTGATTAAAATAGAGAAGAGAAGTAACGACTATCTGCGCTCAAATTGTTTATTGGATCAATCACAAGAGAGTAGATTTCCTAAGGGATGAATTCCAAAATGAGTATTCCTCTTTGATAATATAGGCCCTTGTCTGAAAAGTATGGCCTAATATTTGGCTTGATGATTGAATATAGAACATGTTGAGAACGAATGAGCATTAATGCAATGAAGTGTTATAAAAAAAACTCTCCGGTTAAAAATATTGTCGAATAGCACCCGTATTACAAACTTAATTGGTGTGCAGGTGGCAGGCAGGCCTCCTCAGACTAATCACCTTGAAAACAAGAACATTTTAAACAACCTACCTTCACTGTCACATGCCACAACTTTAGCCTACTTTTTAATAATTTAGTTGGCCGTTGTTTTTGTTTTTGTTTTTGTTTCTTTAATTTTACATAACAAGGCGTATAAATCTTTATAAATATTTACAAAAAAAAAAGAAAAAATGATTCGCTCTTGTTTACGTCTACTAATCGGTTTTGGCTTTAAAATCCATTGTTTTCGAAGCTAGAAGTGGCATGAGTAAGCAAAACAAAAAAGCAAACAACAACAACAGCGGTTAATAATAACGGCAATAATAACGCAAAATCACAGAAAAATATTTGTGTGGCTGTAACATGTTGCAACAGCAACAGCAACAGCAACAGCCGCTCATTGTTTGGCTATTAACAATGTGTCATGAATGTACGTGTGATGATGTTTAAATGCTACCATGTTGCACATACATATACGAGTGTGTGCTTGAGTGTGCCTCATAGAATAACAAACAATTGCTGTCTGTCGTACGCCAAATAAACATCACAGTGTTGGCTACTGAATGTGTGTACGTGTATAGACAACCATCACAACAGACAGTGAGAGAGATATACGTAGTACCACTTAATATTTCATATGCGGATGTTACAGTGCATAATAAAAGCAATACAACTTTTTCTCTATAATCACACTCTATTTGCGTTATTTCTTGGCATTTTTTTGTAACACACTATGCGTGAGTATTTACGTACATATGTATGTATGGACGTTGGAGATTTTGTTGTCACTACGAGTGGTCAACCTTTTTTTGTTATTCTTCTTTGTATTTTCACTTTCAAAAGAAAGTGTTTGTAATACTTTGATGTGCTTAAAACGCAACCGAGAGTAGGTGCGATAAATATTTGAGGCATTAAATTTCATAACAATGTGATACAAATATTTTTTTAAACGAAAACAAAAACAAACACAACACAACATGAAAAGAAAAAGTAAATTATGAAGTCAAAGGAATGCCAACAAGCTCTTGATGCCAATGACTTCTTTTTAGTCTAAAGTGGTGCGTTACAGTGAAGGAGTGGGAAATCAAAAATACCCATACGTACGTACGTCAACGTTTGTGTTACGTTGGCTTTATGGCCAATTGAATTACAGTTCAACAGGTTGTCAGATGAACAAAACAAATCATTGAGGCAGAACGTTTAAAGTCATTCAACGTCTACACTGTGTCTACTATTTTTAAAATGGGCATCATGGAATACAGTTGACCACTAGACTTAGACATCATTAAGAAATAAATAAACGGTCTTGTAAGGCTCCATACCTTCAATATCTCTTGTATTTGGTGGGAAACCAATTCAACTCACATAGAAAAAATAAATTTTCAATGAAATTCAATTCATTTTTGAAATAAGCCAGATTGCACTGATCACAATTTCGAATATGTTTGCCAGACACTTGTGCAGTTTATTATGAATGGACAAAGCAAATACTCATACCGATCTTGAAGACAGACATTGAACATTTTAATTAACTCCTTAGGTACTACAGGCAATTATCTTTAGAGAGTTTCAGTAGTACAAAGACGACGATTAATGCAATTCCGACTGTGACGATTATTTCGAGAAATACAATCGAAACAAAAGGTAAACTATGAAGTATAGTCTCAGATGAATTGAGATGAATGGGAACTCAGTATCGATCTTAATTTTAAATGTCAAATGCATCTGATAATTTTAATAGTCAGAAACGAGGATTCTGTAATGACAGAACAATTGTAGATTATTATGTAAGCCGTGGGTTAAGTCAGAGGACATTAAAACAAGCAACCGTCGCGTATTTTTCCAAATGTTGTTACGGAATTAGAGCAAGCAAAGCAAGCTTCAAATAGAAGCATTATAGTATTTGGCATGATGATTGACGTTCGCCTTAATTTTTAGTCATAAAGACTGCATGTATATATGTAAGCTACGAAACGCAAAGTAGAGGCTTATGATGCCATGTTGAGGTCCATTTCCCAGGTTATCATCATTTCGTTTAATCGTTGCGTTATCGTTTCTGTTTTATTGGTTATATTTGGTAATTTTTGTTCCCTCACTAGCATGACAAAAACTTGGTAAAAGAAGTTTTACCCTGATGAGCCCAGATGTTAGTGATGATATGTTATGATACAGTGGAATTAGACCCATGACAGTAAGCCATTTGATGAGCGCGGATATGGAAGCAATATGAAATCTGACGGGTCGAAAAGATTACACAAGGCATCAAACATTGGAGTAACCTTTAGTTATGCACCCCAATCCAATTTGGGACGTAGATTAGATAAAGGTATGTATGCTTAGGTGCACGCATCGCGACAAAATTGTTATCCAGGCGGAGGCTGGCACATTTGCTTCATATATTTGCTATCAGGAGGATACTGAAGAAATATGGCATCAGTGATTGATGATATTCTAACGACCGAAAATAAATTGCATGTAGGGTGGTAGAAAGGTGTGACTTCCACTGTCGCCAAAAAAAGCAGAAAAAAATTTTAACTTGTGGTCTTATGTGCCAACACATCTCTAGAAGATCTAATTTAAATAAAATTTTCAAAAGATTTGCAAGTTTACACTGTAAAGCCGGAATATATTTTGTGTAGACACTCAAATGATCCGTTTCAGAGTGTATTTACGAATGCATAATTAATATACTGTGTTACGCCTAGTTTTTGTTTAATTAATCGACCGCCTAAAAAATATATTTTCCTTCAAATACATTCTTTCTCTTTTTTACTTTGTATGATATTCAGTCAAAATATTTTTAATTAAAAATAATAATGCAAGAAAAATTAAATCCTGAGCCACTTAAAAATGCATTTGTTTAACAAAATAATTTATGAATAATAATTTCAAACAAAATCAACCGGCAATAAAGATCGACATTGATAAACAAACAAAAAAAAAATTAATATTTGCATGATATTAGACAAAACCCGCTGTGCTTCGTTACGTCTGTTATAATTTATTGTAATAAAATTAAAATTGATTAATAAATTTATTTATTAATTAGAATACAATTACAAATTCCACTACAATTATCACGAGCTAAATAACTTAGATCTTATGCTCGTTGTAGTGTAACAGACCGGACTCTCTGATGGAAATAACAATTTAATGTTTCTATAAGGTTTGAGTGGTTTTATTTGTGATTTCCATACAAACAGCACATACATAAATGTCATCATTTAGCGAGTTCTCTAGAAACTGAAACAATAAATTTATAAACGAACTTCAAAACTGTATACTGAAGATCTCTTAGTTTCGGCTGGATCATGAGGAAAAACAACACTTTTTTGGTGATCAATTCTTTTTCAATCTTAATAACTGTTGACACTACAGATGAGAATTAATCGTTTGACCAGGTTGTAGAAACTCATAAAGAACAATCCCAATACCACCGGACTCACACCACTGGCTTTTGTATTGTCAAAACACACTAAGCTGCCATCTGCCAAGCTTTGCCTTATTTAGTCCATGATTCACGTGTATGAGGTTAGCTACGAAAGTTATATACTTCTTTAAGTGAATAGTGTGTTAACAGAGACTGTTAAGTTAACATTGACTGTTAAGTAAACATTATTGAAAAATTTGGTCAAGTAAAGGTAGAAAATCTTAAATAATCACGAAAGTAGAGACAAATTGGAGAAAAAGTGAAAGGAAGCCGAAGATAAACCTTTGAATTTGACAAAAAAAAAAATAAAAATAATAATTTGTTTATTGGAGATAATAAAATTGTAAAATATATGAGCATTGTTATCAACTAAATTTAGTCACAAATACGTGTACTCCCGTGATGGTGCTTTCATAGATAAAGAGAAGGCAATCAAAATTCAGCAGTTTTATATACATACATATCTAAAATTTTATTGTTGTTGTTATTCTAATAAATCAAATAAATACTTGACTACTTCAAAGCATAAAGAGAACAATGTGAGAGACAGTGATTCCCAAAGAATTGAAAAATGAGATGAGTTAGATTAGATTCGTAGATTAATAAAGTCATCTCAAATTCATCTCAAAGGATGACAAATCATGCATCATATATTCACTGGTTCATAGTATTGACTATTTCCATCAACTATGTCTACTAAGCCTTCATAAAACTTTGATTTAGTTTGTCATGTTTTTAATTATAAACAATTTCCTAGCATTCTTAAAGAGAAAATATCTTATTGCACCGAAGTTTAACTCACCTTACTTTTCTTTACACTTCTTTTTGTTAAATGGGAAAAACGACATCAACAACAGTTTGGCTATCACTGGACTAGATAAATCTCATAAATCATTAGCTGTTAATTTAATGAACATAAACTAGCTGTTTAACTACCTATTATTTTGTTATTAAATCGCTAAATGAAATTATTTCATTCAAATAATTTGTGAAAAGAAAAGAATGTAATGCCTTAAGCCGAAAATTGCTGATAATTTGTGGGAACAAATAAATTAAATTAAGCCGCTTATACAATACCATAAATATGGAGCTATGAATAGACTAAAAAAAACTACATTGATTGAAGGCTTTCATAGGTGACAAATATATACAATGCATAGTAGATGGCATGTACCGTAAGTAGGACACAGCAATGTCAGCAAAATACTGTATTGCACTGCATCGATTATCCTATACAAATACAATTTTTTTTGTTTCTCAATTTTAAAGACCATTTGAGAAGTACCAAGATCTCTGAACTTGTGGGGTATTTTTGTTTGTCTGCCAAACATTTAATATTGTTCTGTTAACTTTAACATTGGCTCTGTTAAAATTTTTGGTTTTTGTCTTTGCTAGTTAAATAAGAATTTATCTTCACACACATTATAACTCATAAGATTTGACCTTGTACTCAATTAAAGAAATGGATTTGGTTGACAAGAGGTTCAAAGAAAACAGTACTACTTACAGAATGCCATACAATGCCATGGATATATTGAGAGGCGGCTATTATTGAGTGAGGCTATTAAGAGTAGCCTTTAGCCGTGATAGTTTAAAATCCCGAGTTAAATGATCAATTCAAACTAATTAATGCTTAGTAGTCCAATTCCATTAACAGCGGTCCATAACATACATATATTCCCTCTGTTTCAGTAAAAGAAATGAAAATTGCAGGGTTAAAGAAAAATTTCTCTTCGCATTATATTACGGTGTGTCAACCTAAAGTTTTCGAAACAAATTAGAAGCAAAACTTGCATTTAAACGCTTTAATAGACTCAAAATTTAGTTAACACAGATGACGCTGTACACTAGGCATGCCTTTGAATTAGCCACGAACATCAACAGACCTTGTTATACAAAATTGTCGAACTTCAACTTCATCATGTGCGTGTAAACGGACAATTGGTAGAACATTTTAGTTTAAATTGTGTTATAATTTCTTTGTCCAGCCTCTCATTTTTCTTTCTCATCTCTATTGCAACGTAAAAAAGTTTCCAAATCAAATATTTGTTAAAGAAACTGTTGAAAAAAGGTAAGAAAGAGAACTTGTAGTCCCATTTAATCATTTTAAAAATCTACAGGCAATTATCTGTGAACTTTTTGCAACCATAAATCAACATGAAGCTTCAAAATGGCAGGAAGTTGCATTCCATAAACACACAATAAAACTGGCAATGAAAATGAAGACTTATTCTCTATTCTAATATAATAATAATAATAATAGAGTTCATCAAAATAATTTAAAAACATATTTTCAAATCTAGCCAGCCATTGAAATATTCCATGCTGAGTTACAATTTCATTTTCTTAATATTTTCTTTTTTTTAAATTCTTAATCGTTTAAATGGTGTTGTTAATGGCCATTTTGAGTATAAAAACCATCACGTAAAGATTAAATTCATGCGGCTTAAAAGTGTTCTTGGTAACGGAAGACTTAAAAACAAATTAATTCTTGTTAGAGTTTACCTGCTTTTTGGGGTAAACAAAAAATTCAAAATTTAATTTAAACCATCCAACAGTGGTTTACAAGTGATATCACTTGTTACGCGTGTGTGGTTATGCGTGTTCGGAACCTATTTATCATTTGAATTCATTGCATATTTTTATGAATTGTTTACACAAACTAAATGCAGAAACGCACTCAACGTCAGTGATAAAATTCTTAAACTCGGGTTAAATCTTTTTTTTTTTTTTTTACAGTGGCACACAATGAAAGAGAAACACCACGAAATTAAAATGCAGTACACTACAAATGCTGGCCATCAATTCCATACAACTAACCGCAGTGCTACAGGGGAACACATCTCATCCTGAAAATGTCTGCGTACAATGGCAATCAATAGAACACATCATGGAAAATATTGTCCAATTTGGTGCTACCAAATGCTACAGTAGACAGAACGCAGCATAATTGTGTAATGCATTGTGATATAAATATGAGGCACAAAACAGAGCAAAGGGCCATTGAATTGTGGAGGAATAAGCTGGGTTGAAATCTAATGTTTCATGGATCTGTCGTTCATATTCGACGTTTAATTGTAGCGCCACCTATGGATAAAATTAACGCACACGACATGAGTGGTGTACGAAATCGTATGATCGTGATCCTAACTAAAGTGTTGTAGTGGCCAATAATGTAATGTATACAATGCATCTGGTCGGAGAAACTTACAAATTCACATGCTATTTATCATTGACCTCATTGAACTCAATTCTTGGTGATTTTTTAATTCCTTTAAACTTAAACCGCTCATGAAGATCTTAGATTGATAGATAAGGTACTCTGTAAATTGCGGCAAATTATTGAAACAAATTTTTGTACGAAGCACAAAAAAAATTTTAAAAAAAAGTTAATGGTCAGAACAAAAGGGTAAGTACTTTCGGTACTTTTATAAACGTAAATATGTGTGTCTGTAGCAATTAACGTGAACACCTTTTTTATGCTGTTTATTGTCAAAAAACAAATAACAACAGAAAACTAATAAAGTTAATAATGCCATGCAATTTGCACAGTTTAATTAAGCGATTTGAAGCAAAGATACAACAATTCATCAGAATATTTCCATGAAGTACCCCAACTAACGTATATGAAACCAGCATAAGAGAGGGAAGGTAGATGTTATAAAAAAATGATACTGGCATGTTTTATAATCAGATACCATGTTGAGCATCTAATACAAAATATTGAATGTGTGTAATGCAATTATGATTAACCCTTTATGGGGTGTACATAAATTAAATTTTTGTTGTGTTTGAAGCAAATAAATATTCGGTTATGTTTTCAATCAAAAGTTACATTTTATTTGAGTAGCCATTGATGGGTTAATAATACAGCAACATGAACACTTCAATCTGTTACACCTGCATGTCATCATGCTTCATGTACAACATGATGTGGATGAATTTGTGATGCCACTTGTAGTCATTAATTGGAAATTAATTATTTGTGTTACTTTTTCACTTTTTTTTTCTTCTTTTTTTTTTTGCTGAATGAGATTTTAAAGTAATGATAAATACGAGCATTCTTTTCATCTACACCATGTTCATATTGATATTTGTTTAAAATTCTAATTGTGAATGAAATCATAAGAAGAATTATAGGGTGTGCTCAACAATGCACACATAAAAGGATCATTTTAAAATTTGATAATATTCGTTCTGCATTATTAAAATTCTGAATGTAAATGATAACACAAAAATTAAAGGGTGTACACCACAAACAGCGGAGAAATTAATTTGGATTCAATATTAAAGATTTTATTGATCAATAGTGGTATTCAATAAACAAAATTGTTCACCACTATTCTCAATACAGCGGCTTAATACATTGCCACATTACCACATACAATGTCGCTAATATTCGGCGAATCAGAGGCATCAGAAAATGTCATACCGATCGATGTGCGATATTTTTGCAATATAAAACAAGTATCTTAACAAGTACATAATAAACTACCAAACAAAGCCAACGAATTATTCGCATATTAATCGATTCAATTTTATTTACAAAATAATTCATATAAGAACTCTTGCCATGTCCCCTCTTTCAAGAGTGCTGCCAAAAATTAATTACGGTTGTTATCGATACAGATATTGCCGTTACAAATCATTGCAATGCGATTACGATGTGTTTGAATGGCACGTCTCTGTTTGATACAACTCGTAAATAAAGGCGGAGTTTAATTGCGTATGAATAGAGGGTTTTAACGCCGACAATATATATTTCGTTCAGCATTTGTTTTTGTTTTTTTTTTAATGAAATTACAGAATTAATGCACTTGTAATGCTTCATTTAGCCAAAGATGAGGAAGAATGCTGACAATTAAAATGAAGGCACACACAGGTAAGCCGAAGTGTTGAATAAAACAAAAACTCCATCAAAATTAAAATGTAAGGAAATGAACAAAAACCAAATAGAAGAATGAAAGAAAAAATAATGAAAGAATTGAATGCATATGCTGAACAGGTAATAAGCACAGGTAATAAACGTAAAAAGTATGAGTGTGAGGAAGCAAGAAAAAAAAGTGGGTACAAGAGTAGAAAGGGATTATTAAAATTTAATTATAAGCCGCCGATGTTATGTAAATATGGACTAGAATAGGAGAACACATGTATACCATCATAGGAGGCGACAAAGCCCTGTAATAAATAAAATGAAAATTATACGACATTAGTGGCCATGAAATTATAAATCAAATTCGTATTGTGGGAATTGCTGCAATCGAGTCTAATGGTAATATTCCCAGAAAGTGCTTTAAAGAATTGAATATTTGCAGACTTAATAGAAGAAACATAATTTATGAAACAAATCTAAAGCTTATGTTGCTTACAATAAAAATACAGCATACAATAGCTCCTAAAATAATGTGTAGTGTTTCCCTTTAATGGTTCTACAAAAGCGATAGAACCCCTGGTCTAAAACATATCAAATGACTGACAGTTCAGTACCAGGGCAGAAACTCAATTAAATGGTAAATGCTTTGCAAAGTGCCTAAGTGATAAGAAAAGTAAATGGACCAACTTGGAAGCTACATACTCTTCTAAGAGAGGAACCACTCTTTGATATACGAACGGGTCAAAAACAGATAGCGGAATAGAATCGGGGATGATCGCTCCCATGAAAGTATTCAGAACCAATGGGGTCTTTCAATTGGAAATATACGCCAACGACAAATGTGCCCATTTTTACCTGGTTAAGAAGTACAGCAGACGTCATATACAAGTAATATCAGAATGCAATATGAGCACTTATTAGGCTAATTTACAAAATTCGTATGGGACTGTCTAAACAAACTGAATTAACAATACCTCACAATTGTACCTATCACTCCGAATAACAATATGGAAAAGACATGAAAAAAACTGAAAAGGATTCTGTAGATGCCGCAGAAATTTTTACAACACATTGCCAGGAAAGCCTAAACTGAAACCCACAAGCAGCTCGGCTTGGTCGCTAAGATTATTGGAGAAGAAGACTGACAAACAATATTAAGTCTGTGGACCAAGATAGAAGCTGGATGCAGATCAATAAATTTGTAGCAATTTTGTACGACATTTTGTGCCTTTGGAAATAGTCTTGGTCCAACCTTTAGCGGCCATAATTTTATCAAGGATATGTAATAAAAACGATACTCATATGACTCATACTCCCCAGTAGAGAAGCATAAAAATTTTATTAATAATCAAAGCATTTTCATCAATGCAACCGGCAGTGTCAATTTTGCCTCCCATGTCCAATATATGTTATACTGAATCAAGTCTAAGTAAGTTTCTTATGAGTTGTTGCATTTCGCCGACTAATAAGTTGTCTTCTTTATATTTATTGTGTTGCAAAATTTTTGTATTTCTTCTTTTTTTTGAATTTTTTATTTTGTCTGTCTGTCTGTTTTTAAATTGTATTAAATAATTGACATACAAGATGATTGATAAAATAACGCTCCATACACTCACACAGAACTATTTTAAAGATTCACTTGTCGTCGGGGACTGAATGCTAATCGACTTCCACAGAAAGCAGAGTAATTTCAACATATTTGCGTTGGCATTTTAAATCAAGATTTTGCAACAACAACAACAAAAAACAACAACAACAACAACAAAAAAACCGCCATAAATTAAAGTGTAATGACGAAAAACACTAAGTGCGGCACAGACTAAATGGAATCTTGACAATATTTTGTAGACATATTGTAACCATTAAAGATTGTTTTGATTTTTTTTTTCAAATTTTATTTTTTAACCCTCTAAGGAATAGTAAAATGTTTAAAATATTTAGAGGTTTTAGGGTTAATATTAAATGATATTTATAGTGTATGTATGTATATAGGTAAGATATGTATGCAAATCTACTTACCTATTGACATATCTGCACCGTTTTGATGATGTTCTGGTACAGTTTTACGATTAACTGGCAACGATACTGCTCCCGATGTGGACGATGGTGACGGTGACGAAGAATCACATGAACTATCGACAGATTGGGCTGTTGGTGGCACAGCCGCCAAATGTGGGTGGGGATGATGATGATGATGGTGGTTATTATGCTGTAGCTGATCGGGTGAGGCATGATGAGGCGGACCAACTGTGGAACTTGATGCAACACTGCTGCTACTAGCCATGCCATTGAGAGTGGCCTGGCCAGCGCTACCACTGCTTACAATCGTACCGCTACTACCACCCCCTCCACTACTATTAACACCCCCACCACCACTAGCAGCAATCACTGTACCACCATTGGCACTGTGATCACTATGGGGTGGTGAACGTATAGTCGTTATGGCCGCAGCATGAGCCACATGATGATGATGATGCGGCGGTATGCCACCCATTACTGATGCGGCTGCTGTGGGATCCACCAAATGGGGATGATGATGGTGATGCAATTGTTCCGTTATGTGATGCTGCAAATGATGGTGATGATGATAGTGGGCCTTGAGCAAAGCGGTTGGTGGATGCACCACCGGCGGTACTTCATTCATCTGCAATATACGCTGTTCATCCTGCTGTTGTGCACGTCTCAGTGCCGTCTGTAAAGCCATTACACGCTGACGATCGGCGGTCAGGCGACATTTTTCACAATTACAATTGCGATACCTGCAATACCGTTTGTGGCCCTTCAATTTAATTTTATGTCCATGATTGTGGCAGCGTGCACAATTCGGTTTGGTACGTGGTGCGCCAGAGCTGCCACTGGAGCTGGATGCACCGCCGCAGATGTCATTCTTCGAATCGTGCACGTCCGTATCGGACATTGTGTCGCTGCTATTCCAGTTGGTGTCCTCAGAAACCATTCAAAATGACTTAACGGGCAACTGATCTATTAAATATGGAACGACGACTTGTGAATTAAACAACAGCTACAACAACAACAACAACAATAGCAGCAGCAACAAGCATACAGGAACAAGTATTAAAAGTTACTTTAAACGCCAGCAGGAGAAAAAGAAAAGAAAACTAGACAAAGCAACCAAACGTGGTTGACACGTTTAATGTGTAGCAGCAACAAGCTGGCTGCATAGGCAGACAGTCAGCCACAAAAAAACAAACAAACAAAATAACAACAGCAATGGTAACAGCAACCAGATTTTATAGACTAGATAAGATAGAAAAAAGTTTTTGTCGTTTTTTTTTGCTTTTTTGTTGTAAAATATTCTGTGTTTTTTTAAAGCCTGGTTATTTATGTTGTGTTAAGAATCTTTCTCAAAGGTTGACTCAGTTCAAGCTGTATTTTTCTTTTCTTTCTTTTTTTTCCTTTTTTTTTTTTGTATAAAAACTGTTATTTTCTTAAGGGTCATCCATTATATTGTTTTATTTTTAAATTGAGATTTTGTTTGGCTTTTTAAAAAATATTTTCTTTTTTCTTTTATTTTTTTATTATATTTTTTGGTTGGCAATAAATTCTCGTAATTTAATGATTTTGTATTTGATTTGTATTTTCTTTAGTTTCGTTTTGCCACCTGCTTAAAATGTTAGTCGAATCATTTATTGAAATTCTTTTGAGAATAATTGTGTTTCTTTGTTGCCAAAAGATGAATTTTTTTTGGCGTCTTTAGAACCTCCGCAGCCACCGTTTCTCAAAATTGTTTGCTGTAACGAAACAAAAAAATTAAGATTGACAGTGAGTGTACATTATACAAATTTGAAAAGTTTTTTTTTCTTAATTTTTTATTTAAAATTACTTAAAAATAATGAAAATAAGTGTGCAAAAGGAAATAAAGATTTTCATTTAAAACGATTCAAACAAGAATACAAAGTTTTCAACGATCAAGGAAACAGCCTTTAGGATTTCTCTTTGTATAGAATATGTTCTGAGACAAGGAATTGTAATTTTAATAAAGCAAAGCCACACAAATACAATTCTTTGTTTACACCCATGGCACTGGAATTAGCAAAAATAATTAGCCATTACGACCCTTTAATCAATATTGCGACCGATTTAAAATGACAAAAATGGGAGGCATTTTCATGATAACTACAGAACCTTTTTCTGAGAGCTACCCATTTTAATTTTGAAATAAAACAAAGTGTTCTTAAAATATATCATCGACATTTTTTATTCATTTAAAAGAACTATCGGAATGTAGACCACTGAGGCCGCTAGCCCTTAGATTTCATGTGGATTGGTATCGTCTCAAATTACACAATTTCGTTTGTTTACGTACCCATTGATACATCCAGGAATGAGCCGCATCGTTGAATATGATTTCTCAATTAAAACTAGTTCAAGATGCCAACTGCGGCAGAGCCCATTTAACGAACGCGCATCGTTCACTATGAGCGTCCATGGTGATTTTGCATAACAATCTGAATAAATGACAACTAATTGAACAAATGTAGCTTTAACAAGTTGACCGTTATCAACTGTCAAACTGCGGATGTCCCTGTTGAAAAACCCAATATACTGCCAAAGCATTTGTGAAAAGAAGTCACCGTAAGAAATATTTTCTGGTAATCCAGCAGACTACTCAATTGAATTAAAATTATAACTTATAGAGACTAGAGGACAGACAAGTGAGCTGTTGAACGGCACCATGTTTAAACCTGTAGAACAGGCATACCGGATTGTTCAATCATTCTAAAAAATAAAATATCTGAAGAATAATCTTTTGGTGGTACTGTTCGTGATATCTTGAAAGAGAGAGGCAAAGCGTAAAGAAGGCTATTAGAACTGACTCTAGCATCATTGCTTTCTTTTTATTTACGCATTTGGTCACTGGAGCTGGTTGCCAGTTGTTGGAAATGTCAAAGAAGTTCGTTCTTCAGGTTCTAAAGATGTATTGGGTTACTGTATTGGCCTTAAACTCCGATAGACTTAGTAGGCCGTGGTAGAGTTACTGGATTACGATAAACTTACTAGACTAGGGTAGGCATTCTAGACTGCGATACTTACAAGACTACTGCAGACTTAACAGACTACGGTAGGTTGTCTGTAGTACCTGCTTTCTTAGGTTAGGTTAGGTTAGAGGACGTTTACTTGTCAATTAAGACAAGTACAGTACCCGGAGGTCCAATTGACCCATTGTACAACGTCAGAATGAGTGGTGGAACCTACAGTTTAAAGTCGACTCCGAACAACAGATTTTTGAGAAACTTTTCGTAACAATTTTATTTACTCTCAGGTCGCCAAAGAAAACATTTTTTTCATATTTTGTTTTATTCGAGCCAGAGTTTGAACCACGAAGTCTCATCTAATAAGCTAACACATTACCTAATAGACTGCGGCGACTTTCTGCTTACTGTACTGCAGTACATTACGGTACTACAGTCCATTATTGTACTACAGTTTACTGGAATTGTCCCCTCTATGTGGCTGTCGGTTTCCTTAGACAATATGCTCTAGAAGACTTAATAGTGTACCGTAGTAGCAATGACTCATGGCATTCTGACAAAATTTCATTAAAGCTGGCAAACAAATATTTCGGTGTTATTGGGGATTTCGAAATAGTGAAACACGAAGAGTACCTAATGGAACGTATTTAAACGCTTACACGATTAAGAAGTTCATTATGAAGCACGAAGAATAGAGGAACAATCAGTATCGCAAAATAATGCCAGACTTCTATCCGTACTGTAAGCAATACTAATAAGTTTTCATTTAAGGCATTATGAAATTGGTTTTGATCGACAATAAATGTTTTTCTCAATTTATAATTTTACGAGGAAGGCTCTTTTGATTTGTAATTTTATTTCAATTCATTGAAAAATTATTAAAAAAAATTTTTTTCAACAATCTGCTAAGAATTTAAGCCATTCAAATAGTGTTTTAGTGTTTGAATTAAAAATTTGAAATGAATTTTCATTTTACAAATGTCAACGAATAAAAATTTATCGATAACGATATTGAAAACAAAATGTTTATCGTATTTATTTTAATTGATTCAAAATGTAAACGCATTTAAATATTTTTCACAGATCGTTTTTTTGTTTTCTTTAATTTTCTTTAATTTTGTATCTTTTAATTTTAAATAGAGAACAAGAGAAAAAAGGAATAAAAATAAATATCAAATCAAAATATATTTGAATAACGATTCTAGTACAATATTTGAATGGCACATGGCGCGTTATAGTCTATAAAATTTAATTTTTATTGGCTTTGTTTTCAGTTAATTTTTTTTAATTGTTACCAGACATTCATGAATACTTAGTTACTTAGTATAGAAAGATTTATAATATCTCTGTACTTATTCCTTGTTTAAATATTATTTTAACAATTTAGTTTAATAGTTTGACAAAAAAAAAATAGAAATAGAAATAGAAATAGAAATAGAAATAGAAAAACAAACAATGCAGACACAATTGAGAATGTAAATTAAGTTGCCAGCAAGATTACGTGTTAATAATTAATAGAAATTCAAAGGTGTGTCAACGAAATTGCAATAGAGTTGCAGACTCTATACTTAACTGACTGTCGCAGCATGCATTTAACACTTGGCCTGTATACGGGGTCAAAATTATTCAAATATTTCATCAGAAATTGTTGCAAAACATTTCTCATTCGAACGTATTGACAGACGCTAATCTCAATCAAATTTTATTTGCTCTTAAAGAAAAAACGTGAGTAAAACTTTTTTTTTTAAATTTGTAATTTCTAAACCCGTATGGGTGAAGACCTACTGGAAATAATGGAAGCTCGATAAGGTGACCTAAGGAGGAAAGAAGAAGGACTGAAAAACCTCGTATGAAGTGAACGGAGTATTCTGTATACCTGACAAACTTCAAGTGTAACAAGAAATACATTTGCAGTATGGTATCAGCCAAAAGCTTTGACCAAGACACACACAAAGTGGCTGACAAAGGTGAATGAATCTGGTGCAAAGAAATAGAGAAGCTCTCTATCCGTACGAACATTTCAAACAAAGAAATGCTGAAAGACTGTATTAAAATAGCGGTAGTAGGTAGTGGTGGGGCTTTGATACCAAAAGCCTACTTAGGCACGCATAGCGGCTCGTTGCGACGTCATAGTTAAACGCGGTAACTGTACTGACCAAGTTCCACCAAGCTAGGGAAGGGCGCAAGGGCTGCACTTTAAAAGCACGACTACCCTAAGCTGGAAAACCAGCCCGAAAGTTTGATAAACGAAGCTATATCCTTGCCAGGAGGATAGATCGTAATGCTACGAGGACTGGTTTGTTGCTAAAGCTCAATAAGGGGTTCTTGTGATTTTAGGTAGCTGAATGGGATCTTGGAACAAATATCTGCTGGAGTATGGGAGTTTTCTGCAATTTACCACTTCTTAGCAAAAGAGGCTTAAATACCCTGGAGAGAAGTTTTTTGAAGAAATATTGAAATATCCAAAGCCGATATTCCGGCTCTCTTGAAATGTATGAGGAATTTTTGCTGACTGAGGAGAGTGTCCTCATTCTTTCTCTCACTCTCCCCTTTTCTCTCTCTCTCTCTCTCTCTTTTAATTATTCACTTCTTTACTTTCCCTTTTCTATGACAAACACAATGAAAATGGAAGGAAATAATGATAACAGATATCTTCTAAACATCTCTTCTCATCCCTTATGGAATAAAAGGTGGTAAAAATCTGTAGATTCCGTCAATGCTTTATACTATAGATCCAACAGGGAAGCATTTCCATAAACTCGTATATTTTCAATCCTTAATTGTGTATCTCATTAATCTGGAAATTCTCTCTAAAGTACACACACACTAGATCCGATAACATTATTCAAGTATTTAGATTAGACATGGCGAACAAATTAGTCAGTGAATTAGATGCGCAGGTTGCCAACTTTGAATAATTCAGTACAAAATATATTCAATAATAAAACCATTAAAAAACCTACAAAATTTAACAAAAAAAAATGAAAAAAATGAAAAAATTTAAATGAATTTAAAAAAATCTATTTCCACCCAACAATTTGCTGTGTTATAGATACTTGCCACCGGGGCAATTATTATAAATAAAATCAAGCATTTAAGATAAAATTTATTTAATTTTTTAACAAAATTTACAATATCTTCTCTCGATTAATAAGCAGCAACTGGGTGACAAATAATTTCAAATTTTTTCGTTTTTTTTCCCCTTTTGTTGTTGTTGTTGTTGTTTTCAAATTTATTTTTATCGCATAAAATTCTGTGTAATAAAATGTAAATGAAATTGAATTTGAGTGTGAGTGTGAGTGCGCAATAGTATTTTAATTGCTGCCAACTTTAGTTAGGGTTGCCAAGACTAGTTTATTTTGTATGCAAATCTTAAGTACCACATCATTGTTATTAAATTTCAATTTAAGGGCTTATTGCCAACAAAAAACCTGACGTCAAATGAAGAGGTAATAAAAATAATTAAAAAAATATTAACGACTTACTTCTGGCAAAAACTCTGAAGGCAAATAAAATGGCCCTGAAAAGTTTCCCCAAAAATCTATCGGTCAGATTCGACTTTAAGCAATAGGTTCCGCCAATCATGGATAAAATTAATACATACAACATTGGTGGTGTGAGCATCTAGGTTCTAATCTTGACTAAAGTCTTGTATTGACCAATTACGGAATGTAATCAGAAAGGATTGTTATTTATGATTTATCATACACTATTGCTTGTTACATGGCAACTCTTAGCAATCTTTAGAAATATTTTCAAATGTATGTAAATATGCTGAAAAGCAAAGCGTGTTACAATCAGTTTCGTAAATTGATTGGCTTTTTCCTCAATTTTTATTATTTTTTTTATAATTTTTTTGATCATGTTGGCGATTTCCTAGCTTTTTATTTGCAATGTCTTCTTTCATTCTTTCATTCGTCTTCCTTAGCTACTGATTATTTTACGTGATTTCAAAAAAAAAAAAAAACAAACAAAGAAAGTATGAAAGAAGGGAACGCAAACCATTTAATATTGAAATGATTTGTTTTAATTCAGTTGGCAACTTTTGCCTCCGATTTCATTGTTTTAAAACAAGTTGCAAAATGAATGAATGAAATGACAATATAAAAACAAAATTAAATTAAATAATTTTTTTAAAAGACTCATTTTGTTTGTGAAAAATATTTCTCTCACTCACTACCGGTTAAACTTTTTTATGACCATATTTGACTTACGAACAAACGGCAGCAAGTAATCGAAAAAAAAACAAACAATAAACGGCGAAATAATTTTTATTGAATGTGCAACATCGTTAATAGCAGTAGCTAAAATTATATTGTATGTTTGTATGTACATACATATGTATGTACATACAGAGCTACAACAATACCAATAGTAACAACAACTGAAATTGGTTATTGTTTTAATTGATGCATGATTAAAAAAAATTGTACAAGAAAAACAAAAAAAAAAAAAACAGAAATTTAAGCGATAAAGGAAAAAAAAAGCAACGAAGAAACAAAAAAAAAAGAAACGTTTACAATAGCCAGTAAAACGACAGACAATGCGGCTGTTCAGGCAACACAAAACAGTCACATTAAAAGTCACTTTGGCTAGACAGACAGAGATGGCTAAAGAGACGTATAAGCAGGTTTAAACTGAGAACGTTCTAAACTGCCGCTTACGCTAGATCTTACAAACATATTAGGGAAGCTCATAGCTAATGAAACTTGTTTCAATATAAACCATCGTACATAAAAAAGTACTTTTTTAATGCATTGTTTCTTAACCTATTAAGTACACTTGTACTTGAACCTGTTTTCGATTCTAGTTTTCCTATTGGAGTAACGGTTTATAGCTCTCAGAGAACGGATTAAGATGAAGCTACAGACAGTGTCGTATTAGAATTGTTATCAGAACAGTTGAGTATTAAATTGTCTAGTGCAAGTGACAATTACTGTAACTGTGACGATTACTGTAATATTATTGTGACTGAAGTAATGGTTATAAACACTGCTGCTATTGCCAATCCGATAACATAGTATATTGAATGGCGTAAATGCATATTTACCGACAGTAAAGCGGTCATTATATCCCTAAAAGAGATGTGCACCGCATTTAAGATTATCCAAGAAGGTCAGGAATCTCTGAAGGCGATAGCGAGACATACAATGTTTACCCTCATGCGGGTTCCGGGAACCGACGCAGTTGCAAAGGCTTGTACAACGGGAAATTCAATTGAATGCGTATTTGAAATTGACATTTGTCTGCAGAAGGGCTGCACAAAATGAATGGTCTAACAAATTTCACTCATTTGCGAAAAAAAAGGAAAAAATGAACCCAGAGACCAGACAGTTCGAATCCAATATGAATATATGCAGGTTCGTTCGCTGGAATTATCTTCACAGCGACTTCTGCAGAAGATCTAATGATGAGAAGGAAGGAAAGACCACAATTCTGTAATCTTATCTGCCATTATCTGGCACTTGGTAACCTGCGACGAAAAATTCTTGGGCACGCAAAGTGTTGACAGAAAATGTTTATCAAAAAGTATATTGGGATCGGTGAGAAAAGGCAACCAGGGGTTATAATTTAAATTCAAATAAAACTTTTTGAATACACACCAGAGGTCAGCAATGAATCGTTTTTTCGCTACTCATAAACACTCATGAAATTTTGAATATAAGTGAGACAACAATATTGAAATTTAACTACTCTGATTCATGTGTACTCACTACAACATTGATTTATGAGAACAGGTTACAATGCGTATGCATACAACGTGGACATCAAACTCACACCATTCGAGAAATGTTTGATTCATAAGCCTACTCATATAAATTCATAACTTTAGAAAAATACTAAGAAATGATTCGAGTGACTTGAATCATTCATCAAAATTTACAGTCTTAGTTGTTGTTAGGCATTTACAACAAAAGAAAAAAAAAGAAAAAAGACAGAGCAGCAAGCAGAGCAAACATACAATCTTCTAGTAAGTATTTTAGCGTTCGTATGCGATTCATACTTATTTTGTGATTCGTGTACATGTTGAGTTATGGAGAGTCGAAATCATACGTGTTGTTAAGTATGAATATGATGAGTACTTCAAACTTTGAATATGAGTACGGGTTCCATCATATTAAAAGAAGTATGAATGCGTATAAGTAGCAGAAATTATGAGTATGATTCGATTCTATTCACCTTTCTGAATACTCATTGCTGATCTCTGAAACATACACTTTATAATTTTTTATTTGGTTTGTTTCCAAACGTATTATAGAAGAGAATCTGTCCCATAGGACATGTATGTATGTATAGCCTTGAACTTCATTTCTTAATTGCTAACTATTTCAAGAAACTATATATTATTGCTTAAGATTTGCCTAAAGAAATTAATAAGAAAACAATTTATGACAAATGGAAAAGTCATCATAACTTTTATTAAAGCTTAGCTAAACAGAAAATCAAAATTACTAAAAATCCCAAATACTATTCGATGATCCTAAAAATGTTTAAAATAAAATCAAAAAACAAAAACCGTCTTTGTATTTTTTGAATTAATGAATTATTTTCAAGTCTTTCAGGCTTTGCCTTATCAAATCAATAATTTACGTACACAATCCAACGAAATATCACTTTATAGCACACCTTTTCACACAGTCTGCTAAACATTTGAGAAGCAACGTTACTAGCGGGGCGGATGAATAAAATTGAATTCAAACATACGATACTAATTTCTAAGTCGTTGATTACTATGTTTGTTTTATGATTTTCAAAGTCTTGGTCTTGTGCAATAACTAAACCAAACTAAATTGATAAAAAAAAAAAACGTATTAAATTTCATATAAGAACAACACAAGAATTGTTTGTCTCGGTTTATTTACCAAAAAAAATTATTTTTTTCTCAACGCGTTCAGTAGTCAACAAATGGACAGACAGACATACATATGCCACGATGGTCGTTAACACTACTACATATATAAATGGATTCCAAATTTTATTATGACTTATAATGTCATAATGTTCTAAACAAACAAACAACAACAACAACTGCGACAAACACAAACAACAATACAAAGAAGATAAAAGAACACTCAGATTACACTTGAACTCATTTGTGAATACAATGTTTTGATCGTTTAAATAATGAGACTTAATCGATTGAGGCTTAGTGCTGACAGAAAACGTTTGGTAGACTCAAAGCCACACTTCAGTATTTTTAAAATCTGATGTCGCAACTATTTTTAATGAGGGGCTGTGAAAATTAAATTCTCATTGGCGATATTTGATTCAATTTATATTTTTCACTATTACGAGTATAACGACTCGAGTGCCTAAAAATACAAGCCCATTATCTCTTATGGATATTCACAGCACCAGACAAGCACCCTACGCAATACACTTCCTAGGTATACTTCAATTAGCTTTTGGAATACTTTGCCTTAAAGTAACATACATAGGTTTTAGAACTTTTCTTCCACTTACTTTATTAATTGGTCATTAGAAGCCTCTAGTCAGGGGTACAACTTAGCTTAACCACTTATGTTGTGTGTGTTTATTTTAATCTAAGATCTCCGAACGACAGATTTTTTAGAAACTTTGCATGGAAATTTTATTTTCTTTCAGAATTTTTGCCAGGTGACTGCAGGTGGGAATTTTATTAAAATCATCTTTGGGTAAAGACGGTCCGCCAATAAGTTCGGAGTGCCCAAATATGCTCCTCCTTAGGTTCCCAAATGACGAAAAGAGAATATGTTCGGTGCTCTCTTGTTCACCCTCGTCGTTACAGCTTCTGCGGGGGGGGTGTTTGTGAGGTATTCACAGCCTCCGGAAGTATGCACCCAGTGAGCCGTTGATACAAATGCTATGAGATCACCAAGATGCCATTACCCCCCTTTTCTTTTGCAAATGAGTGAAATTTTTGTGAGATTATTTGTTTGCACGTCGTCAGAGGAATTCTATTGAATTTTACATTGTATTAGTCTTAGTAAGAGCGTCGGTTTTTTATTGTAACCTTCAAAGTCCCAATAGAACCCTCATTAGGGTAATCATAGAATATCTCGATATATGCTCCAGAGGTACGCGACATGATGTCAGATCTTGTACATTCGATCTGTGGAAACAGATGCAGTCAGCGAGACAATTAGGGTCAGTGCATTCAGAGGATTCCCACAGGGGTATTTTCACCAATAATGTGGATTCTGGTTGTGGGCATCGACTGTCAAGGACATATACGCTCTGTGATATCATTTAAAGAGGTCTTAAAATTGTAAGTTGTTGGTGCACGACAGTGGGCCTGAGAATAAATTCGGTTAAAACCACAATAGTACTTGCTAGTATAATAGAAGAAAGGAAAACCTGTCCTACCGCAGCGCAGGAAGCTCTGTTGGTTTTAAGTCCACTGCACATGGTTGTAAAGACCAGGATAATGTGTAACATAAAAAAATTAACATTAAAAGAGGGACCATTTTGTGTAAAGGGAGTTTTTTGGTCCCGAATGATATATTTCGAACGAACTGGGAAACTCGCGGGTATTTTCCAAGCGGATGAAAGAGATAATGAAGAGAATATAGCAATACTGTCTGACAAACAGGCAGCCAGCCGAGGACTAGACTGATATGAGGTTAAATCAAAAATAATATGGAACTGTCTTTAAAGCTGACTCAGCTAGGTAGAAAATATAAATACGCTCTGCTGGATTCCAGGTGATGTGGGAATGCGCCTCAATGAGTATGCAGATATGCATGCAAGGAAGGGGCCAGAACCTTTTGAAAAGGTATACTCAACGAAATGGAAGATATAGAGAAGCAATCACAACTTTTTTTGAGAAAGCACAATAACAAGAGATTTGAGTCAAGCATCCAATAGCAAAGACTATCCGGAACTAACCTACGCTAGGTAACCGGTCTTTTGACAAGGCACTATAAGTCCAGGATACACTTATTCAGAATGGGGGATGTTTCGAGCTCAACATGTAAAATCTGTTTTGATTGAACCTGTGAATTTAATTAGCGCACTCAACATATGGATGGCGAGAGTGGTCAGTTCGCAACACAGACCAAAGGCTTGTAATGACCAATAATGTAATGTTAGTGCGTAAAAATAGCTTCTAATCCAAATGGAAATAAATAAGTAGAGAAGATGATGGCAATGTCTACCTTCTAATATTTGGAATTTTGATAAATAAATTCGTTTTTATTTTTGTGGATTTAATTTTCGAAATTGTAGAGACTGTTTGTTAAAGAAAATATCGAATAATAAAATATCGAGTTGAAGAAAATATCGAATTACCTTTTGTTTAATTTTTATAACGTTGTTATTATTGTAATTGAACTTATTTTTTTGTAGTATTTTTAGTATTCCGATGATTTCAGTTTAAATATTTGAATTCATAAATTGTGGAAATAATTTGTTTCTTAGTTTCAAGCACAATATTGTTGGTTATTATTGTTGTTGGTGCTATTTGATATTCAAATTTGAAGAATTTTTAATGTATTTCGATTTTTTATGTCTCTCAGCCAGTGAATAAGGCTGAATTTGTTTAAATAATAAAATTTGTTTGTTTGTTTCTTTTTCTTTTTTTTTTTTTTGTTATTATAAGTGATGCTTAAAGTATCGGAAATTGAATTGTAATCGATAGGGAACACACAAATTCAAGTATTTTTTTTTTTGTTTATTTATTGTATATGTAAAGTTTTTTTAACAACTTTAGACTTTTATGTGCAGTGTGCATCATTTGTTTGTTTGCTGGTTTAATATTTATGTTTGGTTGTAATAATTAATGATTTTTCTGTTTTGTTTTTGTTATAAATTATTATTATTTAAAAATCTTAATTATAAAACTTTGTTAATATTTAATTTTTATTTGTTTGTGTTTTTAATTATTTAATAATTATTTTTTCTTTATTAAATTTTTATGTGAATTTTAATGTTTTTTTTTAATAATTCATTATTTTTAATATATTTTTTCTTTTAAATATGTTTATTAAATACTATCTTAAGTTGACCGTTAAGACTGTAAATTTTAATACACAATTTATTATATTTTCAATAATTCTTTAATTATTTTTTTTTTAATTATATTTTTAATATTTTTGTGACTTAAATTAATTATTATTTTTTTTAAACACTAAAATTATTTATTTAAATAATTAACTTAACTACTGTGTTATTATAACTTATTTTATTTTATTAACTTTGCTTTAATTCTTTTTATATTTTATTCATATTTTATTATTATTTTTGCTGCATTATCTTTGGATTAAATTTTTGTTGCTGCTTAAATTATTTTAATTTTGTATTAATTTTTTTCTTTTTATTGTATATTCTTGTTTGAATTATTTTTTATATTAATATTTAATTTATTTTAATTTAATTTTTCATTAAATTTTTGTTTTCTCTTACACAATAGCTTTTTGTAATTTTTTTATTTGAATTATCTTCAGTATTAAACTTGGAAAACCTTTAGAGTGTTTGGTTCTTTTCCTTTATTATAATTATTTTTAATAATATTTTAAAATAAATTTTATATTCTCATAATATATATCCTCCGAAATTCTGAAATATTTAACATTTAAATTATTTATTTATAGTCATCACCTTATAAAATAAAAATTATTATTTTATGTTACTTCATATTTTTTTCTTTTTTTCACTTTCAACAGGTGGCAACACAATGGAAAGCTGTATTATTTAAAGTATTATTTGAATCACCGTGGCTCTAAGGCATCTAATACATGTACCTTTACTGATATTCATTTCATCATCTTTGTCGCAAAGCTGATACAAATTTCAATCGTCAATTTTGTTAGAATGCGACACTTTGTTTTGCGAAAACTTATCGCCGTTTATAAATTAGTGAAAATTCTGAACCTTGCCGTAACGGGCGCTTTGTTGCTGTCCGTGAGAGTAAGCAGGAGAATTCGAGGCAGTCGAGTTTATCCTCTTATACGACCTATTCTCCACGTATGGCAACAGGTGACTACTTTTTGTTATCAAATCTATGGAATTGATCTCTTTCCGCCGAGATTTTAATTCATTTTTTGGAGGAGATACAAAAATTGGAGGAACAGAAGCCAAGTGTATGTAAAAATTAAAATTGAGTTTTTATTCAAAAACCTGTCTTCCATTAAAAATAATTGCCCAGAGCCATTGACATGTCTTCATATAAACAAAAGTCTAAAGGCAAGGCATGTTTTTTGAAGCCCCGTATCAGATATATAGAGTTATAGAGGTGAAAGAAGAGCCTATAATTATCAGAATAGTTAGACAAGATGAATGGGAAATAATATGCGGTAAATCAAGGGATACTAAATCGGGTTAAAATAGAATACTTTAGAAAGTTGGCAGGCTGCTGCCAAAAAAGAAAGCTGAGTGAAGAGCTCTTTTTAATTAAAAAGAATTTTTCTTTATTTAATTATATTTTTTTTATTTTATTTGATTTTATTTATATGATTTATTTATTTTATTTTCAAGTATTCATTTTTAATTATTTATTTTTATTTTGCATTTGCATTTTGCATTAAAAATTCACATTTACTGAAAAATAATATGAAACTTATTATTAAAAAATATTTAAAAATTATTTCGCTAAAAATTAAACGTTATTTTTTTTTTAAACATCCTAAAGATTAATTACTTAAAGGTAGGAAACATAAATAAAAAGAAAATTAAATGGAAAACTTTTTACGCCGCCGCTAAAAATTAAAGAAAATGCGACGGAATTATTGAAATTATAAACGAAAAATTATTTGCAGAATTTAAAATTTAATGAGTAGTTAGAAGTGCCCTAAAAATCCCATTTTGGTTAATAAATCTGGGATTAACCTGCTAAAGGTAAAAGAACTTGAAGACGCAATGCAAAGGAGTACCCATGAAAAATGTCCCTATAAAAACGAAACTTAATGGTCAAATTATTTAAATTTTCATTTCAATTAAAGAATATATTTTTAATTATTAAGATTAAGATTTATTATCTTATCAGTTACAATTTCGCTGACAGTTTTCCACTTTGTCAGTTTTTTTGCGTTCAATAGAGCGAATTTCTGGACAATTTGATTGATAGACTTGCCTGATTGCATGAACAATAGTATTCACATGGTATCACTCAAACGAATTTTCTTTTGATACTACACGAAGTGACATGTCCAGATTAACTGATCGCAATAATCAGCAACAGAAATTCACATTGAATACCAGTCTGAAATTTTAATGAATTTAGTTATCGATCAAGGCATTGTCAAATAGAGAGAACAATAAGTGGATGAGTGTTACGCTTCCTAACCAGTTCAGGTCAAGTGAGTTTAGCAATGAAGTAGAATTTATCCAGCTTAACACTGGCAAGAGCTATATCTACGTTTATGTGTGGATTCATACGTAAATAAAATTCAGCAGCCACACATTTAAATGAAATATCCCTGTGATACTAGAAAGGCACAGGATTATCGCGGAAGTCACGACGTATGTATGTCCACCATTTAAGACCTGAAAGTTACACGCAAAATAGATCTGATTACCGCTTGGCTGTCAGAGAAGATAGATATGCTCTTAAAAAGAAGATACATTACTCAATATGTATCTAAATTTATAGCCACTCGGCCTAAAGCATAAAACAATAATCAAAGAGGTGAAGGGATATATTACGATTAAGCCCTTAGAAGAAAATTCTACAGCCTAACTTATTTCCATTTCTGAAACGTCTTTTTAGACTTTCACAAGATCAATGGATCAAACGATGTTTCATTAGCAAACTTACATACAAGGATAGTCTAGTATGAGATAGTTTTCTAGGTCAAGGCAAGGTAAAATCAATTACATTTAGACTAAGATAAGTGCCATATGTTATCTGGCTAATAATCTAGAAGTTAATAAAGGCGTTATTAAAGAGTGAACTGCGGAAACTTGTTGCCATACTAAAATCTTTTTGGGGAATTTCGAATCGTTTTCTTTTTTGCCTACAACTAATGGTCCTGTTATGATGCGTATAATCAGTGAAAAGTTAATCTTCACAGTGCACTAAATGGTGCTCAGATTTTTTAAGAAATCCATTCATAAACTTGGCTTTTTCTAGCTTTTGTATTCCTGTTGGATTTTGATTTTTGAGGCTTAGATGTCTTGAGACCAGCTCCTTATTTATAATTCTGAAAAAAACCTCTCAGAGTATTTAAATTTTTGGGACTCTTCCCTTCCAGAGCTGTTCTAATGTTTTGACAAAATTTTTATTATTTTACTTGTTTTACTGGGGTCTGCTGTTTAAATTTCTAGTTCCGAAAAGAACACCTTTTTAAATTGTATCGAATTTTACGCGATTGATTCACTTTTCCTTCAATTTATCTCGATTTTCGTGATCATTTAAGATTTTCTTTCTTCACTTTTCAAAATTTTTCAATTATGTTAACTTAACAGTCTCTGTTAACATAACATTCACTGTCTAAAAAACAAGAATACAACTTTCGTAGTTAACTTTACACACATGGCATATTGAATTTAATCTAAAAATGACACAATATTACGCAAAATGGCAAACATTTGATTCGGAAACTGGGCTATCGATTAACTAAGCAATTAACGAGTGTTAGCACTAACATCACTTTTAAGGAAAACATACAAGAAAGTACATATTGCCAAAATTTTTAATACAATGTGCACTGTCTTAAACAATTGTCCGTACACCAGGCAAGCGAAAATTATTATCACATTAGTTTAAAAACTGTTTACCGGATTTGAATAAAGCAAAACTGTTTGAAAACTCCAATTTTTGTGTATAATAATTACATATAAAAAGTTTGTTCAAAAATTTCTTTCAAGAACCGAAAAAATCCTATTCGAAATTAGCTTTTAATGAAAATTAGCTTTTTTGATTTGTTCAGAGAAAAAGCCATAGAAAGGGCTATCCCAATATTCTACCCATATGTAACAATGGTATCTTGTCTTCCAAAATACTCCATAAATATTTAATATGAATTCACAATTTGATGTTAATTTTTATGTCCCACCAAACCGAATATCTTAATAGCATCGAATTTTTAAATTTTGCGGAAACAACATAAATTAAACAAAAGAACCGTTATGTTAAAGAGTTGTACATTGATTTTACGGGCAATTGTTTGACATTCAAGATTTTTTTTTTTTTTTTTTTGTGTTTTTATACGGGTTTGTTCAACATGCTCAGACATTTTTTTTGTTTATTTTTTTTTTGTCTCTTTAAAAAACCTTGTTCAACTTAAATCAAGCTGATATTATTTGAAATTCTAGGCATGTATGTATTATCAATAGCTTGGTCAGTGTACATATTTATATGCTTAACAATGTTTTCAGCTCCTATCAAACGATCGAGATTTATATGAAAATAAATCAAAAACTGGCGATAGATTTTCGTTCTATAAGTATAACAAGCTCTGTAAGTGTTGCTTACAAAATCTTTGAAAAATTATATGTAATTTTATTTTTTTGAAGTCCAGAGTTTAAAAATAAAAATTTCCGAACACTTCATTATATATCAAAACGTATTGAAATGCAAAATAAATCCAATTCTACTTATTCAATCTTTAAACATTCGCTTTAAAAATCTTCAAATAAAATGAAGATATAAAAAATTGGCGGCAATTAATTCCATTTGAAAAGATTTCCATTGTATTGACATTTGAAAATAAATAAAAAAAATATTTAATTTACACTTGAGCACAATTTTGTTTTTTTTTTTTCAACACTTTTTTTCTATTTTTGTTAAACAATTTTAAATTAATTTTTAATTAATTAAATTATTACAATATTTTTGTTTTATTTTATATTTTTATTTTTTAATAAAAAAATTATTCTTTTTTTCTCACTTTTATTACAAAACTTTACTCTGCATTTTTAAAAAATTTTCTGCGTAATATTTTGAAGCCGTCGGCTTATCAATATTATTCAAAGAAATATTTCTTTTTTGTTTTCATGCAGTTTTTCATTATTTTTTTTTTCAAAAAATTTTTAAATATTTTTCTTAATTTTCCACTTCTTTTTTCTCTTTTTCTCCTTGAAGAGAAAATACCAATGTTGTTTCCTTTAATTGTTAAAAGTTGCTAAAGAAACAAACCCGACAAACAATATCAAACATGTTTGTTTTCATTTCATTTCAATTCAATTCGTTTTGTTTTTCTTTACTTTTTAATTCAATTTTTTGTTTATCTCTCTTCTAAGATTTCTCGGGCATTGCAATGCGCGCAGCTTAAGATAAAAAAGAAAAAGAAGAAAACCGTTTAAGCAAAAAACGACGAGTGTTTACGGTGTAGTTTGCAAAAATGTACTGACAACAAAAAAAAGCTTCAAGTCGCCAACAAGATCCAACTTGTGGCTGTTTGGCTGGCAGAATGACTGACTGACTGCCGGGCTTTTTTTTCTTTTGTAGCAGGCTAGTTGGCTGGCTGGCTGGCTGTGATGTGCACAGCAACAACACAATATTGTATTAGTTTGTTGAAAAATAACAACAACAACAAAATATAAAAAAAGAAAATAAAACTCACAAGCACACGCACACACAAACTAAACTTTATAAATAAAACAACAACAACAACAACAGATGATTGCTGCAAACAAATTCGCACACATGCACTCGTAAACACACATTCACACAGCCAAAGTCATAAGCCCAATGTAATAATAGTTGGTTGGGGTTTAGGTTTGGTTGGCTTCTGTTGATTTATAAACGTATGCGTGTGTGTTCGTATGTGTATTCGTGTATGTGTGTTGTTTGGTTTGATAGTGGCTCGTCTCACCGCTAGACAATACGCTTTAAAAGATGATGGATGGTTGGTAGTTTTACAATATAAATGATGAATGAAGGACGTAAGGAAGTTTGTTAATATGGTTTAACTTATGAGTAACAGTTTACTCTCTCGCACTCTCTCTTCATATACCACACTTTGTTTTTGTTTTGTGTTTTGTTTTGATTTTACAGTGAATTTTTATTTTTTTGTATTTTTTTTTAATTCTTAATTTTCCTTACTCGCAATAACTCATAAACATTTTTCCTTTTTACACACACTCTTGCATTCTGTTATTTGGCTCTCTTAAAACTTGCATAATATTATGCTGAGAGTATAACGTTACACTTTTTTTGTTTGTTACGACCGGCCTATGTCAATGCCATTGAAATACTTTGTTTGATACACTTTCCGTACAAGAAACACGACAAAACATTAACCGTGAAAACGTCTATTTTGTTTTGTTTTGCTTTAAGATTTATAGTAAAATGTTAAAAAAAAATAAATACAAAACAACAACGTCAAAATCAACCATCACGTTAAAGGTGACGACAAGTACTAAGAGTCTTATAAAATGCATTAAAAAATAAATCATCCATCCATAGATTGTTGCGCTCTTAGACAACAATATTTATACGCTGCTATTTCTCTAATACTGTTTATTTCTCAGGCTTTTCTTTTACTCTTAGTGCAAGCACAAATAATCGCACACACACACACACAGGCTTAGGTTTTTCGCAAACATAAACAAATAAATTAAAATATGCACTCTTTCGGCAGCAAACACTCATGCCCAGAGAAATGTTTTTGTTTGATTTGGTTTGTGTACATAAAATTGGTTGGTTGGCTGGTTGACTGACTGTTTTTGTTTGATTTGTTTTTTCTTTTTTGTTGCTATTCTGGTTGCCTTTGCTAGACTTTTGCGCTTTTCTCTATTTACTGTAAAAATGCACATGCACTTCTAATCAAACATTTACCCACACACACACACACATTTATTTGTATATAAATACTGTTGAGTATTGCTTTCTATATTTTCTTTTACGTTTGTTGTTTGTGCTTATTTTTTTGTGGCAGATTTGGTTAACGACAATTGTTTGTGGTACTTTATTGGCTAACTATAAAAGTACTTTTTAGTTTAATGCAAAAAAGTACTATTTTAGAAAAAAAAACAAAATATTAGAAAAATATTTTAAAAAAATTAAATTCAAAAAACAAGCAGTGCAACAGAAATTGCTTGACAGTCAAGTCTGGACCGTTTGAATTGCTTCAGATTAAAAGAAAGTTCGCGACATGCTTAGTAAGTTTCAATAGAACAGACTATAAAATTCTAATAAACGTACAACGCAAACTGCTTCTTTAAACTCAGTTTATTTTTGACAGCAAAATTTCCGTATTTTGTGTAAACGAAGCCACTAAAAATCAAAAAAAAAATTCATGTCAGCGCGTAACTCCGGTGGCCCCCACTAGACTGTCTCATCGGGCGGCGTTTTCCACCTGTGGTACGCAATTGATCATGCTATTATATGATACGTAATACCAAATATTTAGATCTTTAACACTTCTAGAGCCGAAAAAAAATACCTGAGAGTCACGTCACGATAGAGCGAAAGGTATTAAGCGCAGCCGACCGTAGGCGACAAGCATGAATTTAAGCTCCGGCGTGAACGTGTTAAAGTCTACTCCGAACAACAGATGTTTGAGAAACTTTTCATAGCAATTTCATTTACTCTCAGAGTTTTTGCCAGAAACCTGCTGAGAGGCAGTCGCCGAAGAAATATTTTTCATACTTCGTTTTGTTCGAGATGTCTGACCTGGTACTTTTGTTTGTATATAATTTGTAACATAGTTTCAAAAGGTACCAGCCTCATTCAAAAGCAAAATAAAAAAATATTTTTTTTTTATCATAAAAATTCATACTCAATTTACTTTAAATGCTGCTGTTGTTGTTGCCATGTAATAGTCATCAATGCAACGTCTACACGCACATACCAAAATGCCGTCAAACTGACCCCCTTCTCTAGTGGGTTTTTGGCAATAAAATCAGTGAGTCCTACTTTTTAGTGATTGAAAAAGGTTTTGCCACCAACATCACTGCCATCTCTCAAGCAATGCTCATTGTGTGTCAACTTACATGTTCTTTCATTCGCGAGTTCTCTCAGTAAATAAGTGTAAGAGTGAATGAGTAAATAAATAAGAGTGAGAGTCAGAGCGATAGAAAGAAAGAGAGAGAGAGAGAGAGTAATGTGTGTGTGTGAGAGTATACATATGTATATTATTTTTAGTGAAATCCAGTTCTGATTTAGCCAATGTGCATTGTACGTTTCTCTATGAGAAGGTGTGTGTAGTTTCCTCTTTATATAGCAAGTACATAATATTCAACATATATATTCATTAGTATATAAACATACATATGTATTGCTATATTCTACATGTATGCGTTGATGCATTATATACAGATTATGTATATATGCCTCAGTGTTAAGTTCGATTGTTTTGGTTAAGTTCCTACAAGTTGTGCAACAGTATTTACTTATAGTCTCTAACATTTGCATTTACAACATGTCTGCCATACAAGTTGGATTGTGTGTTCACAACATATTTGTTTTCTTTAGCCTTTATTTTGTTTGTGCATTTCTCTGCATTCTTTACTTTTAAGCTTTTCATTTTTGTTATCTTTTTTCTTTTTTGCATTTTTTGCATGACTATGTGTTTACGTTTGTGTGTGAGTATGCATGTGACTGAGGTGTTTGTTTATTTATGTTGTGTTGGTGGGGATTTGTGGTCTGTGCACGAGTTTCCATGCTTATTTAGTTGTTTTTTTTTTGTTGTTGTTATTTCCTTATAACCCGTTTTATTTGCCGACTCTCCACAACACATGATACAGTACATCTCCTCTCTGGTGTTACCATTTGCAAAATAGAACTGGCTCTTGCTAAATCCCCTCTCTTTATAACATTCTCCCTGGCTCAGATCTATTTTGGCATTTTATTTACAGTAATTTATTTATATTTTTACTTTTTATTGTAGCTTTCTATCTTTTTAAATGTATTGTGTCTGTTTACTTTTTTTTTCTTTTTTGTAATTCCTTTAATTGTCTAAATTTGTTACAATTTGTTGTTTTTGTTGCTTATTTTAATTTTAAATTTAAATTTGTTTAGTTTCTTTTTTAAATCTTTTTTTTTTTTGTGTGTTATGTGCTCTTGTATAATTTTTGTCTGCATTTTTTTTCTTGTGGCTGTGTGTGAGAAATTTAAATGCATTTTTCTGTTTGACATTCAATTAAAATGGCATGTGAATGAAAGTAACTGGTTATTTAATCAAACCATTGGGGTGGGTGTATGTGTTCGTATTTATATATGCATCTGTGTGTGTGCGTGTGGGTTCGATAATAATGTCGCCGGTATTGCATGTGCTCGTACAACACTTTACAACAATTAAAGAATTTTACATGCCAGCGATATTTTCATATGTTTTCAATCGACAGTGCAAACGACAGTTGAAATTGAAACGTTAAGCTGTGCTTTACTTTTAATCAAAAAATGAGAGTAAGAGAGAGCAGAGAGCGAGAGAGACCTGAAAAAGAACAGATTTTATGCAAAAAAAAAGGGTGGGTAAATGTAATACCATTTAAATATGCACCATTTTGTACGATAAGTTGATGACATTTTCAAAGTAATTCCCTCAAGATATCTGGCATTAGATAAGGCTGCCTATGTAGAACGTGCAACCTGTGACATCGAGTTGATTACTTTCTTCAGTTGATCATTGACCTGACTGTCAGATCTAACGTCACACTGGTAGAGTCAAAAAATCTCATTCAGTTTAATTTTTATTCTTTCACATAAAATGCTCGAAATTAATAATTGGCTCATACGCTTCTGTTTACTTTTTATAAGCAGCGTGAGTGGGTGCTGAGTCAATAATATAAGCTATTAAGCTAATGTATGCAGTTCAGCGTTTGCTTTCCGGTCGGAATAAGATTAAAGTTTTGAATTCGTTCTGTTCCGATAACAGCATTATTTGTTCATATCCTCAGCAAACACTGGAGATTTGTACATCATCTTCGTCCAAAGTTTCATTATTTTGTAAATTTCGAACATTAATTTTGTCTCCTGATAAGGTCTAAGGTCACCTATCCAGTCGCAGCTTCAATGTCACTTCTTCTGGTGGCTTTTAAAATTTCTCTTTTTCTCCCGATTACTCTCTTACACATTTCGCCTTGTTGCGGACCGAAATGCTGCCACGCGTGTTGCATTAATCAGAGTCAGACCATTACCATAAATGCTGTAAAGCCAGTTTAAAAAATTTGTTACACTTTCGCTCCACCACAACTAATATTTCATCTTCAAAACCAAAAAAAAGAAAAGAAACGAAATGAAATGAAATTAAACCCACATATCCTTGAAAAAAAAAGCGGTTAAAATCATCATTGAACGGTATTTGGCAGTGGCATAAGTGTTATCATAAATCGCCGCTCAATATTATTGAGAATCATTCCAAAATAATTTGTTGCTATTTATTATTGAAAGCCAGATCTGAATGTTTACGAGTGTATGTGTTGGTGAAAGTACGTACAGCCAGTTTCCAAATAATTTCTACCACAATTGTATTACCAGTTGAAATAACTTTATTAGCAATTTTTGTTTACTTTTTTGATTTAAAAAAAAAATTTTTTTTCTCTCTTTTTGTTGTAAAACTGTTACTTTATTTGCTTCTACAGTTGCTGCTGCTGCAGACAGCGGATGATCAGCAGCTTAAACTATAACCAGTAGGTGTCTTAACGCTAGTGAATGGAGAAAAAACTCGTTATGATATGCCTTCTTTACTTAAGTTCTTGCAGAACTTAAGGAATACGTTCTACAAAAACCAAAAACGAAAAAGTTTTAAAAAGAAATACAAAAAAAAAAGAGTTAATCCAAGACGACTTACAAGTATCATTCTGCAGTTAGGAAACTCAACTAGAAACGATAGATAAAGATCTTATAGATTCCATAAGATTTAGGCCTTTAGGCAACTTGTCACACACAGTGAAAGCTGTGTTAATTTCACTGCAAACAACAGGGTTTTCAACGTTGAATTTCTCCATATGTCCGATACTGCAAAACGGAGAGTTGTAGAGTTGTATTGTATCTTCACACGAAACGTATTCATATGTAGATTTTTTGGAAGATCTAACATGAAAAACCACCAGGACTGCTGGCAAGGTCAATAGCGGTAGAGAAAACCGACGATATATTTATTTTGGTTAAGCCGTTTATCCAGCTCTATTCAGATTTATTTGTTAGCAACAAGCAGCATGCTTCTCGATATTTTATTTCACCATATTTGGTAAAGGCTAGATAAAGGCGGAAACCGAATATAGGGAGCATAGAAAACTCCAAAGGAGCAAGCTCAGTATGGTTATACGACAATGTGTATTATGAGCACTCATGCCAAATGACTTCTGTAGAAGCTGTAGCGTTGAAGACGAGAAGATAACTGTTCTCGAGCTATTGGATACATGTCCAGCGCTGTGTTGCAGGAGAATACATTAATGTTTACTATCTGCGCGATCACAATGAGACGCGATAATGCACATTAGGAGCCTACCCCTTTGCAAGACTAGGGGAAATGGATAGCTGTAGTATCATAATTGATGTGTCCATTCCAAATTTTTAGATTGGCAGCCACCTTTGCCTACCTACCGGGGTATCTGCTATACTGCACATTATTATTCGTATTCTAAACATCCAGATGTTGCCAACAGCATCTCAAGACCATAATACCAACAAAAAAAATAAATAAATAAAAAAAAAATAAAAAAAAATTTACAATACCTACTAACAACGCCACAAAAAGAGCTTCAAACGTTTAAAAGCCGTGTACATCGTTTTTTTTTAAATCGTGCTCATACAGAGTTGATCTTACAATGTGGCGCCGCTGTATAATATAAAGATAATGATACGCCTATGATGTATTTAACGTACATTTAATACGATCATTAAGAAATGCAGTCTAGTTATGCCATCATTCGTTAACGTGAAGATTTCCAAGATATTTTTTTTTTCAAATTCGTAAAGTGAATGGCTGACTGCAGCAGAACAAAAATAAACGACAGCAGCAGCACAAAATTCCCCAAAATAATGTAAAAAAAAGACACACACAGAATAAAAGAAAAGAAAAATCAAATGCCTCAAGCTGTTGAAATAAAAAATACGGAACAGAAGGTTAAGATTAATACAAGGGGCACTCTTTGTATTCGCACTTTAACCAGGTTTTTTGGATTTTTTTTCTTTTTGGTTAATATTTATGGCATAATAACTTGGAGGCGAAGGATCAAAGGACTATGAAACCGGGAAGAAATAAAACAAAAATTATTACAAATAAACGATTTGTTGATAATAAAATAAATTCGTTTTAAAAAGGCGGTCAATAAGGTTTTCCTACTGATCGATTATTATTATTCCTTCTTCTCATCCTCCATTTTGTCTCTCAACTTTCCTTTTTAATTCAGGTTTTTGGTATTCAATTGTGCATACATAGGTGGCAAATGTAACAGAATAATATACTGGCATAATTAGATCTCGATAGACAAGCAATGCTGAATTGGAATAATTCAGAAGATTCTAGGTGTTGTTTAAGGATACCTGGAGGACATTGGAAGCAGTAGGCGGCACTTTCTCTGTAACGTCTCCAGGCCAGGGGGACCCACAAAACGCATCAGCACCAGAATATAAACGGGACGCTGGGCGAATACCTGACAGAATGTCTCATATATCAATAGTGACCAATTGCATCACTCTGATACCAGGACGACGTTTTTGATCAAATGCGTATGTATGTAGATACGTATCACAGCTTCCCGTGGAAACTGGTTGTTGTATGCTTTAAACATACGGATACGATGGAACTAACCCTCTGTATGTATATGGGGTCCTCTAACAGAAACTGCAAAATTCTGACAGTCTCTGAAAATTTGGATAATCTGCTACTCAACACGTGATATGGCCATCTTACGAGTAGGCGATGTGAACTGGCTACCGACATCGTTCGATTTGACCCGGCTAGACTGTTTCCAATGGCATTTTCTTAAGTCGCATATCCTCAAAGTCAACTTAACCTATGTCATCGATCAAATTCAGCCTGATGGCATTAAAAACCAGGCTACGAAAGTGGGTGGAAAATTCACACGAACTATGAAGTTAATTCAGAACAATCCTAGTGGGAGAAAAACTATGAGAATATCAAGACTAAGAGAAGGCGAAATTAATTATTCTGTGTTGTATTATTCTGAGCACCCTCACGGGTCACTTCTGTACTGTAAAAGCATACATATGTACATATACATACATATGCATGTAGCATCACTTCAATTTATAGACACTTATGTTTACTATATTACTACTATAGGCCTACATTTGTACATACAAACGTAGTATATGGCGTGTACGCATACCGCGAATATTAGCGCCAAAAACATAAACAACAACGTAAAAAATCTGACAACAATTAAAAATTGTCAATTTTTTGAAATAAAAAGCATTGACCTCTAGACGAGATGCACCATCCGCTCCATCAAAAATAAAAACTGAAATAAAACACACACACACACAGAAAATAAAAAATTATCAAATAATATACGAGAATAAAACAAAAACAACAAAGAGAATTCTTTATAGTCTCTTAATTTCTTTTTTTTTTATTAATCTCTTTAGACTTTGTTGTTGGTATTCAAATTTAATCCACATTCGCCTAAACAAAAAGGCAATTGATTCAGTAGGTGAATTTGATAACACAACACCACACAATATTCTCTTTTAGAAAATATTTCAATAAATTATGCACAGAGAGAGAGAGAGAGAGGCAGAGACATAGCTCCATAGTAAAAAAGGCGCAAAATAAGGCAATAACAACAATAGTGAATATTAAATCACTGATAACGTATAACAACAATAAAATCCAAGTATAACAACAACTACTAAGGCTGTATACATATTGAATAAAATATTAAAAGAAAATACAAAGAGTATAAAAATAAAGAGACACAGTGAATAATTTTATATGGACTTGACTGAGATCAGTTCAGTAAAATGTTTGCAGATACGGAATTGGATATAAAAAATACGCGTTAAATGCACAAACATTGCAAAACAGGGGGAAAAAGCTAAATACTGCAACAACAAAATAAGGCATTTAATGCAACAATAATAAGAAATAAAAATTAAAAAAAAAAAGATAAGCAAAACAACATACGGCATACAACTGAAATGGTAAAAACTGCATTCAAAAGATTATGTCTCCACAAGTAGTGATGTTAACTATGCTAATAAATACAAAACAGCTGAACTATAAAAAATGTTCAAATGGCGATTTTATAAATAAAAAGCGCCGAAAACAATTACCGAAACGAATTTTATGGGAAGCTGTGACGAAATATAAAAACTAAGAATTTTTATGGAGTAAAAATTCACCGGCCTATACGTGAGCCGAACGCTTTTCTTACTTAATTGGTCATATTAATTCTTTAGTCAGGTTTCTCACCACACATTCTCAGCTTGTAATAAAAATTAAAAACTCTGTTAATAAAACGACTAACCTTGTTCTGTAATAAATCAATTTCCTTCATCACAATCGATTTAGAACACACTGCAGTAACCCAATCTCGTAGGTAGTAAGTTGGTTTATTAGACGAGAGCTCGCGGTTCAAACTACAGCTCAGACATCGCGAACAAAATATGAAAAAAAAAAATATTTCTTTCGGCAACTTAATCTCCTCTTCTCGTAAAAAAATCTAAGAATAAATAAAATTGCCGCGAAAAGTTTCTCAAATTTGTCGTCCAGAGTCGACGTTAAATAGTAGGACTCTCTTCAAGCCGTATTCAGGTTTGTTAATAGCTTACAAATATGTACATATATACAAATATAACTATGATTGAAATTGTAAACGATGATTGCTTTAGTGTTAGGAGAATTCAATTGAAATAAATCAAATGGTTAAGCATTTGTAGAAAAACAACCTACTGATACGATTTGAGGTTAATCGTTACACATGAAATATAGCGCTTTTTAAAGTCTTACAAGATGTCAACACTGTCAAGACGCTCACTTTTATAAAATGCATTTGGAACATGATTACATCGAACGTTACGTCTTGTCGTATACACATCGCGACATCCTATCAAAAGGAAAAACGCATATTTGTAAAAAAAAAAGAATTTTTAATACTTATTGAACTTTTTTTTTGTTTTTGTTTACTGTTATTATTATTTTTTTTTTTATTTTGCTCAAGTGTATGCGATATGTGACAAACTTTTAAGGTGACCAGCTATTATTTTGAAAATAATCATAATAATATTACCAAAGATAACCTCAAAAATGTGAAATTTAAAATATGTATCTACCTTAGTAGCTTAATATAATACTAATAAGTTTTAATGGTTACGAGGGTTGATTAGAAATGATGATTAATAAAAGTTATAAATGTTCTTCAAACTTTTCGAACATTCTTGTAGTTAAAACTCCACTCGGTTAACTTAACGAATACACTGTGAAACTTTACCTCTGTCGTTCTCATTCTTATACCCACCCTCGTTAATTACAACGAATGTCATATACCTATGTACATATATCTGCATTATAATTTTGTAATCTAACTAGTGGTATAGAACCGCCCCTAATGTGACAAGCTTAATGACATGACAACACTAAATAATTACTTCTCTATTTTCTATAGAAATAGCAACTGTAATGCATTGCCAGTTAGCGGTGCAGTGTTGCGCATAAATTTGGTTGAATGATTTGTCCCTCGTGTACCTGACTAATTCTAACGATTCTATTGACTTTTCAGCACACATCGGCTAAATTGCTAGTACATAATGTAATAAAGTCGTGTAATAAAGATATCTTGCCCATAACATTTGAGTGAATTAACGCATCACTTAATAATACGGTAAGTATTTCTTTTGTAATATTTAAATTGTAATTGTATTACATTTGAATTGAATAGGTATAAAGAAAACATTTAAAGGCGCCGTAGTCTAGTAGGTAGTGTTACTACCACTGTTACTCGAACTCCATACTCCTTCACTAATGCGGTTAATATAACAAAAATTCAGCAAATGTACTCTACTCGTGTAGTGCATTGTGTTGGAACTAGGAATATAGGTTACGGCAACGAGGAAAGATGCAACGAAAATAAACTAGGTATTTCTGCTATAAATAAAAGTCTGGTCCCCCTAAAATCAGTATGAATGTTTATAATAAGGAAAACAAATTAAATAACCGGTCAACCCAGTTATAAGAAAAACATGAAAATCAAAACTTATTTATAAAAAAATTTCAATTAAAAATAAATATTACTGATGCGGACATGTAGAACAAGAGCGGGAAATACTCGAAGTTTCCGCTTCTGATTGACAAAAATATTAAGTACTACGACAAGAAAAATAATGTTTAACGAAGATTTCAAATTGTACGTACCAATTAAGAGTAACACCAGCAGACAACAGTATTCATGGCATAAAACATTTCTCCTGTCAATGATCTGTAAATAGCAAATGATACGACAACTCGAAAAATTTACGCCTTTAAAGGCACACACGGTGGCTCCACAATACGGCAGACGTTTAAAAATTGTGATGCCCTTGGTAAACACGTAAACATAAAATTCTATGACTTTTTATTTTGCTTCACTTTTTTAATTTTATAACTTCTCACTTCTTCTTTTTCCAGATACATACATATAGATTTGAATACAATGTTTATTATTTATTTACTTTTTTTTTACAAAATTTTTCATTTTTTCTTTTATTTTCTTGCTTAATTTCAGATTAAAATTAAAATCACAAACGCACAGTCAACTCGACTATTTTTCATTGCTCTTCTCATTTTTTTATATCATTCTTTTTCTCGCCCTCTCTCTCACTCACTCTTGTTCGCATCAAATTAATTTGTATATTTTCTGTTTTATTTTTATTATTCACTATAATTTTCCATGTTATTGTTGTAAAATATCGCCTAGGAACAACAACAAATTTATTATGTTACGTTATCGTAAAAAAGAAAACAAAAACATCGCAAAGTACAATGAAAACAAACAAAAACGAATTCGCACTACTTTCCTTAATAACGCGATCTGGTCACAAAACACTTCGTCACGACACTAAATTCTTGCCAAAAGTGATTATAAAAATATAAAAAACACAACCAACAACAAAAAAAATTGTCTCACAAATACACAGCAAAGTATGCTGCCGGCAGAACACGTAGCAACAGCGCTCAGAAGCTCGGGCAAGAGGAGCAAAGTAACTGAAAAATTAAGATCCAGTGTTGTTGATTATAATGTATAAAAACCGCGTAAATATTTTAAAAGCGCTTATTTAGGGCGAGTTATTAAGAGAAATTTTTGTTGATCGTATTTCTAGGGAATCTCAGAAGGACATGATAGAAGTATTCATCAACTGTTTGAAAGAGACTGTATCTTTTGGCGAAATGAGTTTACCTTAAACGGGTAAAACATTAGTACGTTCTGGTAGATTAGTGTGCTTATCTGTAGGTGTGGAGGTTGTGGATTTGATTTTCCAGAAGGACTTACAGTAAATTGGTGGCTTATAAAATAAATACGACAGTGGCCTTCACAAAAAAACAACGACTATTTGCCGCACGCTATGATCCTTTCTGTTTCTTCTACGACCCACAGTTGAGGGCAAATTTTTTTGTTTGTGTAAAGTAGTCCACTGATATAGATTGAAGATCTTGAAGAATATCATAAAACCGATATGGTCTCCCAGAATTAAAGTCAACTTTCGATCCAATCTAGTCTGCCAGCCAGCAGGGATCGACCGTTTGAAAAAATAAGAGTTCTCTAGGGTATAAAAAGTACATTTAATAAAGCGGAATGAGGTGCAACCTCTCGAGTCGTTCCAGAAGACTACTATTGTTCAGAATTGCAGGCAGATCAAAAATTTTTCGTCTGATAAAAAGGAAAAATATTTATTGCTATTATCCACTACTGAAGTCGTTGCAAAGTATTTTACGGCTTTGATCTCAATGGTATAAAAAAGACTCGCCAGGAATTATACAACGTTTGCAAATAACGTCAGCAAAGTTCAAAACATGTGTTGTTTAGGGATAAGCGACGCAATGGGCATGCCACCTACAAAGACATTGGAAAAATATCTTTTAACTAACCGATTGAGATACGGGTTCTATGAGGATTTAAAGGAAAGTATTGGTCAGAGCTACAAATCGTATAACGAATACTCGCTTAACGCGGATGCCTAACATATCAATCGCGACTATTAGTACTGGTACCAGATTAACTTTTTTGATCAAACGATCACTTCTTGCTGCAGTGTTGGTTCTAAGCAGAAGTTATAACGGAACTATACATATATCTATAAGAAGAACCAGAACAATCGAAGAACGCATCCTATGAGCGCAGACACGAGCGATCAGGGAATGGGTGATCAGGCCTAGTGATAATTTGGTAAACTAGACATAAAGGAACTTAAAAACCTTCACTGATAGTGAAATGACAGTTGCATCCAGGGATACAAGATCAAGGATTGTCAGGAATGTAAGGAGGTTATTAACAATTATTACAGGGAAGGTAGTATATGCACTGTCTTTGTACCAGTGTTCCAGCAGGAATAAATGAAAAGATACTTTGGGCGATGCTTATAAGAGGATAACCATGAGTATATGAGGGCTGAAGAAAGGGACTTGAGCACATGGATAAGCGTCATGACGGGGCACTTCGCCCTAAACGTACACTTAAACAGTATAGGCGTGATAGATAATGACGAATGCAAGCCATTTCGAAATGATTGGAGCACTTTTTATGTCATTGCCTAGCTTTTGTAAACTCGACAAACAGTACATATACCAGACATAGCTCGGAGAAGTAGAATATAATAAGCTGATGAAGTTTGTACAAGAGACAGTATGTGTGGTTGGTATGAATGCAAAATATGATTGGTCTCCACCCCTTCAACCCTTCTTCCTACATATGTAAGTGTGGGTGGGTAGAATAATTACAGCGAATAAAACTGTTAAGAACTGTCACGCAATATAACGTCCATGCTTTCTAAACTGTTATGTAAGAATCATCAGTTTGTCAACACTGTTTTGTAAAGAATTATGGGAATATGTACTGTTCTCTTCTCTTTTAATATATAAGAGACGATACAAACTCTTCTTGAGCGAAGCTTTGCAATATGTTCTGCCCTCTTTTTAAAAATGTATACGTTTGCACACACACTCACGTGTTTTTTAATGTTTATGGTGGAGAATTGGTAAATTTTCGGACCGAGTGTCATATTGAGGCTTTACTCAGCTCAATTCAAAACTCAAGTTAACATTGATCGCATAGTAAACGTTAAGGACTGAACGAACGACAAAAACAAACTCGTTTAAATGGATGTACTATTGTTAATAGACTCAAAGAGTAATAAATATTTACAGTTCTAAATGCATTGCGTTTTGTAAATAATCAGTTGCACCAAATATTAACAATAAATCCACGAACAATACTGAAAAGCATAAAAAAGAGAATTGAGAACACAGCAAGCAGCCAGGCAGACACGATCGTTCCAATCAAAGCCGCAGTAAATGCAGAGAAAATTGAAGCAGAAGCAAGAACAAGCTTATCGGAACTTGCATTAAAAACAACTACAAGAACAATAAAATAAAAGCAAAAAAGGCCCCACTCGCAAGAATGTTGCTTATGCCGAATAGAGTAGCCAAGCGAAAATTTGCCATTCGTAAGCATAGGAGATTGCAATTTATTTTGGGAATTTGTTAACCACAACGAGTTGTAAACCGAGATAGTACTCTTCAGGAGTAAGCTCGAATGGGGTTTATCTGAAGCTGATAAAACTTGGAACTTGGTATGTAGCTTTTGCCTGAGACTCTGAATTGTCTTGGAGGCTGAACATTCATGCCAAGATGATCGAGACTTTCAGTGCAAATTATGCTTGTGCTGTATAATCTGTTTGTGGTCTAAATCCCATGTCAAGTACATACGGCTTGACCTTAGTCTAGTGGGCGTCTTTGGAGTTTATCACGACGTATTAGACAAAGCCTAAAGGACGTCCATTTAATTCATTACTGATGCGCTTCTTGCAATTTCGACATTATGGAGAAGAAAATTAACTTCTCACTAATTAACAAATTGCAGTCTAAACTGACTGAAAGACACAATCGAGTATACGAGGCTTTTCACGGATAGCTTAGCAGCTTGAATTCGTTGTGGTAAATAGATGCCGGACATCTCTTTAGTAGATGGAGAGACATATTAATGTTAACCCTTGTCTGTAACATTGGCACGCACTTTCCTTGAACAATATACTCTATGCCTGAATGTCGACGATTCTTTCGCTTAGTCAACTGTATACAAGTCAGTTGTTCAAGAAACTTATTTTGGATGTGTTTACAGTGAAGATTTATAAAAATAAGAATGGAAACTCTTAATGACTGCAAGCGCTCTCAATTGAACATATGTTTGACAAATAATGCCAGTATTGTGGTTAATTAAATGGAAAACGTTTACTGTTAACAGTAAATGAAATGAATTAAAATTGAGAATTTAAAATCAATATTATTTCAATTTACTCTCTTTAGTTTTCTCTTTCTCTCTCGCTCTGGTTATTAATTTAATCATGCTGTACGCACACTCGAAACTTGTTATACGAATTAAAAATTCGCATTCATTACATGACCCACAAAGTCTAGGCCTAAATTAAATTAAATTCTAAGCACGACTGTTAAAAGCAAAATGTTTGCTTTCTCTCTATGCTCTTACATTTTTTGAAATTTTACTTCGATTGTGCTCTCAATTAGGTATAAACATAACATTAAAACTGAGTAAAATTAAAACAGGTTCTCTGAAATTCTCTTCAGATATCACCGCTAAATTGGTGTTCAGCTGCCAGTGAGATTTAATGCATCCCATAAATTTCTCAATACGTCACGTTGTTTTTTGTTATTGTATAAGAATATTTATAAAAAAGACCACAAAAAATATTTCAAATATTTTGATATTGACTCTCTGTTTACTATAGTTTACTGAACACGAAGGTGGTACCATGGTCGACCGCTTAAAGGCAAAGTATGCAACAGTGGTGTTCGTTAAACAGGATTTTAAATGCACGACTTTTCCAAAATCGCGGAAGACCTCCTCTACTGTAACCGAGATGACGGACAGACTGAAGAAGAATAAAAAAATTTCGAAAAGCCGGTAAAAAGGCAAACAATACTTGTCCATCGCATGAGTATACATACGTTGACTTCAAGAGGAGTTTCATACACACGTATGTACTAAGTAACTTAAAATGGAAACTTAGAGTTACCATGTTGCCAAAATATAAGCCAACAAATTAAAAATAAAATATTTTGTAGCAGGTTGAAATCTTCATCTGCCAAGGAGAGGTCTCTCTTGAACGTCCCCAATTGCGACTGGCTTGGAGGTCGCATTTAATTGTGTTTCCAAGTTAATAATCTGACATGACCTTTGGAAAATATGACCTATACATCTGCTCTTTGCCTCTTTCATGATCTTATTTCGTTCGTAATGGGAGTTTCACCGAACACTGTTATATTGACTACGAAATTCGATGTAAAGTTGGTAACCCATCTCCGCATTGACGTTATTGCTACTTTTATAGCAGTCAATAAAAAATAAAATCAACCATATTTATTGACTTATGAATACATAGGGTTACCACATTATTATTAGTTCGTTTAACGTGATTACTTTTTATTTATTTTATTTTATTAAAAAAAATCTAAAATTTTTAAAAACGTAAGAATATCTGAAGTATATTTCTGATAACAAATTTAGAATTCGCAAAAAAAAAACATGTGCAAATTTGCACATGGTAATCCTATTTTTAAATGCCGATCAATGAACGACCTACTCTTGAGCAGTCAATATTTTTTTGACTCTTCTTTTTTTTCTGTGGTTTTATCTCTTGTTTGCCTGCACAAAAGATCTCTTATTGGCTGGGCAGTTCTCTTATTAGCATACGGGCTCTCCCAAATACTCATAATCAAGAACAATATTCTGCATTTGATTACATGTTTTTAGGGGTCATTTGTTTTGTATTTTTGTTTTTGTTGCAACATAATAACTGTATTTTATTACAATTGAAATTGTTCTCTTTTTAATTTTAATGTTGATACATTAGCATATTAATGCTTCCAAATAATTGTTATTATTTTCGATTCTTTGCTTTTCTTATTTGTTACTGTTTTAACAATAATAACTATATTTTATTACAATATACCTACTACTATACATATGTACAACAACTATGTATACAAACATGCACACATTTCGGTTGTATGTATATGTATGCGTATGCGGTTTTAAAACACTGATTTTCTTGTTTAAATAATTGCGGCACTTAATTTATGATCATCCAACATTTTGATGAAGGTGTGTGTGTGTGTGTGTGTGTGAGAGTGTGTTTTTTGCATTGGTGTATATTTTCACGCCATTTCAAGTAACAACAGCAAACATTTAAAATTTGACAGTTGCTGTCATCATTTTGACATCCGTATTATTATTTCATTGTTTTCGTTTTTCTTTCTTATTGTTTGCGGTTGAAATTCGATTAATTTTGATTTTTATCATGTTGCAGCAGAAGCACCAGCTTTAAGAGCAGACGTCGAATGAGCGAAAAAAGAAAAAATCGAATATGGAGTAAAAAAAGAAAATTATACCCACATACAATGAAAAAAAGAAGCTGTAACAAAATGTTATAAAATAATTCCATAATAGAAATGAAGATGAAGTTAATAGCCTCATTAAATCTACAACATATGATGCGTCATGTTGATGAAACAAATCATGCGGATTAAGCAGGGTGAAGAGCGCAGACTTTTAATGAACAGAAGCTACTCTTGAAACTGCCTTTGATAGTTTAAAACTAGTTTTTTTTTTAATAATTCTCCTGCATACATGCACACATACATATGTATGTATGAATGTATTTACACTCCAACAGCAACTGCTTAGCATATTAATTTCTTTGATTGACTTGAAATATATTGGATTCCCGATAAGGTTCATTTACAAATTGTCGGCTTATCGCTCAAAAATCTATTACATACATACATACATAATTGGTCATTACAACCTTTCAGTCGGGTTACGACCTAGCTTCTCACACAATTTTGTTAATTTTTTACACGGAGTGGCGAGACCTACATTTTAAAGTCGACTCTGAACAACTCAGAAACTTTATATTGCAATTTTTTTTACCATGAGAGTTTTTGCCAGAAATCTGCTGAGAGGAAGTTGCCGAAGAAATATTTTTTCAAATTTCTTTTTGTTGAAGATGTCTGAGCCAGAGATTGCAGCCATCAAATCAGTTTCAAAGTCCATTGTTCAAGAACAGGGAGAGTGTTGTTTTCTTACATAGGAATGCCGGAATTGTAAAGGCTTAACTGGAAATTTTAGTGGACCCACCATATATGTACATATATACAAGCATCACCTTGTTGAAACCACATAAGCTCCAGTTCATAATATTCAATTGTTGTAATAGGCTCTGTCGGATGCTTTCTTTTATTTCTAGCACCCTCACCCTGCATAACTGGTTTACGGCATTACTTGGCAGTGCGGTCAAGCTAATAGCAGCTCTTTCATTATTCATTCCACTCTTCCTAGGTATGTGTCAATGTAATGATCTTGTGGACTGTCACTGATATTCACAGTGGTTTATTGACTGCTTTTATAAACTTTCAACAACATTCTATTTCTTTTCGGAAACTAGCATGCCAAGCATAACACTGTCAATTCGATTACTATTCGAAAATCTAGAAATCTCTGGATATCTTGAAGAGAAGAGAAAAGAGGTCGAAGCGATTTATGTAACTTCTATTACTACTAGATCCAGTCGGAATCCGCATTGGATGTTACATTTTACATAAGTTCTATTAAACTATCAGTGACTAGATAATAGATTCATGGACTATTAGAACTGTTTACCAATATTTTTCATCAATTTTCCATAACATTTTTCAAACAACCTTTTCCTAGTAACACTTTCGAGTTTTTCTGCCCTATTATTCTTAATGGCGAAAATTTCGCATCCAAAGATATGTTATGATATCTATTCACACCCTTAAGTAGTTGTTATAAAGGCCCTTTTGACTATATCTTTTGAGCTTAGGTTGAAGCGATGAAAAATATTCTTCATACATTTTGTGTTCGCTTTTTCAACAGTGATAATCGGAATACCTATCGAGCAATTGTTTTCACCTACAATATTGCGCCAGGAAAAAAGCATACGCTACAACACATAATTGTAGTGACAGCTGGATTATATGGTCTGCTTAGATATCCGCAGAATTTCTCCATAGATAGACAGCGATAGATAATTACGCATTGGGTAACTCGTATCCCACAAGATTACGCTGTTACTTTGATGGGGGGTAATGTGGGTAAAATTTTAAGATTTTAAAATTCAAAATCTGTGTCACTAAGGAACTCCAATCAATAAAACTCCATGTTTCATTCATTCCAGATTTTTATAATCTTTGAAAATATATTCTGGATGATCGTTTACTTTTGTTAACCACTGTATCGAACAGAACCCATAAGTCGATCGATATTGAACATTTTTTTTTTACAGAATTTCTTTGTTAATCCTGATATTGTTCAATTTCATTTTTCTTGTTTCTTCAACATGATATTCTTTTCTATCGACGCTTATTTCTCTTGTATCGCGTCCCCGTATTTCATTAAACGTCACATCAAATCATGAGTAATTGCTGGTGCATTGCAATGAATTGGAGTTTTTTATGATACGACCAGTTTCGTAAGCTCCCTTCGTTTATATAATAACAGTTGTGTTAAAAAAAATTCAATTAAATGCCTGCCTTAATACTTAATCAATGCTTTTGCTTTTACTGTTGTGCTATTTTTCCACTCGCTACTGTCGTTGGCCTTATTTTATAGAAAGAGTTTTGCATAAAACTCCCATAAATATGACACAACTTAATATGACAACATGAATGCCAGCAAATCAATATCATAATCTGATATGCGATAACATTCAAGATTTTTATCGATTACATATCGATAGTGTTGTGGACTGCATTTAAAAGAAAATGAGGTTTTTGTGTTAAAAGTGTAGAATTTTTTGTTTAAACCACTCCTGTCTTGTAAACGAACATTTCATATCCGGAATTTATTTTATGACTTTGACAAGTTATGTTTCCTTGTTAGAACCTGTGCAAGCAGAATTTAGTGTAGAAGGCATAGAGTGTTAAAGAGTGTAAATAGAATAGAATTGTAATAAAGTTCGCCAAACAATTACAGTATTCAACTACTGTATGATGAACTGAAGTGCAAAGATTTTATAGCATCTTATAAAATCTCGTAGATACGCTTAGTCAATGAAAGATATCCTATCATAAACTACCATTAACCACTCAGAGAGCTCATTGATTTTACGTTAATCAATTCGCACATTGAATACAGAAGAAGACTTTGTAGGCTAGTGCTTAGTATACGTCAGTCCTTAAACAAGGGCATTATTTGTATTGGATATGGAAAACACTTAAAAGCCTTTTGCATTACCACTGTATGTGTGACGTTCTTTGTGTCTAAAACTACCACCCTTGGGGGGCAGACAGCCTGTTGGTTGCCTTTCCATTAATGGCTTTAATGATAAATACTGATTAAGTGTTTTGCCACCAAGCAGATACGTCCCTTAAACTTTGCGTATTTTTCAATCCGTCAACGATCCAGTCTTGCAGCAACTAAGGCTTTCATCCTTAGGTAAAGTATATTAACGCACAGTGGTATTTGAGATTAGAATGGGAAAAATGTGTAGGACTATAAACTCAGGTTTTCATGGAGTTAATCTATGTAAACATGACGAATTTAATAGAATGAATAAAGCGCTTAATACATTTTTCTCTATCCAACTCCACTTATTTTCTTTGGGTGGCATATTAAAAATAAAGTTGCCGTAGTCGAGTAGTTAGTGTGTTGGATTATTAGATGTGAAGCCACGGTTCAAACCCCAGGTTAGATATCTCCAACAAAATGAATTACGAAAAAATATTTCTTAGGCGATTTCCTCTCCGCAGATTTCTGGGAAAAACTCTGAGAGTAAATAAATTTGCCATAAAATATACTGACGTTCGGAGTCGACTTTAAACTGTAGGCCCCGCCACTCATGTGTAAAATTAACAAACACAACATAAGTGGTGTGAGAAGCTAAGTCGTAATCCTGACTGAAGGGTTATAATGACAAATTATGTATGTACTATATATATGTAATGAAGTAAATATAAAGGCTCCTCTGATGTATCATGAGAGCTCTCAAGCTTTCAACCAACTCAGCATGGTGTGGACATCACCGTCATTCTCTACTACCTGCACGAAAACTCACAATTTTAAAGTTTAACACGTTCTCTATCAATCAATAAAAGTTTCAGACGAATCTTAATCTTTTCTGGCCCGCATTCCTTAGAGTCAAATCTACTTGCAAATTCGGAAAACAAATTGGCAATGAATTGGCCACGTTCTTCGCTGGACTTGGATCGGTATGTGATACACAATGCAATTGATTGGAATCCGTAAGGTAGCAGAACACTTGTTACAGTTAAAGTAGATAGACAGATGTAAAGACTTCTGGTGCAGAAAAGAAGGGAGTGCAATTCAGAACATAACATTGAGAAGTATCTATTGCAAAACATTTTATCAAGACCCTTGCGTCTAATAAAAACAAAAAATAAGCAGAATAATTATCTCCGATTTATTGTTTTTAACCGAACAGTTCTCGCTCTTAGTATGGAAAATTTCGTCTTTTCCAAATAAAACTATCCTAACCTAACCTAATCTAAATAAATTGACTGCGAGACAGAAAAAAATTACTATTAAGCCTATCAATTTATAAAATTACCATTTTTATTGTATTACATCGTTTATATATTTTTTTGTTTTTTTATAACAATTTATCAGATATTTAAAAAAAAAAGTGCAACTCTTTTATTACCTGCTTCCATTCATTATTGTTTTTAATTATTGTTGTGTTAAACAATGAAAATAATTTATTTTTATTGTATTTGCTCAAAGATTAGAAAACATGAATATATGTTAGAAAAAAAAAATATTAACATTAATAACAACAACAACAAAATTTATAGTTGTAAACCAACCCTGTGAACAATTTCACCTTCTCCTGCCGACAGGTCTTAAACTGACAAAAAAAATGCAGTCAACCAACGGCTCTAGCACTTGTAAATATCACTTATATTACGAAGTATTGTTTGAAAGCAAATCACCCATCACCCTCAACACCCTTAGGGCTCTAACATGTAATGGCACGTGTACACAATAGGCGGCGATACTCAATCTCTTAATCACTCAAGCAGTAGAGCAAGTAAATATTCTAAATTTTTTGTTACACTTTTTTTCATTACAATACATATATAATTTAATATTGCAGATTAGTTTTGTATGCATGCATATACGAGCTTATATTATATAAGTACAGTACATAACAAAACTAAACTTACTATGATAAAAATAAAACAATTAAAATTTTTGAAGATTACAGTTGAGTTTTGAACATACAGTTTTTACATTACAGTTGATTTCAATAATTTCGATGGTAGCGTTATAGCCAATATTTGTTTAACGACTTTTGTTGGGCACTGTTTCGAATTATTAAACAATATATTATATATAAAATATATTATATATAAAAATAAATTTCTATTTGTTTGCTTGTTTGAAAGAAATGAGTATTTCTTATTATCATGCTAAAGCGTGCAAAGGATTGTACAGTTAACAGTTATCTCAAGAGGCGTGGCACTTTCCATACAAGTATAAAATAAGTATCATTTGGTTGCGAAGGAATTACTGTTGCAATCTTAAAATTATTTGAATAGAATAAAATATCCAATGCGACATGAGCTGTGTGGCATACAGCTCCGTATCCAAACTATTTAATTCAGGCCAAAGAAGAAGTCTTTAGTGCACGCCATTCACTGTGATTGCCTAGCCAAAGTTGTTCTCTAAGAAATATGACGCCAGCCGAAAATTTACAACAAAAAGTTACTTTTTCGGAATGCATTGAACGCTCTTGGATCTCATGTCGTATTGTCTGAAGTTCGTTAATTTTGTTTGTTCGCGTGAGCACCCAACCAGCAATGGGCATTATTGCTGAAAACGATTTTTGAATTAAAATTAGGATTAGTTGCCGACTGCTTCAGAGCACATTCAACGAACACACGTCGTTCTCTATGATCATCCATTGTGATTTGACAACAACAAGTTCAACAAGTTGACCGCTATCAACTGTCAAATTTCGAAAGTACATACGTACATACATACATAATTGGTCATTAGGTCATTACAACCCTTCAGTGAGGATTACGGCCTAGCTTCTCACACCACTTATGTTGTGTGTGTTAATTTTATCCATGAGTGGCGGGTCCTACAGTCGACACCGAACGCCAGATTTTTGAGAAACTTTTCATGGCAATTTTTATTTACTCTTAAATTTTTTTCCACAAATCTACTGAGAGAAAGTCGCCGAAGAAATATTTTTTCATATTTCGTTTAGTTCGAGATGTTTGACTTGGTGTTTGAACTATGGAATCTACTAGATTCAAATTTCTAATGTATCCTATATAGTACATATAGCTGAATGCCTTCGGACGCAAATAGCTCAATGGTTCGCAGGTTTACAGAGCAGTTGCAGAATATTGAAAGATACCCAAATATTCAGAATTTTTACTTTTTTTTTATTAGAATCTACTTTGGTCATTATTTCTTCAAGGATAACAGCAAAGAATAGCCGGGAGCGTAACAGATAATAATTCTATAATTGTAATCGTATATTGAAGAAAGCATTTGAAACAAACTATCAGAATACGAGCGAAACAGGCCGGGCTTTGTTGAGTATTCTGAAAAGGAAAAACTGTTTCATTCAATTGTTATCATGCACTTTTATAAAATGTGTTGTTGTATTAAAAAAATGTGTTTGAAAAAGTTAACACAATGTTTTTACAATAAAATTAAAATCTAAATCTGATAATAAATGTTTCATATTTTTTGTGTTTTTTTTTTCGTTATTTTTTCTGTAGCATTTAATTTTAATAAAATTATATTTTTAAACAAAATTGTCAATGGCATGTTCAAAATGAATTTTTTTTAAAATAAATTGCAAAAGTAGGCATGTTGAATGAAATCAAAATAAAAATAAAAAATCAAGCAAATCAAGCATACGTCATGCATTAGAATAATTAATAATTTTTTTCTTTTTTTTTTTGCATTAATAAACTTGTTTTTAAATACTGTATTTAAATATATGTATGTAGGTATGTATTATACTTTAATATTATGTGCATAAAAAATATTTAAAAAGAAATAGTTACACACAGATTTTAAACATTTTTAAGGTACGATTTTCATTCATTTTTTAAAAGTTCATTGCAATCTAAAAGGAGAGAAAATAAGAACCAGTTCTTTTTTCGGTTTGAAATAGCTTTTCAGAGAAAGTTTATTTGGAATTTCAAAATTTTCGACATTTCCTTGGTTTAAGTAAGTCCAACAACAATGAAAGGACACCTAAAGGAAGAGATTTAGACTTTGAAAACTACTATGAACATAATGATTGGTAGTTGAAAATTGGTTTGTCAAAATATTCATTGTTGATGAGCTTATGTGTAGTTTAACATCTACGCTCAGTGGTGTCCTGGATATCACTCGCTGGAGATAATGTGTACAAAAATCTAACAAATATATTAAAGAATGAACACTTTGTTTTTGCCTAAGAATGTTGGAATTTGTTAGTTTCAACGATTATTTCCTTTACATATGTATAACCAATAGAGAAATGTATTAATTTATAGGTATTAAAAACAATAAATTTTCTTTTACAGAGAATTCTTTATTCAAAAATATATTTTGAGGTAGTAAGTGAACAAGTTTTATTTTATTTTATTCTATTATATGCTCACTGTACGTGAACAAAACATTTGACAATCAAGGACACATAAAATGTAATCAGCTGGGCTGACAATGTCACATTATTTATATTAATATGTACGCCTTGTTCTAAATTCAAATTTTTATACACAATTTTTTATTTGAAAATTTATATACATATGTATGTACATAACTACGTACACACACGTACATATGTATGTACGAAAGGATTGCTGAGAAACAAAAGTTATAATTTCTCTGAAAATAATAAGTTCTCTGGGCATTCAACAACAACAAGCACACATAAAAAGTAAATATAAGCAGACTTTTCGCCTTATTTTTGAAAATACTGTGGCAATACAACAATAAAAAAGAAACACGTATTCACCATATTTTTTGTTTTTTTTATTTTTTGCTCTCCGTACGATTTGTTGCTTTCCCTGTTATTCCATAAAATCAATCACGCTCTTATTCCATAAAATCCAATGTCTATGATGTGGGACATCTTTTTATACATATTTATAGCCTTTGGTTAAATGGAGAATATTTAAATTATTTTTCTGAATTTAATCTACTTATGTGTACTACCTCAATAGTTTAATGAATAATGAATAAATATTTCTCTGGCCTAGGGTGTCACCTTCGCAACTAATTGTTCCACTAATCATGCCAGCCACACTCTGCCAAACGGTTGCGAAGTAAGTCCTTAATTCTAGACGAAATTATCTTAAAATTCTGCTGAAAATTTTACTACTCACTTGGCTTTAGCACCACTTAAAAACTTAATAAACAAATAAAATGTAATGGTTTTTAAATGGTTTAATTGATAACAAATTATTAATTTCAATGTCAAGTTCAAATTGTTATCAGTTTTTTTTTTCTTTGTATGGAATTATCAAATTAGATTCACTCAACTCGTCACAGGCAGCGTAGATTGCAAGTAATTTGTTTAAAAAGTTATTAAAATAATTTGTTTAAAAACGGGTGAACTAAGTTTGACCTAGTGATTGTTACACCTTCGAAGATGAGCTAAAGAACCAGGCCTGTTTATATCGAATGAATCAGTAGCAGATACTTAATGAACACTGACGTACGATGTTGGGGAAAATAACGGGTGGATAGTACGTAGTACTCTATAATATTTTCGCTGTTCGTAAACCTTTATAGTAGAAATTGTCCTTCAAAGGAAGTTATCAAGCAAACGAAACATAGGTTCTAATTAAAAAAAATTTAAAAATTATTTTGTGGTCCGACTGAAGATAAATTCTTTAGATTTTGTAACTCTTGTTTAAAATTTTCTCTGTTCTTTGGTGTATAATTTATCAGACATTGTTTGATCTGTCTAAGTAGGTAGTCCAACATACATCTATGGACTTATTTGCAACAAATTAGACGCCTTCTGACAATACATACATACACTATTGGTCGTTACAATATTTCAGTCAGTATTATGGACCTAGTTTCTCACATCACTTATGTTGTGTGCGTTAATTTGATACATGGGTGGCGGGAAAGTCGACTCCGAACGACAGATTTTTGAGAAACTTTTCATGGCAATTTTATTATTTTATGTACTCTCAGAGTTTTTTCCCGAAAGCTACTGAAAGGAAGTCGCCGAAGAAATATTTTTTTTTATATTTCATTTTGATGTCTGACCTGGAGTTTGAACCCTGACCGTAAGGTCCTAATAAGCCAACACACTACCTACTAGACTACGGCGATTTCGCTTTCTGACAAAATAATCTAAAATTAGTCCTTGAAGCAGAGAAACCATAAAATGAGGGAGCTTTTATTACTGCACTCTTATGGTATCGAAAGGAGTACTTTTTTATATTTGTACCACACCCTGTTCTCATTGGAAGTATAATGTCGAACTGCTTAGAGGACTAGAGCACCATTGTGATTTGTTGTGGGTTCGATTCCAGCCTCAGAGGCTCTAATCCATTTCACTACACCAAGCACAAGGTCTAAGCTATTCAGCTGGTAATTTATTATAGTACAAATTGTAATTGTATTCTAACTAAAAAATCCAAAGAGTGTATATATACATATCTACGTATGTATGTAGTTGTAACAGTACACAATTTAGGCTCTGTGAGTGATATTTGAATGATTAAACATATCTTTTGTTTGAATTTGATGTGGAAGATAATTATGAGGTTAAATCGAAAGTAGTATGGGACTCTCTGCAGAAGCTGAATCGGCTGCGTTTGAAATATAAGGTTACTCTCTGCTCATATTGGAAACCTCGCCAATGGGCTGGCAGAAGAACTTGTAAGGAGGGAAGCTTCCATACCATTGAATCGCTGTTTCAGCAATTCTTTTTGATTTCATATCAGATACAAACTGCACATGCATATGATTGTTTTAGTCATAAAAAATCGTTTGACAGGTAATATTTCACCTCATTTCTCATGCACCGTTTAGTACATATTTATAATCAAAAATTAATTGACTGAGCGAATTACACTTGTTTTGTTGTTTCTGTTCGTTTTAAATTAATTTTTGATTTACATATTATTGCGGAAAATACCCTTGAATACTCGTATATATTAAGTAGTGCCACCTTACACTCATTGCTGAGTTGTAAATAAGTGCAACAAAATTACAGACTTGGTGTTATGAAATAAAAAAAAATTCGTAATTAAATTTTATAATTAAACTTACAAACCTATTTAATATGTATTGAGAATATATTCTTGATTTAATTTCTTGCACAATGGGAAATTATTATATATGATTTGTCTGAAATCCTTTTGTGCTGCTGCTGAGGAGTATGGAAATGTAAATAAAATTTGATCACATGCTTATATCAATATCCATCATAAAACACTTGTTCTCGCAGTTTATTACATCTTGTTGTGCTTCTCTGGAGTTTTAATTTGTACAGCCAACGTGACAGTTTTTATTCCAGTCGACTTACCGAATTCTTACCTCTTAGAGGTCCATCAGTTTTGAAAATTGTGGAAGAAGATGCAGGAAACAGAAGACAGTGAGTATTATTTCAGAAGATTGTGGTATTTCGCAACACATAATCACAAGTAACGATACGGAAGCGAGTTATTTATTGTAATTTACACTTCCAAAGGTATGGTTTTTTTCGTTTTGCTTCTTAAAAACTGCATGAATTAATAACTTGACTTAAACACCATGTAATACAGATTCAATCCTATGACTACTGATAATCTAGAGAAAATAAAACTAACAACGAACATTATAGGACGGTGAGGCAATACCAGCCCTTGACAAAAGAGTTGGACTCCACGATTAAAGATTCACGTGTTAGGATTACGACATAGCTTCTCACACCACTTATGTTGTAAGTGGCTGAACCTACAATTGAAAATCGACTCTGAGCGACAGATTTTTGAGAAAGTTTCCGTAAACATTTTACTTACTTTTAAAGTTTTTGCCAGAAATCTGTAGAGAGGCAGTCGTCGAAGTAATATTTTTGTCATATTTCGCTTTGTTCGAGATGTCTGACCTGTAGTTTGAACCGTGGCCTCACATCTAATAAACCAACACACTATCTACGGCGACTTATCATCTTAAGACCTGCTAATCAGTGAGCAAGGAATTAATAAGAAAATGGGTTATTTTTTTAGGAAATGAAAAATAATAAGAGAATTGCGCTTCTGTTTAAACTGATAGTTCTTTTTGACCATGTAAATCTGTACAATTAACTTCTGATATAAATTCTTGACATATGATCGGCAGTTCTTATATCTCAACTCCTTATTTGCTCAGTCTAAACATTGCGGACACAGGTTTTAAGTCAAGAACGGATCATCATGGAACTGAAGCACAAGTTTTTGGTTGCATAATGAAATATTCCCAGCCTATAGGGAAACTTGCAAGTCTATGTCATCAAAAGGTATGGTCAAATCAACTTTGAAGGAAGTACAAAAGACAAGACAAAGTAACACTATCTGAGAGCCATTTCAATATCCGAGCACTCGCCTCTTATGAGATTAAGTCGAAAGTAGTATTGGACTGTCTGTCTTACATTCTGCTCATATTTGAACTCTTGCCAATGAGGTGCTGGAAGAGCTTGCAAGGAGGGAACCTTTCATGCCACTGATAATATCAGAACTCCTCCATGGAGTATGCGTAAACGTTGGAAGTATGTACTCCAATCATATCTTTAGTTGGCAAATTACAATAAGAGGAGATCTAAGTTATATATCAAACTACTCAGGAATATCCTGAAGTTGAAGTTTCAGAATGGAGTTTGCCTCAAGCTTAACATGTAAATTCTGTGACGATAAGAATGAATGATTGTAACAAATTCTTTGAACCTGTGAGGCATTAATGCATTCGTGGAATAAACACTTGGATATCAAGTGCTAGGCACGAAGTTTTGTACACATTGCCTCACTGTACACCACTTTAGATGATCATGATGATATTCACACCAGATCGCTATAGAATTTTATAGTAAGCCTCAGTTTGATCTTATTAAAATAACTTTATTATTAGCTGTGCTAGTTTTTTAGTTTTATAATTTATTTCCTTTTTACTTAGTCTTTTCACTTTAAATTCATTTAAATTTCTTTAGTCCATAGTACCATAGCCTTCTTAACTTCTATACAACTTTACCAATGCAAACAACGTAAATTAGTTTGTAATACCACCGCTTTTAAATTCAAATACAATTTTATTTGTATTCGTTTTTCTTTTTCAATTCGTATTAATAATAATTAAAAATAATTAAATATTTTGTCTTTTACTTGTATCTCGTTTTCTGTCAGGGAGTTCCGAACTTTAACAATTGATAACAGCCAACTTGTTGAATTTACATCCGGCAAACTAGTTGTCATTTATTCAGTTTGTTTTTCCAAACCATCGTGGAATAAGACACATGATGGTTTTCCATTCGTCATTTTCAGCCTAATTTATGCGCCATGGTCATGGAAAACTGAAGGTCCATGACTGACGCTCGAAGGATTTTACATTCCACACTTGATAACATCGAAAGGTCATTGTAAAAGATCCGATAGTGAATGCACACTAAAATTATTTGATTAGAATTCAATTTTTGCAAACGAATATATTTATAGAATAGAGTGCTCGACTATGGTATTTGTCTGTCATTTGGCTGTCATTTTAATTTATCTTGATACTAAAGGATCGATTTTAAATGTTAGACTTGCTTATATCCAGAATACTTATTTCACTGGACACCCTTATTGGTTTAGTTTAAGGTTTGCTTGTGTACTTAATTATTTAAGCTATAAGGCCGATAGTTTAATTAAATTATAAGCAGGTTAATTAGCAGTTAATTAATGGTTGACTTATGGTTAATTTAAAGTTGAATTGTTTTTAGAACTAAAACCCTTACATTGTAATCATAATTTTAATAAAAAAAAAAAAACTTTGATTCACAGGTTAAAGGTTATAATCGATCAGACCACCAGCGTTATTAAACAATTGTAAGCGAATCTTTTTTTTTTTGTTCTTTTTTCAAGTGAAACTAGTTTAAACTGATTTTATAGAACGATTATGGGTACCGATTGTGAATATTTGCAAACTTGTTTCTTTTCTTCTTTGAATAGTTTCCAGGGATGAAGCCTAATTGGTTAATTGGTTTACAAAGTCGCACGTAGCTACCACGAGTGCTAAGTGGTGCCATGAAACCACTTCCGTCAAATGTAAATAAATGATTAGATTGGATCTCTATATGGAAGAATCAGAAAATTAAACTATGGCTCCGGCTACCGGACCGGTTTTTCAAGCGTATGTACGTGCGATCAGGGAATGCATGATCAGGGCAAGTGACAATTTGTTAAACTTGACATGTAGAGAATAAAATGTTATCACTGATAGTTAAGTCATCGTAGTCTAGTAGGTGGTGTGTCGGCTTATTAGAAGTCTGGCCATGATTCCAACTCCAGATCAGATATTTCAAACAAAACGAAATATGAAAAATTATTTCATGCAACGACTCCCTATCAGCAATCTTCTGGCAAAAAAGTTTCTCGAAAATCTATCATTTAAAGGATGAAATAAACGTAAACACAGAGGTGATGTGAGAAGGAAGGTTGTTATCCTGACTGAAGGGTTGTATCGACCGATAAAGTAAATAAGATAGTCAAACCATTGGGGCAATAGCATCCAGGGAGTGAACTGAGAGAAGATAGAGACTTCATGTTAATATTAACCTCGCACATCTACTTGATGGCTTAAGTGTAGGCATGAAAATTGTTACCTTTTGAGTTAGTCTCTTCCGCTTCAATCTATATATCGACATGTCACCATACAGATCAATCCATTAGAACCTTCATTTATTGTCTGGAAAACAATTTAAAGTACTCAGTTCATCCATCTACCAATTCTTGTGTATAATCCCTCTACTTCAACATAAATTGCCATAAATTTTGATTGTTCTATCCTCCTTCATATGGTGCTAATAACAATAATAATGTTGCTGCATTTAAAGAAGGGTGGTCTCATCAAACTCAGTGCTAATGATGATTTACACAGTTAAACAACAGAAAAAAAAAGAACTTGCTCACTTGACATCATATTTTGACAACTTAAGTTGCAGTCATACCAACTGCCAGCCATCTAGCAATTGTGTGCCGTCATTGAATGCTTAGGGATGAATGTATGGATGGCATGGATGGAAAACAAATATTTTCTGTTTACGTAACTTAATTATGGACAAATTAACAGATATCATGACTTATGACTTGTTGTTGTCATGTTCAACATGTAACTTTATGAATGCGAGTTTTGTTACTGGACACGAAATGCCAAACATAATTTCCATTTTCATAAACACACAGATATTCGTATAATTTTAAAACTCATACTACTACCTACTACTACTACCACTACAACTACCACTACCACGACCATTTGTGACATGAACTGTTACGTTAGATGGCCAATTATATGATTCACACTTCCAGGGATGGTCACTGCATATCGTTTCCATGCTCTTGCTCTTGCAATTAGGTTTTATGTCATCCAATGTTGTACAAAGGACATAAGGCTGTTGATTTACTGCGTATTACTGATGTTGGGTTGAAAAAGGATGCGTTTGTTCATAAAATTGAAAACATTATATTCACATTATATTATATGAATATAATACTCACACACACACACAAACAAATCTTTTAAAAGTTAAATTGAATTTTTAAACAAATTATTTCGATTTTTTTTTTTAATCAGACTTCAATGTTGTTAAAGAGTTTAATTTCGAAAAGAAATTTTCTTTTATAAGGAAAGGCGAGATTTTATTGAATTAAAATTTTATATAAAAGTATACCAGCATAATGATTACACTGTGCTACAAAGAAAAATATACACAATAAATGATTTTGGCTGTTGTTCCTCAAGCCAACGTCAAATATTTTAAGGTATACGGGTAGTAAAGCACACCCTCGAATTATACCAAAGAGGACACAAAAGGGCTTTTAAGTTAATCTGTCTGCCACTGGGCAACAATTCTGAGTATTCCGAGTATGATAAATGGTAATCGCATATAACTACTACTAGTAACTACTACTATTAACTACCAGATAATACAAAATAATAACAAGATAATCTCAGTCTTAGCTGGCTCTGAGCTATCCCTTGCCTTTTTTATTTCAGTTTCAATCCTTTCGGTTACTATCCATAAGGCATTCATAAACGTGTTTACACATTATGTCACTGCCCAAAAAGATTATCATGTGATTTTCAGATCAAATTCAGCCTTATTTCGAAAGCCAGTCTATTTTGTAAATTATTTTGCATTCGAAATTATTTGAAAAATTAAAAGCGTAATTTTGAAAATTCACTCTTTTAATACGAGGCCTATTTACCGAGAAAAATTCCTAATAATCTCGAACACTACACGAATTACTTTCCTCACTGTAATTTCATATGGATATTCTGTTGTTTATGCCATTGCCTTTGACATTTTCGAAATTCAATTTAAATCTGTAACTCTAAAATGCGTGTTTAATGACGTAATTAAATCCCATCCATACAGATCACGGCCATATGTGTGCTTTAAAAAGAGAAAAGCTTGAGGCAGGAAATATGAAACGTTTGAGATTTATGAACACAATGTTCTATAAATAACAACAACATCCTAAATAATAATTGTTGTTGTTGTTGTTGTTAAACAAAGTGTGGTTTTGAGCTCATTTCGTATTAAAATATTCAAAGAAAAATTGGATAATTTGTCTGGAATGCATTTTAAAGAATACCAATTGTGTGTCCAGTGTTATACGACAACAAATTATAGCAGAGATGGGCAAACGTGTTTACCGGCTGAAGGGCATTCATCCCCTGTCAACAACCATTCTCTAAACATTAATGCGGTCAATTTATGAATTTCAATAGAAGAATCCATTCACACCTTTAAATGATTGTGGTTGTGGTTGTGGTTATGCCATATTCAAAGCCTTGCATGGATGGGAAAGAGAAACACATACGAATGAAATAAAATAAAACACGGATAAAATTAAAAGAAAAAAAGAAGTGAACACAAGTGTTGATTGAATGCAAAACCGTCGTCGACACATTATGCAAAAATACCGAGAATTCGTTCATAACGTACAATGTCAATGTAATCGAAAGGGTTGCAGGGTGAATAATGTATTGTAGGTGTTCATATGATACGATATGTCTGTCTACTCTCGCACGCTCCCCTTCTATTCATACATAGAATATATGAATTTTAAAAACATATGTAAGCTCGTAAATACTCACTACATGCCCTCCCTCCTCTGCACTGGCAAATTTGAATATTAATCGTTTGAAAGTTCAGTCAAAAAATTTATTTTTAGAATTGATGAGGGTCGACTTTAATTGCTTTGTTTGTAGCAACATGTAGGCTGATGAAGGGAGTTCATTGGTTTTCTATTATTTTCATTGAGATTTGTAAGGAATACATATTTACACGTCGCAGTTATTTAATCAAGCGCCAACAGGTTATTTTAAAAGACAATGTTATGTATATAATGGCGTGTTGTAGTGGTAAAGGTGTTTGATTAAATGTCAAACAACTCAGGTTCGAATACATAAAATAATCTATTTTGGTCCAGCGAACCTCAAGAAAAGATAACGCCAATAACGAACTTCTTAGAAAGGTTAGGCAATGCTGCTCAACACGAAGAAATAATAAGATCCATGAGCATGGTTCTTCACCACTAAGCCAATAGAGGTAGGGAGGGCGATAGGAATATATGTCATGCCTATCATCTTAGAAGATGATAAAGTTGAAAAGCTTTAATTACCAAATTTCAAACACAGCAAGGAGGAAAACGAGCTAGAAGCTGGGTATGTTGAGTAATAGCGTTGTGCTCCTTAAGGTCCGCTTTGCAAGCAAATGAGAATCATAGGATCATAACAAATTGCATCCAATTATGTCTGCACAAAGTCTAGTGTTTAAATTCTTCGATTTCTTAATAGATTCCATTCTATAGCAACTCTCTCAATATTGCAATCGAGTTTTTATAAAGTGTGTCTATTTATGCCCAATTATAAGCAGCGTTGGGAGATTGTCTCTGGTCTGAATACGAAATACGGGAATGATTTTTATCACGTGATTTTTTTATTGGATCGTAAAGAAGACATATACAGATAAAGTATGGAAAAAATATATCTTCTATTCACAATATATCATCCCTGTTCTGATACCAGGACGTTACTATTTTCAAGAAATTTTCAATGACGTTTTCTTAGGGGCTGTATCCCATCCCAAATCGCACGGGATTAAATCGCATGATGAGCAATTGTCATCAGAATTTCTTGAGATAATTTGTTTTAGAAGTTATTGCTTCAATAAATCGATTGATGCACTCGTCATGATGAAACTACATGTTGTCCGGCAGACGTCCAGTTGAGGCTAATGAGGCCGCCATACCAAAATCCACACCAGACAGTTGGTCTTTGTGAATACATTTATGTCTCATGAATTGCATGAGGATTTTCTACAATTTCATGTACATATTTCCAAAGTCATGCAAATGAAAAAGCGCTTCATCGGCGGAGGTGACTTTTTTTCGAAAAATTGGCGATGACGTCCTTCCTCGAGATCGAAGTCTTTTGTCGAAATTCGCTGGGTAGTGCTTTGTGATATTTAGAATTGTTCGGAACGACACTGAATTGATGTAATCGCTTACAGCATCAATGTTTTCAAGAGGCTGACTGGTACATTGACGCACAGAAGTCTTTTGCCCATAACCAATACAGTTTCTTGAAATTTATTGAGCACTTTTAGAATGGTTGTGCACATTATGTGCTCTTTCTCGTCTGAAAATTCTTTAAAGTTTCCGAGCGGTTTCAGCATAAGTTTCCAAACTTTTATAATAAATTTTTGCAATTACAACGCGTTGTTTTTTCGCAAAGTTTGCCATTTTTGAAGAATTAAAATAATTTTAGCAAAAAGCGCATCATATAAGGCAGTTATATTACATACTGGGAGCTTAGTTCAAGTGCTGTGAAAAATTATAATCTACTTCTACAATGGTGTAGGGCATAACGAAGCATAGCGATAATATGTTTTGTCCATAAAAGCTATTCCAATAATTTCTAAGAGCCGAGCAGTAACTTTTTGACTAAAATCCATGAACATTTTACCATTCCGCCATGGCTATTCAAATGGATCCTTTTGTTTTTGTTTGTTTTTATGTAGTATTTCTGAAAATTTGTGCTCAAAGGTGGACGTTCATTTACATATTTTGGTGTATTGACCAAAAACAAAAATAAAAAAGGACTGCAAACGAGTTCACAAACATTTTGTGAAACGCGGTGTTTATTATTTCGATGGAAATCAATTTTCCCTTTTAGAATTTGAAAAGCTTTTTTGGTAATGGGTTTTGCTTATGATGGATTTGCAAAATAAAAACAAATTTTGTAAATTTTTGCAAAGATTCCCATGTAACAACACACATGCAACGTATGTATGTACATGATATTGAAATAAAAATTAATCGAAATATTGCACGAAATATGATTTTATTGTTATAATATAATCATAATATTATTGCTTTTGTTTTTATATTGAGAAGAACAAATAAAGTTTTGTCAAAATTTTATTTCAAATAACAAGTTTTAATACGCTGCTCTTAATGCCTAATTTTAATTTAAGAAAACTTAAATGAAAAGTTAGTTGCAAAATAGAATAAGTTTTTACAAATTTATTAGCCTTTTTAGCTTCTTTAACTTCATCATTTTTTTTTTAACGATAATGACAGAATCAGTAGCGTACTACCGGCAACACAGTTGCCCTACAAGATATTTGCATTTTCTTTTTAGTTTTATTGCACCTTCCCATTAACCGTATGAAGTTGTATGAAATCGACAGCAGTACAGGAGTGGTGCCATAAGCAAGAAGTGCTAAACAAGTCTCTTGAGAAAGTGATACACACAGCTGACAGCTTTTAGAAAGACTTAAGGAATACTGTTAAAAGCTAATTTACGTGATATGGGTTTTGTGTACGTAAAGTCAAGAAACAACATCATCTGTGAGAAAATGTTTTTCTTTCGTAAAATTAAGTGAAGTGTCGCGTTCTTAAGAAGTGGCACTGTCTGATTTTCTTATAGTGTTTCTCTTTAATTTTAAAACCGACAACCATGATGAACTTTTTCTCGACTTCGCAAGGTTTAGAACCTAGATTGCTCTGGCTATCTCAGCGCAATAATGTCGTCGAATTACGTTATATACCTCGGCAATACGTTTGATGATAGCTTATATGCAAGCAGCCTCTGCATGGACAAAGGCACCGAAAATTGCAAATACCGCTCTTGCAATGTAAGGTTTATTGTTGTTGTTCAAAACATTTGGAAAGTAAGTCCATAATGGTATTAAGTATACCGGATTCAGTTATTTTCATACATTGAAATCAGTGAAAGTAAAAAAAATTTCAGCATGATTTTTGCATTTAAAACTACAGAATCTAAGGCATTGTTTACTATGTTGGCGAAATAAACGACTGCGAATGCGCCAAAAGTGCATGGAAATATAGAATTATACTCATGGGTACATCTTCTCTAGCATTGTCTGGTACTTGGACTTGGAATTCTTGGAAACCCAAAATTTATTGACAAATGACTTGAACAGAATTCATGCCTGCATTAAAGCATTGGGGTGGCTAGGAGGCGACAATAAGTTGTAATTTTGTGACGCAGTATATAGTATCGGTATTACAATGAGACTTTATAGAACCCCAGTAATCTATGCTCACTGAGGTGTTTGTCAGTTAAATCTAACATAACCTTGCATTTTAAACAGTTAAGCACGTTATTGTGGTGGAAAAGTGGGACAACACTTAGTAAAGTGTCATACGCTCTTCAAGTTATTTTCCAATATCAACCACTTTCTGTGCTACCAAATCAGTGAGCAGGATCTAACATATAAGTACACAATAAATGGTAATAGTGTATGCCGCAAATTTATTAAAAGTGGATTTTTATTTCTGAATTTTCTTTTAAAATAGACCCAGAATGTGATTAATGCAATCGATTAAGTATTTAAAATTGTTAAAATATTTTTATTAAAAAGAAAAAAGAAAACAAAATTCTTGAAAAACTTAAATAATTACACTTACATTCCTTATACGCACCAGATTACTTCACAAGCAGTTGCAATAGGAGGAGACAATAATCATACAAAGCATAAGATGCTGGCACATACCTACCAAACTAAGAACTGAACAAATACAGTCAAAAAGAAATTGAAAACAATTGTTAGAACAAAAGTACTGACAGACAAACAGACAAGACACATAATAAACACACTTTTTAAAGTCAACTGTGGACAAATGAAGTTGAAAGCGAAGTTTGAATAGATACATATGAAGCGTTTCTTATCTTATCGCATTAAGAACCAAAAATATCTACAAGGTAGTCTCCTTGCTGAGAATGTTTGTTGACTGCAGAGTGTTTGTAGAGAAACATCTCATGATGATTTCGTTAAAGACATTGTGTGTGGAAACCACTTATTGTCAGATACACTCTACACGTCTAATCAAACAATGTCAGAGCTCTAAAGGAAAATCATTTAATCATTCCGATGTTTTGCTAAACTCTATACGCTGCAAAATCGCCATATGGAAGAATTTACTGTGGATTTTTTGATTCTCTTCCACTTCTGTTAGGATAGTTTCAATGCATAAGTCTGTTTACAGACAATGAATGCTTGTTTTATTTATTTGAAGTTGGTTTGAAGCAGTCCAGGAAAAGGGTAAGTTTGTTTTAAAAAACCACACACATGCGAGTGTACGTCTTTATTTGTTATGGAATGTCTTGTTTGCATTTCTTGAAAAGTATGGCTGATAATTAAAGGTACATTCTTGGTCAACATTTCCTTGTAAAAAAATCATTCTGACTTAAGGTAAAGCAAATAGAATGCTGGCTTATTAGACGAACCCAGCTTAGAAACCTTGAACAAAACGAATTAATTTCGTGAATTTTTTTCTGCAGAATTCTGGCAAAAGCTCTGAGAGTCCATATGAAAGCCCAATATTGGTATTCTTAATATATATACCACAGCCTAGTTTGTCCAACATTATAGAACGCCCAAGCAATTATCGGAAACCTTTGCATCGTCAGATCTCTCTAGTTAGAATTCTAAAAACAAATATCAAAAAAATTATAAGAAGCCAAGTAATCGACACTCAAATATATCTACAGTTTCACTGTTGTACAGTATGCACGTTGTATGTACGTGTGGAATGCCCATTTCCAGGCTTGACCCGAATCAGTCTACAGTGACACTGGTATTTGCAGTCATTGGACTTTAATTGCTGTGGTTTCATGCATCGTTTAGGACTGCAAGGAAGAGGAATGTATGTAAACAACCTAAACCTCAACCTATTATTCACTCTTGTTTTCAACCTCAACTTTGAAAAATCGGTCTCCACTAAGTAATAAGCGCATACCATAGGTTTGGTTATGCCTCATTAAGATTGCTTATGGATTTCTGAATTTCAAAAGTATATGTACTTCTAATTATAGCCAGTAATGTAAAAATAATTTAAAATGTATGTATGTGAGCATTTTATTTAATATTTGCACAAGAGAATCCACATAACGTTGTGGACTAAAATAATCTGCTCTTTGCATATGAGTGTGTGAGTGTCTCTATGTTCGTACATACATACATATGTAAACGAAGAGTGCAAATGATTGCGGTTAGATTACCGTTATCCTTTTGTAAAGTAGTGTTAGTACTTTTTCAAAACTAAACTAAAAGAACAAAAACTTTTGCAACAACTTTGAAAACAATAAACATTTTTATGGTCGAATGTTGTTGATTATTTTGAGAAAATTAGTGGCACTACCAAGTATTGTTGCTAGTAGTGTGGCAAAACCGCTACAACAAGTGCAACAAATTGTTGTTGGTGTTTATTGATATGTCCATATGTATGTACGTATGTAAATTGGATATGGAAATGACAACAACAATAATGAAAACAATATGCAACAATAGAAAAAGTTTTTCTAGCCTTTCAGCTTGAAACTTTTCTTTTCATTGTTTCCGATTCTCAAAGGAATTGTTAAATTTTTGTTGTTGTTTCTTTAGGTAACACGTACATAAAAAGTATAGAAAACTTTTCCATTAAAACAACCCACAAGTTGTTCTACGGTTTACAGAAAATAGAAATTAAAAACGAGCGTTTTTTGTTTTTCTGCATTTCAAATGAAATGAAACATTTTCAAATTGGAATTCAGCCACCATTTTTACAATCAAATTGCAATTGCAAACGAAATACCGAAAAATTCAAAATTTTACCTTTCAAATTAAATTTTTTTTTTGATTTGAAATAAACAATTATAGGGGTAAAGCTTAATTTAATAGGTGACAACAGCATGCAAATTTCTACACAAAATCTTGACATGTCGTTCGACTTGTATAATCATCTAATTCCGCCTTAATACTGGGTTGAGTATCAAGTATCAATTTCAAGATACTACACGGTGTCTACAAGGACAATATCCTGATCATATAGAATTCGTGAAGAAATAATTTTAAATTTACAATGCCCGGCCAAAGTGTCGGTTACTAATATCATGTTACTCCTATATAGTCTATTGTACGACTCAAATATACTTCTATTTATTACTACCCAACAACAATTTAGATTACCTCAAATTAATTTTGTTTTGGAGGAGTATCCACCACCTCCTTTCTTCCGCCTAGTTTACTCGTTCAAACATTTAATACCACTCCACAAAAATGTTTTGGTCCCATCAGCGGCACGGTAGCTCATTATCGTTAATTACCACATTATCTGGAGCCAGAGGTGGGTAGCCCCATTTGGGTAATTTACTAATTTAATTTACAACCCAGAGCCCAGTATGTGATCGTTAATTGCATTTCTTTAGTTAATCTTCTGTCGAAGTCTGAAGTGAAGTCCATCATATTTTACGTTTTCTTTCTGTGATTAATAGTTTATTACTCAATAATTAATAAAAATAAATGTTTTAGGACTCTTACATACATACACTAACAACTTGAAGTCTACATTAATAAATTTCAATCCTTTTCCTTCCCCATCAACTCTTCCCTTTCGGCCATGTACATAAGGGCCACTTTAATCTCAGAACGTTTCTTGACACTCTCCTCTCTCAACACATCACATTCTTTGTTCAGCACTTTGATTTTAAATTCGGCAAATTTTAAAGCCTCCTCGAGACTAAATTGTACAAAAACACCTTTGCCCACATCCACCAGCATGGTATTCATATCGTCTACTTTGGCCTCCATGAAAACATTGGCGCCAATATTCATTTGGGTCTTATAACCATCCTCCAGGTTGTCACGCATTGTTTCAATGGTATTCTTTAATTGAATGTATTCCATGATCTCCTCATTGTAATTGTTGATGTACTTCTCCAAATGCTTCAGATCCTCTTTTAGGTAATCATTGATGAAGACTTCAATATTTTCGGTAGAAAATCGGGACATGGTGCAAATAGAAGGATTTTAGTAGAAGTTGTTGATATTCGCAATGAAACTAAGAGTTTCCAATGGATTTTAATAAATTGTGTTGTTTGTTTACAATTGAGAGCCATATGTTTGCGCGGAATGTCAAAATTGTTTACAAGCTGCCATTGTGAATTGTTATTTTTTTATTGCCATTCACAATGAAGCTGTCTTGTATAAAAATCATAAGTAGATGGCTTGAGGATTAAATTTTTAGTACAAGAAGGTTTAAAGCTTTGCTATATTGTTAATACCAATAACGCCTAAAAGTATGTTTACTTACTTAGTAGTTGTAGATTTGCATTTTGTTGGTTTCAATAAGAAATATGCGTTAGAATTTCAAATTTTAAAAGCAAAAACTGTTAATTTAAAATGAATTTATTTTTATTTATTTCTTTATTATTTTAACCCCAGTTGCCCCACACCGATACCATATCCATTTCAACTATTACCATGAATAAACGGTTTAAAGCGACGGCCGTTTGCAGGTTAAAATAGCCACTTAAGCTCTCTGGGCCACTTTCGAGGATATTTTCCTTTCTAAAATAAATCGAGGATAACCCACAGGTGTTTGAGACTTGGAGGATTGATTAACATGTGTTTAACCTTCTGTGGATGAATTCCCAGACGGTTTTCTTCGTTCCACTTGGAGAGAATTTTCAAATTCTGATTCGCTTGGAGATCATTTCGGGTTACATGCCTGAGATAGTATAACCTACCACTTTGAAGTCATTTTTCACGATCTTCATGACCAGATTCTATAGTAACGGAAATACTACTCAACCTTCTTCATAACCTTGGCGTTGCCTATAAACGATGACATGATTCTCACACCTAGATGAGCAACAACAAACTGGTATGACAGCCTTGATAATAATTTTTTAAAATCCCTCTTTAATTTCAATTTCATATCCCATGGCAACACTGAGTTTTTAAAAATAATTTTTCCAAAAAGCTGAAAATTGAACCAATTTAAAAACAAATTGAGCTCAACACGCAAATATTGTGATCAAATAAACGATTCTATAAATGCAGGCAACAGCCAATATGCAATTTCAGTTGAATAACAACAAAAGATTTCAAAGGCATTCAATACGCATTGGGAATGGTACTCCACTTGAAACGCATTGTCATCATATTCGCCACTTTAATGGTGATTATGGAAATCTCTAAAGGTCAGGTAAGTAATAATTGACTTTGTTTTGAATATTTTTTGGAATTTAAGAAAGGAAGTTCAAGTAAATTTTTGGTTGTTTTTTAACTCAGGATGATCCTGCCAATGAATCGGAGGAAGAAGATGATTCTTCCTCTGAAGAAACTGTCGAAGATTCCAATGAATCACGTCGACGCAAACGTCGTTCGGTAGAGGCCTCTATGGAGGGTACAGGAAGTGCGGGCGAAAATAATTCAAAGGCTTCGGCTATACCAGGTTTACCGGAACTGCCTGCCATACCAGGTCTACCAGATCCTCAAACCATTTTGAAAATTGCAGAAATTCTAACAACTGTTGGTCAACAGGTTCTACCCGTTTTAGTTTCAGGTAATCCTGCTGTTTCCGAATTTATAGCAAATCGTGCAACGCGCGATCGAAAATTCTTGACAAACTTAAAAAATGAAGTTGACCTCTTGAGTAACACTTTGAAGCAGCGTAAATAGAATTCCATTTTTTTTTCAATTTCTATGTAAACATTGCTATAATAAATCCATCATTATATTGCTTTAATTGTAAGTCTCATTTAAATTCTCATTTTTCTGTATTATTTCATGTTTTCCAGCTCTGGGTTGAAATTACAGGCGTTTGGTAACAAGTGAAAGTGATTTTGTGAAAATTAATTTGAAATAAAACAAAGAAAATTGTATTGAATTATGCGTACAAATAAATATTCGTAAGCAGCTAAAATTTTAATTGAATAGACGAGTAGGTTTCTTATCCTATCGACAATAAGTTTAAGATTGCATACCTACAAGTGAAGTGGAGATCGCATTACGGTCCGACTTCTATGGCGACTTCACAAATAAACATGATACACAAGACTTCAAGAATTAATACGTTAAAGTTCTTAACTATAGGATCTTTCATTAAGAGCTTTCTTTCATAAATTAAAAACCAAATATGTGTGAGTTATCATCGACATTTTTTATTCGTTTCAAAGACCTATTGATGCCATTATGTGTGGAATATAACATCGCACAAATGTCCGCCACAGTTTTCCTGGGTGGAGTGCATACCAAATGTCCACTTTTTCATGACTCAGGCGAATAAATCAGGCTGAATTTCAAATGCCGGACAATGACAAGAAATATGTTCTGTTGTCTCCATTTCTTCCTTCATGTTGCAACTTCGGCAGAAGTTGTTACAATGTCCCAGAGGCCAGTGTCCCGTTATAACTGTTATGAGGGTCCACAGATGGAATACTGATAGGCTTAATGCAAATGCTGTTCTACACACACATATATCCATGTCGGGCCACATCTGTTTGGTGTCTCTTCAAGTGGATTCCTTATTCCATCTTGCCCTTGCCAACGAATGAAGTTTTTGTCTCTCAATAGAAAAATGCCAATCTCATGTCGGAATTCAAATGAATTTTCCGTTGAGCCTGCCTTTGCAAGTGCATTGTCATTGTTGTTACCTTTAATGTCCCCATGTCCAGAAACCCATATGAAGGTAAACGTCGAATATTTCGCTATCACCTCCAGAGACATCCAGTATTTCTGGGCAATGATTAGACGGGATGTACACATTTTCTGGGAATTTAATGGCCGTTTTATTGTCGCTAAATATATGCCATTTGATCTGATCTACAAGAAATTTTCACGGGAAGTCTTGCGAATGCATGGATTCATTTTGATGCACGTAACACCCAATGTGTGCAGCCCTTGCGCTGGCCAACTTCTTCTTCTTTGCTGGTTATTTGGTCAATACAGGGACTGCGTTGACCTGTGGCGTCACAATGGGCTGCTATGCGTGCTCAAGTGAGCTTTTGGTATCAAAGCTACCATTACAACCTACCTACCTACCTACCGAACACCCAATGTCGTAGTATTATTGATTCATTTCTTCAATATTAAAAAATCTGCAACGATGGATGGCATAGAACATAAAGAAGAGGCGCTCTTGATATTCTGCATATGAAAACCCAATACGATTTCCGCTGGAATTGGCATATTTTTAAGTGTAGAAAGAAGCATTCACGTGTCTTGGCATCTTCAAATCAAAGCCAAATGATTAGGCTTATAATTTGGGTCTTAATAATGGCATACAATAGGAAATTATATGCCCGTTATAAAACTGTATCAGTTTCCCACTGTTTCTTCTTTCCCCTCTACCATAAACTGATTGCTTGGTGAAAACCTTTAAGTCATAAACAATCATTAACTCCAACTGGTTTGCTGCATTTGAAGTGCTCGGAGGGGAGATTATTAAATGCTCTTTAAACAACAGCACATATCCAACGCAGTGGGTGTTTGTTACTCTTGGAATTGAAATTGATAAGCAAACATGGAATTCGTGAAAAAAGGGGTTCATTATCGTGCTTCACAACCATACCCCAGAGTCTCTTTCCGTTGCAAATACTTCCGTAACTTGGGCAAAAGAGTGTCATTCAAAAAAAAAAAATTTAAGATTTTCTGCTTATGATACATTTTTTGGTTTTATAAAGTACTTACCAGAAGCAAAAAAAAAAAAATAACAACAACGACAACAGTATAATATTCCCCTCACTCACTCCCTCACTCACTTACTCACTCATAAATATGATACGATTATAAAGATTTTTTTTGTTTCTGTTTCAGTTTTTTTTTCTGTTTTCGTCTTCTGGCATTTTATTTTAAGTCATAATCTAAACAGGGAGTGATTAAAATTTTACGGTCGTACAAATGTCAAAACCATCAGGGGCAATCCAATAAAAAAATTTATTTCTTTGTTGTTGTTTTTTTCTGCTTTTCTTTAATACTTTTATTATTTATTTCTATAAGGCTGTATAAACATCATATTCTACATACCTACTATACGAAGGAAGATGATAACAACTGTTTGGCTGGCTGGCCAGCTTAACTGAATAAGCTGACTGACTGAATAGCTAACCGTCTGACTGTTTTGCTAAATTAAAAAGTAAGAGAATAAAACACATGCAACAACACACATTAACAATTGATTCCCTTCATCCAAGCCATGCTGCATTCGATTCCACATACATAAGTATGTATATACGTACATATGCACATACATACATACATATACGTAACGCACTTAATTCCACATGTACGCCTGTTATGTTGGTTTATTTGCCTCCAGTAAAAAAAAAAACAAACAAAAAACAGAAAACACTTACAGCTCACTAAGGGGTCGTTAAGGTTGTTTGAATTCCCGTCTCTGTTTTTTTTGTTTTTTTTTTTGTTGTTGTTTGTTGTTTGTTCTGTTTTCTTTTAAATACAATTGAATGGTTTCGTTGCACGTTTTGTAAACAAACGAACAAAAAAAAATTAAAAGAAAAAAATTATTGTGTTGTAAGTATAAAACAACTACAACAACAACAGGAACTCTACTTAAATTACATAAAAAAAGATAACAACCACTTGCGACATGCGTTTCGCATTTAATGTTCTTAAAAATGTTCTTATTTTTTTCGTTTTTTTTTTTCTAATTTTTTTCTCCCGTTCAATATTTGAAAATGTTATGCTGCTCTAGCCATTCTGTTCAGTTCAGTTTGTAATCGCAGCAAAAAACACATTCCAAATACAGTCAAAAAAAAAAGAAAGAAAAAAATGTTTAATGCCCATAACAAACATTTGACATGGTTATCGTTGTTATTATTGTTTTCATTTCTTTTTTTCATTTTTGTTTTTGTAACAGTTATAACCGTACATTATGTACGAGGGTCTTTTTCACAAACAATCTCTTTTACTTCGTAAGTTCTTTATGCCATTTGTGTGCTTCCTACCTCTGTGAATTGGCAAAATTTCCTCCCACGTTTTATTTTTTTGTTCATGTTTTGAGGGTTTTACATTCGACTCGAAAGTAGTTTCTGTTCGATGAAAGAAATGCTTACATCGTGGCTGTTATTGCTAAGAGCAGTCAAATAAACAAATATTTTACCGTCTCAGTGCAAATGACCTATCCAATCAGGGATCTTGACTACATAGTAAGTATAGGTTGCACCAAATTTTATGAAATCTAAATAAGTAAAGTTTCTCACCAGTTCAAACAAACCCACTGAAGGTGGTTGTATCATCTTCGGATCAGCTAGGTCAACCATCTGCTAAACCTTAACAACTTAATCAATGAAATGGAAAGAAGGTGAAGAATTAATAAAAAATAATCCAAAGTTCCTTAAAGGAACCATGCAAAACTTTTGTGATTTTTCGACTTAGTATTGGTAGATGATGGTTTTAAATTGTATTATCGCTGGTAATATTAAATGCATCGGAGACAACACTACAGCTTGTTGAAATGATTTCTTCGTTTTCAATTTGATAATTACAGGCTTATACACATATATGAGGCCATGAAAACAATATTTCATCGGCAACCTTTTCTCAAAAGTCTTCTGGCAAAAACTCCAAGAGTAAATAAAAATTTCCAATAAATTTTTTTAAAAAATCTGTCGTTCGGACTCAACTTTAAACTCATGGATAAAATTAACACATCCAACAGAGATAGAGTGAGAAGCTCAGTTATAATCTTGGCTAAAGACTTCTAATGACCAAAGGAATTAACAGAGGACTTTTTATAATGGTGCATCAGAACTTTACACCTACAGCTTAAAGTCGACTCCGAACAACAGATTGTTGAGAAACTTTCCATGGAAATTCTATTTTACTCTCAGAATTTTTGCCCGAAATCGAGATCGGTTTGCTCGAGATGTCTGAACAGGGTGCTTGAACCAGAGATTAGCAATGAATCGTTTTTTCGCTACTCATAAGCACTCATGAAATTTTTAATATAAGTGAGTCAACAATATTAAAGAACATACTCACTACAACGTTGATTTTGAAGTACAGGTTGTAATGAGTATGCGTACAACATTGATATCAAACTCATACCATTCGAAATATGTTTGATTCATAAGCCAACTAATTTAGATTCATAACTTTAGAAAAATACTTATAAATGATTCGAGTGACTCGATTACATTCATCAAAATTTACAGTCTTATTTGTTGTTAGGCATTTACAACAAAAGAATAAAGACACAGAGCAGCAACCAGAACAAATACGTAACCTTCTAGTAAGTATTTTCTGTGTTCGTAGGTGAATCATACTTATTTTGTGATTCGTGAATGTATATGTTGAGTTATGGACAGTCGAAATCAACAACATCATACGTGTTGTTAAGTATGAATACGATGAGTACTTCAAACTTTGAATATAACTAGAGGTTCCATGATATTAAAATAAGTATGAGTGCGTATAAGTAGCAGAAATTATGAGTATGATTCGATTCTACTCATCTTTCTGGTTTGAACCACGCCCTTGTGTCTTCTAAGCCAACAGATTACCTACTAGTCTACGACGACTTCAAAGAATTTTTAATGTTTTTAAAAAGAATTTGCCTTCTTTTAAAAGGTTTGTCGACATTCCATTTAAGGAATGTCTCCTACTATAGTTAAGGGTGTATGGACGACTTAAGGAATTGTATTCCTACATACAACAATAGATTTCAAAGAACAGTATTAAAAATTTTTTTAAAACCAAAGATATAAAGAGATTCCCAAACCTATTCTCAATGAACACAGCAATTGATTTCGAAGAAAAGTATCTAATCAATCGGGCTATTTAACTAAGAAAGATTAGAGGTGTCCTTTAGTCGGCTATTGCCATACAATATGTCGTGTTTTGTTTTTGAATTGAATTTCTCTGAAGCATGTTTAAATCGTTATGAAGGTTATAATCCAATTTTATACCCTTAGCAAATGTCCATTAGTTAAAGCATGAAACGGCATCAACAGAATTTATTCAACCAACCGAAGGATATCATTTCAACTCACAATTACAATTTTGTTTTTGTTCCTTTTTCGTTGTTGTTGTGTTTTGGTGTTCATTGTTCTGATTGTTGTTATTGCTGCTATTGTACATAGAAAAGGCAGCACTGAACAGAAAAAGAAGAAGCAGAAACTGTTATAAGAAACATGTGGGTTTCTTCTAACAGCAAGTTGTTACCATTATGCTACACGCATTCATACATTCATACATACATTCTCTGCCACACGTTGCCACACACTTTTACATGTGGCCTGTAGGATGGTGTCGTTCGTTAAGTGAGTGTGTGCACAAGTGTTTAAACAATTGGTAATTGTTTTTCGTTTGTAACTTCTTAATTGTTGACATACTGAGAGTGAGAGCGTGTGTTTGCTACAACATGTGCCAGGATGGTAAGTGTACAAACAGAACAATAAAAAGAAATTCTTTAGAACGTGTACTTTTTACCTACGTCAGGCATCATCATCATCATCAGCAGCAGCAGCATCATCAACCTTATCATTGTCGTCATTATTACAGCCTTTTTCTCATTATTCGTTCTTACTTCGTGTTCTTCTTCATTGTCGTACGGATCATTGTTTTTTTTTGTTTTTTTTTTTTTGTTGTCATCAGTTTCTTTCTAATCATTTATGCATTCTGTCATCCAGCCAGCCAGCCAGCCATCATACCATACAATCCTTATTTCCATTTGCTTTATTGTTGTTGTTATTGTTGATGTTGCTGTTGCTGTCGCTGTTGGTTTTGTAATTGAAAATAAATTCTTTGGAAATTTCTAAAACGTACAGCGAACAAAGCAGCCAAACAGCATCTGCATAGTAAATGTATGTACGTCTCTGACGGATTTTGTTATTGTTGTTGTTGATGTTGTTGTTGTTATTACAATATTATTATTATTTTGAAATTCTATAATTATAATCTTCTCTTACAGTTTGTCTGTAATACATGCTTTCGCCTTCTAAATTAATATGCCACATATTGTTGCAAGGCAGCCTTACTTATGCATACAATTACATGGAATTTATTTTCGTTCATTTCCCTTCCATTTCCGTTTTTTTCCAACTCAAGAATTCATTGTTACAATATGATTTTGTTGAATTTAATTACAAATTTAAGGATTTATTATGGAAATTTATTTCTGCCAAAGGATACGAGCATAATACAATAATTTATTAGAAGGATATCATTGAGATGGCAAGGAATGCAAAGGAAAGGAAAGAAGAGAAAACCAAAAAAGGGGTTCAGTGTCAGAAAAGTTCATTGGAATACTAATGAGTGTCTGATATTGTTGCGCTCTACAGATGTTTCTTATGACCACCAGTTTGAATGGATTTTGAATTTGAATAAAAACTGGTTGATTTGTCTTAAAAGAAGTCCTTTTTTTTGTTATGCAAATTCTTATGCCCAAGTATTCCTTTTCGCATAAATTTATATTGAATTTTAAATTCTTTTAAAACTTTTTTCAATTTTAAATGTGGTTTCAACGAAGACTGAAAAGAAAAGAAAAACTATGAACACAAGAAATTTTCCTTTTTTTTTCTTTAAAAACCTTTAGAACGTTTAATATGTAGTTTTGTGTATTATACAGAGAGTAAGTATAGACAGACAGTATTTGTATAAATCACTCAACATTAAAGGCTAAAATTGTTCTGCTAATGTCTGGACCAACGAAGAAGGCTTTAGGAAGAGTTCATAACTCAACTGCAGAAGAGGCAAGATTTGATTGATATGATCATGTCAAAATCTTAGGCACTGTTGACGATATCGAAATCCCCGGATTGGTCGTTGTTCTGTAACAAAAAGAAAGATCCCATTATGATAATTGTCTACATGTGTCAGAGAACATCATACATGTTTTCATTGACACATCAATCAGGTCTTCCAGAAAGATTCAAACCCCAGCTCAAACAAAAGGAAATATGAAAAAAAAATATTTCCTCCCTGCAGTCTTCTATCAAAAACTCGGAGAGTAAATGAAATTGTCATGAAAAGTTTCTCAAATCTGTCTTTCGCATTCGATGTTATACTGGAGGGCACGTCAATCATGATCAAAATTGACACTCACAATCATAGGTGGTTCGAGAAGCTAGGTTGCAATCCTGATTAAAGTTTGTAGTAAGTTTCGCCAATTCACCACCCACGATGTTCGTTCAATGATCTTAATCTGACTGATCTTAATGTTCATCCTAAAATCATCTTCAGCGATGCTAATCCATGAGAATGACCAATGCATCCCGAAAAAAATCACTGTTTAGTATGGATTTTAGGCTTTCATCGCCATCAGTCAATATTTCTTTGAAAAAGACGTTGACCAGGCCATCACCGTTCACAGCGAACACTGCAGTTTGATGAATAAAGACTTGTTTTGGCCTAAATTACATGATCACGTCAAGGTAAACTGGCCATTGAGATCGTGCTATTTGACCCCGTTAGACTTTCTTGTGACCTCATTCCATCGATCAAATTCTGCCTGATTTATACGCCACAGTCATGAAAAATTAGACAATTAGAATGCGTTAGACCCAGAAAGGCCGTGGCGGAGATTCGAACGATGCATTTAGTCTTAGTGGCACCAACTTAGTCAGAGGAAAGCCAGAGGAAAGTAAAGTTAATAATCGTTTTTTCAGAGTGAAACAAAGTGAACAAAGTGGCGGTCATGCTATTTTTTTCTGTTTATTAGTTGGCGAACAGTTTAGTTTAGTTTGTATCTCGTTGTCCAGAAACGTTTCCGACATTCGTACTTGGGATTGATGGCTTCGAACTTGATCGATAAAAAATACCTTCGCCTCTCCCTATCTAACAGAGGAATTTATTATAAGTAAGCTCGGATATACACATACACTGACATGGAATGTGTGCCACTGCTGCCTTTCCTTCCTATCTTTAAATTTAAATTAAAGAAAGTATTATTTATTTTATTTTATATTTATAGTTATTTTTTATTTATTTATTGGTTAATCGCACAAGCTTGTATTCTTGTATTCATGAGCATAATTTTCATCGCAGATGGGATTAATATTCTGCCAGTTACAAACAGATTAGGCAGATAGCCTATCAACTGGATTGATTATCGATATACGTACATATGTGGATCACTCTGTGTCCTGTTGCACCACAATTCCTACATTATTGGCTGTTTTTAGGCGCTTCAGGCGCCTTCATTCTGTTTCAATTCTTCAGTTCATGGAAGCCTCTTATTTAATTTAAAAAATTATGGTAGAAATTTCTTCTACCAGATTTCAATATGGATTTCTGTGGATCCCAGTCAAGCGCTTCAACAACAACACCAAGTCTACTAGCCATAGAGGTACTCCACTGAAAGTTGTACTACAGGAAATCGGCTCACGCAAAAAATATAAATAAAACAAAACCTTTCATGTTTGCATCGGCTGATAGTTATTGATTCTATCATGAGCGTTCTATTTTGCATTGACTGTGATAACTTTTATTAGACCGCAAGCCTTCTACACGAATATTAAAATAAAAAAAAACAAAATGTTTGTCTCGCATTCTTCTGAAATAGATTTGATCATTCCGTTTATTTACTTGTTTGCCTTCAAACAGAAATCGTTATTGGCAACCTTTATTCAAACTGTGATACTGTTTAACATTAAAGTTGAAAAAGTTCAAAGAAAATACCCAGCGTTCCTATTCTATTTATGGCTTGATTGATTATACATAAATCCCTGAGATATGCATTTGAACCTTTTCTAAGAATTAGTTGTGAAACTAAAACTATTTGTAAAGAAGAAATCCCATTTTAAACTCAATACATATATTTTTCAAAATCTAATCCCTTTACGAGAAATGAGTCTCAAAACTCATTTGAATTTGGAAAACACAAAAACAAAAACAAAAAAACCAAATTGTTGTATAAACAACACACAAGCAAGAGAAAATATAGAGAATTTTTAGAATTTACAACAGATTAAATTGATAAGATTTCATTTTAATTTGCTGCCACAACTACTACAGGCCAAACGAAAGAATCAACAAACTCGAACCACCATGAGTCGCATAATCGCTGGGTGATTGCTTTTCCCTCTTTGCCATACAGGATCCTGCTTTCAATTTCTATTTCTATTTCGAAGGAATATGCCCGCCCCCACTGATGTTGCTGTTGTTGGGTTATTCAACTTTATAATGAATATTTCTATGATTTCATTAGGCGTAATGCTATTGCTAATGATTTTTGGTTTTTGGCACATGTAGGTTGACAAAAATAACAAAAACAACTACAACAACTACAACAAATTTTAATAGCAACAATGCCCTAGAATATAAAGTATCAGAGCAGGAGGCAGCACGTCAATTATTTGCCAACGAAATGGAATGAAATACATTTTTTGTTAACTTAAGTTGGTATTTAATTTTTTATTCTTTTTTTTATAAAGGAATTGAGGTATTCTTTTAAAAGAGTATGCCTCAAATAGTGTTGAAAATGCTGCTTTTCGTCATGGCAATACAATTGCCTGCGACTCATCCAGGGCACAAAACTTTTGTCTGAGCTCAGTTACTAGCGTCCCAATAGAAAATCTATTATCCTACCAAAGTTCCCCTTTCGTATACAATCCACCTCTCCATAAGAGTATAGCCACTTGATCTTCCTATTTACTCTTTACACTCATGAAAGAGTGTTTCCATTGGTTCATCCTTGAACTAACTTCTGCTCAGGTTTTATAACTTTAAAGGTAATAACACCACCTGACAGCACACACGTTTTCCTAAACCAAAAACTGAATATAAGTTTTGAAATTAAATACGAAAACATTTGAATTCCCAAGCGAATTTTAATGACTTTTACGTTTGTGTTTGTGCAAGAAACTGAATGTGGCAAAAGGAAATTATTTGTTGCTCTTGTCCCTTCACTACCGCCACCATCACCACCGTCAACCAGTATTTCAAGGCAGGACTGTTGCTGACTGTTGCTAATGTTATTCCTTACAGTTCATTGAGAAAAATTAATGAAACGTTTCTGGCATAATTTAAGAACGAAATTATTATGGCAACACACTCAAACACACATACACACACACACACACACAAACTAACATCCGAATTCTACTACACAGTGCTGTGCTTAATTTAAACGAAAACTTTTTGCTGTAGAACAACACAACCTGATATTCAAAATATACAGGCATATGTACATGCATACATACATACGTACATACCTTTATGCCGCTCTCTACTACGGTCCATTATTATTTTAAGTTATGCTGGCAATTCTTTTGGCATAATTTCGCCAAAGAATTATACTTAAACGTACATACGTACATAAACATACAAACAGAGATAAAATATCTGAAAATATATGTGAATATATTGTAAAGGGGGACGGGGGAGTAGTAGAGACTCACTCGTAAAGTGGCAAGTAAAGCAAAATTGTTGTAAAAAATATGAACGTTTGTGTGTGTGTCTCATTTGTTATTACAGTTGTGGGAGGGTGGAGATGGTTTCAAGCTGATTCGTTAAGCTTTAAATATAAATATTAAACATTTGCTTTGCCAGACAAGACAGCCGGGAAAACAGACAAGCAGGCATACATGCAGGAAGGCAGACATGTAGTCAGCTAGCCCGCCAGCCAGTGAGTCAATATGAGTTACAAAACGCCCAGTCGTCTTTCTTCCTTTTTTTCCTTCGTTCAACTGTCCTGTGGCATTAGGGTAGGCATACAGGCATAGAGGCGTAGAGACAGGCAGTCAGGCGACTGCCTGTTCCTTGTGTTTAAGTTTTGCTGACTTTTGCCTGTGCTATTGCCTGCTGTTGTTCAACGATAAGGTATTCGGGCGTGTTTGCCAATGTGTTGCCTGTTGTTGTACTATTTATTTATACTCTTATAAATACAACTTTTTCCGTTGTTGCTGTTGCTTGTGGTTACTTCCTCCTGCTGTTGCCATCCTTTTGTTTTTGTTTTTGTTTTTGTTTTTTTATATTATAAAATCCTATATTTTGTTTAAATTGTGCTGACATTGACGTATGCCGTCAGTTTCTGGGCTTTTTGTTTTTTTTGTTTACAGGGCGTTAAAATTTTTTATACGAGAAAAATGGGAGGCATTTCAACAAATTATATTGGAAGTTTAAGAAAAAAAAATGGAAAAAACCCACACACACACACACATTAAAATCGTCCGAAATAAAAATTAAAGACGTTTGCTTATGTAAATTTCCCATATAGAATTTGAAGTGAATTTTATGACGAATAACTTATAAACACAGAAATTTATTTAATAATCGAAACTAAAAATGGAGATGATGCATTGTTATTAACTTACTGATTGAAAATGGTACAAAAGGGTCAAATGTACTGAAGAAAATAAAATTTTAATACTTTCGAATCGAATTCAGAAACCAAAATTTTACCATTCAGGAAGCTGTAAACATTTTGGAAAATGCAGACAACTCCGCTTAATGCTGCACCTAACACTCTGCATTTTTTATGCAATCATAGATGGCCCGCCATCATCCTAGAACCTACTGTAGTACCCCACTCTCGTTCTTTTTCATTTACGAAATTATAAAACGACAGACTTAAATTTCACGTTCCTTTTACTACAAGGACACACATCGCACTTTTTACTACAAATTACTGGCAATGGTACCTTTTACGTTTATTTATAATTTATTTATTTTAATTCTGGCAAGTTCTAGAACGTCTCTTGTGATTTGTTGTTGTAAACTTTTTTCCTTTCTTGAATTTTCTATGTAGTTTTGTTATTGTAATTTGGTTTCTGTTTCGCACTATTCTCTTAATTTTCTTGTTCTCTTTCCAGAAAAAATAAATAAATCAAAGGAAATTGTATAAGAAGGAGTCAATTCCAGAGTCGAGTAAAATATATTATCCTGGTACAATACTATGCTCCAACGGAATTCGCTAAAGGCAGTAAGATTGGAAGATGGGGAGAACATTTCGATGAATTTAATAAAGTTATCGTAAATATATTGTACACAACAAAAATAACTTACGAATCATATGATATAATATAATATAATATATATAATAATTATATATGAAATATAAGATAAAAGATGGAGTCGGGAAATTGAGAAAGACAGCAGGCAAATGTGGAGGTTTCGTTAAAAACTTGAACGAATCATCTACAGTCTCACATCATCTTAGTATAGGCGATAGAAAAAAGTCCGCGAATAGAGAATAATCTGTGATAAGAATACGTTGATTTAGACCAAAAAGAAATTGCGTAAATCAGCCCACACAGTCTATAGAATCTGCTATGCATTGATACCAAGAACGTGTTTGTTAATGTCAGACTGACTGCAATATAGAATGCATTTTGAAGAAAATCCACATCCACAGAAAATACCTCGAAGAATGCCAAATCCTTGGGGTTTCACAGGTCAAGCATCAGTTAATCACTTCATGTCATCATGCTGGTTGATCTCATAAGCCAAGTTTAAATGGAATGGAATTAAACAATGAATTAAAGTTTTGGCTCATGCCGATGATATTTGCTTTCTGTGGCACAATATCTTAAGCATGCAGGAAAAACTAGAAAATAAAATGCTTAGAACGTAATGTTGTACCTGAAATAAATATTAAAAATCCTAAGCAATGAGATCTAACAAGGGTAACATAAATAATAAGAATAGAATAGGTAGACAACTTATGCTTAGTAACGACGAATGGCAGCTTAGAAATGGTCGTAAACAGTAGGTTAAACAATATGGAAATACTTTATCATACGTTAATGAAACATGGCTTGCTTCGAAAACAATTACGCATCATGAACACGTATGATATTCTGGCCGAAGGCCATCAATAACACGGATCTCTGGAAAATTAACCGACAAAGCACATGTATTCTAATAAACGAAGCTTTGTGGTAGTACTTTAGCATCACTAGGATGGCACTGAAGTGAAATCCTCAAGAAGCTTCAAGCCGAGGTAGGTAAAAGGCCAACCAAGAAATAGAACTTTGCGACTTTGTTGCCAGGCGCAAAAATATTGCAACAAGCTGAGTAAAATGGAGAATCTTTTGAAAGCCATGTTGCTTTCAAGAGAAGGAACGGACAAAATAAAAATTCATGCTGTGTGAGAAACTCATTTTTTGCTCAATAGATAAGTCAATTGGTACCACAGTTTCGAATTTGAAGTGAAAAGCAGCCACATGCAGTTCAAGAAAGATCGGATGGATCGTATTTCTTCAACAACAATGGATATTAGAACATTACAGTCAACATTACAGTGATAAATACAGGCTGAATTATAAAATTTTTTTTTCTCTCAAAATAACTAAAATGGACTTGGTTGGCTTACGATTCAATAGCTGAAGGCTAGGTTTGATAAGTAATTAATCTCACGTTTCGCAGCCATCCATTGCCTGCCGATATCATGAATGCATTTAATTATTCCTCTAATAAATATTTACAACATATTGAAAGATGACGTAATTAAACCGTACGTGTGATCCATGCATTGAAAATTTTGTTTGATATTCAAACATAATAATTTTTTATTTTTAGTTAAAAATTGTTTGTAATGAATTTCCTTAAAATATTGCTTATCTACCAGCTTACACTTGCATTTTCAATTTGTCTCGCGCCCCTTAGCGACAGGCATCCTTTTTTTTCTTCATAAATGCTGATTAGCAGACATTGTTTGTTAATTTTGCTTTTAAATTTGATTCTTTAGAACATCCCAACAGACATACAAAGTTTTGAAATTGCCTACAGTGGATAAGGAAAATGAGAGTACATAGGCACTTAACAGTTAAGAAAGCAAAATCTGACTTTTAATGTTATTTAAACTTTTTACAATGTTTGTTAGTCACTGTTGTATGCTTGTATGGTTATATGTAATGCATGATGATGAACATGAATAAACTTATTTTCGAGGCAATCTTTATACACGATCTACACTCTATCATTGTCATACGCATTTAAAATCTATTTGGAATTGTATTCTACAGACTCTTATGCTTGCATACAAGCATTACAATTTCAATAACAAGAACATACAATAACAACTTATTACAACAACTGACAATGACTTGCTAATGAATTGACAAGACACACACACACACAGACAGCTACAGCCACACATACTCAACTCAGTCTTCACAATTACTCTGTCGCCTTCCTATACATACTTAAGTTCATAAATGTAAATCAAAATGAATAAATGAGTGAATGGTATAGGCATGTGTGTACTTATGTACAGATGTATGTATGTACATACCTATCTAAGATGTATAGAATGTATTCCATGACTCCATATGCCGTCTGTTCGTTGTATTATGTCGTTGTATACGTATTCATACTGTATGATGGGAGAACGTAATCAAATTTTAACTTACAATTGCAAACAAGAATTTAAAATTTTCTTTAAAATGTTTATCGGAACATTCATTTGACTGCAATAATTTTAGCATTCATTCAGACATACCGACAGTATGTACACATGTACATATGAACAGACAGACACATTTAAATTACGATTTAGTCATGCCAGCATATGTCAAGTACGGCCATGTATTTAAATTTCCATCTTAAGAATATAAATTTACTTTTAAATTAACAAATCTAAAGGAAGTATTTATTTATCGAACATACATATGTACATACGTACCTACATATGTACATCTAATATCTAATTTGAAAGAATTTCCCAAGATTTTCAAAAGTTCCCTTTGAAAAAAGTTTAATTTACAGAAGTTTGATGTTGTATTTCACATTTGTTTTCTTAAGTAAATTAAATATCTTGAAGAGAAAATAAAATTTTTTAAATGCCGCAATTGTTTACAGTGTTACATCCTGTTACACACAATCAAGCAACGCAATTGGTTTAGTTATCAACAGTGTTGTTATTCTTAAAGAGCATGTTAAAGTACTTCACCCGCCTGTCAGTCGCTTGCGGAAGCCACTGCTAAGTGTGCACATTTTCCACTTGGTGACACCAACTCCGACAAAGTCTTCCTTTACACCGACTTCTGCTAATCCTAGCATCAAATATCCGTCGCGCTGGAACAACATAGCCAAACTAGATGTTAATGCGCCAAATAATGTCCACATCGGTCGGGAGTTTATACGGCCAATTGTTGAATCAGGTGCGGAAAGCAGTACACACTCACACTGGACCGAAGATCTTACAGAGGACTTTTCTCTCGAATACATCGTAGACTTAAAAAACAGTTGCTTAGAATAGGGCGATCCCTATTCATGCCCGATACATAGTCTCCGTAAGGAAGAGAACGACTCATCAGTACTCATGCTTACAACCTGTGCGGCATTTGTGCATCTCAGAAGGAAACAGCTGCGTGTTTACCAAATAAGAGGCAGAGAGTTTGCCAGCTACAGTCCAATAAATGGAATAATATTTTTATCGCTGTGCTAAATTCGATAAATATTGGTCCATAGAATTCGCTATTATTATTAAATACAGGGACGCCAACATCATTGACACTGTAAAGTGTTCCTGGTTGTTTCAAAATTGTCAACGACTGTAAGAAATTTTTCTTTTTTATTTCTTGAGCATCATATTTCTCTTCTGGACAAGATATAAAGAAGTTAAAAGCAGCACAACTACTTCTCATCTCTCTCATCATAAGGTCAAAGGTTAAGTCCTTCTAATACGTACTTCCATTCTATACTTCTCCATGCTCTCTATACTTTGAATCCCTTTTTGCAAAATTCAAAGAAAATAAAACCGAAAAAATACACTCATACACAGGCAATAACAACAAAAGCAATAAAAGTAATAAAATTTAATTCTCACGATTTCAATATGGCCGCTTATTTACATTTTAATCAATAAACAACTATTTAGGAAATAAAAACAAAACAAAAAAAACAACACAACGAACAAGAAAAACAACAACAGCAATAAACTTCAATGGCATTGGATGAGACAGACAATTTACAAAATCCATTTCTACACAAAATGAGAGTTTTCGTCAGACAGAGAGAGAGAGAGAGAGAGCTAGAGAGTAGAAATAGCCTGAAAAATGAAAAGTAATAGAGATGAGAGCGATACAAAATACATTGAGTGGCTGAGTGACTGAGTGATTGTATTTGCCAAAATGAGTTGAATTCAATGAGTGTAACACCAAACTATGAGTTAAAGAGAGTGTTGGGCTAGCAAAAACACTAAACATGACAAATTTTTAACAACAACAGTTCAGTTGCTTTTTTAAGCTCAAGGTGTGCGGACATAAAAATAAAAAGGCGGAACGTAAGCAAAACTGTTTGTTGCAAAAAAGAAAAAAGAAATCAATAAAGTTGCAATTAAAGAAAAACATAGAAACAGTTAACTTATATTAAAGAAAATAGTAAAAAGAAAAACAAAAATTCTTAAATTAAAAACTAACAGTAAAATTCTGTTCAAAGAGTGAAAGATTACATAACCATAAAAATAAAAATCTAACCTAAAATGTGACATTAAATGCATGGGCTGTCATAAGGGGATCAAGGGAGTTTTAAACGGTGTAAAACTCCAAGTCGACTCATTATACAAGTTGCTGTATGTCGCCTTAAACGTGTAAGGCGGCCCTCCGCGCGGTGATCCCCGGGCAACGTCAATTCAGTGCACAATTGACGGCGAAAATGAGCGGCACAAGGAAAGCAATTCAATGGGAATTGCTTTTGCGATATCGATCTACGATGACGATAAATACGATGATGAAACTGGAGCATGATTTAAAGGAAATCAACTCCAGATTTGTTCTTACATAGCAGTACATCTGCTCGACAGCGATAACGAAAACGTTAAGACATCAATGTATGCCCCAATGCGATTGGTGAATACGTGAAACTGAAAAACCAATAGATTGCAGACGGCAATCTATGGTATACTCGATGAAAGCTTCAAGAGCACGCCAAGCTCCTGAAGTCGAACAGCGCAAATCATTAAATTAATGATTCGATTGAAAAAGATACGGTAAATGACCTGAAGTGAAATTTTACCGTACAGAAAGAAAGAAAAAGGCGGATAACTCTAAAGACAAACTAAAGACTGTAAACGGAAAAGGCTAAAATATAAACTTGGACCACAGTTACTATTTAATTTTATCGAAATCCATGTTTTTTTTTTACAAGGAAATACCATTGATTTGAAAAGAAAAGTTTTCAATAAATTTAAGGGCCGTCGCAAGGTTCTTTTCGGTTTGATTCCAGGAACTTTTGAAATAGATGAAGTCTCTCTATGTTCAATTTTCTTGGAAAAGCTAAGAACCACAACAAATTTTACCAGAAGTCGAGAGTAAGACACTCTCAACTTCTAGTCATTTTAAAGGTTTTTATATTTGAACTGAAAAGAGCCTTTAAGTTTCCAGATTATTTTCTGCTAAACTAGGCCGCGGCTACCATAGTCTTGAAAGTATGAAAAATATTCAATGTGACTGATTTTACAACTTTTAAGACTGGTCAACAACAGAAAATAATTTAGAAATCCTCCCTTAAATTTCATATAATTTGACAGCCAATTGAGAGCATTTTTTTCGCATATAGAAGGAGTCTGTATGTTTAAAAAAGACGTAAGGCTTGATGAATTTTCCAAAAGGTTTTAGTACAACCTTTTTGAAAATTTATTGGAATTTTAAACAAACTTATCTTTTCGAAATCAACTGTCATCCACACCAGCTATGACTTGAAAACATTTCCTTGTTAAAAGAATAAAAAATTTGAAAAAAAATTCTTAAAATAGTGTTTCTGTAACCAGTTTTGTATTTTCCCTTAAGAATTCGTAACAGTCTTCAGTTTAACGGAAGGAGTTTAATGCCTGTACGAGGTCTTCTACGCAAAGGAGGCCTTTTAAGAAGCAAAGCAACTTCCTGACCACGCGGTACAGGTAGCTTGCCGAACACGCAAAATTCGTTTGCCATGGAACACCAAAGACGAAAAGCTGAAACGCAATTTAAAGAAGTAAAAAATTCGCAGAAACATAAAACAGAAGCAAGAAGAAGCTCAACAAGCTAATGATGAGAATGTTCATCAAAACGTTCATCAAACACATGTAGCAGACGTAGTTTATAATTTTGTTACTTACTTAAGCGAAGATTGAATTGAAAATTGAAGCAAGAAAGAATAAAACGTAAATGGAAGTTCATACTTACATAAGTGGCTCTAATGCAAACGAGCGCGTACACTCGAACTTAAATGCTGGTCCAGACTCTTCAAGTCGATAATCTATATGTCTGCGTATATAACAAGCTTTGAAGCTCTGTAATATATTTGAATATAATTATTGAAGTCAATTTGTTCAACAATAACAAATTTGAGCTGTATCCGGTGATCAAACAATGAAAAACTCTAAAGAAGTTCGTCAACGAGACTCGGACTTATATCGCCATATATTTTTCCGAGTTTTTAAACTATAACAAGCAAAAAATCCAAAAAAAAAAAAGAAATTAATTGAAATCAATAAAGCAAAAAAAAACAAAAATCATGCTCTGCAAATGTGTTTTCTTCATTCTTTTAAGCAGTTTCTGTCATGCGAGTTAGTTGTCTTCCACAATTTCCATAATTCCAATACAGTTTTTTCCATTACCAACAACTTTTATGAATGATTCCTTTTATCTTTTTTCATTTTTTGTTCGCTCTTCTTCATCGATTCCACACTCACTGAAAGTTGTAACATGCGCAGTGCACGGGCGTGGTATAGACAAAGTTTTTCTTCCCATCCAGCTGTTCTTTTACATACTTTTTGTATGGGGGGCCCCAGAATATGACAACAATTTCGTTTGTATAGACATTTTTAAAATGTAAACCGAAAAAACATAAAACTAGAGGGGGGGGATATGTATATAAGGTAAAATGTCTGTGACCCCAATTGAATTCTTTAAAATTTGTGGAAAAAAAAAAAACGATTTCTCCGACGGCATTTATTGGCAAATATTTTACACAAAAAAAAGAGGGAAAGAGTCGAACACAAATATTGGGCATCAGTAAATATTTGTAAAATCAATGAAAATTTCCCATTATCGGCAACACATTTCGTTGTCACTGGACACTAAGCCATGTTCGAAAAAAATCATTAAATATTGTGAATACTTTTCTTATTATTGAAACAATTTTCACTCGTACATTTATGCCCAAAAATTTCACTTTGAAGTTCCGAAGATTATTCTTTTTAACTGGTCGAATTGCAGTACAGAATTCCACAGATGGAGGGGAGCTAAAGTACTGGGATCTATCGTATATGTATATCGGTTATTTCTTTAACGATTCTCCCAATCCAGCACAACTTTCTATCTAGTAATTGATAAGCATCCAGGTCTTGACTTCTGAGATGAGGTAACGCCGCAAAGGTTTTCTCGAATTCTTACCTAACGTTAGGTCCATGAGAGGATGATAATATGGAATTTAGACGACTTCATATGACTGGCGTTCTCACAGCCTTTTTGCTCGTTATGCCATTATTTAGTGGCTAATGTAATCCTTGAATCTGATGCGCATTTATGCAAGAGAGACCAGGCTTGCCTGATGAGATAAGACGTATTCTTGACTATAATATCGCAAAGAATAAAATTTGGGTATGAATGTACGTGGAGGTCGTGTTGTAGTAGCTAGTACGTTGGCTTACTAGACGTTAGACCACCGTTCAAATCCCAGGTCAGACATCAAAATGAAAACATGAAAAAAATACTTCTTTGGCGATTTCCTCTCAGCAGTTTTCTGGAAAAAACTCAGAGAGTGAATAAAATTGCCATGAAAAGTTTCTCAAAAAAAATCTGTCGTTCGGAGTCGACTTTAAACTGTAGGTCCCGCCACTCACGTATAAAATTAACTCACACAACATAAGTGGTGTGAGAAGTTAGGTCGTAATCCTGACTGAAGGGTTGTAATGACAATTTTTTTTTTTTATGAATGTAACTCATAGGGTCTTCCAGCAAGGGCTTCTTAACTTTGTCACCTTTCTTAAGTTGTCCTTTATTCAGTCCGTTTTGATACGACGAGTGTTCACTGAATTGGCTCTGGATGAGTTGGCAACTAGAATTCCAAACGTGCGATTTGAAGGCATAACCATCTCACATTGAGGTGATGTAAACTGGTCAACTTGATCGTACGACTGGGTCAAGTAGACGTAGGCATATGGGAATTAGCCAGAAGCCAATATAAACAGTGCCATCGGCCAAATTCAGCCTGATTTATGTGTCACAGTAAATGAAAATTTGAGATTTCGTATGGTCTCCGCCCTGGGTAGCCGTGGTAAGACATTTAAACGATGTTATATTCTACCAGCAGCGACATCAATAGTTCATTCAAACGAATAAAAATTTTATGATATCCACTTTGTTTTAGTGAGGAAGGGATTAAAGTGCTTGACTACAAACAAGTGCAATCCAGATTAATATCTGGGAGGTGAAAATAAATTAAATAAAGGTGGTGGAAATGTAATTCCAATAATTGAGTTCAGAATAGTTTGCAACATGGAAATTTAGTGACGAAAAGGGTCTCATCAAACTAATCTGTTTAAAGGTCCTTTGGTGATTTATTAACTTTCTTCCTATTCAATAGATTTCTGGCCTTATCTTTTATTAGTTAGCCAAGCGTTGATTGGGTTTAAGTGATCTTCGTTCTCAGTAAAGGACGACTGCTCAGAATTCTTCACAGCTAATTAATAATAATAATATGTTCCTTTTGCTCCTCTAGGGAGCATAGGGCCGCTAGTTATGATGCTAATATTTAAGAAATCTTACTAATTCGAGTACAAGTAGGTCAGAGTTAAGAATTCTTCGAATTCAAGGTAGTACATAATCCACTGTGAAGCACCCAACTACATGATATAATTATTCAGTGAATTGCAGTTTATACTTCTATGAGCAAAAGGCATCGGTAAATTTGTGCAATACATTTACATTCCTGCTCCAGCACTTTGAATTCCTTAAGCTTTTGTTAGTTTCTTTGGACGTCTTCAGGGCTTTAGTTTTTTGCAAATCTTTTTTTGGAACCGCTTTTTCAGAATTGGGGAAATTTAGACATATTGTTGGATCTCCTTATTTCAGTCGATATGATATGATATTTGCCTCTATGATGGGCAAATGCAGTGCTAAACTTAGTTCAAAGTGAAAAATGATTTCAAGTCAATAATAAATATAAACGTCGAGTGTTATTCGCTACTAATTAAGAACACATTTTTACAATACTTTTGTTTTCTTTTTGTTTGTTCTTGTTTTTGTCCCACTTTATTTTTGTACAATTTATGTTTTTAGCCGAAATTATTCACAACTGCTACTTCCGCTCAATTATTCGTTCGTTTTTTTTTTTTGTTTTCTTTCTACTTTATTTCTCAAATTTGAAATTCAATTTGAAAAAATAAAATAAAGAAAACGAACGAACGAATATGAATGGACCTGGACCTTCTTGTTTGTAGACTGCATGTGGTATTTTTCTAGAGCCAATTTCCTTTAGAATTTCAACGTGTTCAATTTAATTCATTTCGTTACTTGATTGACACTGACTAATTGACATTTTCCAATTGAAAAAAAAAGATTACAGAAAAAAAAACGCAGCGGTATTTGTACTTAGGAAACTTAATTGAATAACAAACAAAATTGGGTCTTAAAGTGTGAAACAAAAAAGTTTTCGACATTCACTAAAAGACGTACGTACGATTGGACATAGTATAGTCACAACGTGTATAAAAATATTGTGAATTAAATCAATTTTAAAGCGTGTTCAAAAAGTCTGCACTGTATCACAAAAGGCCAATTTAAACGATAAATGTTTACGTAAGTAAAGTCAGAGAAGAGCTATTACAGAATTGCATGCGTATTTTAAAAATGATATTTAAATCATTTGACGTCAGGTTTTTCCATTTACAGGATTACTAAAATTCTAAAACAAAGTAAAACGAATGTCTCCTTGATTTTAAATTAAAAAAAAAAAATAAAAAAGAAGTCAAAGTCTAATTTCTATCCGTATTTGCTTTCTATTTCGCACGATCTCATTACATATTGAGTTTATACTACACTACCCGCTCTCTTTTGCACAAAAACTTGACGTGTCGTATAACTTGTGTGACCCAATAAATTCCCCTTTAGTATAATTGGAACTTGTGTAGAACTTTGTACTTTTGTTGATCCAGAATAGTTTTTCTAGCAAATTAACATGAGTGATCAGATAAATTTTGGCCTTGTTTTAATCAACCTCCAACTGCCATACCATTATAGTAGAGCCTAGCAATTTATTTTTATTTTTCAAGACCAACATTCAGGAGTTGAACTCTTACTTACATAGTGCATAGTGTTGTAATAACAGAAGGAAATCTATAAGAGAAATAAAAGAGAGATTTGATGACACAAAACATTCATTGCGTTGCTTTTAATATTACCATGAAACCAGGCAGGTCAGTTCAGGCGGGCTATACAAAACTTTCATATCAGAATACTTAATACATGTATATTGCACTGCCTACTCTGTCCGGCATATTGGAGACATTGATCAATAGCGGTTTCTAGTTGGTATTTAAAATTAAAAATTAAAGTTATAAAGAACAATGTGGTGTACTTTGATGAGTCTACTGCTTCCTACGATTGCAACATATCCATAGTCAAGCTGTACGGTTTAATAGAAGGTCAGATGGTAGCCAATTGAGTATAGAAAATGAAAAGGATCACGTAGTTTATGTGGAACAGTAAGCACAGCTGACTGCTTACTTTGTTTATTAGCTTGCGGCTTTGTTTATTAGCTCTATATACCCCAGATAACAATCATATATAATCTGGTATGCTTATCACAAAAGCACTTAGAATTTTTAAAACTGTCTTTCTTTCATTTTGGTTGGTGCTACCACCAAAAGTAGACTGCAGATAAATGCATTTATTTATAAGACGTTTTATTTACGTTTTCAGTATCCTATGGCGATAAATATAATGACAGATTAAAAGTTGAAAATGTTTCTGCAAATACGCTGTGTACTTGTGAAGTAAACCATCTCCATTCAATATGTTGTAGGGTATACGAAACTAATCTCAACATCTACAGGATATTAAAATGTGCAACATTTTACGTTATCATTTTTCTTCATCTTGCAAAAACTACAAAAACTAAGTTCGTTTTTCTTCCTGTTTTATTTTTTTTTTAATAAAATTTCGTATTTTCTCAACGGCTACATTTCGTTTACAAGTGTAAAATTACATCTGCATCAGATGTTCAGCAGTAAATTTGTTGCCCTAAATTAAATTTACCCTACAAAATCTGAATGCTTAAGTATGTGTATGTATGTATATGTATACAGTGTATATACAATGTCTGTCCATATCCTGGATTGTAGGTAGATAGATAGATAGAGTGCTTGGTTGCCTACGCTAATAACGAACCAAAGAAATATTTCGCTTAACAAAAGGAAACGGCACAAATTCTCCTTCAATTCTCACCATTGCACCTAATTGCCGCAGTCAAGACAGGCCGACAGGTAAGAGAGTCAGAAACTGTGTGAGTGAGCGAGTGAGTGAGGCAGGTGTTGTTGGCATATTCTTCCCTCTTAATACTTTGCTACAAAATATTTCATTATTACACTGTATTTTATTTCAATTTTTTTCTACCCAAGTAAAGACGAAGAAAAACAGCACAATTTTTCAAAAAAAACATCAAAATACACTGTGTATGAAGGTGTTATGGCTGACAGGTATCATTTAGAAAATTGTAAACGGGCTTAAGAGACCACCCGCCCTTTTTAGGCTAAAGAGCAAGGTGCGAAGTGTACACTGGGTATGATATATTTTATTTATTTCTTTTTGTACAATAAATAAATCCCGTTGAAATTGAAAACTATTTTAATATTTCCCGTAGTTTCGGTTTCTTTAAGCCCCGTATACGTTCTTTAGCTGAAAAACCATGAGCAAAATTTTATTAAATTTTGTTTACTGGAAACAATTTCAGAACTTTTTAAAAGCATATTATCGGGTTTTTCATTTAGCGCTTCCTATCTTTAAAGTTAAATAAAACAAAATATGAATGGATGTAATTATGTGGATGGATGTAATTATGTGTGATTTACAACAACTTTCAAATGTTCGACACGGCTTGTCTGGATGGTGTGCATCCGAATATTCAATCCTCTATGACTCTGTCGCATGAATCAGATGTATTGCATGGGCTATGTTGGCTTTAAGGATCGCCGTGATTTGTGGCTTATTTGCATGCACATGCAACTTATGCCATAAACACAATAAACGCAACGCAGTAAACGCAGCAATATCTCAAAAAAAAATTCAGTTCAGTTGTATATGGAAATTGAAGTGTTTGCTGCGTTGCGTTTATTGTGTTTATGGCATTAAGAAAACCCTACAAGAAACAGTCTAACGGGGTTAAATCGAACGATCTCGATGGTCAGTTCACATCACCTTCATGTGATCATCGACTGCACGCCGTAGACATTGACAACCTGGCCCAGGTGATTCTCAAAGAAATATTGACCGGTGACTACGCTAGCCCAAAACTCTCACCTAGCAGGTGGTATGGGGATTGCTATCGTTCAGTGTTCAATTGCTTTGGAACACATCCAGCAAAGAAATGTCGTTTTCTATGGTCGTCCATGGTGGTTTGACAAAACAGAACAGAATAAATGGCAACTAATTAGACAGTCGCCGTGGTCTAGTAGGTAGTGTGTTAGCTTATTAGACGCGAGGCCTCGGTTCAAACCCCAGACATCTCCAACTCAACGAAATATGAAAAAATATTTCACAGCAGATTTCTGGCAAAAACTCTGAGAGCGAATAAAATTGTGGTATGAGAAACTAGGTCGTAATCCTGACTAAAGGGTTTTAATTATGTATGTGTGTAATTAGACAGATATAGCTTCAGCAGGATGGTCGAAAAAAAGTAGTTAGAGAATGAAATAAAAGTGAAAGAAGAAAAGTTTAAACATACTCACTTTGATATAAATTCCAAAATACATTAGTTGGTCGATAGTATATGCTGGAACAACTTTTTGTTATTGTTGCTCTACTGCCTTTCTATTGTATCTCTGCTGAAGGATTGGGAGCTTAGGTAGAAGGTGCTTTTGCGTCCACCTATAATACATATCTGTCTATAATACATGATTTTGTTAGTAAATATATGCCAGTATGGAGTCGATTGCGATAATCACTTGCCTTAGATGGATTATGAATTTACTTTAAGATGTCAACAAATTATCCAAGCAAGACGATACTTATTAGCCTGAATTGATTTCTTTTCACGAATGTTAGCTTGTTGTTGTTTTGTTTTTGCTTTTCCTTTAAATATGAATTTATTTTGTTTTTTTTTTGCAAATTAATCCATCTCGAGCTTATTCCATTAATAATTCCAATTGTAAGTCATGTATAACCTTCAGTTACATGCTTCGTTCATAAATCAAGTTTCTTTTAAAGTGCATGGAATTATTCGTTCGTTCAGATTATTTTAATCTTTTCATTTCAATTCTTTTTCTTTTTTGGTTTTCAAATATTCGTTTCCCTTTGTTGGATTTTTTTTCTTCAGCAGAATTTTTAATTCCAAATAAAATTTCTGCTAAAAAACAAGACAAAAAAAAAAGGAAAGAAAACTTCATAGCATCTTGTTTCACATGAACATTTATTTCATGGTTTTCACTGGCTGTCTGTCGGAATGCCTAGAACACTATTGGCTTGGCTGCCAGCTTATGGATGCTTCATGTTTTTGTTTAAATTGGTTTGAAGTAAGAACAGCTCAACAATTTATTTTTTTTTTTGTGACTGAAACTTAACTTTTGTTTTGTTTTGTTTATTGTGGAACTTTTTTTGTCTTGTAAATTAATGTTAAAAAATGTATTTTTTTTTGTGATGTTTTGGTTTTGGTTTCTCTAGATTTTGTTATTTTTTTTTATCGTATTTAATTTAATTCCTTTTTTTTCGATAAAATCAACAAGAGCAAAAATACAAAGAAAAAAAAAAGAACTCAACCGCATAAATTTTCAACATCAATGTCTATCTCAGATTTCACAAAAAAAACAAAAAAAAAAACAATTTTAACCGAAAAGCAACTGCAGTGGCAATATTATTTTGTTTCCAATTCGGTTTCAGAATTTATTTATTTTTTGTTTTTTTAAGACTCTAAAAGAATGAAACAAAAACTGCAACGAATTAACAATTTATCGCTTATTACTCATCGCTAAGAGCTAAAAATTATAAATTTGAAACAAAGCATAACGAAAAAACTAAAAACAAAAATAAAAATCTGACTACAATTCAGTTGTATTTTTTCAAAAGGCTGTCCGAATCTGAATATAAAAACCGTTATACAAATATGTTAAACAATTTAGCATATGTTTGTTTAGTTGTTTGCTCCTTTGACAAGTAACTTCTCAAGATGTATGAACAGAAGTTATTTGCTCACTTACTCAATTGGTCAGTACAATCTTTTAGTCACGCTTACAACTTAGCTTCTCACATCAATCATGTTGTGTGTGTTAAATTTATCCTACAATTTTTGGATGTTAAAGATACTAAACTACTGCAATCCTATGATATACAGCAGTAACTTCAATCTAAATGAAGTTGCCCTATAACATCTATCGGAACTCTGTTGCCCCGGCTGACCTCAGCATGTTGTTAGCTGTCAGTAAGTACCTAAGACCTGTCTAGTACTTTATTAGCTCTTAGATGTTTCGTTTTAAAATCCATTATAAACCTGGATAAATGTGGAATGTCTGTACAGAAGGCTGATTCCTGTTCTCAGACTATTTCTGGATAGACTGATGCAAATTTAAAATACCCTCTCCACTATAATCACCCAGCATAAATCTACGTTTCTCTTTATTTTCTCTTTTGCCGAGTATACTTTTCTAAACTCCTCTTCTCATTTTAGAGAAAGGCTCCAACGCTATTAGCGGTGTGGCAGCACGTAAAGTTCAGGTGCCTCGTCATTGTTGCCCTGAGTTGCCACATGACCTACGAAGCAAAATGTTACCCAACATAGCTGATTCAGCAAATTTTTGAGAAACTTTTTATGGTAGTTTTTTTTTTAATGTCAGAGCTTTTGTCAGAAATCTGCTGAGAGGAAGTTCCCGAATGAATATTTTTTCATATTTCGTTTTATTGGCAACGTCTTGGTCTGGCTTTTGATCCGCGGTCTCCCGTCTAATTCACCGCACTTCCTAATAGACTACGGTGACCTTATACGCTCTATTTAATGCTTTAATTTGATAATAACTTTGGTTCAGCGTAAGAAATGATCAAACATAACTCTGCTATTATTTTGTCAGCAGATGTATTGAAGCACTTTCTAAAAATTGTTTTCACAAATATCAACGCAATTTTCATACTCCAAGTGGCGATTCCCTTTAATTCAACTGGTTTATTATCGCACCATTTTTTTCTGTCTTTTTGTTTTGTTTTTGAATTCTCATCATTTCCGATTGTGTTGTTTAAATTCATAGTAAATTTTCTTGTTAAATAGAGGACCGGTATAATTATGCCATTTTAAATTCTCTGCCATTCTTGAGGTTCTTTTGTAATACCAAACCTAACGAATACTAGCGCAAGCATATCAGCATTATTGGAAAAGGAACAAAACAACTTATTGTTGCTGATTATGGGCCCTGATGATTTCTTCTTGGTAAATCTATTGTGGTTTGAAATTTTTTTCATAAAAACCATAAATTATTTTACAACAAAAACAAAAAAACAAAAAAAAAACAACACGAAAGAATAAAAAGTGAATGCCTTTGTAGTTTCAACCTTTTGTATTACCGATAATTCTAAAAACGTACAAAGAAAAGACGAACTGATAAAAATTACAAAAAAAAAACGTAGAAGAAGGAAAGAATTGATATCCATCAGCCAACATCAACATCAACATCAACAGCAACAGCAACTATATGCCATATAAAGCGCTAAAGACAAAGAAAACTAATGATAATGACAATGATAAAGACGACAAGGCAGGAACAAAGCTTAAAACAATAGATTCATTCATTTAACAAAAACACAAATGAAGCAAAACAACAGCGAAAACGAAAAATGAATACAACATAAAGGAACAAAACGAAACGAAGCACAGAAGAGAAAAGCCAGTCTTCTAGGGAACTCATTGAATTATCATCCTCATCAATGACAAAAGCGGACAATATTCTCTGAAGGTTTTCTGTTTTCTGTTTTTTTCTTTTTTTTTGGAAATATTCGTTTAAAAAGAAATTTTTCATTATCATTACCAACAACTTGATTATCTTCAATGCAGTCACTATGAACATCATCATCCTTAATATGATCATTATATTGTGTTCATTATTTCAAAAATAAAAACCAAAAAAAAAAGAACAAAAAAAAGCATACAAACCCAACATAACATGATAAAACGCTTTAAAGGATGGTTTACCCCTTCTTGGTTGTTGTTGTGTTTCGTTTTTTTTGTTGCTTCTTTTATCATTTTTTCAAGTAAATTGAATGAATGCCTTAAAGCTCCTTTTTTCCACGATTTTGAAAGATTTCCAACAATTCGTTCTCTTCCACACCGTCATCAGCATAATAAACGTAATCTTTTCAGAAAGGAAACGAAAAAAGAAGAGAAAAAAAAGAAATAAATTTTGGTGTGTTGATGTTATTATTTTCCAAAAGAAGCATATTTTTTCCTTGAGTTCTTCCCTTTCTCACCGCTCCTTCATATTCAGGCCCCATTCATACAATCTTATCGTGAATAATAAGTGAAGAAAAAAAAATTAAAAAATAAAAAAAGGAATAAGAGAGAGAAAAAAAATTGGTATTAAAAACGAAATTTAATATACCGGCAATAATCATTAATATCAATCGACAGCAAATATGTTTCTACGTTTCATATTTTTTTCGTTTGCCTTGTATTTTACTCTTCGTTGCCTTTCATAAAATGAAAGGGATGAGCTGATGGTATTACAATTTATGGCAAAGATGATGACAGCAGCTTTAAGGAATGACATCATTTCGTTGTGCCAATTGATTTAATGTCCACTTAATCCATAGCACTCACATTTGGGTTTTTGTTTGAAAAAAAAAAAACCTTCAGCCCACCGATTAAAGGCGACCATTAGGACGAGTGCTGGGGAAGCACTTTGTTACCAAAAAATAGTTCGATTTATTTTTATTTTTGTATATATTTTTCTATTCTCGAATTCATTGAAGGAATTTCCTTGGAAGAACATTTCCACTTAGGTCAGAGGTTAGGTCCCATGTGATACCACAAGTTCATATTCAATCCGGCCATCGAAGATTCCCAATAGAAAAATATCCGTTTTAGAAATGAATTTCGCAAATTCTTCCTAAATTGCTTATTACAATCCTTTAGACAAGATTACAACCTAGCTTCTAACATCACCCATGTTTTGTCTGAAAATTTTTTCCATAAGGAAAGGGATCTACCATTTAGCGTCAACTCCGAATGACAGATTTGAGAAACTTATCAAATCGCCGTAGCCTAGTAGGTAGTGTGTTGGCTTATTAGAAGTAAACCCAGGGTTCAAACACCAGGCCAGACATCAAAACAAAATACAAAAAGTATTTCTTCGGTGACTTTCGCTCGGAATTCTGAGAGTAAATAAAATTGCCATGAAAAGTGTCTCAAAAATCTGTCGTCCGGAGTCGACTTTAAACTGTAGGTCTCGCCACTCAAGTACTAAAACTGTACACAACTTAAGTGGTTTGAAAAACTAGGTCGGTAATCCTGACTGAAGGGTTGTAATGACCAATTATGTATGTATGTATGTATCACGGCAATTTTATTTATTCTCAGTGTTTTTGCCAGAATATGGTTTTTGCTGAGAGGAAGCCGCCGATGCAAACTTTTCATTTTGTTCGAGGAGTTAAAGCTAGGATTTGAATCAAGAGTTCTCGTCTAATAAACCAACACACTGCCAATTACACTATGACGGCTTCTAAGCATTGCTGTCGTCATTATTTTGAAGAGTCTACAGTGCCCTGCTAAAATGCCGTTTACGAACGTCAAGTTATACTTCGGTAGCATGTCCTCCCAATAAAGTTTCCCAACTAAAGTGTCGATTGCCTCAGACCCACTAAGTTTGAAAAAAATATGTGCATCTGTTTATCTTTCCTTTCATTGAGCATATCTTTCTAAATATCCGTTCCCATAGCACAGAAGTGTTTTAGTGTCATCTTCCTTTCTGGCAACCTAGTCTGCTTGTCTTTTCCCCACATTCGGATTCTCCAGACAGTGCCATACTACTAGTATGTTCGATTTAACCTCATAAGAGCTAGTGCTCGAATGGCGAATAGAATTGCTGTGTGCTGTCTTATGCACCTCCACAAGCGTAGATTGCGCGCCATAATGTTTTATTATTATTTCCAATTTGTTGCAATAATACTCCTTTACGGCCCTGTACGAATGTTCGAAGTCATGGCAAATATTAAATATTGAATGTACGTATGCAAGTATTCAAAGTCAGTAAAAAATTAGAAACGAATTGACAAAAAAAGATTAAAAAAACAAGAAAAAAACTGCCGGCAAACATACAACACAAGACCGTGAAAATATCTGAGATAAAGGAAATATTTTACGGTTTTCCTTTATTTTCATTTATCACAAGCATTCAAAAGGAACATACAGTGTATGAGATACACAGCTTAAGGACAATATTTTCTTTCCTTTTTTTTGTAATTTTTTCTCACTCTTAATTTGTTTTTTTTTTTGTTTTTTTTTTTTGGGTGAATAAAGTAATGTTTTGTATGGTTGGTATACAAAGTTGGTACGGCACTCAGAATGCTAAACATTTGTTGTAATTCAAACAAAATACCGACATTTATACGGGCAGGCAACACAATCATTTGCATTTGCCACAAACAGCCGCATTAAAATTTATATGTTTTCTCTAGATGATGTTGTTGCTGCTATTGCTGCCATAACCCCACAAAGAAGTAACTCCTCTACGATTTCCATCAGAGTGAACAGAGCGAAACCAAATAAAACCAAACCAAGCTACCTTTAGGCATTGTGGCACGTTCATACTTCTCCGTAAACATACGATATGAACGAATGCATGATGATTACAAAGTCACTCAGCAGCAGCAGCAGCAGCAATAATCAAGCAAATGGTACTATCAAGCAGTCATACAGGCAGCCAGCCAACCAGCCAGCGAGCCAGCCAGCCAGCCAGCCAGCCAGCCAGCCAGCCACCAACACAATGTATTCCTTACGTGTGGCAACAATATTAATACGATATCTGCAATACTTGTTACTGCTGCAGTGTGCAGTGTGTGTTACAGTAAAGGCAGGACGCAAAGAGACCATTGCTTAAAGTGTTGCGAGCACTTGATTAAAGCTGAACGGGACGAAAAGAGTTTTTAAATGGTGACTGTAAATGACAATTACGTGTTCAATAACGATAAATATTTATTAAAGATGAAGTCGTTAAGAAAATTATATACTGGATGGATATTGGGAGTTATCGATAAAATACTTAAATATTGAAAATCACTTTGTATCGTTTGGAATTAACTGAAATGTATGGATGTTCTTATGGATTAAAATTCGTAAATACGTGTCTTAACAGATGTTAACGGTTTTGTTTTACGGCACGTGAACTACGTAATGAAATACCGAAAAAAAACTTGTCGATTCGTTATTCAACATACTCGTGGATTACGAAATTCAAGGTTTCCGATTTATCTAGAAAATATAATATTCATCACCGTAAGAATTGACTTAAAATTTAGTGTTGTTAACGGTAAAAAGATGGGGAGCGAAGTAATAATAATACAGTCGGGCTGCCTTCCAAAATGTACCAATAAAAAGTTTGTATGCAGTTCTACTACTGTATATAAACTATGTAGATATGCAAAGTAACCAAACAATGCATCAACTATAAATCCGATGCCTAATTGCTTTTTAACTGCGTTAAAAATACACATTGACGAGGTTTTGAAATAGAATACATTGTATATATTTTGTGCAGCGACATTATGAAACACGATACTTTGTTCAAATGCAAAGCAACTAACATTTTGGAAGGCAGCGTCGTAGTTTTTCAACCGATCAAAAAAGTGCAAGTTTTCTTATAATCTTATCGCATTGTGCAATATGATTAACCTTATTATCTTAACTCGCCTTTTCATTAAGTGTTGTTTGGCATTCCTGAACTTCGCTAAGAATTTCATAAAACTTTATACGTAGAATTCAAAGTCGACCGACAGATGGTTAAGTCTAGAAAACAGAGCTATTGAAGAGCCATTTAAAAGACCATGTTGTTAAGAATGTAGGTCTGGTGGGATGTAGGCGGTATTCTCCGCAATACAGGAAAGGGCGAGAAGCTTAGCCCCAAGGGTATATCTAGGAGCAAGACCAAAAATGTTGTCGGAATGTTAGACAGTTTTCAAGGCTCGTTGCAGTTACATAATTTACGTCCAGGGCATTACAGAGAAGAATATAAATGACCAACATCCATTGAATGACACTATTGGCTCAACAATTCTAAAAGGTTTCTCAGCTTAGAGGTAAAAGATCTTGAAACTGTACAGGAAAAGTTTGTGGACACTTTAAGGAGCACTAACCACTCCATCCAACAAGCACTTGTACAATATGGTCCTTTCTGATACTTGAGAAATAAATAGGGAAGAAAAAACGATATAGTTCCACGATGGATGCAAAACATATTAACAGTGGTCACGATATGTATTCTTTCTGAGAGCAATGCAATCAGAAGATTATCTATAAAATATACGTAAAACTTGGAAAATTATTTTGAGATATAAGAATATGAATTATGAGATATGAAGGCTTGAACAACTAGGTAATATTATTAACCTGAAATTGTCGTAGTCTGGTAGGTAGTATGCTGGCTTATGAGACGGTAGACCGTGGTTCAAACCCCAGCTCAGACATCGCAAACAGAAAGAAAATATAAAAAAATATTTCTTCAGAGACTTCCACTCGGCAGTCTTCTGGCATAATTTCTCAGAGTAAATAAAATTGTCACGAAAAGTTTCTCAAAAATCTGTTGCTCGGAGTCGATTTTAAATTGGACCTGCCACTCTTGGATAAAATTAATACACACAACATGAATTGTGCAAGAATCTATATCGCAATTCTGACTATAAGGATCCTATTAAGCAAGGAGTGTTAACATGAAACGAAGAGAATTTGACAACGGAATGTTGTTACCTGGTAGATCTCTAATGAAATGTGGTCTGCACTCTAAGTAGCGGTATTTGTAATCTCAACTCCAGTAATTTGAGTCTAAGCTGGCATGTTCCTATTCGTATTCCACGAGGGATATTTCCCTTATCCAGACCCTAACTTAACCGCCAAAGAGTCCTATTGTAGTCAGAATTTAATTTCAGATGATACCTCTGTTTTATTATAATTTTTTCCTGTCTTCCGTTGCTTGCCCTATTTAACGTTCTCATTTCACATAGTTTTTCCACTATCAGTGGATTTTATTCATTAAATTTTTGATAACTTCATGGCATTACTTTTTTTTGCTTTAAATAGTACGCTGATCGGCATACAAATGAAATCTACAAACGGCAACTGTTACGTACCCTCTCATTCCCTAATTTGATTTTCTTTACACAGTTCCCACACAATAACGAACAGGCAACAATTTACTTTTATAAGCAGGTCGAAAAAGGTCTTTTAACGTTTAATAAAATATTTCTGAAAATTACTTTAAAAACAGCACACGAACTATCAAAGCAAACGAAAGGAATGGGAAAAGGCAAGGAATGAAAAGGAAATACCAATGAAGGGTGGCTGCGTATGGTGCTAATGGTTGTGTTACTGGCTCATTTTAAAGAAATTCTGTCCATAAAATGTGAAAGAAAATCATGCAGTTTTATTATTTCATTGCTTGTTGTTGTTGTAGTTGTTGTTAATATTTTTTATTGAGTATATAATACCGCGTGTAAATATACCGTATGTAGCGCGGTGTTGGTGAATGGCAAACGCGCGTAACTTGGCAAATCAACATGACTCCTTTTGTATTTTGTTAAGTATTTAGTTAACGGAAATGGGTATGTCAGGCCATAATACAACATCGCAATTCAACTTACTATGGCAGGCGAGGCCAGCCGCCTAGGCTATCTCCATGCTGGCAGTATGAGGCGAGGCCAAAGCAAACAGGCAACCATGTATGCCTTTGATAGTCAGTCGTTCGTTTGTATTTGTTGCGAAATGTACATACATACGCTGCTCTCAGAACAGGACTTAAAAGAGTGCTTTGTTATAATAGTCGTTATAAACGTCGACTGTACTAATTTTAAAAAAGCTTAGTTATGCTTACTTCGTTATGTAGAAGACTTGCAGAGAAAACCTGGAATGGTAACCCAGGATTTATGCACTAGATTTATACCACGATGATCAGACCGATAGTAACCTATGGAGTAATTGTCTGGGCTAATAGACCAAATGTGAAAACAGCTCAACTGGTGTTGAAAGAGATACAGAGATGTAGCGTGTGTTGGCATTACAGGTGCACTGAGAGCATGTCCTACCTACGGCGGCGTTGGATGCTCTGTTGGAAGAGCATGTCCGATAGACATGCACTTTGGAAACTATGTTTAGGTTGATGGAGGACAAGTCTATTATAAAATTCATTACAAGATTTCGAAATCTAAGGTATCGATTGGCTGACATCTCCCCTAATCATGAAATGGTTCGCAACAAAACTTGGTAGTAAAATTTAATGGAGAAATCTGGAAGCTTCGTACTTTTTTAAAAGAGTGAGACGACAATGCGACGATGAGGATGAATCATCGGAACACATTCTTGGAACCTGTGTGGCATTTAGAACTAGTCTTAAGACAGCTCTTCACCACAGCAATAACTTTCCCAAGAACCTATTAAGCATAATAGTCTTGGTCATGATATTATATTATTGTGCTGTAGCTTCAATAGGGACAATATTCAAGGTCGAACAGCATGTGCCGAATAAATATATGCTGTAATGCACTGCACACCAACAAAGATTTCATTTACGCAAACATTTCATTCTTTTAAGCACCTGATGCATGTACAGTATACAAATAGAAATTGCTTCGTTTTATAAGCATTTTTTTTTTTTTGATTTTTTGTTTTAACCAAATACTTACCGAAAACTTAATGTTCAACTAAACGGCACACTAACAGACAAAGTCATACAAATGAACGAATATTTCGTTTTTATATGAAAAACCACAAGAGGATATTATTAACGAGGAAAATGTTAAAATTTATACAAACATTTCTTTTTCTTTTTTGCTGCTGCCTTTGAACATTTTACTGTTCCATGTCATGCCGCCAGACCCAAAACGCAAGGCACAATTCAAAGTAGCTCCACTGCACAGCTCGCTATACACTGCTACTGAATATGAACAAACGAATTTCTGTTCACGTACCAACTGCACTCACTCACCCAATGTTTCATTCATTCGTTTTTTCTTCATTTCTATCAGGCCCATCTCTTTCTCGAATTTCTTTATTTTTTTTCAGTGTTTTTTTGCTTTCGTAATTCCCAGTTCAGAAACAGAGTCATTTACATACCATTTCATAAAAACGTATGTTTTTCTTTTCTTTTTGGTGCAGTTGTTGTACTGTGTGCTACTATAAGTGTTTGGGATATATTGGAATTATTCTTGTGTTTGTAACCATCATCATACCAATCGAGTTAGAAGTGTTTTCTTGACATGTTCATGTGTCTAGATTGAACAGATCATTCGTATACAGCGACTTAGGAAAATCCAACAAGAAAATGTCAAACGGGGTCAAATCGCACAATCTCAGTGCGTAAGATGGCAATGCGCTCTAACCGCCCGTGCGGAATATCCAATATGTATGTGCTGTGTGTTATGTAGCGCAGTCTTATTGAAACCACATGTTGTTGGTGTCCAGATTATCCAATTCAATCCAAAAGAAGGTGATAATCATCAACCTAAAGCCATCGACATTAACACTCGTGGCTTAGCTAACATCCTTTTCAAGGAAATATGGGGCGATGAAGCCGTCAAGCCGAAATAAATACAACATTCAGGATGCATTGGATGCTTTTGGATCTCATGTGGATTGGCATCGTTCAGAAATTTGCTTCATCATTCAAGACGATTTTTCGATAAGCAGTTGCCAACTGCCCCACAGTCATTTTTGCACACACATGTTGGTGTCTACGGCAGTATATCTTCAGTTCCTGGGTCAGTTGAATTTTGTACTTGTGCAGACCCAAGTCACGGTATAAAATTTTCCCAAGTTGTTGTCTGCGAAAGCATGAGTTGTTTGAGGAAAGTGAAATCGATTGCTTCTGTCTACTCTCACAGACAGCAACAATATTTTAGGAATATCTTGCGTTTCGTCGACCAACGGGTTTTGATCGATCGCTTACTGAACAGCTGAACTCGAATTTATCCACCATAATGCGATGAGTAGTTACGATTTTGGCGATCGTAAAATGTGCGAGACGCAAAGTATGTGTCCGAACAGAACAACCATTTTGGAAAAACAATTTTATTATTTGAACGTGTTAGCCAACAACAAAATGGCTGTTATCAACCGTCAAAGTTTAGAATTCCTTGTTGTAAACCCATCATATATTTGTATTCACCACTCATATCTGCTGCAGCATATCATATAGTCGGTGTCCCAACTTTATTTAATTTTTCATTGTAGTTTTTTTTTTGAACATTTTTTAAACGGCCTTCATGACCATTCGCGTGGGATTTTCATTTTTTTCCTTTTGCACATTTTGATGCAAGAAAAATTATACAAAAAAAAAAAAAAAGAGAGACAAAAATTGTATTTCTGCCGTTTTCAACTTTTATCTGGTTTTTACTACGTATGTTGGTGAAACCGAGTGTTTGACTGTCTGTGTGTTTGAATGTGAATAAATTTATTAAGAAATTGCTTTCAATGGAGTTTTTAGGTGGTCGCTTAAGTTTGGGGATGGATGTGGATGCATGTGGATGTTGATGTGGATGTTTCAAAACCCACCTCTATTTTGCCCACACTAATTATGTAGACAAGTGAAAATGTTGCGCTGAAAGCAAATGATGAAAAAAATAATTTAAATTTGCATTGTAAACGGGGGATGTGGTGTGATGTGAAGGCCACGTTGACTTGATGCTTAATTGCAATTAGAAATGAAATCGTGATGAAATTTATTATCACTTTATAATGGTTGATTTTGTTTGTTTTTTTTTATTAAAATTTCCATGAATTTTTTAATATTATGATTGAAAAAATAGGTACCCGAAGTCTACATAGTCTTCAAAGAGTTGAAATGTAAATTGCTGAATAAAGTTTATTTGATGAAAATGTGGTAATGTAAGCTGATATTGGATTCTGTAAGCCTTTCGTCCTTGAATTTGATGAAAATTACTGCCATAGTACCCTAAACAAGACAGTTCAGTATAAGATTGCTGCCAATAAGTTTGTTTTATATTGTATTTGTATCTACTGCAATCTGCTGTCATTTTCACGCACTACTAACATCCATGATGGTTGTTCCTGACAGCTCCCGGAGAGGAAAGGATTGTAAGCGAGTTTAGAATTGCGTCATCTTTAAGATCCCTGGATGATTATGCTAAAGGACAGCAACAGTAAATCCTCTGTACCCGTTTACAGTTTATATGTTCTGAAGGAAATTTCTAGCCATACGTTAAGCGTTTTTTGTTTATAATAAATAAAAAAACTTACCATACAACAACTATTATTTTAATTGGCGGTATTAAAAAGATTAAGAGTGCGATACACTATTAACAGCTTCGATATAAATTCGATGAAAAGGATACAGCGGCGCATATTAACTTCCTGTTTGAAAATTTATTTTCCATAATGAAACAAAATCGTGCAAAATAAATTTTTGTTTCTTTTCGGAACAAGTCCATTTTTTACAACATTTTTAGTATCTCCTCATCGGAACATAGATGATTATATTGTGGGAAAATAAAATAATTGGCGAAATAATAGCAGAAGTGTAGAAGCTGTGGTTATACTTGATCTGGATATACCTTCTGTTTACACGTAGCCCGAACCCGCTTTCGATTATGGTTTTTTAAGGAGTATAGGCAGATTAAAATATTTGTTAAACCTGACCAAAGGACATCTTAAGAACCTCATAGCAGTTATAACGCCACACTCGCTTCCGAATGCATAGGCCATACGACTTCAGCAAAAGATGTAATGGCCAGTAGACCGCACAACATCTGCCATAGTCCGGCACTTGAAAACCTCTGAAGAAGGAATCTTGGACATCTAGAGTTTGATGACAGAACGTCTTTAGGAAAAAACGCTTTGAAGAAGATCCATCGCTATCGGAGAGGATGAGGGATGTTTGATGGAATAGATAATGTTGGTGCTACAGCGAGACTTTATAGGAGCCAAGTAAGCTATGCGCATTGAAGCGGTTTCCAATTTGATTTATACTTATTTGTTGCACATTATTCCATTCCCTTGTACACTGTCCTAATAATAATAAAAAGAAAACAATTCTCAGAAAGTCAAATGAAGTGAAATGAAGGATATATGAAGGATATATCTTCACTTACTGATAATATATTATTACCACCACGCTTATTAGTCGACAGACAACATTGGATCTGGAAAACTTTAAATTCAACCCCTTTCAGACGTAGATTTCTTGTAAAGTTGATGTTATTGACCTCTTCACATTAATTATTTTCACAATAATGTCTAAAGGGCTTGGCCAATGGATAAAGAAATATGATAACAAATGTCGAATAGACAGGATTGGACATCGAGAGAAATACATGTGTATATATGAATGCGTTCATTCCACAGACAATAAGGGAGTACAAATCAATTTTTAAAATTTGAACTGTATTTGGTTTTTCGATCTATCTTGGCTACGTATTTCTGCATGCCTGTCAACTGTAAAGTGAAATATTAAAAGACTGAGGCCAATTTACCTTTGATGATAGTAAAACGATGGAGTATGTATGTATGTGTGGTATATTAAAAAAAGTCGACTTATAACCTTAGAAAACTTCCATGTAAAGAATTATTTTTAAAAGGCCTCTAAATCTTAGAAATTCGTTTGATTTCATAATGCTTGATTTGAGAATTTTGTAAAAAAGAAGTTTATCAGCTGTTTCGGTTATAAGACTAACAAATTTCAGTTTTTAAAATATTTTTTTTTAATATGCAGATTTCTTATTGAATTTTTTGCTGTTAAAAAAACAAATTTCTTGTTTTTATATGAAAACAGGAAATCCTTTGTAGATGATTTCCTATGAAAATAAATTAAAAAACAAGAATTCAATTTCTTTTTCATGCCATTGCCAATTATAGTATCCTTATCATTTTGTAAATCATTTCCCATGAATAACATTCTGTTGCTAGAATCGGAATCATGTTCATAAACCATAATTTTATTTGTTTTGCTTTTGCTTTTGTTACTTTCAAAAATGTTTATCTTCTATTGAACATCTTTTCTTTTCAATCGATTTAATTTTAGACATTTTCATGCAAATTAACAACAAAGTATGTTAAAGCGAATGAAGAAAATGCTAAAACAACTCAGCATGTTTCTCTATTTATGCAGGAAAAAAGAAAGAAAATGATTTCCACAACAACTTACACATGTTTTGTGCAGCATGATTTAAATGATGTTGTTTCGTAAACATTGGCTGTCAAAAAGTATTTCATGTTTTTCAATTCATACACTATTGTGTGCCTTGTTTATTCAACTATAAATCGATTGGATTGGAAGAGATAGAGTTTTCCTCTTTGTAAAAATCGTAGGCTTTTCCTGGAGAAAGAGGTTGAGCTTTGGTTGAGCAATCAGTGCAACATTTTTAGTGATATGAACTTTGAGTTTGATTAATCTATAAATATTGAGGGAAGTTACTTACTTATTACAACCTAGCTTCTCACACGACCCAAATTCAGTGTGTGTTAATTTTATTTCGCCAGTTTTGAGAAGATTTTTCATGTTAAAATTTACTCGTGGCGTGGCGGCCTACAGTTTAAAGTTGACTCCGAACGACAGATATTTGAGAAACTTTTCATGGCAATTTTATTTACTCTCAGAGTTTTGTCCAGAAATCTCCTGAGAGGAGGTCGCCGAAGAAATATTTTTTCATCTAATTTTTTGATCTAATTTGTTGTACACAATTGCAAGTGATCAGACTGAAATTGACTCAAATAAGTTGAGATGTAGGAGCTCAAATAAATCAACATGACGGACTTTAACAGCCATACTTATTTTATTAAATATTTAATAATAAAATGAATATTTAATGAAACAAATAATTAATAAAACAAAAATATTTTCTTTTACGAAAAATTAAACACTTTAACAAGCTTATTTCGTAAATTAAATTATTGGAGGCTTTCATATTACATTTACCCAATGACTCAAAGGTAAACAACCATTTGCGAATATTTGAATAATTTTTTTCCAATTTTTGATTTGTTTTTTTAAATCGCCCACACTTTTCTTTAATCGTTTCTAATTGTGGGAAGCATTCGGTGCTGTTATTGTCAATAACAATAAATAATTGATTCTTGAAAGGAAACAAAAAAAAACAAAAAAAACAATTTCAAATACGAAAATATTGAATTTTTATTATTACTGACGCCCACTTTAAGATAAAAATTAATTAACAAAATATTTTAAAAATCAAAAAGAATTTTAAAATTAAAATGGAAAAAAATACGTTTCACTATGTATAAAAACAAAACAAACAAAATGTATAAATAACAAAAAAGATTTAATAACGTATTTAGAATAAATTTGTAAAATAATTTATTTACAATTTAATAGGAATCAAAACAGAATTTTTTTTCGTTTGCTTAATAAGACAACCATAAATAATTAATTTTGTTTTCTATTCAAGTAATTATTATTTTGATTTCAGTAAATAAACTGAGATCACTAATTTCCAGGAAATATGGAAGTCAGTCTTATTATAAGAACATGTAAGACACTAATCGATAAATCTTATAATATGCATACATATGTATTGTATGTATGTAGGTTGTCTTACAAAATAAATTAATTTCAAAATTTACAATAACTCTGTCATAGATGTGGATCTTTTGTCAACGCTGACTCATGATATGGCTAATTTACTCAGCCCTATTTCCTCAAGTCATAAGTCACTTAAAACCTATTACGGTACGAATTTTGTGTGCGCTCTAACATGTTATTTTAAATAGACGAGAATAATTAGTGAATTAGAGAATGTAGTCGCCATAGTCTAGTAAGTGAACATATTAAACGTAAGGCCTCGATTCAATTCCCAGGTCAGACATCAAAACGAAAATATAAACAAATATTTCTTCGGTGACTTCTTCTCAGTAAATTTCCTGCAAAAACTCTGAGAGCAAATAAAATAAAAAGCTTCTCAAAAATCTGTCGTTTGAAGTTGAGTTAAAACTGTAGGTCACGCCACTCTTGTATAAAATTAACACACACACCATAAGTAGTGAGAGAAACTAGGTCCTAATCCTGACTGCAGGATTGTAATGACCAATCATGTTGTGTATGTATGGGAATAATTAGTGAACATACGTTTCGTACACTGCTGTAAAGAAGAGTGCCATATTATTGCAACTATACGATCTTTTGAACTGTTCCTAAGCCTATTGCCCTGAAAAACTTCAGTATTCTGATCGAAGTCAACAAACTTAATTGCCTGCGCAGCACCTGATAGGCAGCCAGATGTTTCCTTTTGCAATTAACTAATGCCGCACAGGTTCCACAAATGTGTGTTGCTAAATCACTCCTATCATCATGGAATCTACATGATGGGTTCAATACGCTGTTCATTCTGAAAAAATTGATTTGAGCTTAGGGTGCCTTGTTAAAAGGCTGTCGATTAAGTGCGGGCTATTCCTGGATAGTCTGTAACTTCTGTTTACCTTCCTTTTTGTTGAGTATAGCTTTGCAAATATCTGGCAACATTCCAAAGAAAGCTTCTGGCCCTTTCCTAGCAAGCTAGCCTGCCTGCCGATGTCTATGTCATATGCTCTCTGGCCGTTAAATCAAATGTAGTATTGATCTCGACTTAGTCCAGTATGTAGTATATTAGCTTATTATGCTATGAAAAACTGTAGGTTCCGCCAGTTATGAATCAAATTAACACACACAACATGGATGGTGTGAGAAGATAGGTAGTAGTCCTGACAAAAGTGTTGTAATGACCTGACCAATTAAGTAAGTTAGATGGATAACAAGTGTCATTACTAGGTATTCAAATTTTCAGATTCATTTAAGCTGCAACATACAGGGATCCTGCATCAGCAAATAACAGCGATCCAGGGCACGTAGAGAGAATAACGAAACGATATCGATGAGATATAACCCATGTATATGAATGACGCTTATCCAGATGTTATTCATCTAATGGAAGTGGATTGGAAGAACTTGGAGAAATACTTACATACTTAATACGAAATTTCTTTATGCATTTTACATGCATTGGTGAGCATACATCAAGAAGAAGTGTTGGCTAAGGTATATGCCAATAAGACTAGGATGCTTCATTTGGATGATGGTTGCCTCCATTAAATCTATTTACCTGTCTGCGACGCACTTGTCATCTTTTTAGCTACGAAAAAAAAGTAGAAACTGTATGTAATTGAAATTGTGAACAACTGTTAGAGAAAGATGTAAATATTTAAGATTAAAACTTAGCCCTTTTTGAATACATCTTGCACAAGTAAAGGTCTGTTAAGGAGTTATAGGCGTTTGGCTATAGTAGTTCATCCAACTGTCCTTCATATGAATTTAGTTTTCTGTTGCCTTATCTTATGATACATTTTGTTAATTCGGAGCAACCAATACATTTTGTAAATTCACTTTAAAGTCTCTGTAGAAATGGAACACTTGAGAAAATAAGGCGATTAATAGTTGAGGCTCATCGTACTTACTACGATAACAATCAACCATCTGTTGCAAAACAAAAAAAATAAAAAAAATACCGGGTCTTAAAGCAATTCAGTGGATATGGAAACTTACATCGAAAATAGATAAAGACTGTCTGTCTCTTCCTCAAGTATATTTTCAAAGAATGACCAAAGTACTACGCTGATGATTAACAAGAAAAAAAAGTTAAAAACATAATCAGAAATGAAAGGAAAGAAAATCCCATCATGAGCATCGGCACTCATACTGCAGATTAAATAATACGTTGTACAACAACAACAACCATAGCATACCATGCGTGTTTAGTCTTCATTCATGTTCAGTCTTTCATTTAAAAATTATTTTTAAAAAAAAAGAAAATACGAAAAAGAACTTAAGTAAACCACATGAAGGACAACAGATTGCTTGAAGTACCAGTTGAAAAATATATATGTTCGTACGTACGTAAGTAAATAACAGACGTAATAACTGAAAGTACATAAAAAATCACTCGTACGTAATTGCTTTAACGAATTATTTGAATATGAAAAAAAGAAAAGAAAATAAAATATAAGAAAATAACAATAATACATATTAAAATAACAACAATAAGAAAAACAAAACAAAACAAAACAAAAAATGATAATAAAAATGAGAACCGAGAATAACAAGCATATCAAACTACCAAATTACGCACAAAATGCTGATGATGAAGAATATGAATGGCAATGATAGAGTCAGCAACTGTGTCTACGACAACACAAATAACGTCTATTATAAGCGATTTATGAACGCAATTGAGTAGATGAGGAAGACTCAGTGGCAAAGGCTCAAACAGTGTTGAATAATAGGAACACAAGTAGTAGCGGTAGCATGTGTATGGCAAGTTAAAGAGTGACAAAAAAGAATTCATACAGAACTTTTGCAATAAAATGCATACATAATTGGTCATTGCAAGCCTTTGGTAAAGATTACGACCTAGCTTCTGACACCACTTGAGAGGTGGCATCTACAGTTGAAAGTCGATTCCGGACGACAAAATTTTTTGGGAAACTTTCCATGGCAATTTTATTTACTTTCAGTGTTTTTGCCAGAAAACTGAAACACACTACCTACTAGACTACGGCGACTGCAATAACAAACACATGAAGCATACGAAGTAGTGTGATATCTCGAAAAAATCAAAAACGTGAGAAGAAGCACAAGACTTACCAGTCGAATACGTAGGCAGCTTCTGCTACCTAGCCACTATAGTGATAACAAATGGCAGCAAAAGAATAGCCATAAAAGCAGGCTAAATAATACGACAGCTACTCCTAGCGATTGCAGTCAGTGTTTAGAAGATTCAAGAGACTAGATTACATCATCCAAGGCGTATGTAAACAAAATTCATCCTGCTTAGCAAATCACTAACATCAGTAAATAAAACAGCGTGTTATACATCAATTACATTTGCCTGTGTGCATGGCCATGTGTAACAATCTAAATAAAGTAGATACTAATCTACTACTAACGAACATACGTCATATGATTAATGCTACACTTTCATCATTGAACCTAGAAGTCGTTCGCGGATCCGACTTTTTGGTAACAAAAAGTAATTTTCGTCTGTTGATGACCAGAAAAAAAAATCATCTTTTCTGAGCATGTAAATGCTGCTGATACTTGTTCACCCCTTATTGGTGTTCATCAGCAGAAAGAATTGAAAAGATACTCTGAAACGATCCTTTGTTTGAAATCCGAGTTATCACTCTGTCTGTGAATTTAACTTGCTTCCTATTCTTCGAATAAAACTAAAAAAACAAAATCTTTAAAAAAAAAAAAAAATACAGTACAGAACGCAGTGGAAGTGATATAGGGAAAGATCTGCAGAACCGTACCCAGACCCAAAAGTGCCATTATAATTGTAACAATAACAACAAAACAGCCTGCGTGTGTAACGAATTGTGCACTAGGGACAGATGCTTTTACTTTTCATTACAGACAGACAAACAATGTATAGCGCAGACACACATACACATTGTTTAATGGTGGAAACTATGTACGAATACAAAAAAAACCACAATTGTGAGGAAAATTTTAAAGCAAAAACAACATTGAAAAGAAAAACATTTTATTTCCTATTCGTAATGGATTTTTTGCATGAAATGTTGTGCGTCATGCAACCCAAACAACAAAAATAGCACGAAGAGATCTGAAAAAAAAACAGAAAAACTTGCCACTTAAAAGACATTCTGGCTGAAAATGTTTTATTTGGATAAGCGTTTGTGCGAGTGTGTGTGTCTGTATGTGCCTGCAATTGTTTGTGCAATTTTGTATCGGTTGGTCAGCAGTAACAACTGCAACAACACACATACACACACATCGATGACAATAACAGCAATTGCAGCAACAACAATTTTCTGTGACATAAATTGAGTCAAAAAATAGAATGAAAAATTGCAAAAATAACACTGAATAACTGAATAAATAACAATGTTGACAATTACACAAGATACGTGGTACGATTGATAATTAATTAAGTAATTTGAAAGCAGTTTACTCGTTTAAAGAAGGGACTACGGAACTGGAAACAGGACCAGAAGTTATTGTTACCAGAATAAAATGTAATGAGCACATGGGGAAATTTGCTGGTATTTTCTAAGAGCAAGGGGGATACTTCCACGTGATTTATCAGAACCATTCTGTAGAGTGGGAACGGATGTTTGAAAAGGAATGCTCAATGAAAGGGAACATGAAATAGTATTCAAGTGGATTTGAGCCAATCAAAAAAAAAAAAATAATAATAAAAGGAATTCTAAGTCATGCATTTGACTATCCAAGAATAACCTAAAATTAGTCAATGGTATTATAACAGGGCACTGTAGACTCAGGGTTTAATTTCTCAGAATGGAGATTGTCTCGGGCTTAACATGTAGAATCTGTGACAATGAGAATCAATCATAGGAACAAATTCCTTGAATCTGTGTGGCAAACTCTGGGTAAATATTAGGTGCTAGGCCGAGAATAATAATTGTTGACACCGAGCAACAATAGACTTGGAGAAGACATTATAGGAATATTAAATAATGATTGAGGGAAGTACAATAGAACGTATGGTAGCAGTTCTAACACACCTCCTGACGACACTTATAAAAAGTCACCATAAACATCCTGTGCCATGGTTCCGTGTAACTATGAAAGTCTGTCTGATATCAGAGTGATGCAATTGATAGCGATTGATGTGATACTCATCCTGGCGTATAACTCTGGATGATTCTAGTATCTCAACTATATATTGGTAATACGATTTTAGACTGTGTTTGATCCATTCCATTCCATCCTCAATGCCTAGAAACGATAATGCAGTAATTGATGCCTGGTTGGATAATAAAGGTCTAATTACACTCCTGTACAGTCGGTGTATAATTCTCTGAGTGAGTGCTTTTAGAACCTACGGCTTTCCTTTATGTAAACCAGCATCTGTTGGGTTTTGTTGTCTCTATTTTATTTCCCATACACGATAACTTGCAAGTATTTTAACTGGTTGGATATCATAACGTCTTTGTAAAACATAAACAAACAAACTTATGTCGCATTCATAATTACAATTGGACTTTTAGGACGTGCCCAATTGTATATAATATTCAGAGCGTTCACTTAACTAAGGCTACTTATCAATTTACTCTCGTATTTAAAATTATTTTTCACAAGAGGACGTACAACTGAAATAAACCTACACAGAATCAAAAAAAAAATGAAGGAAAATAAATAAATAAGAGAAGACACTTCAAAGCAATTTAGAGCAACAACAAGAAAAACAATAAAAGCAACAACTGGCTCAAAATATCTTTAAGACTAGAAAAATCTTACAAAAACAATTTCAAGTACGGATATCAACAAAAAAAACTTAACTTAACAAATAGCGTCAGTAGAAATAAGAAGAAAATTAAAATGAAAAAAAATGAAAATACTTGAAATGGTAAAATGGAAATGGAAACTCGTTAAACTTGTTCAGTTCAAAATTAATTCAATTCAAATCAGATCCTTCTTATGGTAAATATACAAGCACATATGAATATACATATATGTACGTGTGAAGAGAATAAAATTGAAATCCAACCATTTTTCCATTGTATGTCCATCTAACCAGCCCTCTGACACAATCAACCAGACCCTATGAAGACAGGGTGCACAGGAACGAGAAAAACTAAAACTATTGAAGAAAAATACAATTTTGTTTTATGATCATTGTCATTGGCCTGGAATTAATTTTTAAGCCCTTACTCTGTGCGCAATCTGGTATATGTGGAGTTATAAGTGTTTTGTTGTTTTTGTATTGTTTTTTGCTTTTTTTTTAATAAGAACTGAAAGTTTCTTTTATGCTGGCTGGCTGCAAATGTTGTATGGCGTTGACTGCCTGCAGTCTGGCCTGACTTGTTCCTAAACTCTGTTGTTACTGAACATTTTCAAAAAAAAATATTTTTTTTCTGCATTTCAATAGAAAAACCGCATGTGGCGTCATCTAAAATGTATTTTAAAGCTTTTGTTAGATAAAACAAAAATATTCGAGAAAATAAAAGAAAAAAACTTTTTTTTGTCTTCCAAATGATACTCTTTGTTCAACATGTTCATTCATGGCACAGACGTCATTTACAGAGAAGAATAGGCCTGGCAAGAAAAATAAACAATTTTTCCCCTCTTTCTAACATAATGAAATTGCTTCGAACATGCAAAAGTTTTTTCTTTTTTTTTTTTTTTTTTTTTTTTTTTTTTTTTTTTTTTTGAAAACAATAGAGACCCAAGGTTGGTTTGAATTTGCTAGAAAGAAATGCGATTTAAATTTTGAAATTTAAGAAATAATTTCATAGGAAAGAGTTTTTCTTTTAATATTTAAAGCAGCTTGGATAGCAGTTTCTTTAAATGGAAACAAATTTTCTATTAAATAAGCGATCATGCTTATGTTATTCAAGAAATTCAAGGTTTTATTTGAAAGTCTCATTAGTTTTATAAAGACTTTTATAAAATAAGATAAGATATAACATAAGATCATAACTTAGATCTTAATTATGGTCATAATGCACTTATGATAACAAGCATCCGCGCGAGTAAAAGTACATACGCAGTTGAACAGCTTATTTACAGCAAGCAATTGTCATTAGATCAAGCAAACCAAACAGAATACTTGTTTCAAGGAAGAATGAAATGTTGAAAGGAATTGTTATGGGGTCTGCAAAAGATAATCTGACTTCTATGTCATAATGGCTCGTCTTTTTCATAAAACGGTTACAGTAAAGTTCTCACAATGCAGGGATTTCGAAACCATTTTGCCAGTACAAGTGCAATCTGATATATCGGTACTCAAGACAGAGTTAACGTGAAACTTCTCAAAGGCTTGTTTGCAAATGCTTACAAGCCTTTTCCTTTACTCTTGCACAATTCACTTCACAATATCTAAGCTAGATCAGACCACGCTTTATATTATACTTCTACCGAGAAAATTGTGCAAACAACACTCTCAGAAACAAAACTCTGTGGTTATATGATCATATTGTATGTTGGTTACTTAAGATTACGATTGGAAAAAATTTAAGAAATGAAAATTTCCAAAAGTTAATGAATGGAATATTTATTTGGTAGTCCATCCGAGATTTGAAATTTTTGGATCTTGGAAGCTAATGCTCCACATACATACATACATAATTAGTCATTACAACCCTTTAGCCAGGATTACGACCTAGTTTCTCACAACACTTATCTTGTGTGCGCTCATTTGTATGCATGAGTGGCGGGACCTACGGTTTAAAGTCGATCCTGAACGAAAAATTTTTTGAGAAACTTTTCATGGCAATTTTATTTACTCTCAGAGTTTTTGCCCGAAATCTGCTGAGAGAAAGTCGCCGAAAAAATATTTTTTCATATTTCGTTAAGTTGGAGATGCCTGTCCTGGGGTTTAAAACGAAGCCTCACGTCTAATAAAAAAACACACTACCTACTAGACCATGGTGACTGGCAATTTCATAAAAATATTAAATAAGTACATAACCTTTTAAGAATTTTCGAGGATTTTGAGTCAAATTGAAAGTGAATTTAGGAAAGCAAAGTTCAGCAAAGACCAGAGGTGATACAAATATCCTTAGCAGCTATTGCAAGGCAAGATATAAACTGTAAGATATGACTGTAATAAGGAATCATTGTGGGTAGGATATCATTCAGTCGGATTTGTATGTACACTCAACGTTTTTCCACTTTTTGTTCAAGTAATTAAAGCGGAAATTAATTCAAATTTGGAATCCAAGTGCTTGTATTACAATTCATTAACCCTGTTATCGCTAATGTTGCCAAACGAATAAATTTTTGTTTTTTGCTTTCAATGTTCTCAATATTAATTAAACATAAAATAAATGGAATAAAGGAAGCGCTTGCCACCATTATTTCTAATACAATAATTACAACACAGTTTAACTTCAGTGTAACCAACATTTATGGCACAAAGTGATTAAGCCATGTGGAATTAATTCTTTGAATTCATGAACCAACTAACTAGCAAACTCTCATGTATACTTGTATAACGATTATTTGGTATAGTAGAAACGAGTAGCAAAAGTAACTTTTTTTTGATTTCTAAACGGGATCCATAAAAATTTTACTTTTTTTTACCAAAATAAAAAAAATGTTGCATGCTGTTGCTAATGCCGCTTGGCATGACCGGAAAAACCAAAAAGAGAATTGAAATTGGCGACAACTGAACATATAATTTTCTTTTGTATGTTAAAAATCCATTAACTCTTAAATGACTGACGTTTTACATGATTATTATTTCAACATTTTTTGTTTTATTGTTTGTACGGTTGGTAGTTCTTTTACTGTGTGATTTCATTGAAAAATAATTCGTTTATTTTTTTGTTTTGTTTTGTTTAGCATTTTATTTTTATTGCATTTCATGTTCGAAAAAGCAAGAACATAAAAACCATGTCTCATTTGAATTTTATACAGAGAAAATCATTCTAGTGATTGTCATTGATAATCATCATCATTAGAGGCAGCCATCATCAACGTCACTAACGTATTCTAATAATGATGATTATTCAAAATCATGTCTTTTATTATGTTTAGTCAGTCGTCAGTAGTTCGATCGAATAATATAATGACGGCGTCGTTGTTGGGTACTGCAGCTGCTAAACGTATCCATGATCGTAAACATTCACATCCCCATCAGCATCATCTTTATCATCATTATTAGGACTTTAAACAGTCACACTATACACATAAAGATATATGTATAGAGAGAGAGAGAAAGATGCAGTCATTTGAAAAGTAACTAAGCGCACAATAATAGTGTTGATGGAACATTAAAAACGTATTAAATTGTAATAAAATTAAATTAAATATTATAAAGACATTTTAGAATGCCAATAGAGGGTAAGGTGAAAAGTAATTTCGGTGGTATTGAAAAATAATATTCAGTTATTAAAACAAATATATATGATGAACTGCTTATGTGCTACTTTTATCGATATGCATCACACAAAACACGTTCGTATGTGTTATAATCAGAGTCTCTGGTGGGACTCGAAACCACGACCCTCACATCAGTAGTCTGGCACACTATCCACTAGACTACCAGGCCATATAATCATTACATAAATTTATTGCTTTCTGTGAAATTATCAGTCAATATACAATTTAATCCACTGTCTTCAGCTGTACACATTTCACAGCACGGCTTTCGTCTGCTGTACACATAGTTGGAGTCCAGCAATATCTGACAATCTTCTTATTCTGGCCGCTGCATCTTTACACTGCGCTTCACTTAATATCAAACTGTTTGTCCATAACAACTAAGGCAATATAGTGTGCAAGTGCCACAATCAACGCACCATCGGGGAGTGTAAGCCGCAATATGTTATCGTACATTGCATTAAATAACAATTGTATAAGTACAGAGCTCTGTAGAAGGCCACCTGTGACTCTGTATTATCTGACATCCGCTTCTGTTTTGCATTGTAGTATATTGTGACTGAAACTTTTCAAAGACGTCAGGACAATATTCCAGTTCGCAGAATTGAAAGTTTTTTTTGGCATCCATCGTATACATTATCGTAAAAACGTTATTCTTGGATGCTCACCTCTGTGGATTGCTTTACGCTTCGTTGTCTCATAGCGAAAATATAAAAAAATATTTCTTCGGTGACTTCCTCTTTTCAAAAAATCTGTCGTTCGAAGTCGACTTTAAAGCCGGAGCCGCTTATGTATAAAAATATACACACACAACATAAGTGGTGTGATAAACTAGGTCCATAATCCTAACTGAAGAGTTGTAATGATCAAATATGTATGTAAGTTTCGTTATATCATGAAATAGTTGAACTATTACAAAACGTAGTACTTTGTACTTAAGAAAATTACTTTTGCCCTTATCAAATATTATCATACATTTACCATTTAAATTGCAACATTCCGAAATTATCCTCAATACTTATTTGGTAATATTAACAGTTACAAAAAAAAAAAAAAAAAGAGTTGTATTAAAAAGTTTATTACTTTTCCGTTCTAGGCGAATACAATGAACACAAACGAGTAGAATTTCTTTTTATGATGCTGCCCCCTGTTTTCATTCCTTTGGTTGGCATTTGCAATTGTCGCAATAGATTTTCTAAATTCAACGACAAACTCTGCAAGCCATAGTTTGTTGGCTTCTGGACGAGGTCATAAAAAATTTTGTAATTAAATGTGCAATTTACACTCAGTCAGCCAGTGACTCAGTTAGACAGTCAGCTAGTCAGCTAGTTGGTCTGTTAGTCTGTCTGACAGTCAGTTAATGCATTCCATTGTATCTATGTACGTATGAAAGTTTTATTATCGTATGAGTGAGTAATTTATTTGTTCGTTTATTTTTAATGACTCTCAAGCAAGAGATACAAGGGAGAATGTATTTCAAAGTAAATAAAGTATAGTTTTCTTTACGTCTTTAAAAGTTTTATTAGTTGCTGCTGTTTTTTTTTATTTTTTTTATTTTGACTTTTTATGACTTTTATAGCTTTTTTTTTATAGGTTTTATAGCTTCATATCCTTTTTAGTTTATGGCAAGTCATAAAATATTACAGAAAAACTAGAGAGAGAGAGAGAAAAAAAGAATTTAATTTCTCAGTTGGTGTTAAGAATTTGAAAGGGGGAAAAGCACTATAATTGACACCATAGTGGTTACGGTTTTTTACTTTTTTACTTTTTTATGTAAGAAATGTAAGAGGTATTGCAAATATGTATATGGATTAAGTAAATACCGTATGTAATGTGGAGTTATGAAGTGATAATCTTGAGAATATTACAAGTAAATGTCTTTCAAGTAATTGCCAATTCCAATTTATTGTACAGATTTAAATTTTCACTTCATTTATGGTTTTTGGAATTTATTCTCGACCGCAATAGTTCGTTATTCCAGCACAATTTTATATTTTGTTGGACTATACCATAGAAATTGGCAGCTTAGTTATATTTTTCTATTCTTTACGTCATTTTGTACTGAAAGAGTTTGAAACTGTCCTATTTTTATCGGAGTAAACTGGGTCAGGATAGAAGAATATTTATTTTCCAATCATATTTACTTATTTGGTCATTCACTACATCTCTCTCACTTTCCTACCATGTTCGATGATAATATCCTCTCTGAGGGTTTGGACTCAAGAAGTTTCCTGGTTGGATTACTTGGGGTTTAACTAAAGCGTCTCCCCATGTTCTTTTTATAAAATTTGTAGGGAAATACAAGGAAGCAAATGAGATCCATTGATCCATTGTTGAAAGTTCGTCTGGACGTTTTTTGCTGGGCAATGACCAAGATATTGAATACGAATACGTCGTGTATTGTATTGATTGAAAGTAAAAATTTACACGTTTGCAACAAAACTTTAAGGAAAATTGTGAAAATACAATAACGACAATAACAACGCAAAAAAAGGAAACTATAAAGCAGCCACGCAGTCATTCACTCACTGCTATTCACATCATTAACAGCAATACGTTTACGAAAAACAGAAACAAAAACAAAAACAAAACGTGTAAAACGCTTGTGTTCAATTCAACAAAAAAACGGTGTTAAATTGACACGCGGACCAAAAACGACTTGTAAAGGCATTACAAACAAAAAAAATGAAAATAAACAAAAAGGCCGTACAAAATCACGATGGTGATGAAAGAAACCACTTCATATACTCGTACATACGCTTGTACATCGTTGCATACGTACGTTTGTCGTGTTCAGTTAATATTTCTCGTTTTTCTTTTGTTGTTGCTTGTATTTACACATTTAACGCTTTCTGGTTGTTGTAGTTTTTATTGTAAGTCTGGTAATTGTACATGTTAATGAACACTCTAGACATGGCTAAAAAGCAGACTTAATGGCTGAATGCTAATAGAACTGGAGACTCGTCATCAACCATTTACCATAAGCTGATCATTACAATCATTTGTGTGAGAGCGATATAGACGCAGCCAACGCGAAATGCGACTTGTTTTAAAACACCTTGAAACAGAAGATTGCGAATAAATTTCTGGAAAACGAAGATGCCAGAGTAAATGAATGTAACGAACTTTTTCTGAAATGAATAAGTTTAGGTTACGAATTGTAGATGTAGAGTTGCGTTTCTATCTGGACAAGCTGTTAATTAAATGGTTTGTGGCTTGTTTGCATACAGCTGCGATTTAAGAAAACCTCAGAAGAAAAAGTCTAACATGGTCAAATCACACGATCTCGGTGGCCAGTTCACATCACCTCGATGGGAGATGACAAAGTCCTTAAATGTTTGGTGCACAATAAACAACCTGGCATAAGCTGTGTGACACGTCTGTTGAAACCACACATCGTTGCTATTAAGATTATCTTATTCAGAACTAAAGAAGTTGACAATCGTCAGCCTGCAGCGCTCGCATTTGACAGTGTTGACAGTTGACCAGGCCAATGTTGATTTCAAACAAATACGGCCATCCACACCAAAAAGGTGACTTTTTTGAGATGAATTGCACGCTCTGGAATTTCATATGGATCGGTTCAGTACCAAGTTCAAAAACGTTGTTTGTTCACATACAATTTATTTAAAAACCTCGGTGCGATATGACAATCTGAAAATAGAGTTACATGAACTTTACTGATACCATTCTGTCTGAGCTAGACCAACAGGTTGTGGAAGGTTGGAGAAGAGGGAGGAGTGTTTATAGGCATTCGATTCTGTGTACGTTGTAAGTGATAGAAGAGCCTACGGCAAGAAAAACTATATGGATAGTACGGCTAAAGAACGGATGCCCCTTATCGAAAGTGGCCTACTAGACACACGGGTACTACTTAAAATGCTATTTGCAAGTATAAGTTACTTTATTTTCCTTGAGCACATTCTGTTGAAGTGGTAAAACACATTAGCGTGATTGCGACGGTGTTGTAATAAATCTTATTAATGAGCCCTTTCTCCCTTGTAGGCGGTAGAAAAACCTCAAAGCAGTTCGAGACAACTACTCCTACATGTGCTGGTTCTAGCGAACATCCAATTGAATTTTCATATTCAAAGCATTAAGCTCTGGTGGGTCAACAATATTTAAAATCCCCACAGTTATAGATGACTTTGTATTAAGTTAGTAACCAGCAGTGGACCTGAGATGCTTTAAATATTGACTCCATTCACGCGATCCCGCACTGAGATTGCTTGTGGGTCAGATGTGAGTGAGTTATTCATATTCGTTTCGTATTTAATGCTCATTTTAAACTCATTTTTAAACTAAGCGTCCCTTATCAATTGAAAATCCTAATCATTATCGCATCATTTTTTTTTTTTGTATTCCAAGAAAAAGAGATTTTTTTAATTAATTTTTGTTAATGTTTCTTTCTTTGCATGTCTGTCCTTCCGTTTGTGGATTTCCTCTTGAAAACTGAAACAACATTCAAGTGTATGCCGTGAACATTTCATTTTTCCCTCTAAATTTGTTGTTTATTTTTACAAGATTCTTTAAGTGAATAGAAAACAAAAGAATAAAACAGTCAGTCAGTCAGTCAGTTGGACTTTTTCTTTTATGTTTCATTTAATTTTTAAATTTATTTTTTTAATGGCTTTTTGAACTTCTGGTTCTCGAGAAACACCGTCAATGGTTTGTTCAACAAACAGTAAAAAAAATTGTTTTTTTTTTGTTCATGGCTTTCAAAAGGAGGGGGTTACTCTTTGAAAGAACATAAATTATGTTGTTTTTGTTTTTGTTTTTTTATATCTTAAAGTACTGACATCTTAAAGTAATTAAGTTTTTGCCTCGTTTCGCTATTCTTACTTTGTTTCTTTTGAGTGGAAGAAAATGGAATAAAACCTTTGAAGTGTTTTTTAAATTATTTGTAGTTCGTATTGCGTTTGTTTGTTAACGTAATGAATACAAGTGGGACAACTATTGCCAGGTAAAGTCCGATAAGTTGGAGAACTGCGGTCTATATTCCTTCTATAACTGGTAGACAAGGTTTTGAGGGTTTTTATGTCGCATGTGTATAATCGAATATGCCACAGCGGTCCTTAAAGCCAACGTAACCCATTTAGTCATAAAAAATTGGACATTGCGAATGCCCTCCATCTAGAGAAGTCCGGGCGGACATTTGAAAAATGTTGCTTTTCTACGCACAATGGCATCAGTAGGTGTTTAAAATGAATAAAAAATTTCGATGATACCTTAAGCACACTTTGTTTGTGAGGTGGATGAGGCAATAAATCAATTCATTAAAGGAATTTAAAAAAAACCCCATCCAGAATACGAAATCCTCTACACCATAATAGTTTACGAGTATATGTTTAAACTGTAATTCTTTAACATGCATCTGGTGCATGGAATTTAGTCTCATACGGTCTCGTAATCCCTCTTTCTTATGAAAAGTCTGTTTTTATATAAAATTCCGTATACTATCTTACTGTAATTGTTTTGTAATTTTCTTTTTTCTTCCATTATTGTAATCGCGTAGCCGTTTTAACCTGCTTTTTGTTCTGTTTAATTTTCAGTTCTCTGTCTGTTTCATTTGAGTTTCTTTAAACTTTCATTCAATCAACTCTGCTCTGCTATGAAGAGTGATGAAATAGTAGAGCAGCAGCAGCAATATCAACTAAATCAACATCATTAAGTTGATTTACGTTTTCATTATTGTTACCGTGTTTATTAACAAAACATTCTTTGTTAATATTGTTAAATAAATAAAACTGAAAACAAACAAAACAAAAAACTGAAATAAATACAAAATGTAACCCAGTAAATGTAAGCAAAAAAAAAAAAAAAAGAGAAACATGCATACAGTTTATGACTCCTTCCTAACTGGAAGGGGCACTGAGTGATATTATTCTGTTTCTTACATTTACTTTGGAATTCCTTTTATTGTTGATAGTATTGCACGCAAGTCATTTTAAAGTGTATTGGGTTTTAAACTGGGACGATATTTTATTAGAGATGGGACCGTCTGCATGATGGTTTCCGGTAACTTAAGGAAAAATGGGGTAAGATTTTGAGAAATAATGCTTCCGCCAAATCTTTTGACTTCGTCATAAGATACGGTTCTATGTGAGCAGCCGTAAAAGCTATCATAAGCTAGAATAAGGGAATCTGAATGAATCACCTCTACATGAGCCTATAACGGTAATAATATGCTCCCTCATTAAGCTGAAAATTTAGTTAAAAATGACATTGTAAATCGAAGAAAAGTTTTCCAAAAGTAAGTCTTTTTTTATGGACGTTAAATCATGAAACGACATCGTGCGGGCCTTGAACCCATTAAAATATTTTGGTACCTCAACTCAGTCTAATGATACCGCCTTTAAGCAATTTTTCGTCGGTCTGAACATATTGCAATAAGTGTATTCAACGGTTTGGGAATCTCTACACGGTTTATTAAGAACTAACCTTACATAAGTGGTTGCTCTATCTGACATATCCCCTAAGCTCAACACTAGGCTAGGCTGCATACTTCTGGCACTTAAAGATCACATGTCTGGTATCTTGTATATTTCACTCACTTTGCGGTCTCTTAGGAAGAATGCCAATCTGTTTTGAGTCACAGGTTTTTAACCCGTCAACATTGAAGACTCTGACTCGAAAAACAGTGCAGTATTCAGAAAGTATACTTAAGTCAGAGATGAAAGGGTTATTTAGGAACATCGCAACATTCGTTATAAGATCCATTTTTAGTCTATTCCAGTCAACAAAAATATAAAAACATCCTGAAAATGGCTAAACTTAGGCCGAATTTTGTGGGAATGAGATAATAAAGTGTGTTTTAAAACTTAAACATTGTTCAGAATGATGAAAAGATGATGAGAATTCATTCACACAACTCTCAATCTGACCTAAGGTTCTTATGCTGGTATATTCATTCACTGTTTTCCCCTTTTTGCTGTGTATATGTTGTTGTAGTTGTTGCAGTTGAAAACATCCAAAGTCATGCATCATGTTTTCTTGCCATATTCACTCTATTGATTGTTTGTTTAGACGGATTGAAATCCATGAATTTCGTTTGTATGTGTCCATAGAAAAATTTTCTGTTTTCTTAAGAGATTTTGTGGCACCAAACAACGAATGAACAACTTATCGCTTGATTGTGCGCCAGTGTAAGACGTTGAGATTGCATTTTCTGTTTAGGACTGCGACAAAAAGAAAACACTGAAAATGCGTCAACAAATTCAACTCACAACCTATTTGAAGGTACCACATCTCTTTGCCTGCTCTTGAAAACTTCTTGTTACTTTTAATGGGTTTTTGTTTTGTTTTCTTTTCTTCTTTTTACGATTTGACACTTTGTCAGGTGATGCAATTGCTTGTCACGTAAAGCGAACGCTAATGAATTATAAACGGATTTGGTCTAGAATGCCAGCAACACGAATAAACAAACACTTCACCTCGTCTCATTTCAATTTCAGAATTTTAATAAATTTTTCCTCGACCTCTTCTTTTTCTGGGTGACAACACATAAAAATTATCAGGTTGCAGCTAATGAATGATCTTTTGAGTTACCAAGTTAATTACTATGTTTGTTGTTGTTGCTGTTTTTAATTTCTGTTGATTAAATAAAGAAAGAAACAGGGGGGACATCAGTTCAGAAGTGTTATCAACCATACCAGTAGGGGATGCGTGTTGTAATAAAAGAGCGTCTGTTTTAAAATTAGTCATAAAAATTAATTGAAATTTATTTATACTTTACGACAGCGAGAGAGAGAGATTTAAGTTGAAATATTCTTCTGTTTTTGTTTGGTTTTTAGGGCCGCCATAAAATTCTTTAAAACGAAACTACAAGGGTTGGGTAAGAGTGATATATGCGTGTGTCGTAAAAAATGTGATAAAAGAACACACACAAAGTCAAAAAGATTTAAAGTCACACAAGCAACATGGATCACGTAGTTTAAGGCATACAGTTCTAAAGAACAATCATTTATCTGTGGAAAGCTGACTGAAACTAAAAATATCAAGCCCATGAAGGCGGGGACAGTAGCTTTCCTTTAATGCTTCGCAGAACTTTGCATGTGAAGTCTCCGAAAATAATAGGTTCAGTGATAGGTTCATTATCATTCCAGGACCTGAAATAGTCTACACACTAGTCCATGAAATCTGTGGACAACAGTTTTTACATTAGGAGAGTCGCAAAACCTAGCAAATATGAATCGACTCATGTGCAAATTTCTACGAAGCCGAAATGTGTCTTTGATTCGATTTGGTGAGTATTGGACTGAAGATTACATCTGGAAACTTACACTATGGTTATAATGCCACTATGGTATTTCCAAGTGAGCTGATTCTAACAAATTTTTCATTGATTATCCTAAGTAGACTGCTATACTAAGAGCTAAGAAACTAAGGAGGTTAAAGCCCCTTTAAATGTAAAAACAGACTTTTACTTTGCTTCACCCTGTATGTCGTGCTATATTATTAAATTAACTTTTGTTTGAAAATTTTTCTGTTGACCTTAAAATGGATTTTTTAATTCAAAACAAAACAAAAATTATTTCCCTTACACCTAGCACATGCAATCTTTTCGGTTAAAATTTGTTTTTTTATTTAAATTGTATGTTCATTGACTTTCAGGCGGATGCAGTTTGTTTTAAAATAATCTTCACACAAAATTTATTTTTGTGTCCTACACAAACGTAGGTGATACAGGTTTGCATCAGAGATCAGCAATGAATCGGTTTTTTGCTACTCATAAGCACTCATGAAATTTTGAATGTGAGTCAACAATATTGAAATTTAACTTCTCTGATTCATACGTACTCACTACAAGGTTGATTTATAAGTACAGGTTGCATTTCGAGAGGTTACCATTCGAAATATGTTTGATTCATAAGTCTACTCATTTAGATTCATAACGTTATAAAAATACTTATAAATGGTTCGAGTGATTTGAATCACTCATCAAAATTTATAGTCGTAGTTGAAAAGAAAAAAGACACATAAGCAAAAAACACAGAACAGCAAGCAGAGCAACCTTTTAGTGAGTATTTTAGTGTGCTTACGCGATTCATACTTATTTTGTGATTCGTGTATATGTCATCGTACGTGTTGTTAAGTATGAATATGATGAGTACATCAAACTTTGAATATGAGTAGAAGTGCCATGATATTAAAATAAGTATGAATGCGTATAACTAGCAGAAACTTTGAGTATGATTCGATTCTACTCATCTTGTTGAATACTCATTGATGATCTCTATTTTGCATCCGAAATACAGGGGTAGATGAGCAAAACGTATATCATGGTTTTCGATGTTTAAAAATCAAAAGACTTTTATCCACCGCTATACAGAAACCACTGAAATTTGTAGGAGAACATCTCTTTGCCCTTAACAAAGGAATGCCAATCCCATGTTTGTATTCATTTGTATTCTCTGTTGTACGAATATTTGCAAATCTGTCAGCTCATTGTTGCATGCAACAGGAATCTGTTCCAGAAACCATATTATGATAATCGTCGAATGTCTCGCTGCATTCTTTACACATTCCAGTTCAAACAAATACATTTTTGCCTGGTAGTAAAAATGGCTTACCAATCCAAAACACTTTCATATTAAATAGTGTGCCCATATGGTCGACTTTGGCTGCTTGTAATTATTTTTTTTAATATTTTTTCAATTATCGTTCCGTATCTGTTTCATTGAGGTGGTGCCACTTTTACAATTAATGTGTGAACTGACATGTAATAAATCAGTAAAAATCAAACTGAAAAATCAGTAAAAAAAAATGTTCAATTATTTAATAAATATTGAAAACAAAATGAAAAGACACGACAACAAAAGAAAATGAATTGAATTTCAAACAACAGCGATAATATCGTACAATCAATTTTGTTACGTACGAGTACATATGTATGCATCTGTGAAACGGATTTGAATATTTCAGAAAAACGTTAAGAAAAAAAAATTAAATTTAATTGAAAGTGCACGTTTGAATAAACCAATAATTTTTGTTGTTGGATGTCGGTGAGAGAAAAAAGTACTTCAGAGAAGAGGATACTCTTATGGAATATTTGTAAGTTCGTAATTTAGATATAAAAAAACAATGATGTTGACGACATTCAACTGACGCCAATCCATTGGCGCAATCTTAACCATCATCGTCATAACATTCTCGATGATGATACGACGGCCGATGAAGACAATGTTTTGCGTCTGAATCAGTTTAAAATTAAAGAGTTAAACCACAATAAGTCTTATGTAAATACATTTGTTGTGTTTGGCATCAGTCTTTTGATGTGGCAGCTATTTTTATGCACAAAGAAAAATTATTGGAATTTTTATAACCGTATCGAAGTGTGTATTGGAATTAAGGGTGCCACTAAAGTCATGGTACTTTGGGGGCAGGATGCAAGTATCAGTATTTTATGAAGTTGTGGGTAGTGTATAGGCTTACCAAGTAACCAGTTCTAACCTCACCATCCAACCTAACATCTTATAAAAACGAATTTAAAATTTTTTTTTCTTTCGACGATTTCCGACCTTGCAGTAGTTTTCTGTTAAAAACCGTGAAAGTAAGCTAATTGCCTTGAAAAAGCTTCTAAAATCTGTCATTCGAAGTCGACAATGAATTCTGAATATCAGAACACATTCTCTTGAATCTGTGAGGCGTTAATGCATCCCAGTAGGAAATATCAGGCACTGGAGAGGAACATATTCATATTGACATTGATATGACCAGATGTTGAACCACGGCCTCATATCTAACAAGCCAAAACGCTATGTATTATATACATACATACATAATTGGTAATTACAACCCTTCAGTCAAGATTACGACCTAGTTTCTCACACCACTAGTGTTGTGTGCGTAAATTTTTATACACGAGTGGCGGGAGCTACAGTTTAAAGTCGACTCCGAAGTTTTTTCAGAAACTTTTCATGGAATTTGTTTATTTACCCTCAGAGTTTTTGCCAGAAATCTGCTGAGAGGAAGTCGCCGAAGAAAATTTTTTTCATATTTGGTTTTGGAGATGTCTGACCTGGAGTTTGAATCGAGGCTTCACGTCTAATAAGCCAACACACTACCTACTAGACCACGGCGAATACTTATTAGACACTGAAATTCGGTTATCAGAAAATTCCATGCTAAACTGAAGAAATTTTAGTAGACCTTTGCTTTTGCGAGTAGGTCAGAGGTGATCAAAAAGTTTGTATGTTCTCTGTATTAAACATATGTACATAATTGGTCATTACAACCCTTCGGCCTGTATTAAACACGTACAATAAAAATGCATAATTATCAGAGTCATCTTAAGTAAACACGTAGAACTGTATTGACCATATTAAACCGACCAGCCGGAGAATACTGTACGTTTTCGAGCCTCTATTGATTTCTCATGCATACAATTTTGCATTGCTTTACATCTTGAAGCATTAAGTTACTCTTCAGTGATGTTTAGTGAGGACTACATTATAGGATCCCTAGAATATTAAGCTAGAAGTGGTAGGCACGGTCTTTTGACAATCGAAACCTATCAATGGATGTACTCGTTTTAGATCTATGCCAACTAAGAACTGTGGAATAAATTTAAGTCGTTAAAATGTTATTGTTTCCTCCTTTCATCTATTGAATATCATGGAAGCCATATACCATTGGCATTCAAATTTATAAGAACCAACGAGTTAGTTTAGCGTAGGACAACCTTTGAGTACAGTGGGATACTTCAATATTTCTTCAATAATTTTATTAGACTTTCAAACAAAATGAATAATTGTATTCATTCCAAGAATATACGTCTTAGAATTGCAGTTTCTTTCAACGAGAATATGAGAGTGAAAGGAATGCTAATTCGGTATCAATTTCCATAAAGGCTGCTCTTGCATTCATAAGCACGTTTGCTAATAGGCTGTTAATGCTGAAAAGAACAACGTTTGCCAGGTGATTTCATAATTTTAATCTTTAAAATTCAACCCTTTTACCTTAAGTATGATCAGTGTTACGAATTCATTATTAAAATCATTCACAATACCCCTAAAGCTGTAGCTCAAAGCAATAATTATAATTTCCTCTTCAAAATCATTTTTTTCTTTTTATGATTCCCAAAACTAAACTCAGTTCAGTCGATTGAGTTTGGATATGTGAACCAAAACTATAAAATAAAATATTTTTTTTATGGTTTATTCAGCACAAAAAAGGAAAAAAAGATTCAAGAAACAAAAATTTATTGAATTTCTCGAAATGGGGAATTTTAAAAGTTGTACCGCTTGTTATGGTTGATTGTTTGTGTTCAACGAAACTAATGAGCTGCACTAATTTTTTTTTTAGAATTTCCAAACGATTATGTTTCCTTTTTCTGTAGTTATTTCGGTTTTCAACTCAAACACAAAAAGAAAAAAGAAACCCATTAAACCAGAACCGGGGGTTCCTTCTTATTGTGCCAAATATTTTTTCCCTCTGCTTTTTTTTTTGTTTAATTTGATTTCAAAAGGGGTTGCTTTTATTTTAAAATGCTTTGTACAGCTTTAATTTCCGTACGTTGGCATGTTTAATGGGTCTGGGAATTAAAAAAAATTAGTTTTGTTTTCCCTCTTCTTATCGAACACATGCATTAAGGCCATGCATTCATTCATTCATTCATTCATGCATTCCAGTCTGCCCCTGCCTGTTTGTCTGTGGATGATTGCAGGCATTGTGTGTGTCTGTTTTAAGTGTTACTGTGAGTGATTGTGTGCGTCCAATTCAGTACGTGATTGCTGCTACTTGACTGCGCTTTTTATGGCCTGCCAACTTATTATTATGACTTCAAGTCTTTAATTTAAAAAAAAATCTAGAGAAAGAAAAAAAAACTCATATTTTTTATTGTGTTTTTTATTTCACATAATTTTGTATTTGATTTCATTTTATTGTGATTCTTTTTTTATTTTTTGTTTCGTTTCGTTTCTTATTTCCCTCAAGTATTTGTTGAATCTCAACAATTTCATTTCATATAAAGAAGTGGATTTTATTGTTTTTAAAATAAAAATCTGATATCGTCCGTTTTCATTACGCACCACATAAAATTTTTTAATTTGTTGAAATGTATTAACCCTTATGTACATATGTGTGAACTGGAAGATTCGAAAAGCCATATTAGGCTCATACATAGCTGAACAGATATGTATACATAGCTGGTGTGATCCTATGGTCCATAACTTTGACTTTAATAATGAGATGGAATTTTATTTTCAGTTTTTTGTTAAATTTTCTCCAACTAGTTTGAGACAAAAATTCCAGGAACATACTAACATCACAAGTCTGTCTTAGGAAAAACACCAGAAAGACGACATCGAATTTTCGCCATATTTTATTCCTGTAAACACCTAATTAAGATAATTTAAGAGCGTCAAGTGCTATCCGAATAAATCACTGTTTGGCTGGCAGCGTTATCGGTCCATATTTCTTTAAAGGCGACATTAGTCAGGCGATCACTGCGAGCATTATAGGTCAGTGATTACTTAATTTCTATTAGCCTGAATTGAATGATCTGGACACCAAGGACCATGTGGTTTCAACAATACACCTCATGCAACATTGAATATTCTCCCCGAGGATTTGAGCACACAGTCATCTCACATGGAGGTATGTAAAGTGGCCACAGAGATCGTGCTATTTGACTCTGTTAGATGATTCCGATTAAGCCACAAACGTCAGAGGTCCTCGAAGCCAACATAACCCATACCATCGGTGAACTTCAACACGTTTAATACGCTTAGGTCATGGAAAAATGGACATTTAGGATGCGCTCCACAAAGAGACGCCAGGGCACAAGTTATGATTCACACGTTATGATTCACACATAATGGCATGAGTTGACCTTTCAAACGAATACAACGAATTTCAATGACAAATCACACACAATGTCCAAATAGGAAGCGCTTAGTTAAAGACCTGGCATATGAGTACTGTATATTTAAAATTGCGAATATACAAATGTAAGCTAAATGAAAGAAAAATCCATAAAAAACCATTCAAGGTACACGTATGTATGTATCTGTGTTATAATAACATCAATAAACAAGGAAAAGTTCTTCATGCATGAATTTCTAAAAACTTTAAATTACTTTTTATAAATTTTGAAAATTATAAAATTATAAAATATGTCCTTATTCTAGGATTGAATTTTAGAATATTTTGCTATTAAATATGCAAACGTATTCAACTAAAATACCTGCACGTGTATGCTAATGACTACCTTTATAATCTTCTTAAACTCTTATGGTACTCGATTTTGACTTTACATTCATATTAAAAATAGTTGAGATTGGAATAACTAGCAGTCACTCTTAAGCCAGTGTAAGCCAATCACTTTACTTCTCTGCCATAAGTTTGCCCAGAGCTTAAACAATTTATTCCGTTAATCATTCTACGAACAGCATGATGTTCTTTGTAAGAGCTCTTATAATGACTTTTCATAATAGATCGTATATGTACATACCTACATACATATCTATTGGAGGGTCAGCCATAGATTTATTTGGTCTTGTAATTAAACCATTTTGATTATACAATAAACCGCTAATATTGTGCATGCAAAGCATATACATTCTTATGTCACATGTATTCGTATTATATTTACTATGTAGTTATGATTTAATGTGTACCGTACTCATACATATATGTGACTTATTTATGGTGGGCATACAGTGGGAACCAAATTATAACCGTATGTGCCTATAATAATTCTAATGCTCTGGTTAGCCAAGCGTAGAGAACGTAAAAACGCAACGTACATTGCCGTAAGAACGTTTATGTAGTTATAGAATCGTTAAAAACGTAACATCTGTCAACGAAGAATGTAAATAATGACGAAACAGAACACAAAGCAACACACACACGAACACAATACAATGCAAATAAATTAGTATACAGACAACGTACGGTACGTTACGTTTAGGTAACTGGCCCATAATGCATGCATTTTTTAAATACTCCGATAGTTTCTATTTAAAGAAAATGTATTCCGAATAAATATGCAATAAAATATCCGCCAAATTTTATTTACTCAGTTTAAGTTTTTGCAAGAAGACTGCTGAGAGGAAGTCTCATAAAAAACTAATTTGTTCATGTTTCGTATTGGTTTTTTTAAACTAGGACGTTGTACAATGGGTCAATTGGACCTCCGGGTACTATACTTGTCTTAATTGACAAGTACACGTCCTCTAACCTAACCTAACCTTCGTATTGGTTGGAATGTCTGAGCTGGGGCTTGAATCACGGGTTCCTATCTATGTCGTAATGTTGTTCACAGTTCCTGTAAATTTGGCTTCAATTTAGAAAAACACGCCGTTTCAAACAGTTACTTGCTGCTTCTCATGGATTGCATAGTGATTTCCCAAATTCGATTCCCAAAGCTCTGTGCTCTGAGCCAAATATGGCAGTGATATGCAATAACAAGAGTTGTTACTCTTGGTCTTAATATAGGCCTAGACTTTAGGTTCTATATGTCCAAAAGCACGCCTTTCATTTAAAAGTGGAAATAGTTTTATTTGCTGAACTTCATGTTATTCTACTGGGTATTGAGTTCCTTCAAGAATGCTTTAAGCTTCGATTAAAATGCAAGCGAGTTTTTTTCCAATGATTATAAACCTCTCTAAAGAGGTTACCAGCAGAGAAAAAATGATTTCTTCTTAAAACAAACAATCTCTTGATTGAAGTACTCTTACTTTTGTGTACCACTGTACAATACGAGTGGCTGCATAATATTGTATTTGACGACTTTGTTATTTTGCTGTTGCTTAACAACTCCGGATACGGTTATTTTGGTCTCTGTCGTGGACGTATTTACTGTTAATTACCACAAGAACCAATTTGCTGTTAACTGAAGTGAACATAATCCCCGTCACCCCTAATTCTCAACTCTCTCCACAACCAGAATTCATTTCACAGTCGTTGATGACGACAATGCTGATGATAATGTTCTCAATGGCATTAAGTGAGTTTGAGGGTCTGAATACGTGTGTGTGTGAGTATGTTTGGTGATAAACGACAACAAAAATCGTCTTTAACTAAAGGTTTTGACTGCTTTGATGATAATATTGTCGTGGAATGAAGTGAATGCCGTCTTTTTTCTTCTTCTTTTTTTAACAGTAATTATAGTGCTTAGAGTGCTTTTGTGTTCAAACGATGATGATGATGATGATGATGACAGCATTGTTCATGACGATGGTGACTACAATGTTATGGAATAGGCTTCTTATTGGCTGCTGACTGTAAATTCGTAATGAGAGCTTAAGTTATAAAATACTTTGGCACAAATTTGCTGATCAAAAAAATAAAAAAGAAAAAACTACTAAAGAAAGAGTACTCTTGATATATCAGTTGGTGTTCCTAATTCCAGTATTTTTCGTTGTTTGCAGTTTTTTTTCCTTCACATTTTAATTTTTAAAATTTTTTTTAGGTTCTGACTGAGTTCCCTTAAAAACCACTAACATTGTTGTGTTCAAAAAAATTTTTTGTGCAAGAATTCTGATTATTATTCTCTGGAGGACAAAAGAGCCAGCGAAGCAAATGAGTTTTAAGAACTAAAAAACCACAAACTCAATAAGTGATTATAACTGAGTTAACGAACAAAAAGAATAAAAAAAAATTATTTGAAGAGCTGAGCGAAAAAATAAATTCTTATACTTTTTTTTAATTTTTTTTGTTTTTACTTTATAACCAACAGTCGTGATTTGGCACATGAAATAATTGATTACACGAAACTATAATTTTTTCTGAAAAAGAAAAAGAAAAACCAACAATATTGGTTTTTATTTTTTAATTTGTATAAAGATGCCGTTCTATAGATTTTAATTAAAAATAAGAACAGAAGAAAAAAAAACCAGTCCATAGAATATATTACTATAGTCTTAACAAAATATTTGATGTATCGAGATACAAAAGTACGTATTTTTTTCTATTTGGTTTTTCAGTGCAAATTTTTTTTCAAAATAAAGCCGTAGAGGTTTAGTAAATGCTGAATAGATTAATGAAGTAACAATGATTGCAAATCCTTAAATGTTCCTAACAAAATCCATGCTTTACGAGTAATCAGGTTGGTTTATTAGACTTAAAGCCAGGGTTCGAGCCCCAGGCCAGACATCAAAACAAAATACGAAAAGTATTTCTTCGGCGACTTTTTCTCAGCAAATTTCTGGTAAAAAATTAACACACACAACATAAATGGTGTGAGAAACTAGGTCGTAATCTTGATTGAAGGGTTGAAATGACCAATTATGTATGTGTGTATGTGTATGTATTATCTTCAGCCACGGTGTTAATTTTTGGTTCAATCGATGTTGAATTGCCGAATATGGTGTGAAGAGCAGCTCGAGATACTTCAAGAAATACCGATGCATGCTGAAAGATACACTGTCTGGTACGACTTGTGGACCGGCACTGAGTTTAATCAATAAACCAAGATAGTGTGCAAAGCTTAGTGAGTATTTTTTTTTTTGTTGCAAAAATGGAAAATCTGAGTTGTTTTCAATAAAACAGTGTTACATACCACTGAACACGCAATGCCATGAGCATATTGAATAGTGAGTTTTGTAACCAATTAATCTCACCTTATAGAACAGTCCCTAATTGGATGGTGTTGCCAATATCATACAATTTTAACCTTACTCGACTATTATTTTGTTGGTTTACATAAAGTTCTCCCATAGTGCTACTAGTCAACCCCAATTCCAAACCATTTAGCTACAGTTAGAGCAGCCATTGGCTGCTTACATCATGAAAATGCCTTCATTGGGACAATGCAGAAGTACATCAGAATTTATTCTAAATTCCATAAGATACAACGAATTTGTTTCCGCATCAAACGGGGGCACATGGCCTCTTAACCGAAAGAGCAATACTGATATAGTCATTGGTCTCCTATGATAATTTTATCAGGCCGTATTACAATATTTATTTTTCAAACAACAAATGCCTTTGTGGAGAGTCAGTCAGTCAGTAATAATGAACCGTAACTACAATTTAAAAACATTTTTCTGATACAAAGTTGTTTATAATCATTAAATAATTTTAACACACTAATAATCATCTCCCTAATGAGCTTTTTTCATCTCCTATAGTTTTAGATTTTTTTTTTCAGTTTATTTTAATTTTTCTTATTCTACAAGTCATTAGAATATTTTCGCAATTGTAATTCACTAATTACAATACAAGTCTTTAAAAAAAGTTGAAAAAAAAATAAAAACAAAACCAGCAACGTTAACACACACATACAAAAAAAGACAAGTTGAAAGAAGTTGAAAGGCAGATCTTTTGAAAAAGGCAAGAAACAGAACAAAAGAACACAAAGAATTGCAGAGGACCAAAGAAACTACGAATAATTTATCACAGATGACTGTCTCTATTTCTAGCAGGCAACATTAATCTCTACAGTGTTTCATGTTTCATTAATTATCATTTCTTTGTTGCCCCCGGCTGTAAGTCAGGCAAAAAAAAATCAAACAACGAACCCTGTATTGAGAAGATGGAGAAAAACTAACAAAAGGAAAAATCATTGGCGGAAAAATAGAAACAAAAACAACAAAAAATTTACACATTTCCTTGCATAAACATCACCATAATGATCATCACAATAATGATGATGAAAAATGAAAAACAAAAACAAACAACAACGAAAACATTAAAGAGGTCGTTTTTGTGTTTTTTCTCGCTTTCTTTTTGGTTTTTTTTTTGGTTGAAGAACGTGCCAAGAAAAACTGATTAGTAACGGAATTATGCTTAATGAGAAAAACAACTGCAACAATAAAACAACAACAACAAGAACAACATCAACAATTTATAATTAATTTTCAAACACTTTGCTGACGCTTACACACTCACATTCACTTACCAAAATGCTATACGTAATGCAAAAATGTGGCATGCAATGCCAATAATTTTAATTTAAACGCTTAACCGCCACCAACAATGCCAACGTAAGACTAATATTCACTTCTTTCATATACCATACACATTCATACATCCATGCACACACACACACATACATATTATTCCCTGTTTCCGGTGAGATACGAACCTCATACATACACACCCATTTATTTATAAAATTTATTTTAATTGTACAGGAAGCAGCATAAATTACGAAATTCAAATTCAAATTCAAATTCAAATTCAAATCCAAACATTCTTTTTCCATAAATTTGGAAACATTCTTGAATTTAGTGTGTGTGTGTGTGTTTTGAAAAGCTAATTGGCCACAGAATTTAATTACGTAATCTAAGGCGCAGTTATAGTAACATTGAAAGGGTAAATAAAATAAGATTGAAAAAATAATAATAAGAAATCCATTCTCTTTTACTCTTAAATGACAGCTGGAAAGTGTTTCGAAGCTTATGTTGCTAGACTATCAAACTATTCTAAACCAAAGGGTGAATTAAAGCGTATTTGTTTTCATTCATTCAAAATGTGATTAAAGCCCACACCACCTTCAGCTGGAATATCTTGAAAATAAAAGAAGAAATTGAAAAACACCCCTTTCCAATGGTGAAATCTGTCATTCAGATTTGTCGTTAAGCTCTAGATTCCGACACTCATGGATAAAACAAACTTACAAGGGAAAAATGTTGTTATAATCCGAAGTCGTGAAGAAGACGTCGAAATATCAATTCGTCATCGTTTTCAAACTGTTGGGCTTTGTCCTGCAACTACTTGGAAATTTTTTCATAAGGATAATGGCTTACATGCCTATAAAGTACAGCTCATAGAAGACTTGCAGCTTTAAAACCATCAGTTGAGTCGATTTTTGCCAGGTGGGCCCAGTAACCAAAACCTTGATATTGAGATTTCGATGTCATCACGAATCGAACACGCAACGGATAAGCTAGCAATTTGGCACACTTCTTGCTATTACTGTCGGTGTATCTGAGATTTGGTGATTTGGCTGTAAGTCATCATCACATTACTGAGACGTGCAGTGCAAAATTCACCAATTTTTTGAAAAACTCTCTCAATAGTTGATACTTTTAATATTTATTTTGTGAAGCAACTGATTCCCAATTGATCCCATTTGGTGAATATTTTTTGCGAGATATCTTCAGATCAAAGACTTCAATGTTGATATTAACATGGGAGAGATTACAATGTTGAAATCTTTGTGGCACATGTACTCACAGATTTTTAGAAATATAACCAAACACTGTGTGATCTGAAAAAGGTCAAAAGGCAATGGATTTTAAATGGTGACTTCTGGATTAATTGGCTAGTGAAGGATATTGTGTAGCCTTAAATGCTGTGAAAGTATTGCGTACATCGCGTTGGAAATATTTTAGCAGTGCTGGTTAGTTTTATCAAGAATGTAAAACTCGGATGTGAAAGATAATGTAGTTACTGGATTTAGATTCGTCCCAAGAAACTGTCAGTGTCGGGTTGTTCATTTGCTCTAAAAGATATAAAGAAAGGTTGGATTTTTTATATATTACATGGAATTCATAGAATTACATTCGGCCTGATTTACTTCGATTGCATTTGTTTTCAGGGTACTGCTTATCTGGCTTCACACACGTTTTCTTCAATTATTTTTGATCATTTTTTCACGGCGATATCCTCGTTTCTTTCGAAAACCCTGTCTAAACAAGTTTCCAATTGAATTTTGGGTGTCAAGGCTATGCGAATATGTAAGACGTTTGGGACAAGCTAAATAAAGCGTCGGAATCAGTTTTCCACAGGAAGATTTAAGACCTCTTTATAAAATGTTTGAAATCTTTTAACGTAGTACTTACTTGCATACTCAAATGGTCATTATAATCCTTTAGTCAGGATTATTACAACGACATAGCTTTTCGCATCATCCAGTTCTGTGTGTGAATTTTATCTATGAATGGCGAGACCTGCAGTTTTGAAGACGATTTCGAACGGCAGATTTTTGGTAGAGTTTTCGTATTATTCGAGATTTCAGAGGTGGGGCTTGAACCAACACACTACCTACTAGACTACTGCAATTGCTATTCTTTTATATTTATTCTTGAAATTCTTTTAGGGGAGATAGATCGTACTTTTCCAATTGTTTGATGCTAACACAGCTACCTCCAGTCGATGTATCTTTCATCAGATGCTTTCTATACGCGAACAGAGATAGGTCTTTCAATACGTCTTTGACATTAAAGATTTTATTATAGAACAGTTGTTGCAATATGTTGCTGGTATTCTTGAGATACGTCCTATTCAAGGTACGTGTGGGGTTTTCGAATAGGTTTGGCGAATAACAATCCTATGCAGACCAAAAATCTCTGCATTTTGACTGAACAACGCTTAATAAACGATTGTATTATGCCGATATTTTTGGGTGAAGTGTTCTATTCGCCGTGGATAAGCATTTTTTTAAAACGTCCTGCATGTTTTTCTTTTATTTCTCCTCTATAAACTGCGTGAATGATTTGTTTTTCTTTCAAATTTCTCCATTTTAATCCCACTGTCCGATTTATAATTCTGGCAACAGCAGTAATACCAGTAATGATAATGACCTGCCTCTTAAATGTCTCATCCAAATCTGTAGAAAGGAATATATTGTAATAACAATAATAATAACTCTACAACAACAGCAACAACAACAACAATACATACATATGTATGTATATCTATTGAACCGCAATTTTTAAACCCAAAGCATTAATTTAACCATAGACTCACACACAAAATACGATTTGAAAAAAAAAGAGAATAAATGGAAATCCCTGAAAATATTTAATGATAAAGCATAGGAAGGGGAAAGAAGAAGTAAAAAAGAAAAATAAAAATGAAAAGAGGAGGGTGCCTTTGGGAAAATTGTGTTTTGTGATTTCAATGATGCGAATGAGGTGATAAGGTCGAATGCTGCTAGTGTAACATCAAGTTGCTGTTGGTAAAACGTAAGTCGTAAATGATTTTGTGAAATCCCGCATTTTCAATATTTTATGGGATTAAAACGTAGACTGATGACAAAGCATGTCTCTGTTTGGATTTTATTTGACTGACTGGCAGTCAAACACTTTGTCGTTTTCGTTTTTCTTTTTCAATTTTATTTCATTTTTTTTCTTTTTACTACGCCATCCACATTAATTGAGTTCAATTTGGTGCACTTTAAATATAATTTAATGCAGACTGTGCTCACACACAACATGTGTCGGCAATAACATTCGTAGACTAGGTAAGGCTGACATGACAGTCTTACGGGCTTACTATTGAAAATTTAATTTTTGTGTTTTGTTGAAAATGTGGGCCATTTACCTCAATTGTCAGACGGCAACCGTAATGTAATCCCATAATTGAGTCTATTAAAAGCGTGACCAAAACAAAATTGAGTCTTAGAAAAATTATTAATGAAGGCAACTAAGTTCACATTACAAAGAAAATAGAATTTTTCTTTTATGCCGAAATGGAAAATATAATGGAATTGGGGTGTTTCTTTTGAAAATAAGAAATGAAGGTGTTTACTATTGGAATTAGGATGGATTTGATTTGATTTGATTGATTTATGTATGTTTTTGAGAAATTAAATTGTATTCTTTTTCTTATTTTCTTTATTAAAATTACAAACAATTGTTGTGAAATTAAAAAAAGTTAAGGAATTGAAATTTCAAAGGAAAGACTCATGAAAATATTTTACAACCTTATTGAACACATTTTCGCGTTGTACAACCACAGATTTTATTGTGTTTTACTAATTTAGCCAGTGCTGTACAATACCAGTGAGTCAATACAATAAATCTAGTGAAAGATCCCAGGAAGTCACATTGCACATGGTCAACAATTTAGTCATAAAATCCATATCATCTGCACCGCTCAATATTAAATTTCCTTTTTTACACCACTCCTACCTAAAATAACAGTTTATAGTGAAGATTAGATGGCTAACCTGCTATCTCTCGAATGTCATAAAAAACGAGGAAAAAGACAATTCTTATGCACTTTTAACTTCTAGTGGACTTCTAAGAAAATCGATGTGAAATTTTCCAACGAAGCTTACGTGTACTCAGTAGTTTAAGCCGGTTTATACGGTTTTAGGTATACTGAAGAAACGGGCGTTCCTTTTGGAAGTCAAATCCTATTTTCTTATTGTTTTCAAGCCCACTGTATTCAGTTTTAAATCTCCTCATTCTCTTCACAAACATTTAAAGAAATAATCGCCTTAGAAAACTTCACTTTCGTTAGATTTCTTCGGCTAAAGTGTCAACGATTTCGTATCTCTTCTGGTTGGTTGGTTGTATTCTTCTCTTTTTCCATTGCACCCCAAATAAAAATGTGCCTCTGACACGTATGTTGTTGTTATATTTACTATGAGCCGCAGATTGATGTGAATAATGGTGTGGCCTTATTAATTTTAATTTTTTCATTTTCAACAACAATAACAACAATAACGAGGACCGTCATAATTATCGTATCTCGCACCGAATCCCAAAGTACCGTGTATTAGAAATAAAAATAAAAAGTGCGTGTTTTTCTTCATATTGTTGCAACAATGTTCGCATTATTGCTATTGTTGTTGCTGTAGTATCCCTTGTTGCTTAGAAGAAGGCGCAAAAAATCTAAAACGTTTTTATACATTCGTACGTACGTAATTCAAAACGTACTCGCACACAACTTTGTGCACAGTTGTGATCGTAATTTAAATTTTCAGTTGTCATCTTGTGTTGAATTTTAATTGGAATTTATTATTTTTTGTTTTTGTTTTCTTTTTTTGCTTTTGTTGCACGAAACAGCGACAGCAACAAACAACAACACAAAAAAGGCATTATTTTACAATATGTGGCATGTTGTAAGTACGTATGTATGTACATATATAATATGACTACGGCGAATATTCTCTCACTTAAATCTACGAAACAAATATTTGTTTATGAACAAAATAGCGCACAGCTTGTCTGTCTGTCTGCCCAGTCGTTCAACCATTCAACCGTCCGTCCATCTGCCTTTTCGTCTGTCCATACTATTTTACGTGAAATATTTATTTCGTATGCCCTCCGTGTGAATGAGTGATTAATGCGAATTTTAATGTTTTTGTTTAAAAGAACAAAAAAAGAAAAAAACGAAAGAAAAAGTTGTAACCCAAGGGGAAATCATTTAAACAAATGAAGGGGTTGCCCACCCCAACCTCACACACACTTTGAAATGATTATATGGGTTGGCCTGGTTGGGTTTCTGTTTTTTTTTAAAGGAAGAAAAGGTGATGGCTGAATGTGTGTGTAGGGTTTATAGTCTTTCTAGGTCGTTACTTTCATCATCAAAATAAATATGAGTTTCTTTTGATATTTAAATTTTGTGCTCATAAAACGGATTTAATACAAACACAATGGCTTATACTTTTTGTGTTTTAAAAATTAATTTAAAAATTATTTTTCAAAGAAATGAGGCCAGTTTGTAGCAAATGAGGTTGACGAACCAGTTTATTGCCCAATAATTAGATGCTACCTTGGCCGGTACAGATTGCAAACTGCTACCGAAAAAAGATCATGTTGGATCTATATGGACAAACTGTGTTATAGAACGAGGGAGCAGCATACCGACAGACCAAAATCTACTGGTAATAAAATTTCAACTTGACAATATAGCCTGTAATACTCTGCCATCAATGAATTGTAGAACTCAATGCGTAAAGGTTGTATGCAACTACATATACTCAGTGCAACGCCACAAAAGAAAGTTTTTTTATTCAACAATTTCGTGACTTAATGAATCAAATGGCTGGCAGCTTCCACCTTAACTATCCCCTTAGCAGAACAACATTCACAACTAGACTTAGTAATAATAGTGAATGAAGCAAGTAAACATCTCTAGGACAAAAGTTTTTTTGTCTCAGAATGAAATATTCCAAGCTCATGGTGAAACTCGCAGGTATCATCCAAACAGAAGTCTATGCCAACGAAAGATGTATTCAATTCAACTGGAACGGAAGGTTATAAAGGGCGGAACAAAGTAATACCATTTGATAGTTTGACCGCTAATCAAGCACTCTGCTTTTAATGGAAGATAATATAGGATTGTCTGGGGGTAGTCGAGTCAACTAGATCCAAAGTCATGTGGAAATTCGTGCACAAGCAAGCAAATGAGCTTGGAGCGAGGAGGGTAGCTTCCACGCCGGTGCAGGGGCCAACAACCTTGTATGGAGTGGGAGCGTATGCTTGGAAAGATATGAAAGGTAAAGAGTGGCAACGACACTTCTCAAACCAAGTAAGTTTGAGGCAATTAAAACTTGTGTTGAGAAACATTAATGAAACTACATCTGAGTCATACGTCAAACAATCCAGAAATAATCTTAGAACGGTAATCGGTGTGTTAGCAGTGTGTGGTAGACTCAGAGTATACCTGTTCATAATCTACATTCTGTGATGATAAATGAATGAATGTATGAAGATATTCTTGGAATATGGGTGTATCGCAGGTGCTAGGTAGGGAAGAGTCACTGTTGATACCGAACAGGTATTCGCCGTAGTCTAGTAGGTAGTATGTTGGTTTATTAGAAGTGAGGCCACGTAAGGAGGAATGCCTTATAACGATTTGAGGGGAGTACAATAGATCCTATTAATATGACATCCAAGCCCATTTCGGATATTACAGTAAGTTATTGTCAACCTCAACTTCTATATTGGTTTTCTATAATCAAGAGCACACATCACATAACAACATTTTGGAGTAAATCTTCAGTGCAGATAATGTTCATTGCTTGTAAGTAATGTTCACACAATTTGTGACAATTAGCATATCACCCCAAATATGTATGTATATATGCTATTAAAGTGCTTTATATCGCAACATAAACCTTGAAAACTTGATGTAAACAACTTCACTAGCATCTTTTTACATTTCAAATGTTCCAATGATTTCGACTTCAACTGTAGTTTTGCTAACAGAAACTATGAAAATAAAGTTAAACCTCAAGTAAACTTATAAAAGCCACTGTAATTTCAAAATATTTATGATACTTTTACGATATTGTTATTTTGTTTTGTGCAACTCTTTTTATCATGATTTTAAATGGGCTAAAACCGAGCCAGTAACCCAGCCAGCCACCATGAGGATTTATAAAAATTTAATTGTTTTCAGTTTCTGTATAAAATCTTTACTCTTGTATTGTATATTATTTTTATTATTACATACATACATACATATTTCTATTCTTATCATTATTTTTTATTTTTGATTATTTTTGTAAATATTCAGTAGAAAAGTTTTCTTTAATAAACGAGCAAATGTATCCTGCAGTTTGCCATCATTAGGGTGAATGGTTAAAAGGCTGTGTAACTGCATGTTGAGTATTTTCCAACATACTGGACGTGTGTGTATGCTCATATGTGGTCATATGGTTGGTTATTCTTATCAGCATCTCATACTGTTTTCCATAAAGGATGGAAATTGTATATTTTTTTATCTGAATTTTTACTGTAGATGGTGATAGCACTTTGAAGTTTTAAAAACATTTATCTGCAATAGACTCCAAATGTGATATGGACCCGTTGTGTATGCTGTGTGTGCTGTAACCAAGTTTTATGGTTTTTGGTTTACTCCAAAGATTATTTTGTTTAATTTAATATTTAAAAATGCTTTTTAGAAAACAATTTTAAAACTACATGAACATAGTATCTGCCTTAGGATTTAGAAAATCCATTTTTAAAAGTGTTTAGTTTGAAAACTTTTATTTTACAATTTTGCATACATTTTATTTTATTAGGTTTTTATTTTTATTGTCTATTAAATGAAAACATTCTCTGAAAATATAATTTTTACTTTTTATTCGTTTCTTATGTTTCCCCTTTCCCATGGCTTTAATACAAATTAAAAAAAAAATTCTTAAATAAATTGTATGACTTGGCGATTCGAATCTCTCAATAGTTTACACAAAAACAAATTATCAATTACCAGGTCTGGCGACTAACTTCCGCCATTATTTCCAGCTAATGGGCCCTTTTATTTTTGTCTGCCATCATTCTCTTAATTACCCCCAGCGCTGACACAACTGTTTATTTTTTTTTTTTATGAGAGCTCAAAAAGCATTCAAACTTTGTTTTTTGGAGGCCTTAATTTTCAATTGTTTATAAACTTTGGAGAAAAAATAGTTTGGCATCATAATTATTTTTATTTAATGATTGAAATATAAACAGTATTTCAATAAATTTTAAAAATGTTGTGTTTAAATAAACAAAAAACGGTTGGTAAAGTAACAGAATTCTGAAAGAATATTAATGCAGCAATCTCTGAGGGGATTTCGACAGGTAAGTAGCTAGAAGTGGCTGTCTACTCAGAGGGGCTCATTTTCACATTTTCACATTTCCCCTAATCTCTGAACCATTTAGACATTCTGTTGAAGCGCTTTAGGCTTTAATTTATAGTTCGTGTAAAACGTCCATATAGTCGATATTAAGGTGGCTTTTTCTCCTCTGACATAGTGCTTCTACTGGGAATATTCGCAACTTTCTTATCTCTGCAGTTCCTGCAGAAGTCATGTGCCTAAGACCGATGCGATTTGCATAAGTGTCCATTAGGCAATACCCAGAAAAGATCCCGATAACAACACCGTGCATTCTCCTCCTAGGTTTTTCGCCATTCTGTCAGTGGTCGTATCTGCGTAAATGAAATCCATAATTGTAAACTCGCAATTCCTTAAAGGAATTCCGAAAGCTGTGCCAGTTTTCAAAACTGTAGTAAATGATTTCATTTTTCAAAAATTCTGTTTTCAAAGCAACAACAACATTCTGTGCTTAATATCCCTAAGAGTGATGACTAGTTTTAGATAATGTTTACTACAAAAACAAAGAACAAAAAACATTGGCAATAACAGCAACAGCAACAACAACAATAAAATAATACTAAAAACTTGCAATAGAATGGATGATGATGTACGATGATGGTGTTTTTGGTTAATTTGAACGCACCAAACATTAAAAGCGCTGAACAAATAAACGTGCAACACACAAAAACAGAAACAAAAAATATCGCAACTCATTTATCAGTTTCAATTAATGAGTTTGTTTCAACTCGCACCACAAACAATGGAAAAAACAGACAACAACAACATCAGTAACAACAGATAACAACAAATAATTGCAAAAATACATGAAATAATAATAAAAAAAAAATTAAAAAAAAACAATGAAAATCAACAACAGAACAATCTACAAGACCTTAAAATAAAAACAACAACAAAAAACAGCAAAAACAACAGCAAAAAAAAAACAATAATAAAATCCATGCGAAAAAAATATTTATAAAATACATGACCATATTCATTGGCGAACAGTAACAGCAACAGCAACAGAAACAGTAACATCAACAATAAACAACAATAACAACAACAGTGGCAATAAAAAAATTACAATTGTATTGTATTTAGAGTTTTTGACTGTTTTTTTTTTGGTTTCGTTTCAATTCCAGCTCGACTTGGTTTTGGCTTGATTTTGCTTGCCGTGAACTGACTGACTAAATGCCTGTCTGCCCGGCGGCCTGTATGCTTACAATGCTGTGGGGCATCATAATTAAATTAGCAAAATTGACGCCAATAGCCGAACAAACTCATTTACTAAACAAAACGTGAACACACATTTAAATTATATTCATGCTACATACAATACATACATACATTCTCACATGCCTACATATTGGAAGTATACTTATTACAAATATACACAATCGTATATGCAACATACGCTGGCATTTAGTCTGAATACAAGCATGCAAAATATAAATTTACACGCACGTATTATACCGCACAGTGGATAGGAAAACGTAATAAAAGTCATTTACATCAGGCATACATACATACTTACATAATTGACCACTACATTCCTTCACTCAGGATTACGACATAACTTCTCACACGACTCATGTTGTGTGTGTTAATTTGTATACATGAGTGGCGGGACCTACAGTTTAAAGTCGACTCCGAACGACAGATTTTTGAGAAACTTTTCATGGCAATTTTATTTACTCCCAGAGTTTTTGCCAGAAATCTGCTGAGAGGACTGAGAGGCCGAAGAAATATTTTTTCATACTATTTCCTTTTGTTCCTGATATATGACCTGCGATTTGAACCGTGGTCTTGCGGTCTAATAAGCCAACACACTACCTACTAGACTACGGCTACTACAGCAGACATGAATTGTTATTCATAAAGTAAAAATCTGTACAGATATTTGCCAGATAGATACGATATAATGAAGTGGTTAATACTCTCTCTCTCTTCTACTTCAAGTGATTTACAAGATATTGTAACAAAGATGTCCCGATGTGTCATTTTAAAACGTCGCCCTATGCGTTTCCTGTACAATTTTGTGGCGGCCCTGCATTCCTTAAAGAAACAAAAAGTAATTAAAAAGTCTCAATAATGAAATCTAAACGAACCGATTTAAAGGTTTAAAGGATTTTAAAGGATTCCATAATAAAACTATTGCTTTGCATATTAAAAATTACATGATTGTAGCAGAGATCATTGAATATAAGTTGGTCAAAAATATTGAAATTTAAAATCTCTGATTCATACGTACTCACTACATAGATTTTGAAGTACAGGTTGCAATGAGTATGCGTACAACGTTGACATCGAACTCATACCATTCGAAATATGTCTGATTCATAAGCCTACACATTTAGATTCATAACTTTAAGAAAATACTCATAATGCTTATAAATGATTCGAATGACTCGAATTATTCAACAAAATTTACAGTCTTAGTTGTTGTTGCATTTACAAAAAAACAGAAAAAGACACATAAGCAAAAAAGACAGATCAGAAAGCAGCGCAAACACAAAACCTTCTAGTGAGTATTTTAGTGTTCGTACGCGATTCTTATTTTGTGATTCGTGTATATGTTGAGTTATGGAGAGTTGAAAACAACAACATGTTGTTAAGTACGAATATGATGAGTACTTCAAACTTTGGATATTAGTATAGGTTCCATGATGTTAAAAAAAAGTATGAATGCATACAAGTATCAAACATTATGAGTATGTTTCGATTCTACTCCTCTTTTTTTTGGAATACTCTTTGCTGATCTCTGCTTGGAGTAATAAACGTGGCATAATACTTTAAAAAAAATTTCACTGTTATTAGGACATGTCAAAGCCACTGTTCTCTATGTCAACTGACTACTGCATACGTTACCATGTAATTTTGTAAAATGGTCTGATTGAGTAATGGAGAGGCAGTCGCTAAAACCGGTAATGGCAATAATAATTTGAAAAAAAAAATTGTTTTTTTTTCTGTTTTTGATTTCATTTTAACAATTCATACAAACAGCTGTATGGTGGTACACTCACTTATGGTAGATTTACAAAAAAATTGTTTGGTCGTACATTGAAATATAAATTGCATTTAGACATGTTATTAGTTTCAATCACTCTCAGACATACTTGTACAAATGGACTGACGTGGTGACGTTGGGACAGACGGTCAGACATACAGACATACAGGCAGACAGACGGATACTTAAATGTAGAATTCAAAAACGATGGAGCCAAATGTGATTAGAGAAGGCAATTTTTGTTTGTTTGTTTGTTTGTTTGTTTGTTTATTAATTTATTTAGTTATTGTTGCTGTTGTTGTTGTTATTTTATTCCATTATTTATCTTTGTAATACGGGTTATAATCGAAACTACAAATAAATAAATAAAATGAATAAAGCAAACAACAACAGCAACAACAACAACATAAACAATCAACTAACATCCCATCTAATGAATGAATGAATAAATGAAGGAGTGAATGAATGAATGAATTCGAATTTGATTGCAATGAAACATGTGTGTAAATGAATGAACGACCGAGTGAATGAGCGAGTGAGTGAGTGAGTGAGTGGTATACAAGTGGCAAGTACTTTAAATGTAATTTTTAATTTGTTGTTCTTCCTCTTTCCCCCAGACACTGACTTTATTTGGATATAAAATATTGTGTATGATTGTTAACAATTATGTATGTACGTATGTATGTATGTTTATGCAATTCTACGTTTATGGTTAAACTTGATTGTAATTTTTATTGGTTTTTGGGCACTTGAGCTATTCAACCACAATGTGACTTGCCGCGTGACTCATAAATAAGCCGTTGAGATGGGTAAAATTTTATAAATGGGGTGCAATATTCATTAAAAATCGAATTTTTAAATGGGAAACGTCAGCCATGAAGTAATAAACGATATTAATGAGAAGATTGAAAACGGATTTAATAGGTATATTTATTGAATTTAAAATTTGTCTACAATTATTTCTTTGTTTTAAGTTCTTTAATTGTATCTGAATTACAAACATTACAAAATAAGATCGTGCTTACGAGAATTAATAAGGGGATATATACTCCATGAATTCTAACCCAAAGATTTGTCTTTGCATACAGTTTTCCATCTGTTCACACAATTTCTTTTCCCTTTCCCCTTTTTTTCATACTCTCTTAAGCCCCAAATGAACATGGTGTTGTCACAAAGTATCGCCTAGTCCAATTACAATTTTATCGTTATATTTCACTAGTCCAGTTTATTCCAGTTGTTAGTTCCAGCGTGATAGAGGTGCCAACTGTCGTTCTGCTGTGACAAAAGTAGGTGGTAGAAACTTTTGTTAATTGAGTTCCGCTCAAGAGGAATGACTTCTTTACCTTCCTATGGTATTTGTTGTTGATGTTCTTCTTCGTGGGAAGCAAAGGACAAAGGCGTCTTGGATAGATCGTTTGGCGGTGATTCAGTAATGTTTTAACTTTTGCAAATCCGTACACCCTGATGAATATTTTTGGATTTCTGCAGATACTCTGTTATTATCTGTTATAATCAAACTAATTTACTATACTCAGATAGCTTAAAAACTTTGAATCGAAAATTCCCTAATAGTCCCCCTAACTATAACGTGAAATAGAAAGTAACGTTCTCTATATCTACAGGAACATGTCAAAAATGGTGCAACAGATTTCAGAATTTCTTTAATATGGCTCTGTCTGAGGAAGCTAAATTAGCTAGATAGGGACAAAATAGTGCACCAGACCATGCGATAATTCGAGTCACTGAGAAGACATATGTGCTTGCGAGAAGGGAAGCTAACAGATATCTGATGGGGCCAAAACTATTATATGGAGTAGTGACAGATATTTGAAAAGTTATACTCCTCAAAAGGTGTACTCAATCAAATCTTTTGTTGGGAAATTACAATAAGAAAGTTTTTATTTATGTCTGGGAGCTTAATGGGGGAAGCCTATGAGACAGATATAATAGAATTTCTCTTAAAGGCCGAAATGAACAAAGCTTGGTCCACTTGAATGAGATCATTCTGATTATGATAAACAAACCCCTCTTTTATATTGTATTGTAAGTATTTTGGTTGATCGTTTTCTATGTGGGGTATTGTAAGTCTCTCAATTAGGCTTAATATCACAATCTTTAAAAATTCTTTTTGCAATAGATTCGGTAGCTGAGTGAGCAGAAAAAAATACTGTGACATTACGAATTGCTTAATGTGAACTGTTGTGGACTTAGTTATGTGGTATTAACATCTGCTGCAATGCAATAAAAAGTTTCAAAATGAATTATTCTGATCAACTATCTTCGTGTTGAAACGATCGTGTGCATTCAAGACAAACAGTATTTACTGCAATTAGTTTTTGATACTCTAGTCCAGAACATATTACAAAACCTTGCCATAATTTGAATTGTTTAAGAATAGAACAGTAAGTATTATGGCGAGTGCTTTCCCATTCATTATGCTATTTGGTGTAAATTACACGATAATTGATTCAAAAGTTGTAAGGATAGGTAGTTAAAATTAATTTTCTATCACTATCATTATGCAAAAGCAAGAAAACTAATTAAATACTGTATTTGAGTATTATTCCACTTTCTTGTGTATCGTGTGGCGATTGCAAAATGCATGCCTAGCAAATAACAATGACGTGCATGTATGATATCAGCGGTTTTTCTTAGCGCGTACCTTCTATTGTATCTACCTGTCGCCAGCGTATTTTTTTAAACAATCACTATAATCGCTTAATATGACCCAGTGTTTTGATTAATGAGCATGTTTTTCTTGTGAATAAGCCAAAAACAACAAACAAAAAAATAATCAAATTACCAGCCAGTGTGTGCATTTCTATTCACAGCCAGCCAGTCATTCATTAACAATAGAAAGCCTAACATTCCGACTGACTATTAAACTATTATTAGAAAAAAACAGCACAATAATAATAACACAGTAATAATAACAGTAATAATAATAATAAATAAAAAAATTATCTAAGTAATTAAGCAGATAACAGGCATTTATTAGCCGTACTTTTTTCTTCAATTTTAACACATAATGGACAAAAACGAATGAAAATATTTGGAATTTAAAGGGAAGTCATTACGAAAAATACATACATATATATTTAATGGATATTTCTAAATAGATATGACGATTATCGTAGTATCAATGACAGAAATTAAATTGATTGACAAATATTTATGATAAGAAAAATTCAAATTAATTATGAAAGAAATTAAATTACTAATTAATGATGGCAGTGTGGTTAGAAAAGCTTAGAGCGTCACTAAGAGCATCGGAAGCTTGAGCTTGAATCTTTGATTAGTCTTCTCGATAAGTACAAAACTCTCATATCACCAAGAAGAAAGCTATGGCTCTCTTAAATGTTCAAACTGAAAGCCTTTAGTCGTAATATAAATCGAAGTCTTTGGATGAGAATAAGAATGACTACAGCAAAATTAGGATTCACTTGGAGTAGGCAAATGGATACAAAATATTAAAGAGCAGACAAAACTGGAACGAAATTATTAGCTTGGCATCATGTAGAAAATTTTAGAGAATTTGAGACTTAATGGTCCTTGTCGACTATCCCAGCGTGATTCAACATTTTTTGAAGATGAGACCGAAATTGCAGTGTCTGTGAACGGCTTTCGTTACAGGAACATGATCATCGAGTTCTTGTGACATCAACTGTACGCCATCGATCTGGAGGATAAGTCGTGTTAGCCGCACCATACATGCATCAATCGATTTATTGCAACAGCAATTTCCGGAATAAATTGTTGCAAGAAATTCTAATGTGAACCTGCTATCAAGGTCGTGCAGCCAGAGTTTTTTGAATAAACAAGATATAATTCCTGTGCTCAAATCCGAAAAACGTTTACTGCCATATGGGTTACCCCAGAATTGACATTTACATACATAATTGGTCATTACAACCCTTCAGTCGGGATTACGACCTAGTTTCTGACACCACTTATGTATGTTGTGTGTGTTAATTTTATACATGAGTGGGTGGAGTCGACTCCAAACGTTTGATTTTTTGAGCAACATTTCATGGCAATTTTTTTTATCTTAATTAATTCTGAACTACAAAACCCAACAATACAGATTAATTATTAGACGCTACATTGTTCTCAGTTTACGTTTAAAAGTTTTACATACATACATACATAAATGGCCATTACAACCCTTCTGTCAGGATTTCGACCTAGCTTCTCACACCACTCATGTTGTGTGTGTTAATTTTATAAATGAGTGGCGGGACCTACAGTTTGAAGTCGATTCCGAACGACAGATTTTTGAGAAACTTTTCTTGGCAATTTTATTTACTCTCAGAGTTTTTGCTAGAAATCTACTGAGAGGAAGACGCCGAAGTAATATTTTTTCTTATTTTTTATTTTGATGTCTGATCTGGAATTTGAACCGAGGCCTTACGTCTAATAAGCCAACACACTACCTGCTAGACTACGGCGCCTCTATATATTGACATTTACCTTCAGCAATTTTTAAAATCCATTTAAATAAAAAATAATTTTATTCAGTTTCATTTTATTTTAAATAAAATTTTTTTAAATTTTATTTTATAAACAAATGTTAATCTGTTAAGGTACTTTAAATAGTTTTATTTAAGGTACTTTTAATAGCATTTGTAGTCTGTTTTTAAACTAATCTGTATCCTCCAGGGTTGTAAACACACAAATCATTACAAATCCATTTTAATTACTATAATAATATGTTTTTTTGGTTTGCTTTTAAAAGTGTATGTGGAAATGTAAATCCAAATGATGATCCAAATGATCGTCCATATCGACATCGGGCAATTCCAAATATTTAACGTACGCCAAAAAAGTTGTCCAACACATGCTAAAGAATGATGTAAAAATGACTTGATTGTGTGGCGGTACAAATGCAAAATTAATCGTTTGCACACACGGCCAATAAATTATGCCAATTTTGTATGCGTCCAAGAATTTTGTGCTGACCTGTTTAGTTAAAAGAAAACAAGAAAAAAGAAAGAGAAATTAAATTAAAACAATTTTTTTTTAAATTTATTTCATTATTATAAACATTATTTTGTTGTTTATTTATAGTCAATGTCTGTATTTGGCATTTATGGAGTGTGTATTTGAAACAAAACGATACGATTAATTATTGTAATTATCATTATAATTCATGTTACAAAATTATACTTTGGGGAAAAGCTTTGTATACCTCTCCTCTACTGGTATTTCAATTTATTACGTACGTTCAGTTTAAGTTGTCGTTGTTCACTTTAATTTATGGTTGTCATGTCAAAATACTCGTTCATACCACCATACCTATACCGGAGGTATGTACATACATATGTATGTAGATACCATCGCTTTGGGTAACATTGTTTCAATTATTATGGCCTCGTTATAATTATTAAATATACTTACGAAGGCTGTGTGATAATAATACTGCTTTTAATAGGAATGAATATTAAATTTTTGATGCCGTTGTTTTTGAGGAGTATGTATCTGGAAGGTATATAATAGATCTAGCGAATGTTCCCCCTTCAGAAACAGAACAGAGAGTATGTGAATAGATATCAAAGCCGATATTGGAACAAGGAATTCCAACGGACCTTAGCGAAAGGCTTAAGATAAGACCCATTGTGTAACAACCCCAATCAATTAAACAGTCCCTGTGGGACAAATATGATCAGAAAGATTGTGAACCCCGGATCCTTCATAAAAAAAGTTGGATATTGACACATTGAGATGACCGGCAGTCTGCTTCTTAGATCCAAGGAGTCTTGCAACGTAATGCAATAGTACGATCCGCCAAATCAATCCTATCTATACTGCTCTCATACTGACAACCATGTTGAGCCGTTTAAACAATCGAAGAATATCCAGTAAATTGGAATATCTATGCCTGGTTACATCATCAGTGCATGAGTAACGCATTTTTCGACGATACCGCTATATCCTGAGAATCTTGTAAGTGTTACTTTGAAGTGTTCCTTTAATGAATGAGTAATCGCGGCATTCATGAACGAAAATGGACATCAAGGCGTCGAAGGTACGGTATGGCAGTAAAATACACAGCAGTAGTGCGGCGGCCAATATAAAGGTCTAACGTCAACACTCTTATTGTATATATAGTATGTATACAACAACCTAGACCTCAAGCATGTTGTCGGGAGTTCACTAATACCACTCCTGTGCTTGTATAGAAGTTTGGAGTTGAGAAAAGTGCACTGGAAATAAGAACAACTATGTATCTGCTTGCGTAGAAAGTTGGGCACTGAAAAGTAAGACAGACTCACCCGTGACTCGATGAAGCATGTAGGTGAACATCAAATCTTGCCCACAGTCTTTTTAGAGGCGTAAATTGCATCATTACAGCCGCCCTGCAAGAGAACTTGGGGCACAAAATAACCTCCAAATATTTTAACCCCAATTATAATGCGAATATAATCTACGCTCGACATCCCTAGCCAGGTGAGTCTGCCCAGTTATATGCTATACTGTATATTGACAGTCGACCTGTTTAATACTTTGCAAACCTTCATCCTGGTTTTTGATTTAATGTGAGGGTGTGAAAGGATGTCTGTTGTATACGTACGAAGTCCTGTTTCGCATAATATATCGGGTGATCTAAAAGTTGGCAGTTGATACTGGCCATATACATAGTTCCGGCAATATCAGTCAAATTAGTTGCCGTATATTCAGTTTGCTTTACTAAATTAACATGTACGACCATAGACAACTATTTCAGGTAAAACTTATCGAACACACTTCGCATTCACATGGAGGTTGAGTGCACTAATTTTTATACAATATGTGGGTAATGCAGCCTTTAATAAAAATATTGTTTTTCGCCTCATTTTTGTTAATTTTATAAAAATAAACCTCAAAAAAATAAGAGAAAAAACAACATTTTTTGCATATTATTTGCATAATAATTACGTTTATGATTAAAAATGTTAATGACTTGTAATTTAAAAAAAAAAAACAAAAATAAAATAAATTGGACATAATGAGCGAATTATGGTCGACCAATGAAAATTTCATAAAACGTAGGTACACAGGTATGATGATAAATTTTTATTTTGGGTAATCACGTAATTGATGTAACGGTTTTAAAAAGGTTGAAAAAAGTCAATTGTTTTCAAAAATTGTCGAAATTTAAAGTTATAAAGTAATAATGTTGGTTCTGATTTATTAATTCCAAGTCTGTTGGCATGACATGACTTTAATCTTTTGTGGAAGAAATGCTTTGCTTTATAACTCTGCTTAGTGGAAGGCGTCATAGTCCAGTTGGTAATGTGTTGGCTTGTTAGACGTGAGGCTACGGTACAAAGCTCAGGTCAGACATCTCCAACAAAACGAAATATAAACAAGAATATTCCACTTAGCAGACTTCTGGCAAAAATTCTGAGAGTAAAAAAAATTGCCATGGAACGTGGGTCAAGAGTCAACTTTAAACTGTAGGTCCAACATAAGTGGTATGAGAAGCTAGGTTGTAATCCTGACAGTAGGATTAAAATGAGCTAATTATGTATGTATGTAAGCTTAGTGGATTTGGCAAGTTTTGATTATATCGGTTACGGAAAACACAATTTCAGCCGAAGCAATGTATTTAAGAATGCATTGATCTCTCACAATGACTTCCACAGAAAACTACGGAAATAATAACGAAACTGTTGTTCGGCTTCTACATTAACTTCACGACCACAACAAAAATATTCATTTGCTAATGAAATTACAAATTCTCAGTGCAAAATTGTTTATTTTACAACAACAGACAGTAAAAGTTTTTTCGCAAATCCTTTTTTTTAATTTTATTTTCAGTTTATTTTTAATTTTTAGTCTTTGTTTATAATTTATTTTTTTATTTTTAACTGTCATAATAAAAATTAATTGCTAACATTAATTACGTACCATAAAAAAGAAACATCCAAAAACAAACAAAAAATGAAAATATTTTCCTTTAAAATTTGTTTCTGTTTATCAGTTTGGCAATTAAAATCATTCACGAAGTCATCATTTTTATATATTTTCCTCATCTTAATGTCTTTGGCGTATTTCTGCCTTAAAATATAAACAATCGTACGTACGTACATACTTATACATACGCCTTGTTTTATTACTGAATTGCCGGAATTTTTTTTTTAAATTAAAAGAAAAAAATTAAAAAAAAAAACAAGAAAATGAAACGACCCATTGAAAAGTGATAATTGAAACCTGTTGTGAGAATATTCTTAATTTTCAACGTAATAATATAAGAGGAAAATGAAAAAAATGAAAAAAGAAAACAAATGCACACTTAAAATAACATCAACAACAAACAACAATAACAAGCATTATTTCCATTAAGAAACGAAAACATGGCATGTGGATCGAAGGTGATAAGACCTACCAAGTAGCAGATGGTACCATGCATAATAATTTTGTAAAAAGTACTCTTATATATTCGTATAGGACAACAAATATGACATTAGGGGGCAACTATAGATCAGTCTTTCTTTTTAGTTTAAAAGAATTTCTTTTTTGTAACTAAGTTTATTGCAATGTTCGCGAGTTTTGGTTCTACAGCATCATAGCCAGTTTTAGCGAATATCATCAGATGCATTAATTTAAGTTTATAACATCCATAGCTCTGACACTAGCTTCCGTACCATAAATTTCGCTAATTTCCTCCTCCGTTTTTGACCTTCAGTTAGGATTACAGCTTGGCTTCTCGCACCATCCATGTCGTGTTTGTTCAATTTTTAGTCATATGTGGCGGGATCTACAGTTTAAAGTCGATTCTGAACGACAGTTTTAAGAATCTTTTCATGGCAATTATTTACTTCCAAAGCTTTCGCCAGAAAACTGCTAAGAGGGAAAGGAAATCTTTTTTTAATTCATTTTTTCAGACCTACGGTTAGAATACGTATAACACTAACAACGAATTCTGGACGAAATCTGTTCAGTTTAAAGCTGAAACAGTCATGATTTTTGTTGCTACAAAATGAGGTCAGAAGCGGTTATGAACTGTGAGGCAACGCTAACTTTAGTTGGGTACCCAAACGGCATTGATTTATATGATATGCGAGTGCAATTAGAAAGACTCAATATTATATTCAGCTATCTGAATTGGATAGATACTTCGAAGATTTAATAATCAATTGATTTAAGCTTATGCAAACTCCTGAGCTTCTGCATCTTCTCTTAGAACTGGGGTTTTCCAGCCCTACTCCCAAATGGGCCGTATTGAAACCTTTTAGCTACAAGATCCCTTATCCCTGACAGGTGCAATAGACGCTGACAGTTACTGGCCATTGGATATTTGGTGGCACTATTTGTTTGGCCCGTTATTCTTAAGGCTCTTCTGAATATCGGTGCCACCAGGAGGCTTTCTGCGTACCGCCACCGCTACTGCGCCTGCAGTAGCAACTGCAAGTCATATCTACGAAGTTTTTTACTATTCGCAACTATGTAGCTGTTGACTGACCTACTCTTGTTCGGGCCCATAAATCCTATTCCCGTATTTGTTCTAATCCACAAACATCGTCGTGATTGGAGGAAAGACACTCAATAACAGTGCTCTTTAACTTTTAACAGAATATTTTATAGAATTCTCGTCAGTTGTTCATCATCAGTGTTAAGATACAGAGTAAGATGGGGATGGAGTGGAGAGCACAAGAGAGATTAAATAATGTGCAATTTGTTTTCCCTGCTGAGGGAAATCCAGTCCAAAAATACATTCAGTGCCTGCGGTGCCGCTATAGTGAGAAAGTATCTAATAACTGTTGAGTACGTCCCCATTAATTTAATTACGATTTGAAACCCCTGTTTAGTCTTTTTCAATACAAATCAACGCAGATTGTCATTTAGTAATTCGCATCGAAAGCGTATTAACTTTTGGGTTTAATGTGCTCAAAGAAGCTTGAAACACCATTTTATTCTACACACACAAAAAGTACCTGCCTATACAACTCATCACTCCTGTTGAAACGGTCTTGGGTACCTGCGAATGTGTATTTATGCCGAACATATTTTTATCCATCCATGCATGGGTATGTGCTCCAATTTAAATTGCAAACGGCGTCAGCAAGCAGCAGCAACACAATAAAGCACCAACCAGTAAGCAGAAGATTTCTTTTCCCCGTTTTGAACTACATTGTTATAATGGGCAACAGAAGAAAAAAATCAGAAAAAACAAACAACGTCAGTTCGACTAAATAGCTCTGTGGTCCAAACGCAAAACGCCAAACGCAATGAACATTAAACAGCCAAACAATTGAAAATGAAGACGATTGACGCGTCAAGTATGAAATGAAAAAGATAAAGAAAAAATTGAAATTATAAAACCGTCAATGATTCCACTTGCATGATATCTTGGCTTGCGTTGCCTTGTCGGAGTGTTGAATGGGATGACTGATACGATGACTGTCTGCCTGTGCTATTCTGTTCAGTTCTGTTCTGTTGGATGGTCTGGTTTGTTCGTCTGCTGTTTTGTTGAAGTATCTTGATAAGTTGCGCGTTGTAATGATTCTTTCCTTCTTGAATGTTGTCGTTGTTTGCAGTCATCTTCGTATGATTCGCTATATTCGTGGCCATATAATCAAGTATATGTGTGTCAGCCGGGTGAGGTAACGTTGATGATGCTGCTGTAGTTACTATTAATGCTTCTACAACCTACGACTACTGATGAGACTGATGTTGATGATGATATTGTTGTGCTTGATGATGACGGCGATGACGCTTACAATAACAATGACATTTTAGTGCCAACATAAACTGTGGTACAGTGGTTTGTATTGACTTTGTGGGATAAAAAAAGTCTCAAGTAGATTTTAATGAGTATCAATCATCCTCGTAAAATATTAAATAAAATATCAAAATTTATCATCTCAATCCCGCAACAAGGGTGGTAGTTTTAACTTATGAGAGATATTAAAATAAATAAACATCGTATTCCGATCACCTGAGTTTAGTCACATTCTGTGTATATGGTTTCATTATTGCGATTGCTAACATTAGAACAACAGGTTTAGGTAGCTTTAGGCCTATTAGATCACTGTGTCCTCAGCATAAGTAACTTGCAATGAAAATACACTTTCATGTGCCTAACGATTGTGTTTGAAACGTTTATGCCTGTGTGAATCATTATGAATGGTCTTGCTGTTGTTGTTACTGAATTGAGGCACTCAATGCAATGTAGAAAATGTTGAACGTTTAAGTGTATTTAATATAGAACACAAGAATACGCAGATACAACAGCATTTAAACACGAAATATTACAGACTTGAACTAAAAAAAAAAAATTACAAAAAAAAACATGTACAAAAATGAGAACAGAAAGTTTTTTTTATGTCAGACACGGCATGAATTTAAATGTCTAACAAAATATTTAAACGTAGAATGTTACCCCTGTTCGTTTTGTACAAAATGCCACCATTAAGTTGTAAAATACTGAAGCTAACATCTATGTATATAGGCATGTATGTATGTACCCTTAATGTAGAGAGTTGTATTGTATTTTAATTACATTAAATTTAGTTTTTAATTTTCTTTTTTTTCTGTTTATTATTGTACTTACCTCCCGCTTGGCTTCCTCATATGATTTACCCTCCATTAGACTCATGGTAAATAGAAATGTACTGATAGCCATGGGATCATAGGCCCATTGTTCTGTTATTGCTTTGCACATGGACGATTTAATATCGGTGCGTGGCCACATAACACTGGCCAAACGCATCCAGCAATAAATTGTTGGCCCCATAAAGAAAAAACCAAATAAACTGAAACTGCATTAAAGAAAAATTTTATTTACATATGGAAACCATCCATCCACAAGGGAAAATATGCCTTTTTGACTCACTTGAAACACTTTCTCCAGTCGTAATTCTTAAATGTGCGCTTCTCTATCAGAGTCTGTTCGACCAAGGAACCACAGGGCCATAGTAAACCATATGATATCATGCCACGTATGATTTTATACTTGTGGGTAAATTCAATGAATCTTTTCACCATCATTTTTGTAAATTTGTTTTAATCTTCAGCTTGGTGAGATATTTCTGCTGTCAGAGGTGATTGTCGTAATTGAACAAGTCAGGGTAATACTGAGGCTGTAAATATAATGAAGAGAAATGATGATTAAATTTAGATTCAGTTCTAAAAGTTGATAGGAAAGGTTCGAGTATATTTTATGGGCTTAGGATGATAGGATTGTAATCTTTTGTTGCTTAGAAATAACGTCCTCTGTAAACATGTATTAATACTAAGCCTGGTGATTCAGGATCTTAGTAACGACTGACACTTTGCTTGAGAAAATTAAAATGCCAAATGCAGCAAACTAGCATGTCATGGAAGATGTCGTAGTTTAGTAGGTAGTATTAGACATGAGGCCACGACTCAAACCCCAACAATCCCTCAATCGCCAACAGAACGAAATATAAAAAAATATTTATTCGGCAACTTTCCTGCAGCAGATTTCTGGAAAAAACTCTGAGAGTAAACGGAAATTGCCATGAAAAGTTTCTCAAAAAAGCTATGCTTCATGCATATTTTAAAACGCAGTACACTTTCAGTTTATTACGGCTGACCTGAAACTTAATTTTATCTCGAATTTTTATTTTTCAAAAAAACAAAAAAAAATAATAGTTGATACTGAAATAACTATTCTGTTTATAACAATAGCATCGGGTCAAAAGTTCATTTTGTTAGCAAACAAGAATTCTTTTTTTATATTAATTTTACAGTCAATTTAAATTGGAATTTAATGATAATTTCTGCTCTCTATCAGAGCGAACTTAAATGAACTTCCTTAATTATTTAGACATTCATTTATATTTGCTCAGTTGTTGCACAGTAACAACAAAGCATTTTTCAGAAAACTTTATTTTTCGTGGAACAGGAAAACAAACAAAAAAAAAACTTCATCGCCAAATAGATTAAAGAAACTGTTAAACTAACGACCCCTACTGTTTTAAAGTTAAAAATTTGCTGAAGTGCATTGTTTTCTTTCCATCTTCCACTCTTTTTTCTGTTATTTTTTTGTCTAACCACTTGATAATTTTACTTCTTCAAGTTTTTTTTTTTACTTGAAAACTATTTTTTTTACAAAAAAAAGAAGAGAGAAAAAAGCAGAAAAAGAGTTAATTTAGTAGCCACTAAATGTTATACAGTGTCTGTCTTTCTGTTACTTTAATAGAAACGAAATCATTTATTTGCTTAAAGTTGCAAACGTTTCTGTCTTATTTCGTTAGGTTGCACCAAATGTGGAACTAAATGAAGCATATATGCTCCATCGAAAGGATGGTAACAAAATGAAATTTTAAAGAGAATTCAAATAAAATATCTTCTGCAGTGAAATCTTAATTAATTCTTAACCATAAAACCCAACAATACAGATTAGTTATTAGACGCTACATTGTTTTCACTTTACGTTTAAAAGCTTTATATACATACATACATAAATGGCCATTACAACCCTTCAGTCAGGATTTCGAGCTAGCTTCTCACACCACTCATGTTGTGTGTATTAATTTTATACATGAGAGGTGGGACCTACAGTTTAATGTCGATTCCAAACGACAGATTTTTGAGAAACTTTTCATGGCAATTTTATTTACTCTCAGAGTTTTTGCCAGAAATCTGCTGAGAGGAAGTCGTCGAAGAAATATTTTTTCATATTTCGTTTTGATGTGTGACCTGGGGTTAATAAGCCAATAAACTACCTACTTGACTACGGTTGCTGTCTAGGTCAGCTGACTCTGTTAGGAAGTCAAAATAAGATTACCCTAAGCAGGGTCGCCGGGTTAGGCGAGAATTCTCGCTAATGCTTTCGCATAGTTGATGTGGCCAAAACCCTTCTGCGGCGTGGAGATGGATGTTCCGAAAACTATGCTCAATAAAAGGTACTGCGAGCCAAAGACTCTTCTCAAGCCAAGGGGCTATAAGACAATCATAACTTTGGTTGAGGAATTACAATAAGACGAGATTTGTGTTATGCATCAGACAATCCAGGAATAAATTGGGTTTAGTGTCGGGTCTTTTGAAAGGGTACTGTAGACTTACATTACATTTTTTCAGGATGGAGTTCGTCTCGAACCCTGTGTGTAAATTCTGTAATCATCAGAACACATACCTGGAACCTATGAGGCATTAATGTATCCGAAAAGGAAACACATACACATACATACGTAATTAGTCATTACAGCGATTCAGTCAGGATTACGACCTAGCTTCTAAAACCACTTATGTTCGTTTTTAATCACACGTTTTATATCCAAACTATACGTAGAGTACGATACTTATAATGGAAGGAATGAATATTTGCTGTGATTGAGGGTTTACTGATTGCAATTCTAAAGGAGCTTATGGCTACATGATAGGGCTCTTAGCATTCGTCTATGCCTCTTGTGATAATCGTTTATTTACTTTTGCAGTGAAAGATATTGAAACAACAATAAACTGAACTACAGTTTAAAGAAAAAAAAAGGGGTGCAGTCTTAAAATACATGTGCGGTCGTGCAGTAAATGTTTCATGTTTTACGTGAGCTCCCCTCTTATGACAAAAAATTCAAAAAGAAGAAGAAAAAACACATACACTCACTCGAATTTAAGTAAAAAGTTTAACTTTCTAGCAAACTAGAAGGGGGAGATAAAAATGCCAAGATATTCATTCCCCTTCATCGATTTTTTGATTATCGCCATAAAGTTTCGTTTACATTTTAGTTTTTATGATTCCCACTTGGTTTTTTGAAAAAATAAAGAGAGAAAGAAAGAAGAAAATAAAAACCCAGAAAGAAACCCGAAAAGAATTGGTTGCAATGTTTCTATAAAGGATTTATCTTATTGACTTCATCGATGTCGTTTGTCGTTTTCATCATCAATGCCAAAAAACAACATTTCGTTTAATGATTAAAAAAAAGGGTCATGCAATGTACTCACATGTATGCAATCGTAAGGCTTAAACTTCCATGTACCATACCTTATTAAACCCGATTCGTTTCTTTATGGGACTTTCTTTTCCCTTTCCGTTTGAATAAAATTTTCCTTTGCACTTGCCACTTCAGAAATTCAAAAAATGAGAAAAATACGGTGGCATCAAAAAGAGAAAAAAACTGTTTAAAGACATCCCGCGTAATTTCATTTTTTTTTCATTTAATTTACAATGTTGTTGTTATTATTATTTCTCTTATTTGTCAGCCGTGTTACTAAAAATGTTCAGTGTTATAAAGCCGCTTTCGAAATTAACCCATAAGAGATAAACGTTACGAAAATGGTGCACAATAATGACATAAAAATGTAGTAAAAAAATAACATTCGATTACGTCCCGCTTCTTTTGCATAAAGCTTAAGCTCTGTATAGCCAAATGGATTAACGAACACGTTGTACTACTGCTAGAGGATTTGAAGGATTCCATATCCAGTATCTAGAAAGCATTCGAAGTATCGCGCCATCACAACTGTAACGAATTTAGTTAGAACAGGCGAAATGTCTTTTCGCTGTCTAGCCAAACCCCTATTCCATACAAGGCTTATTGTCATACCAAGTTTTACATTTCCACTAATCTCTGAACTATTCGTAGCTTCTGATAAAGCGGCTTGGACTACCCAAGTCTATCATTGATTGTCGTATTTTTATTCTTTGCCCAGTAGTTGGAGAATAGTTTCTTCCATTTTCTCATCTCTACAATTCCTGCAGACGTTATTAGCCATGTGACCAAGATCGATGCTCCTTGCATGAGTGACCACATCCACACTGTCAGTATTCTTTTGGAGTTCCAACTGTTTTTCCGTGCACCTTGTGTCTAGCATTGACCAGCTTTTCCGATTGATCTGTCCATATATCTAGAGGCACGCATCTAGCGATTACTAAGTCCATAACTGTATTGTTAATTGTAAGAACGCAAGTCTTTAAAGCGATTTTATCGGATCTGTGGTTACTAGGGATATAGTTATGTTTGCGACATCTAAATATCCCTTTGGAGTTTATTGCTTCGGAACTCAATGCTTTGAGAGCCGCCTGGTAATGAGAAGATATGGTAATATCTTCTCCCAAGTTATTACTTCCGCCGTGAAAACGTTATACTGATCTTATGGCCACCTGCTGCGATAAAATACCACGACCTCTTGCTTCATTTAATTTAGAGTCATCAAAGAAAATCTGAATGGAAACGTTCACCACTTTTCCAACTCTGAGAAGTCATATCGTGTATCCAGTAATCAATACTTCCTTTTTCTATGCAAAAGTTAGGGTTGATACCGCGGAAGGCGTGGGCTATGAATAGAAAGTCAAAACCCGCACTAACACAGTCATCTGCCATTCCTAGTATTTTGACTTTTTCAATTGTGAGGACATTTGTGTTACATCACTAACGTGTTACAAGTTTTAAGAGGCCTTCAAAGGGTTAAATTTTTGTTGAAAACAAACAACATTTTTTTCTTACACTCCCCATATATTGTATGTACATATGTATGTACGTTATGTGGATATTATAGCAGCCTGAATGTCTACCAGCCAACTTGCTTGTCTGCCATTCAGCCTTTATGCTGCATGTCTGCCTGGATGATCGTACGGTTCAGTTCAGTTTGGTTGGTTGTTTAACTGGCTGACTTGTGCCTGCCTTGTGGTAATTTCATGCATTTAAAAACACATTTTGTAATTTTCATTTAAATGCCAACATTTGCTCAACTACCTCATTTGTTCGTATGGTATGTATGTACGTATGAATGTATGTTCGTTTATTGCGGGGTAAGGTTGAACGTTGGGTTCTTTTACTCTTATGGCTGAAGTGTCATTATTGTTTGTCTTTGATTTGTTTTTTCATTTTTGTTCCAACATTCTTGCTGAAAACGGCCACAACGAACAAAAAAAAAATCGAAAAAAAACAAAAACAAAACATTGAAAATAAAAACCAAAAAAAGGGTGTATTTTCCACGTATAGTTTTTCTTTGTATGGAAAATTAGCCTCAGGTCGTTTTTTTCCAATTTTTTTTTGAATTTATGTAGCTGTTGTTGTTGTTGTTGTTGTTGTTGTTGGTGATGGCTGTTGTAAGCAGGATGTTTAATATTACATGCAACACACACAACTGGTTTATTTGTTCACTGTACGTTTATGCAATTGTACGTTGGCGTAGCTTTTGGATTTTGTAACCCATTCCTGGTTTCATTGTTCTTCTTCAAAATACTCGTACTTAGTTAAGCATTGTGGCGGCCGGTATTCATAGACGCTATACGACTTTAATTACATTTACAAACATTAAGTTTTGTTGTTAATATTTTTTCTTTCTTTTTTTGCAGGCATTATTACCATTGTAATTCACTTTGTTATTGTTATTGTTGCTGTTGCTGTTGCTGTTACTTTTACTTCTGTAAGCTTTTTAATATTTTTTTTCTTTTGTGCGGCAGCTGTTTAAGTTTTTTAAAGAGATTGTTTTTGGACAACAAAAGAAATAAAAAATTGCTTCTAATTGCTGTTTAACATAGAATTCTAATACTCTTCCATATTGGTTGTAAGGAATTGCGTGTCTTTTTGCGTTGAATTGCCTCAAACTTTATTGTTTTTTTTTTCTTTTTCATTGCTAGTCATGTGTTACGGATACTTAACGATTAAACATCCGCAGTCTTCAGAACCTGCCACAAACAGCAGCGGCCGCAGCAAATTTAACTGTCGATAAGAGGGTTTGTTTTTTTTTTCTCTTTTACTTAAGTTTTTTTCGTTTTTCGTGGCAAATTTATATGGAAACATGTTTTGAATATTTAAATTCGTTTGTTTTTTTATTTTCCAAAGTTCTACACAATATTTGAATTTGAATTTGAGTTTGAATTTAAAGGGAAATGCATAAATTTCCATATTAAAGGCAATAATAAATTAAAGCGTTTATTTCAATAGGAAGTTGTTAAACAATTTAGTGCAATTAAAATTTCAGAAATTATTTTATTTTATTTCGTATTCCGTAACTCTTATTCGTTCGTTTTCCCTTTATTCGATAAGAAACGATAAGACTTAATAGAGTTGTTGCCGTATCACAATTTGTTTGAAGGGCCATAAAATATTTGTTTGTTTATTATTTTATTTTGTTTATTTATTTTAATAGGGTACCTTAAGTTTATTACATTTCAAATGAATCATAAAAAGAAATTCATTTGAAGAATATTGGCTTGGCAGTATTGCCTATGTTTCAAAATCACCTTTAGATTCCATGCAAGATTAAATTTTTAGATTGATACACAAGTGTTTGCTTCAAAGCACTTTAAACATTCAAAGTTTGATTAACTTTTTTACGTATCAATCTTACTTTTGGGATTTTTTTTGTCATCTCTACCGGCAACGTTTTACTGTGTTTACTCCTGGTATGCGTTAATTTCACACAGGTTTCAAAAATGTGGTCTTATAATTCATTAACGTCATCACCTGTGTAGTTTCGGTTGAGTTCAAGTTTACAGTGTCCTGTCAAAGTTCCGGTTACTAATATAGCGCTGGCAATAAGTGAATTGGTGCTATTTGTCTAAGACATCTTGCATACGAGGGAATAATACGATGTCCAGTAGTAGTTTTAACAATCATACTAAGCATACTCCTTTGGAGTTGAAGCAGACTTTCCGTGCCCTCTAAATCCAGCTTTAATCAGATTTTTTGCGCTATTCTGATCATATCTGAAGCCATATACAAATAGTTGTCAGTATCTACAACTGTTTTGTCAATTACAAAATCTCAGGTCATCAAAGTTATGTACAGAACTCACCAGGGAGTTCGATGCCAGCTTCATCTGCTGTCCCGCTCAGGGATCAGCAATGAGTATTCAAAAAGATGAGTAGAATCGAATCATACTCATAATTTCTGATACTTATAAAAATTTCTACCTATTTTAATATCATGGAACCTCTACTCATATTCAAAGTTTGAAGTACTCATCATATTCATACCTAACAACACGTATGATGTTGTTGATTTCGACCACAGCCATATCTCCATAACTCAACATATACAAGAATCACAAAATAAGTGTGATTCGCTGTCAAACACTAAAATACTCACTAGTAGGTTGTGAGTTTACTCTGCTTGCTGATTTGTCTTTTTTGCTTACGTGTCTTTTTTATTTTTTTGTAAATGCAACAACAACTTAGGATGTAATTTTTGATGAATGATTCGAGTCACTCGAATCATTTCTAAGTATTATTCTAAAGTTATGAATCTAAATGATTAGGCTTATGAATCAAGCATATTTCGAATGGTATGAGTTTGATATCAACGTTGTACGCATACTCATTGCAACCTGTACTTACAAATCAACGTTATAGTGAGTACGAATGAATCAGAGAAGTTAAATTTCAATGTTGTTGACTCACTTATATTCAAAATTTCGTGAGTGCTTATGAATAGCTAAAAAACGATTTATTGCTGATCTCTGATTCCGGTACCCATATCCTATGTATATCGTATAGCTCAACTATCATATGTTGTTCGTTAGAACCCAGGTATAATAATAATAGCCGCAGACAGTATGGCTCACACTTAATCCTGAAAAACGATGTAGTGATTCGATAGCATTATTAGTAAGCTATTCCAGCACCTCACCTAGTGCTCACGAGATTAAGACACTTTTTTAACTAGTAAATGTTATCCTGTAGTTGCCTACTGCTGTCTACTTGGCAAGTCTAAAATGTATATTAACGTTCGATTTAAAATCTAAATTACAAGAACCCATATGATATTAGTATTTACAAACGATTTGAATACTTAGACTCTATGTGCTATCAACTATCAAAATAATTGTGTAAAGATTGTCTTCAACTTTCAATTCTTCTTTCGTTATTTACTTTGCCTCAGTATATTCAATCGATTTTTGAAGATTTTGATTATTACGATGATGTCTTTTAAAAATATTTAAATTTTGTTTTTCTTATCCTTTTTTCATATCACATATCCTGTTTAGTACCACAGTTACCATCCCCCTTATATTATCTGCCTGCCAATAGCTTTAACAGAATGTTCCAACATTGCTTATCTTAGTTTTCTTTTCATATTTTTCTCCCCCGTTTTTAATGTCAATTTGTTGTCTTTTCCGTTCAAATGCATGTCGAAAACATTTGTCACATCGTTAACAAAAATTTATTGAAAAAAGTTGAATTTCCATTATCACCGATAAACTTTGTATTGAAAAGTACATACACTGTACAATGTACATGATATATACGTATGTATATACATACATATGTATCCATTCTATTGTAAATATAATAGAATAGTATTCATATAGAAATTCTTATTTTTTTGATTTTTTTCATTCTTGTTTTCAAAATGTTTTCTATTCAACGATACCATATTAGACTGTCTTTGTTGTTAGATTGATCGAAATTAATGATTGAAATTGGATTGAAACGAAATTCAAACATCACACATCACATGTCACATGTGCTGGTTGTTTGGTGTGGTCTGGCATGTGTTCCTAATTCGTAAATTTTTTTTTTTTGGGGGGGGGGGCTTGGGTTTGGCTCTGATGTGGCTTTACATCTGATTGATTGGCTCGAATTGATTTGATTGTTATTCTTTACAAAACTGATAAAAAAATAAATATTTGTTTGCAATATAAGTTGGTATGGCTTCAATGATACGCAATTTCTATTTTTATACCGTGAAGGGGTTTTGTGCGGAAGGAAATATGCTCAACGGAAGCATGGATCAATACGCTCGTAACTTTTTGAATGAGACACATTTTATTTGTCAACATTAAATCCTTTTCCAGAAGAAATTTCTTCAAGTTTTAAAGACGACTACTGGGGTTTGTGGCTTATTCGTGGCAGGCTTATATGTATGTATGTATATGCGAATTAAAAAAAACTCCCTAGAAAAAGTTGAACGAAGTTAAATCGCACAATCAGGGTTACCACTTTACATCAGATGACCATGCCCTAAAAACGTAGAATATTCAAATTCACAAATTCTCTTAGCATTTGAGTTACGTTGTTAATGTTGCGACTTTCGTTTTTTTGGACTTTAGGAAAAGGCATTATAATAGACTCACTGTCACTCGCAAATGTTAAAATGTTTTGATGATCTTAATTTCAGATTTTTGGAACTAAATTTGTCAAGAGCAGAAAATCTTCGATGATATCTTGTTCCTCTAAAAAATAGGTCTCAGATTTGGACCATAAAATGACGTTCTGTAAGAACTGGTTGGTAGAGCAAAATGTTTCTCAAATCAATCGTTTGAGTCGATGTTAAATTAAAGATCCCGCCAGTTTTTAATAAAATTAACACACACAACACGGGTGGTGTGAGAAACTAGGTCGTAGTCGTGATTGAATGACCACTTAAGTAAGTAGGTAATATTGTTGGAGTAGATTAGAATATTGTCAGCAAAATATTACTATACTAAGTATATATTCATGATATCCATGTGTTTGTAATCCAAAATCCTCGATAAACACACTACCAAACGTTTTCTCATTCAAATACGCGCCAACGCTTTATATGTCGTTCAAAGAATTTGAGAGAGGAGCTGGTTTCCTATCACAGATGGGTATAGGTTTAAGCCAATATAACATGACATAGCTTGCATTTGTGGGGTTCTCCGCACTGCACTAATAATAAGGATGGCAGATGTCAAATCTTTTGAACGGATTCTCTAGTAACAGATTCTTTTTTCTTTTCTCAATGTTTTCAATAAATAATTGAGATTGCAAGCGATTTAATGTGTGAATAAAATGTTTGTAGTTTTTGTTTTTATTTTCTTAAATATAAATTGATGGACTTCGTCTCAAATAACCCTTGGCTGTATTAGAATAAATTTAACCTGATTAAAATTTTAATTGAATTTCACTGTTTTACTGTTTATGAATTCTCGCATAGCGTTTATGGACGTCCGTATTTTTTTCCGATAATTTCTCTACAATTTCATTAAATTAATTAAGAAAAGTTCTGTAACAGCATTTTTCATTCCATTTAACCTTTCTTCCTTGCTTTCTTTCCCTTACATGCAGAGGACGTAAGATTTTTAAAAGGAAAATATTGAAATCAAATCTTTAACTTAAATGTATAAAGTGAAGGCATAAATGGATGATTGTATGGTTCCTATTCCTAAAAAAAGAAAAGAAAAGAAAAGAAAAGAAAGAAGTAAACGAGAGTAATGATTATGAATGATTTCCAGTTAGCGTGTCTGTCTATATTTTTCATCATCATCATTAACGTCAACGCCACACACTCGCATACAACGAACATTGTAAATGGTTAAGGAAAACGCAATTCGTCTCGTGGAATTGGTGGATTAACCCCCTTCGTTTATTTTTCAGTTTTTTGGTTTTTGTTGCTTTTTGTTCTTCTCGTCTTGTCTAAAGTACTTTTTCCCCTTTTCAATTTTAATTAAGGCTTTTATGCCTTTGTATATATGTACATACGACCATGGCGCGAGATCCCTGTTGTAATAAAATTTTCGTTTTTATATACGACTTAAATGTGGCGCATAGAACATCAAAGTACAATTAAGATTTGTTACACAGCTCAAGTTCTTTTGAAATTCTTCCGAGGGAGTGTTTTTATAAGTGATAGCGTGTTTTTTTTTTCTTTCTTTGTGTTTTTCTATTTTATTTTCTGGCATTGGTATGGTGGTGTTTTCTTTCTATTCATTTTGTTACATTGCACGGGTATGTTCTTAGGTGTCAAAAGATAGGGGGAAACAAAAAAATATTAAAAACCATTAATTGATTGAGTGTATTGTAACGCCTTCAAATGTATTGATAAATAAATAAATAAATAAATGCATGACAAGAACGAAATAGAAACACATGTGCCACGGTCACGTCTCTTTACCCTTTTTCTGAAATGTGCGGCAAATGGGCCGTAATGTAATGAAATTATTTTTGCTTTTCATTCGAAACAATCCAAAGCAAACAGTTTGAAGAAATCTTCCTTACATACATAATGCCATAAACAGTTTTGGTTTTTCAATTTCAGTTTTTCATTAAAATTGAGTCGAACTGTATGGCACTCTAGTTTAGGTTTTTGTAGCATTTAGGAACATGATCTGAACGAATATTGTCCAACCGGACTGTTTCTAAGGGCACTAGATAGTCCTTCACCGATTGCCTTCATAAGCAACACATTTAGCAAAGCACTTTTAACAAAAACTATTTTAAACGAATTCCGACATGAGATTGGCGTACAACACTTGAGACTGGCAGAACAGTTCTTACACAGATAAAAAAAATGATGAGGGGATGAATCCACACGTATAGAGATAAGACACTTCTGCTCTTTTATGGTTACACGAAGACATGATTGGTATTTAAACTTGACCTGACCTTTTAGTTATGTTCTCTCACAGGGTAAAATCACTTTGCAATGCCTTCTGCTGAGACCACTGAACATCTTTCCAATTATTGTTTGACACTGGTATCAAGTTTCCAGGAGACTTGGTTCTATTGAATGCAAAAACCTTTCGAACTGAATATTGATTTACAAATCATTAGTTAGTCGTTTAATTTCTGGGATAGATGGTAGGTTACGTAAGCTGGCGAACCTTCCTTAAAGGTAATGATTCCACATAGGCCAGCATTTAAATGTATTATGATACTACAATCTATATTTATTCCGGATATGAGACATTTCCTAACAGGAAACTATACTGAGACCAAAATAAATCTTGCTATTATAGCAATTTTTGTATTCGTGAGCGTAGTGTTAGAAAATGAGAGGCCAAAAACCTACATCTTTTTATGGCAGGTTTATGACACATGAGTTGACCCACAGACCCAGTAACCAGTTACTTCACAGCCCACCCTGTGAAGCATATTTTAACTTTTGTTCAAAAACTCAAGAGTACTACGGATTTTTAGACCAGAAATCCCCTTTTGGACTTCTAAAATCAAATATTCTATTCAGAAAGTTATAAGGAACTAAAAAATTAACACGGTTGTGTTTAAGTTTGGAGTGTTGGCCACATTACTGGATCTAGATTAGAGAAGACAATCCTCACCACTACATCCATTAAAATTGAATGTTTTATGGCGGTTGGCAATCCTGACTCATTTCGTTGCCATTACGGCCATGCTGATTAAATTTTTATTTTAAAAAAATAATGGAGAACTATTTGGTGAAAACAACAGTGCGCCTCGCTTGTGCGAATTCACGCCATTGTTGAAAGCAAATATTCAAGCCACCATTGCTGCCATGTTGTCGTTGTTTCTTTTTTTTTTCTTTGTTGTAATTATAAAAATGGTTGATGTAACTTGTAACCAATGGTGGACATTTGTTAGATGATAATAAAAGAATCGTCATGCCAAGTTATTAAACTAATAGTCTACACGTAGTTTTTTTGCCTAACATGACCGGCACCTTTAAAAAATAAAATAAAAAAATTTCTAAATGAATAATCATGACAAATAAATTGTTTAAACAATTCATAATCCAAAGTTTTAATTTCGAAAAACGTTTCAATTATTAATTGGAACGTGCGTGATTCATCTATTTTCGTATGGATTTGCTTGCTACCAGTGTGAACAGTAACCCGAATGAGTTTTTTTTTTGTTTGTTTGTTTACAATCCTAAACATACATACATGCATGCTTTTCAAAGTGAACTGAACAAATATTTGTTTTAAAACTAAATATTGTTGATAAACAAACAAATAATAATCCAATCGAATATAAAATTACTGAAATTGGAAAATATGTACGTATGTATAGTATGTCGGCAATAATGTCTACAAAGCTTTATTTAAACAACTGATAAGCAAAAAAAAAAAAAACAGAAAAAAGGAAAATTATTATGAAAATAAATTCCACAAATAAAAAAGTGGAAATGAAATGACATTGCAAGACCACTGCAATATGAAGTCCATCTACTATACATCAAAGTGGTTTTGTTTTAATTTTGCTTCCTTTAAATTTAAAAACAAAAGAAAAAAAACAACAGAAAAAGACGGCAAATATTTATTTTAAATCTGGCATATAGAAATGTTATCTGTAATCTGTTAAATCATTACATATGCGTGCATGCAGTACGTACATAGTACGTACCTTATGCAACAGACACACAAAACAACAGAACGTAAAAAGTACTTCAAAGTTAAACAGATTATGGGGAAGGAGACGCACAGGCTTTGTATTTTATGTGCATTTTTTAAAACTTTTGTGTTTTTTTTTCATTTTTTTTGCATTTTTTATTTTATGTTGAATGTCGTTTCGTTTAACAATTCAAAAGAAGCAAAAAAAAAAACAAAGAAAACGTAACCATTTTAAATAAAAAACATCGAAAATGAAACAGACATGACACATATGCCAAAATCCGGCACGAAATCTAATTAAACGTGAATTTTGTTTTTGTATGTACGTACTTCTTACGTTGATTTTTATTTTATTTCATGCAAGAAGAAAAAAAACAGCAGAAAAGAAAATCTCTTTCTTGAATTTTTATTTATTCTTGCGAGTCTTGTGATATTTCTAGGAAAAAAATACTACGAATTTTGAACAGACAAGCAATTTTTTTCTTCCTTTTTTTGTTCATCATATTCATTCCGTATTGTGTTTGCACAAGAGCAATGATAGTGGAGAGACAGAAAACAAAAATTCAAATCTTGGCACAATAACAACAGCAACAATTTTAATAATATGACCGGATTTTACCGCTCTTTTTTTTCCGACGAAAAAATAGTACTTAAAGAAGATTTTCTATAGAAGTAAGGAAAGGAACGTATGTACATATGTACATGCATAAGCTGCACAGTGTTTTGTAAAGATTTTCAAAGTTTTCTTCTTTTTTTTTATCAATAGAAGCGCTTGTTTGTACCTTTAGAAATAAGCCCCAGAATAAGTATATGCTTCCAAGGTCACAATGTATTAAAAACTGTAGGATTTATTTACTAACAAATAAAAAGAATCAGCAAAGAGACGATAACATTTCATTTCATGGCAATTAGTCTTGTCAGAAATTGTTGGCCTCTACATGCCCTAGTTCATACCTGCCTATACATTTTTCTCTTAAAAACAATTTCCTTTCGCTGACATCTGTGCTTAGAGGTTTTTTTAGGTTAGCGGTGTTTTCTTTTGACAGATAACTAATACAGTTATCTTTCTGTTATATTTCCTACATGGTCGTAAACAGCTTCTTTTGAAAAGTTTTCCTCTGGTTTGAGATTCAGTTCGCGTATCGTTATACCTAACAATACAAACTCTTTTCTGTCTCTAGGCCCTTTTGCATTTAACAAAGATACTCGATGAAAGTTGAAACAATCATCATGGCCCGGTGTTTTATTCACACTTCTAGCTTGACTGTCCTGTTAACCGCCTATGACGAGATATTCTGCTCTAGCAGTCTCATTTAATTACCTGAAGCCTTTTTTCGATTAATGTGCTAAGTTTTTAATTTCAGACCCTTCAGTCAGGATTATCACTTAGCTTCTCACACCACGTATGTATAAAATTAAAATTAACACACACAACATAAGTGGTGTGAGGAACTAGGTCGTAATCCGGACTGAAGCGTTGTACTGACCAATCGTGTATGTACATATGTGCTAACAGTGTGATTTTATTACTGTTTGGATTTTGTGATCGCAAAAACCACAGCAGATTTGAGAAGTGAAAAGTTATTTGCGGCTACAAATGTATTTCCATAAGCTTCGATTTTGCCAAACTTTCTGTATCTTATCTCTGCAGAAACAGGAGATGATTAACAGGAGAGCTAATCGCCTGCGTACTCAGTCTATCAGCCGGCAGTGGTATTGGTGTTTACACACCTTCCCTTAAATATTCACGCTATAAAGTAAATTATGTTCAGCCACGGCCCGATACAGCCCCCATTTGAAGTTATAAATCAATTATATCATCTATCCATGAGAGTTTGGGGTCCATAATGATCACTAAATTGTTTACCCTCTTGTATAAAGAAAGTTGAATACTTGAAGAGATAATGTGAATATCAAAGCCCAATACCATAAAGTTCAAATCACCCGCCTTGCACCAGTCTTCCAACAGACTCTCATCAATAATATTCACCATGTGGTGTGGTGTGCCTTTATTCACCAATGGAGCTGCCTCCATGATCTGTCCAGTTTTCTTTTTAGCTAAATACCATATTCATACAACTTTACTTTCCCGACTATTTTAAAGACCCTCATAACATCTGCATTGAAATGTACACACGCGCAACCAATGTAAGTGAAGCACAGCATTAAATTACAATGGCTAGGAGGACATACATAGTTGAGGTTACGGTTGGTCAGTTGTATTGAAAGTCGTAAAATTTTTCAGTTGCATTGCTGTTCATACTGTGTTTGCACTTTTAAGATAATGACGTTCGTACAAGACACTTGCCAGCTACATATTCTTTTTGCCTCTTTATTAATGCGTTTCTTTTATTTCTTTTTTTTAATTGCTTTAGTTTTCGTATTGTTGTTGTTGTATATTGTCAAATATCCAAGATTAATGAAATGTTTTTTAAGTGAATTGACACTACTGTGCAAAAGAAATGGCATTTGTATGAAATATCTCTGGGGTTACATCTGAGCGCTCTTTCGCAAATGTAGTCTAAATTTAAATGATAAACAGTTTTTTCTGTCTTTTTTTTATTATTTACCCTACACCGTGTAGTGTAGTGTCTCGTAGTTTCCCTCGTATGTTTGTGAAAATAAACAAAAGCAAATTTGGTTATCCAGATTCAATGAATGAATCGATTTTAAATGAAAGAGCTGTTAAATGTCATTATGCAATCGAATTTAATCAAATTCAAAAAAGTTATATTGATTTGGGTCACGAACTTTTTAAATTAGGCACATATTTTTAAATGAAAAATCCTTCTTTTTTTTCAACATAGATTCGTAGGAACAGCTCTTTATCCGTTCTCACGATTCACTGTGCCTACATCGTAAGCATACGAAGAGGCAACGCTTAACTTCTAATGACTTCCGCAGAGGTTGTATATCAATTCTGTAGGAAGAGAAAATTGCCCATTTCATTCGCCAGTATCGATTTTTCGTTTATCTTTTTCGGTAGCCCAATGGAGCATCGTTACATGATATCAAATCCATTGCCATTACAATTCTTCAGTCAAGATTACGGCCTAGCTTCTCACACCACTCATGTTGTTTGTGTTAATCTTATACGTGAGTGGCGGGACCTAGAGTTTAAAGTAGACACCGAACGACAGATTTTTGAGAAACTTTTCACGAGAATTTTATTTACTCTCAGTGTTTTTGCCAGAAATCTGTTGAGAGGAAATCTCCAAAGAAAATTTTTTTCATATTTCGTTCAGTTGCAGATGCCTGACCTGGGGTTTAAACCGAGGCCTTACGTTTAGTGAGCCAACACTCTACATACTAGACTACGGCGAAATGCTTGTGCTGACTCCATTAGTCAAGAGCAATTAATCAGATTTGGGACATTGCTTCATTCTGACATTCTTTCTTCTCGGAAACAGAAATATATTGTAGAATCTATTGAAGATACCAAGTAAATATGTTTGCGTGGTTTGTTGGTTGAAAGTTATAAAAGTTATTAGTCAGCAGTGTGATTGGGACAATTTCTCTCAACGTACTTTTGGTGAGCTTACACTGGCTACTAATTGTCTTAAGGATTCTATTCTTTCAAATGGATTTTGCTACATTATCTTCCATCATGATCAGTTATTCAATTAGCGCTAGTAGCTAGGCGCACTTAACAGAGATAACTAGTGCAACAAAGGCATATAGAAGAGAAAATGCTTTAGGGTGACCACCATATTTGTTATACGAATTTCTTTAAATGTAGCTCTTTGAAACCTAAGGCGAAAAGATCTAATATAATCGAGCATTTCATTTTTCCTTCTGGTCAAATTAGTTTCACATTACTTTATTACCTTAACTTTAAAAAACGTATTCAAATGAAATTATTAAGAAATTACTACAAGGGCAGATGGTTATCATTAAACAGCCATATTGGTTTTCAGTTCATTTAGTATTACAATTAGAAAAAGCTCATCTGAAATTCGTTACAACCATATTTCTGTCGATTTCTATTACGTTTCTATTGGCAAAAAAGAAAAAAAAAGAAAAACGTAACAAATTCTTCGCTAAATGGCACGTTTTGCAAATGTCCTTCTATTTTTTTTTTTTTTTTCTTTTTGTATAGTTTTTCAAATTGCTTTTTGTAAATTTTAAACGTAAAAGCATGTGATAAATGACAATTCATTAAATTTTTCTCATGTCATTACAATGCTACAATGAAATAGATTTTTATTTTCGTTTTCATCATTTCATTTCATTCTCATTTATTTTCCTATGCTCAGTGCAATTTCAATTGACATTAAAAGATTTTTACGTCAATTGTTGTCTTTTTGTTATGCTTTAATTCTATTGAAAATTGTTTTGTAATACATTGTGAAACTATTTTTAAACATTTGAAATTCGTGTGAAATATTTTAAAAAATAATTTTAAAAAAAATTATTCTTTCAGGTCAATATATGCTGGCACGTAATAAAATTTTTGAGGAGACTAACACACCTTAAGCACAAATAAAAATTCCTTTATATGAAAGGCATTAACATTTTTTGCTGTTGTTATTAAAGCCTAAAAATTATTACTTTAATCTGCCTTGAATTTAAATTAAAAAAATGTTTAATAAAAATAATTGCCATCTTAAGGCTTCATTTTTGCAGTGCAACAACCATGAGTCAGTTTTAAATGCTGAATTGTCATTAAATTTTTAATTTTTTTTTTATTTTGTTTATTAAACTAAATTAATGGTGTTTAAATGCATTGCTTTCATTTATTTTATTTTTTACTTCTCTGTAATATTTATAATCTTTTATTTTTTTTATTATTTTACCATTAAGGTCACACTCATTTGATTTTGTATCATAAAAACCGTTTGTGGTTTTCATTTCATATGAATTCTCTGTAAATTGCCTGACAATTTAACTTTCATTTGCAAAATTTATCAAGAATTTCATGCCAACTAAGGGGAGTGCTTATTTTAATTGAGGTCAACAAATTACTAAAGTTTCTGTAACAATCTGTGATGATTAACACACTGTTTTATTGTTTACAACTAACGTGACTATACATAAATAAATTATACTGTGATGACGCACATGATTAATAATTTTTGTATAAAAATTTGCAACTTATTAGAAAGTGTCAACTTGTATAGGATCTTTCATTCAGAGCATTCTGTCTTTAAAATTTAACAAAGTGTATGTGCTCTATCATTGAAATTTGTTTGATCGTTGATGGCATTATGTTTGTAATATAATTTCGGTTAAATGTTCGCATCCAAAACGGTTAATTTTAAATGACCTGGGCGCATAAATCAAGCGTAATTTGATCAATAGCATAGGCTTTAAGGACCGCTGTGATTTGTAGCTTATTCGCATACACCTGCGACTTAAGAAAACCCTACAAGTAAAAGTCTAAGGAGATCGTCTCGTACGATCTCGGTGGCAAGTCCATATCGTCCTCAAACCGACCAATCTTGCATGAAGTGGATGCCACACACACACAGTTGAAAGCACATTTCATTGGACATTGGTGTCCAAATCTCAACCAAAAAACAAAAACAAAATATGGTTATGGAACTGATCAACGTCGTTCCCAAAGGAATATGAACCGATAAAATCCACGCTAAACAGTGATTCCATGCTGAAGTGGAATTCTATTATGCTTCTGTGGAAGAAGCAGTCAATTTTTGCAATCATCAGGCTTAATACAGCTAACATCAGACGACGTATTACCATCTGAACAGGTTCCAAGATGCCGTTATCTCGAAAAGGGGCTGCTTTAATGCAAATTCCGCACCAATATTCAAGTTGTATGGGAAAATCGTGGAATGTTTGATCGTTTGCTTTAATCATAATTCGAAGATGCGGTCTGCGTATGCATAGTAGGAATGATTAATGATCTCCGCCTCATAAGTACATATGAAAAGACTAGGTCCCTGGATAAGTGTGTTTTCTATGTTTTAGTGTAGCCCACACCTGTTTTCATATGTTATTCCTCACGAGCTATCTGTTTTCCATGCATCACCCTATTGCATTGAAAAGCAAGGCTGTACAACCGTAATTCTTGCGTGTAAAAGATCATGATCATGTGTTTCATACAAGTGACGTTGGTGAATTATTCTTATTTTCTTTTTTTGGGAGGGGTTCGTAATTAACCTGACCTAATTTATGCTATACAAACGGTATTTATGGTATTTATGGTATTTATTTCAAACTTGGATTATAATGTTTTATGTTATAATATTCATACAAAATTTTAACAGAAATTAAGATAAAATAGCTTTAAAACTATTGAACATTTATTTTCTAACATGGTATTAAGAAATATTTTTTTATGTTTTTTATATCACTTAAGTTCATTTTCTCCCTTCAGCTCCAAAATTAAGAAAAAAAAAGTATGCCATTTCGCATACAACAATTCGTCAAGCGTTCAATCACAATCATTAATGGTTTCTAAAATAAATCGATAATAATCATTGCAATGTCAATAAATCAAATTTATTTCTAATGACTCTTTAACGAATCCATCAATCTCGTAAATAGAGGCTGAAAAATATGCACAAGAAAAACTAAAAAAGAAATCAACGACAATAACAACTACAAGAACACTAAATGAAATTAATTTTCAATCAACGGCCAAGGCAGAGAGTGAATGAGTGAGCGATACGCACCAATTCTTATGTGGTCACTTGTTATTCATTAATTTAACGAAATAAATCATGAACATGGCACGTGATTTAAATTTAGAAATACTACATACAGTTGAACTGAAAATTATTTTTTATTTTTATTATGAGTTTATTATTTTTATTTATTTAATTTTTTTCTGTTTTTTTATATGTAACTTATTTAGTTTATGTTTTCATTTTATTATTTTTGTTTTTAATTTTTGATTTTTTTTGATTTCATTTTATTAATGCACTGACAGCTGGTTTCATTTAATTTCATGTATTTTATGGCCGTTTCTTTTTTAATGTTTTTTATCATATTGTATTAATTGTGCAATCATTTCAATTTGAGGCAGTTTTAAATAATTTACAATACAAAAAAGAAGTTTATTTCAGACAACATTTATTAGGCCGCTAAGTAAATAATCCAAAAAAAATACACATGAAAAATTGGACACAATTTAATTAATTTTTTTATTATACAAACGTTATACTTATTCAATCCAAATAAATAAGTTATCTCTTACGTTTCCATTTTCCTCTTTTTTTTGTTTTGTTTTAATTTAATTAAGGAGCCACTTACATTTTTTAATAAATCTATTGCATAAGATTTTATGAATATCATGCATTCATGCATTTAATTTTGCTTGGTACTGTATTTGAAAATATTTTTGGAATTTTTTGTTTATTTTATTATTATTTGTTGCATTTATTTGTGATATTTCGATTATTATTGCAATTTGTTTCGTTATTATATTTACAAACAAAATGGAATTTTCTTTTTTTTGTTTCACTTGCTATTGTTAAACATGCCGCCCGTGCAATATTTACAAGCCAACTAATTTCCCCAAAAATCTCTTTCAATGTCAATGGCACGAAAATTGCTTTCTTTTGTTTTGATTTTCAAAAAAAAAATTTTGCATTAAAAATTTACCAAGTATTGCAGAATGTAAAGAAAATTCATTTGAAAATGATGAGAGCAGAATAAATTAGAGTGACCATTAGTTTATTGAATACTTTAAATATTTTGCCAAGAATGGTGGCAATATTACCGTTCTCTCTCTATAGTTGTGGTTTATAGTTTCAGAGAAAATCACTGCCCATATGCAAGGTAAATCACACGAAATACGAAATTATTTTTATTTTTAAAACGTTTAAAAATATACACAAAGATATTGGTTGTCGTATCAAAACACCTGTAACAATATTTAGATTTTAAAAATTTTAAACTAATATGAACGGAAACTGGGCAATGATATAAGGAATAATCAATCTATGTTTTCAATATATTCACATATGTCTTGCACTCATTATTATTATCCACCACGACTATACGCTTCAGCAGTAGGCGGAGTATTCCATAAGGACCCTCATTAGCGTACTCTAGTCGCCTTTATTCAGTTTCAATCTGCTCATAGTTTTTCGTTTGGAATTTTCTCTGTTGTGTCTTTGTTCCACTAATATGGCTGTGAAGATTCCATCCACTTTTGTGCCTAGTATTCAATGCACTAAAAAGTATTGTCTGTGTAGTTTCGAATCACTCTTTGATGATTACATATATAATACGTACCCTGTAATACTTGCAGTAATTGCTAATTGCCTACTTACACTCCAGAACAGCCCTTAAGCCCGTATCGTTGTCTGTTATTGTCCTAATTGTCATTGGACTATCACACTGAAATCCTTAATCCATAGCCTGTATATGCTTTCTCGATTTACAATACATTATAAAACGTTTTGAGTCTCCAGTCCTGCATGATCGTCGCGTTTCGGTGTTTAAGTCCTCTTTTATTTCTCATTTTCTAAGGAAGGAGGTCACGGTAGTGTTTATAACTCGCTTTTATGCTGTGACAGAGTGTTCAAATGGACCCCACTATAAAGTGCTTGTTTTGAAGATGACAGAAGCATTTGTCATTCATATTCTTTTGTCTTCAAGACAAGTTATTTGTGGATTGATTCGAAAAGGTTTGACATAAACAATGCACCACCATCTGATCTGCAGACAATATAATCGGCGTGCAAACGCTCATGCATTACGATGGCACCATAGGATCAATTTTGTATTACACTGGCGCTACTAGCTTGGCAGCACATTTTTATTCAGTGTCAGTGTTAAAACAAAAGAAATCAAATCTGCCCCCAACTAGGCTTTATTCGGAGGACGAATGAATCCGTGTGTGAGTGAGATGAGGCATCGATTGACGATTGTGGTCCTCTGGATATCCGAGTCATGGCAGACGATATTATATTTATTCCACATATAATGGCATTAGGTAGGTCTTTCGAATGAATAAGTAATGCCGATATTATCTCACATACACTTCTTTTATTTACAACAACATCATACGTGTTGTTAAGTATGAATATGATGAGTACCTCAAACTTTTAAATATGAGTTGAGGTTCCATGATATTAAAATAAGTATGAATACGTATAAGTATCCGAAATTATGAGTATGATTCGATTCTGCTCATCTTTTTGAATACTCATTGCTGATCTCTGGTAAGCAATAACTTCGAGAGTAATTGTTGTGCCATCAATACCAACACAAATCCAAGAACAAAAGGCGAATAACATAACAAAACATTTAAAAAAGAGTCTTTAAACATGCAATTACGTGAAAAGTATAATAAACTTAAATAATTGCAGAGATACAACAAATACAACAAATACAAGAAAGAAAGAAAGAAGGAAAAAAAACATAAAACGGCAGAGCCCATCACAGCGGGTCATTAAATGATGATGATCTTGAACTATTATTCATTATTCATGGGTTGGTAGGAAATCCAAAAAAAAAATCTTAAATATGACTAAAGAATAAACACAATATAACACAAGTTTTGAACTTACAACCCGTAAGAAAAACAACAACAACAATAAACGAAATTGTTAAATCATGATCATTTAAGATTTTACCTGGTTGCTCGCTGGCTGGTTGGCTGGTTGGCTGGTTGGCTGGTTTGCTTGTTTGCTTGCAGCCTTATTGACTGCCTATTTCTTGGCTAAGCAGTGGGTATTATTATTATTGGTACTTAAATTACTGACTATTTTGGCCTCTGGCATTACAAAAAAAAAAAAAAAAAAAAAATTATTATCTGCAGATACGTTGTACGTTGTAGTTTTTGTAACAAACCGAAAAACAAAACAAAAACAAAATAATCTGCTTAATAACCCAGCATGATCAGCTTAAACTTTTCTTCTGTTGAATACAAGTATTTTTAAAAATTGAACCATTAATTTCCGTTCACAAAACAAATCAGTCGATTTGATACTTTAGAGGAAATAACCAAAATTTGAAATCGGATAAAAAACCGGTTTGTCACGAATAATGAATAAGGTTTTGTTATAAAAATTAATAAATTTTTTAATGATTTCCATTACAATCGGAATAGTTTTTAAAATAAGGCTTAGTCTATTCGATATTTGAAAATACCAAAAAAATCTTAATGAACCCAACCAAACAACCCAAGATCCATACAATGCCGCAATGTTTAGTGTGCAAACAAAGTCGACTTGGACTTGGCATCATCTGTTGCTATTATTTGTTTTTATTTCTTCAGTTTTTCAGTGAGGAAAATAAGGCTGTTACTATTCATCTCAATTTTCTTGAAGCAGCAAATTCTAGCACGATAGGGTTGCCATCACTTGTTGCATAAAAACAACACTTTCTGTGAAAAAGTATTGACATGTTGCTCTCGTGTCAATCAGAAACTTTTAATATTTTGGGCTTAACAATCCGCAACTCTGTTCGCTAGTCTTAAAAAGCAGCGTGTAAAGCATTATTTATAGAACGTTCGTAATATATCTGACCGAAAAGGAAATATTTTCGACCATATTTCGACGTAGTTTCATTGATTGACTCATTAGCTGTGTTTTCGTTTTAAGTCACGATGTAACTTGCAACAGGCTTTCAGCCTTTAAATATCTTTCATTTAAAGTGACGTTTATTTAGAGAATGGTTCACTGTGAATCGTACGTATATGAATCGTTTAACAACCGCAGGATGCGTAGAGGTAGTTAAAACTGCAAAATTTGCAACTTTCGAACAATACAGAGGGATTAGGTTTGTCATAGTCGCCCTGAAGACGCCGTTGTCTAGGAAGTAGTGTGCTGGCTAACTAGACGAGTTCAATACTTAATGATGCCATCGTGAACATAATGAAATTTTATAAAATATTTCTTTCGATGACCGGCTCTTTGTAATTTTCTTAGTAGTCATGAAAAATCCTCTTAAATCTTTAGTTCGGAGTCACAATGAAACTGTAGGCGCCACCGCTCATGGATAAAATGAACACACACAACATAAATGGCGTGGAAACTTGGGGTCGTAATCCTTACTAAAGGTTTGTAATGGGCAAGTAAGTATAATCAACAAACTGTGTAAGGAATTGTCAAATATACGATCGTCCAACAGGGATTTTCGAATATTGATAGTTAATAACCGCCTTCTTGTTGATGCTGTATCTTTCAAATTATCAAATTGTTTTTCCAAATCACCATAACGACCATAGACAAGGATATAAGATCATTGTATGGGCTTTGGAGTAGTATTAATTTTCATCTCCAGCGAAGAGATTCATTTCCGGATGAAAGAGTACGTGGGCAAACAAAATTGTCGAATTTGGGATGATAACAATTCACTTGCGATACAAGAGCTCCCAAAGCATCCCGAAAAAGACAGTGTTTGGTGTGGAATTTTAATCGCAGACACCAGAGATCGCTGATTATCAACCACTTTTAGCCTGAATTGTGAATATATGGACACCAAAGTCAAAGGGTTTCAACAGGACGGCACTACTTGCAACATATCACGTGGAGTTTATGTGTACAAGTCACCGTGATCGTGAGATTTAACCACATTACAATTTTTTTGTATCTCTGGAGTATGGGAATAAGCCACAAATTATAAACGTTCTAAAAAGCCAACACAACTCATGCCACTGGTGAAATTGAGCCTGAATTCGAATGCGCTCTGCCCTGAGGAGTCGATGCTACATCAAAAGGTCTTTTAAACGAATTAAAAATGTCGATGTTATCTCATACATACATATATACTTTGTTTTATTTCAATTTAACCAAGTAACCGGTTTTTGTATCGTTTCTTGCAGACCCTAATTGTCTTCGTATACGAGTACATCTTTCAGTGAAATGAAATTTAAACACTGAAATTGAAAACGATTGTTTTCTGTTTCGAGAAGAAAATAACAGAAAAAAACTGCTTTTCTGAGAAACATTTTTGCAATGTGAGTTAAACTTGGCATCGATTTTCAGCATGAATGGGATGCCTTTATGGCAGATTCTATGAATAGTTTGTAATTAAAATCATATGTTATGTGTACAATGGCATATACATACATGTGTACATAAATATATACATAGGGAATGAGAAATTGATCAAAATTCTCAGGATTTATTTTCCATAAAATTTATTAACGGCTGCTATTACACATTGGTTCCGTGGTATTCTATTAATTTAAGATGCTCACGTGTTTGTTAATACTTTTCTTTGGCACATAAAAATTTACACAACTTTTAATCTTAAATACTGGAAATTTTTTTAAAGAAAAAAGCTATTATTTGCTTTTATTTATTTTATTTGCGTAGTATTTAGTAGCCATTTTAGGCAATAATTGATGAAGTTTTAATTATTACTACAGGGTAATTTTTTAACCATTTGAGCTGGCCAAGATGTGAGATTAATTGTTCAAAAAAAATTTCTCTCAATACGTTTATGTGACGTGTGGTTGGAAGAGGGATTGCTGAAGGATACTGGAAGAAAGTAAAAAATAAAAAGCAGATGGGAAGATGCTTTGTGACGAGTTTATTTTCCCCTTTAAAAATAGGATCAGTAGAGAAATAGGAATATCTCTGCTTTCTGTAGGTTATAACTGAACAGAGAGATATATTTAGCATGTCAGGTATGTACTATATGGGACGTTATAAAATATTATTCGATGTTTTACTATTACAAGTCCAGTGCAATATGTAGCTTGTTACCGATATCATGATCGGCTATAGTAAAATAAAAAAAATTTAACACACCTACAGGAGAATTGTAAATTCAGCAGAATCATTAAACGATTCAAAGTCAATTAGTTAATTAATGTGAAATTGTTTTTATTTTTACGAAACCATTAATTTTAAGAAATTCTCTACAAATTCTTCTCCATGTTTAATTTTATTTGTCCATAAAAATTAAAAAAAAAAAAATTCGGCAGATTTTAGCAACTCATGCCAGTTCATTAAAAAAAAATGAAATGAAATGAAATGATTGTCTGACATTAAATTCATGACTTTATTGTCTGGCGTCGTTTTGTTTACAAACAGTTCAACACATAAAAATTAAATAATTTTTAATTAATTTTTTTTCCTTTTTTTCCATTTTTTCTTCTCCTTTTTAGGGGAATGTTTATTAAAACAGGCTTTTAATTTAAACATTTTATTGTAAATTGCCATCTCGGCAAAAATCAACACAAAATTCTTTGGGACTACGAACAACAACAACTGGTTGAGCTGAAAAGGGGCTGATAAATTTTTATATACAGACGTCACTCTGTTTGCCTTTAATAGTCAAGGATTTTTCAGAAATGTTCGAATATAAAATCTCAAAGCTATTAGCTGCCGCAATAATATTGGGTACGTGCATTAATTCACATCGTTAATCAATGGAATGTATTATTAAAAGCGTTGCATTACTTTTGTTAAGAGAAGTATGTGGCATTCTGTTGAAAGGTAAGCAACACTGGTTTTTTAAAACCATCATCTAAAGAGCCTCATAAAAGTGAGCAGCAAAGGCATAGAACTCAGTCGAAGTTCATGTATATATTCCTTTGCTCAGGCAGCTTGTAATGAATATGTTAAGTGCACATCAACAACCAATTTACAATTCGCTTCCTCCCTACCACACAACTTTTTAAAAAAATTGTTTTGGAATAAACCAAACACCACTTTCAAAATGTTTTAAAGCACTTGGATTGATTTAAAAATCAATCATTTTCGTTTAAGAAATATTGAAATGCAATTTGAATTGGATTTATCGGAGCATATCCTCATGCACACAAATTCCACTATCACTGGTGATTAAAAATGAGATTAAATACATGCCACACTTAGTTGCACGGTTTGCAAATTGTAAACGAACTTTTTCCAAAACCCAAAATATTTTATAAGAAATAAAAACGGAGGAAATAAAATCATTGTGTTACTTTATATTGATTTAATGTTTGCGGTATGTATCTACCAAGCTATTGCGGCGTCAATGTTTTATAATAAATGCTTTGAAAATGTATTCACCAATTACTATACATACTTACTTCCTATTTCCGTAATAAACAAAGACGCAGCACAAGACCGCAGCTTCTTATCGTTGTTCTCTTACGGATAACCGCAGAATTCCAAGGCAATGCAGAATGCATTTAGAAATTCCAACAGTTTGCAATGAATTAACATAATTTGCCACAATTTAAAAAAGCTTATGATAAAATATTTTCAATAAATTATACAGAATAAAATTACCACATCATTATAGCAACGAACGCCAATTACCAGTCAGAACTCATATTAACAACATTCAACATTCTGGACAAGTGTAACAAACTGTAGTCGTGCCTACATTTAACGTTGTTTGTTGAAATGCTCCGGAACTAATGCCATTAAAAATGAATTAAAAACTGCAATAGTATAGAAATTTATAATAAATAATATTTAATATCTTCGACTATTAAACTAAACAATCATACTTAAAAAAGAAACAAAACAAAACCATTGTAATTTCTATTTAAATTGTGAACGCAATTTACAATTTCCTCCCCTTATTAAATACACACAGACAAACGTCCGTATGTAGCTTGACATCGTTATAATTTAATGATTTTTTAAACATATTCCTGCCATAATAAATTGCAAATAATATTCAAAAATAGCAACAAAAAATTTAGCAGAAAAAATTAAATTATTTTTTAAATAATTGTAGCATACTTGTCATAGCTATAAAATAATCGGTAGAAAATATTTCATTAAAATGCACGAAGCCAGAGAGCAGAAATAGAAATAAACGATAACATCACGTACAATTATTTTTATCATTTAAAATGAAACAACAACACCAAAATAATAATAATAATAATTGTTGTATTTATAATGTCCATATTTAAATATGCTATTTTTTCGCTATTAACAAACCATACATAAAAATTTATTAATTATCATGTGAAGCTAATGATTATTATAATGGTATTAAAATTAAATACAATGAAATCCTATTTAACACCAAAACGAACATTTGGAGACTTCTGAACATATTTCGAAATAAAAACTTTTGTTCCCGAAAATCACATAAAGGGCACTCGGTTAATCGAATGCAGAAAATATTTTCAAGTTTCCACATACTGCCCGTTATGAGAAAGCAATGGTAGGCCCCAAGTGCTGGTCTTATGAAGGACTCCCTGCGACTTTTTTAAATTTTCAGGGCATATTATACATATCACTTTGACAGCTCGCCACTCGTTTTCATTAAACAGGACGTAAAGATTAGTGAAAACTTGATTAGTTTGAGTACATAATGATTATGAACTTTCCAAAAGTTATGTGAAACACATTTACAATGGATCACAAATTTATTTTTTTACGACTATGAACATCATTTTCTACAGCCTTTGGGACAGACACTGGCATGCCAGTGTGATCCGTTGTCGTACCATAATGAATTTTTCCAGCCAATCCCAGCACCATACTAAGTTCACGAGCCGCTGAGTTTCCTAAGCTCTATTTCTGTCATGTCAGTGACTTCAACTGCATTCTAGTAGCCAAAATATTATTTCCTTCTAAACAGTATTTTCTTCAACATCTTCTTTGCTGCTGCAACTTGGACAGAAGCCATTAGCAAGATGGCCTATATCTGTGCCTTTCGATGAGTTCCCAGCAGACTCTGTCAAGTAATAATTCCAATAACAATAATCCCAGGAAATTGAACATTATCCAGCTTTGATCAGATTTACTGCGCTCTGTTATCCATATTAGAAGCTGACTAGCAGCCGTAGTATAATAAGTAGTCTGTTGGCTTATTAGACGTGAGGCCACAGTTTAAAACCCTGGTCAGACATTAGCAACAAAACGAAATATGAAAAAATAGTTCTTTGGCGACTTTCCCCAACAGTCTCCTGGTAAAAACTCTGAGAGTAGATAAAATTGCCATGAAAAGTTTCTCAAAAATCTATCACTCGTGGATACAATTAATGCACCCAACATAAGTGGTCTGAGAAGCTAAGTCGTAATCCTGATTGAAGGGTTGTAATGACCAATTATATAGTGTATGCATGTGTGTATGCGTGAAAACTAAACTTGAAGGTTCTTAATGAAATTTTCAAATTGGAAAACTTGCCCATTGTTACAACAGTTGTGTCTTGTCTTTCCAGTTCATCTCTGCTCTACTATTTCTGGGAATATTACTGTAATTCAATACACACATGATTTGAATATTTCAGCCTTATCGTTAACAGATCTGCAGCAAATGAAACTTTAGTAAAAACTCCAAGCCAGTGAAAGCTGTATTAGAGCGAATGAGTATTGAAGTATGTCGTGACTGTCTACTGATGTTAAGTATCGATTTTGAGTGACTGTTTGTTTGATTTTGTTATTCAAATAAAAAAAAAAATAGATTTTGAGTGTAAAGAACTATAAATTTTGTGTGAAATTAGGTATTCCGACAAGAATTTCAAATTAAAGAAGAGATTAAATACGAAATGCTGCTGATATATAATCTTTATTAGGTAATTATTTATTCATTGTAGAGATATACATTCTAAACTTATTCTAAGACCATAAAAATCGTATTATTCTCTGAAACGAAATTTTGTTTCTATTTTACAATCAACCGAATTTGAAATGTTTCGCCTGAAATCATATTTTTTTTCGGTTTTTTTTGTTCAAATAAATTTAAACTTTAAATGTCTTCATTTCTAGTATTTATGTACGAGTAGCGTTTGTGTTAGAGAACGGCAGACTAAAGCAGAGTTGCTGATTTAATTTTCCTGAAAAGAAAAAGAAATGAAATATTTATGCTTTTATTTAATGTTCCACCATAATTACGATTTTAATTTCCATTCGAGTCGTTTATGTTTTTTGGAAGTCATAAAAGCCACTGTGTCATATTACAGTTTTTATTTCTTTTTTTTTCTTCTTTTTCGTACATTTTTTTATACGTTTTCAGTTTTTCTATGATTTTGAAAATGTTTACGAATGCAAAAGAAAGATAGACAGTCAGACAGACTGTCAAAGAGACAGACGTATTGTAAGTCATAAAAACTGCTCATATAGTAGAAAAAAAAATTAAAAACGAGATCATTAAAATAGACGAAAACCATGAAACCATAACACAACTAAAGACAAGCCTGAATATTGTTTAACTTTATTTCTCATAATTTTTTTTTTGCTTTTCTTCATAAGTTTTATGTTAACGTCTTACTTAACTCTTAACCTTCATATTTATTAAAATGTCTGAATGACTGAATGACTCTTAATATTATTATTACAGTATATAAAAATTATAATTTTATTTTATTTTATTTGTTGTAGAATTTTTTTATATTTTTTTTAATTTTCTAGATTTTCTTACGAAATGTATTGGTTAACACAGTGCTTTGCACGTTTATTCTTTATTTTTTTATTTTTTTTTTTTGTAGATTAAAAGATAATTCTGGTTTTTATAATTAAAAAAGTTTTCGTTTTTATATTAGTTGTTAGTTTTTTTTTTAATTACAGTTTTTTAAACTGTACGAGGTCTTCTAACAGGGACTTCCGAACTTTAACGGCCATCATGCTGCAGCTACATCAAATTAGTTATCATTTGTTCAGCCCAATTTTGTCAAATCATCATGAATGGATATAGCATTCAATAATACCTTTAAGTATTTAAAATGTTTACTTAAAAACTATGATCTGTTCGGGCAATGTAGAGCACTTTACGCCCATGGCTTCGAAGACTATTCACAACGTGATGCATAAATTTGAGTTCACTAACTCAAACCCCCGCACAGATAAGGCGGACATAGCGAAATATTTCTTTGGCGACTTTCTCCCAGCAGTCTTCTGGCAAAAATCTGAAAGTAAAGTAAAAATGCCATGAAAAGTTTCTCAAAAATCTACCGTTCAGAATCGGCTTTAAAACTGTGGGTTCCGCCACTCACAGTTACAATTAACACACACAGCATGGGTGCTGTGAGAAGCTAGGTCGTAATCATGAATAAAGGGTTGTAATAACCAATTAGATAAGTAAGATTAGTTTGTCAAAAATGTAACTCATCATAGTTCCGGCATACATATGCCAGAAATCATGCTTAAAAATGTCACAAATTTTTTACCAGATATTTCGGTCTTGTGTTACAATTTTAAATTCTCCAGCTCTTGAAATAATACCCCATATCCAACCGAATATAGTATACAACTCTTATACGTAGATTAAAGTCTTGAAGTCTATTTTAAGGAGAGGACGAAAGTACTTATTAGCGACATTAACGTATCCAGCTCTATTAATTCATTAGAACACCTTTGCAATATGGATCGTTTTTAGCTGTTTTATAGCTACTTCAGCAGATTTCTGCCAAAAACTCTCACAAATAAATTTGTCATGAAAAGTTTCCTGTCGTTCGGAGTCGACTTTAAATTGTTGGTCCCGCCACTCATGTATAAAATTAATCAACACAACATAAGTGGTGTGAGAAGCTAACTTGTAATCCTACAATTATGTATGTATCGCTACTTCACTTCGGGAATTTTCTTGACGGAAATAAAGGGACATGATCTCGATAATCATAAACGTATTACTCGTCCGTCTCTAACAGCGCATGCATGTAAAGCAGCTTGGCCAGTGGATTACACAATACATTATAGAGCGAAAGAATTCGTTCTTTGGCATCTCTCTCCTCTATATGTTAAGTGCTTATCCTTCACGAACTTTTCACAGTTACTTGATGTAATATAAATAATTCAAATCCAATGTCCAACCTATTTTGCTCTTTCCATCACATCAATTCATGGCATGATTAGGGGACTTTCCCCTTGTCATATATAAAAAATTATAACGTTTGTATGTTTTAGCGGGTTGTCTCATTTCAATTTAGAAAATAAGTTGCAATAAAGTGCATATTTTTTATGAAAATTTATATGTTTTTCTGATAATGAATGCATGTGAATATTTTGTTAAAAATTTATAAAATCAAATGCCGATACAGTATCTAAATGTTTGTTGCTATTGTTGTACAAAATCGTTTTTCATCATTTTTATTGTTTGTTTAAAAATTCACAAAATCATACAAAAAACAAATGTTACGGAAATCAATATTTAGGCACGTTTAATTATTCAATATTTTTGTAAAAATGTTAAAAACGTATGAACATTTGTTGTTGTTTATTCAATTTTTTTTAATGTTTAAAAAATAAATATTTGAATACAGTTTTAGTATTTATTTTGTAATTTTATTTAATTACGTTTTTTTTAATTTCTTTTTTTCACATTTGAATGTCAAAATAAATGGAATTTTTGTTTCAATTGAAAATATTTAAATATGCTTACGTAGATGTTTACATAGTACGTGAAATGGAAAAATAATAAAATATTTAATTACAAACATTCTATGAAACATAGTCACTACAATTACTGGGTGAAAAAGTTCTGAGTCAACATGACATAAATTTGCTTTAAACTCTCTGGGTTAAAGGAAAATTTTTGTGGAAAATATTTTATTTGCTTAATGTCTTCTAGTGTATTGAAAATATTTACGAATGTTGAATTATAATGCCGTGTAATTATAAATGATGATTAGGGTTAAACACATTCTACTTCAATTTACATGAGAATTAAATTTTATTTACTTGGCCTCACATACTCGTATACTAAGCGTATGTCGTGTATTCTACTAAAAATAAATTTGCGTAAATTATTTAAAATTATTCGTGTTTTTTTTAATGTTTATTTTTGCTTAAAAAACAAAAATAAAAAATTAAATTATTCTACATTGTTGTTGTTGTTTTTTAATGTATTTTTTTTATGATGTGCACGAGAATGCGAGTTTGTTTAAATTTCATGCTGCTGTTTTATTTGCATTTCGATTTATTTTCTACACACGCTCGTTATTTTTATAATTTTATTTTAAAATTTTTGTTTATTTTTGTTTATTTTATTTTATTTTTTTTTTATTTATTTATTGCGTTAAACATTTTTCAGACAATAATTCGTGATAATATTTTATAAATAAGAATGCCAAACAACGGATTAAAATTGTGATAAAATCATAGACTTTTTTTCTTAGTTTTTGTTTTAACATTTTTTAAAATGCATATTTTGGTTTATTTTCCTTTTTTTTATTATCATATTTTAAACATTCAAAAATATTTCAAGTATTTCGCTTCATGTCTAATTTAATAACTGCCTGTTATTTTGAAAAGTAGAACATTTGGTTTTTGTGATAAGATCCCCTTTTTGTCGACGTAGTTTTGAAAGCAAATATTTTAAGCATATTTACCAAAGGCTTATACACTGATTTAAGCGCTGGTAAAATAATTATAAAAAATAAAAAAATAAACAAGAAAAACTGAATTGCATGTAGTTTTGAAAATGTATTATGCCCAGCTGGATGTACCTACTTAACCAAGTAATTTTAAAAATGAAACGTTAATAAAAGTTACGAATTGTGGGATACATACTTACATACATGCATATGTAATTAATCATTACAACCCTTCAGTCATGATTACGATCAAGCTTCTTACACCACTCATGTTGTGTGTGTTAATTTTATACATAAGTTTCGGGACCTACAGTTTAAATTCGACTCCGAACGACAGATTTTTGAGAAACTTTTCATGGCAGTTTTATTTTACTCTCAGAGTTTTTGCCAGAAGACTGCTGAGAGGAAGTCGTCGAAGAAATATATTTTCATATTTCGTTTTGTTGGAAATGTCTCATCTGGGGTTTGAACCGAGGCCTCATGTCTAAAAAACCAACACACTACCTACTCTACTACGGCGACCTTATTGTGGGATATTTTACCTCGTACACTGTTCCTTCAAAATAAAATGAAAAATCTACAAATCGCGTAAATCAGATCGAATGGCCATGGGTTCTAATAGGTCGTGCATGAACTGTGTTCCACGTAGCACCCTTCTACTGAAACCACATGTTGTTGATGTCCAGATCATTCAATTCAGGCAAAAAGAAGTTGATAATCATCAACCAATAGTCCTCGCCAATGACAGTGACGGACTTTCCAACGTCGTTTTCAAAGAAATGTGAACCGATTACGCCGCCTATCCAAAATCCGCTGCAAACAGTGCCTTTTTTCGGAATGCTTTGGATGCTTTTGAATCTCATGTGGATTGGTATCTTCCAAAATTTGAAAATATTATCTGTTGTGCCACCCATTTATTTAAAAATAGGCTTCATCTCGTTGCCGATGGTCGTTTACCTTCACGTTTAAGTATTATTTAATTTTGTGCGCATAAAAATCAAATGGTTTGTGAAAGGTTAAGCTTTTATTATTGACGTGAAATCGACGGCTCGGATTCTGCAGCACATTTTCACAGACACCGGCGTACGGGTGTTGAATCGAGTTTTTTCACAACATCGCGAACTGTCTTCTCGGTTGGACGATTATGGCGAAGCGCGCCCTATATTGCCCATTTTGAAAAATAATTTTATTATATACACGTGTTGTTCAATGTCAAATCCATCCGTGTTGAATTTTCAGCAGATCTTGTATTTCGCCAACTTACTGATGGATTCGAATTCGAAATGGTGCGTTGCTCAAACGGAATAAAATAATTTTATTACTTGTATTCTGCTATATTCCTTCGTGATTAAGCAAAATACCGCTGAACGATTTGCCGATCGTAAAATGTGTAAAGTGAAAGTTATGTTTCCGAACAAAACAACCATTTTGTTGTTTGAGTGTTGAATACCATATCGATCCAATGACAACTAGTTTGATACAACGTCAGCAAAATGGCGTTATGAGCTGTTAAAGTTCAAAAGCTGCTATTCGAAAATCCTGTACAATTATTTTCGCCATTTTGAGGTTATTAGTCTTGCTTAGTCTTATTATATGCATAAACAGCAATGGAGGCTTTTTTTGATGCAGTTGAGTGTATTCCGATTCGAGGATAGAATTGCTTGATTGCTCGGAATATTTAACGATAATGCGATGTATTCTTTTCTTTTTGACATTCGGTAAAATCGTGGGTTTTTTAAGATTTTAATTCATAATTTGCCTATAGTGCCATAAAAATAAACGTAACTCACTCACTTTATTATTACTTATGAGGTAATATTATTGAATTTTTGAAACTTTTTTCATTGTTAATGTTGCTTGGTGTTTGGAATTGTAGAATGCCTAATACCGCCTCAATTAACAAAATGCTAATCTGGAATCTTATTGCCATGAATATGAAAATTTGCAACATATTGCCAAGCGTTTCGAATGTCAAGCCGAGTGTATCGACACTGGGATGAATAAAAAATAATAAAAAAATGCTTCTATTTACGCATGTGAAATGTGAAACTTTAATTGCCAGCCATTGTACTAAAGGTTTAAAGAGATGAAATAAAATTCAATTGCCAGCCTGTCAGTCTTTAAACATTTCATTATTCTTCACATATCTTTTCAAAATCTACTGTATACTCGTTGTACAATATAAAAAGAGGAAGAAAAAAAGAGAAATAATAATGGGACCAGATTGTGTAAAAATGAAAAGAAAAGTACTTGTACAGAAGGTTTAAACAAAAATTGATTTTTAAACAAAACAAAAAAACATTAGAGAAACAACAAGAATTTTAAATAAATATTTATGAAGCAACAACAACAGGAAAACGAAAGACTCTCAGTGGCTTACGTTTACAATACGATTCTTAAGTATAAAAATGTTGTTTAAAAAGCCTGTAGCCCTGGACCTCACACATTTCACAAAAAAAAAAAACGATTTCTTTACACAATAAATGAAAATACAATAACGATGATGAAAATCTTTTTCGACAAGAAAGGGAGAAACAAAAATAAAGAATTTCTTTTCGGAAAAATAAATAAAAATTTTAAATCTAAAGAAAATATAAAATTTTATTAAAAAATAAAAATAAAACAATCCAACTAATAAAATAAAATCTTTTAAAAGATTTATAAATTTTTTTCCTTTTTTCTTTTATTAAATTAATGTTTTACTTGTAGTAGTATTTTGAGTAAAAAAAAAAGTATAAAATCTTGTTATTGTCATTGCTTTGGGCTTAATTTATTATAAATTTATTCTGTTCCTTTAACAAAAATCAACCAAAAAAGATTTTCTTTAACGATAAAATTTTAGAATATAATACAACCCCACACACACATAGGGTATAAAATTATTTTAAAATACAATTTAAGCAACAATTTTTATGGCTTAAATCCCCTCGTTGTTAAGACAACAATTTAAGCAGACAGTTTTTGTTTTTGTTTTTTTGTTTCTTTCTTTAATTGAATGAATAAACGTACGAACTGAACTGAACTCAATTGAACTGAACAGAACAGAACAGAACGCCGTTCTGTTTAATCAGTTTTCAATCTTTCAATTCTATTCAATATGCAGGCCAGCAAAGAGTTAGTTAGGCAGGCTGTTTTTGTAAGACATCATCGTAACAAACTGTCTTTAAAATGTTTAATGCAATTTAGACAACAACAACAACAGCAACAAAAAGAACTTAACAAGCAAGTTAGTGAGTCAGTCAGTTGTTTGGCTTTAAAGACGCCTTCCAGTCGTTTAGCTTAGCTTAAACATCCATTGAAATGTAAAGGAAGAAAAAAAAAACGCAGCAACATTGTATTTCGTTTTGAAATTCTAATTCATTACACTCTACTATACATGCTCTACCATAAATGGTGTTAATATACATATGTATTTATGTATATTGAGGTGATATTTGATAGATCTCCTCCTGCCTTTAACTACAAAATCAGTCTTTAAATATAAGTCTTCTATGAAAGGTGTGGTACTAAATTTAAAAAACACAAACTAATTGATGATTCATCCTTACTTCAAGGGGGCACCAGACAATTTCTTTGATTTAAGGAAGGCAGCAGTACTATAAAGCATTTCCCTTATATTATTATTGTTTTGTTTGTTTTGCTTCAGCTTAATGGACCAAGTTTTCACAGTTAAGCAGGTGATTGGTCCACTGTGTTATGTTCTAGGATGATAGGGATGCCATGTTGCCTTGCCTACTTAACAGCACCTGCTATTGAAATGTATTAGGTTGTTGTGTTGGGAGTAGCTTGGTCCTGGCTCACGTTCTCATTTGCTTTTTTATTCGAGTTATTCTGGGAAGTCAGAAACATGATGAGCCTTTATGAGACATGATGAGACCGCTGTATTTGCATCCGAAAAGCTTGAGCTTGTAATTCAATACTTTAATTAATGCATCTTGGCACATTTACGGTCTCGAGCCATAAGCTTCGGTTCATCGGTTCTATGGCCAACTAGAATAATTTTTTATTGCAACAATAAAGGTATGACAGCAAAAGAATTATCAAATGTCAATGCAGTACAATCAAATGGTTTTTAGGAAACCTAACCAGTACTTATCAAACAACAAGTGTTGGGTTCCCGCTTAGTTACCGCTTACAAATATTAAAGCAATCCTAAAATATCAGTCAAACCAATATCACTTAAGAAATTTAGGGTGCCTCTTAAAATGGCTCATCCATCATCTCAAACTATAGAACTAAATGCGTACACACTCTTTATTCAACAGATGGCGATGCGGGTTTTTTATGAGGCGACACTTACGGCATATCGTCTAAAATCGTAAATCCCAAATCGTATTAACATAAACCCTCAATAAGGTTTGCATTTCACCATGAATATACTAACAAGGGAAGCACTTGTAAAGGACGGTGAAACAAATATTTCAGTTGAATTTATAAGTAAGATTGTCAATCCTCCAACTCTAGTCATTTACAAAGAAATATGGGACAGATCTTGTACGATGTGGACATACATATGTAATGTAGAACAAAATTAAAGTTCTATCTTAGGAGCCTCGTAGTAGTTATAATCGCCAACTGACCTCTAAATGCACATGCCCACAATTTGGCATCAGTTCGATTGTAGTTCACTTTATCATTCTATACAACCTTGTTCAATTATAAATTATTTATAAAAAAAAACAATAAAAACAAAAACAAAACAAAAATTCTTTTGCAAAACACATACATACGAAGAAAGGAAACACTCTACACAATATGGTTTATTTTAACAGAATTTTAAAGGCTTTCAAGAATTCTTGTTCTTGTTATCGATGATTGATTTATAATAATTGAAAAATATACTCGTCATTTAAACTGACTGCCAAGCAGCCAACGTATGTTTCTTTTTAAAATTTATTTCTTTTTCTTTTTTGTTTTGCTTTTTCTAAAGGAATAAAGAAACAAAAAAAATTAAATTCAATTCAATTCAATAGATTGTTTTTTGTTTTTTTATTATGTGTGTTCAAGTTTTTCTTTAGTGTTGTTTTTGTAAATTTGTATTTAAAAATCGTATTGTCAACTTTTAATGAATGAATATGAATTGCTTGGAAGTGGCTTTTAGTTCGTTAGACATTTGTTTGAACATTTTTAAATCAAAAAAAAAAAAAAAAAGAAAGAAAACCAAACAAATGAAACAAAAAGAAAAAATTCTTCAAACAATTGAGTTCAATTGTTTCTTGCTGATGACGACTGAGACAGTCAAGTCAGTTCATTATTGTTTTCTTGTTTGAAATCTTTTTTTCTTCATTTTTTTGTTTCCTTGTAATTTATTTTGTATACGAATAGATTTATTTTTATTTAATTTTTTTTTCCTATTTTCCATATGGAATTCATACAATACCCCAAACACAAAGCGTTGTATTATTTTCTTTGTAGTTTTAGGCTTTCAAAACTTTTTTTTTTCTCATTTCAAAACTTTGTTTATCTACTTTTGTTTTCAAGTGCTTAGGTTTTCGAATTTGTTTGCAAGGGAATTGTAGTTATATTGTGAGAATTCTATTCAGTCATTGCCATTTCTGTGTTACTGCTGATACCCACTTGGATTAAATTTGAATCCGTTTCTATGTCGGTTATCCTCAGTGGTGGTTTATTGTGTATTGTGTAGCTAAATATTAAAAAAATGTTACAAAAGCGTATTCATAATAGATAACTATTGTATTTCTTTTTCGTTTTTTTTTTAACAAATAACAACTACATAAGTATTGTTTAAATATGTCACACAATTAAATGAAATTGTATTTGATATTGAAGAGTCACATATTAACCCCAGCGAAAATTAGGCAGACTTTTTAATTCTTTTTACAGCAGCATAAAAAAAATGTGAATACATCGCGTGAGATATAATGGCAGATGTAAGCAGTATAAGCTCTTTCTAAATCATATTACAAATGACACAGACTGGTTGAACGTTGCAACACCTCTAAATCCAAGGAAAGCATTGGTAAAGTAGGAAACATGATGTTAGCGAATCAGCGAATTTAAAAGTGGAGGCGCCACCTGTGTGTTAGTCTATGAACCAGAGATAAGCAATAAATCGTTTTATCGCTACTCATAAGCACTTATGAAATTTTGAATATAAATGAGTCAACAATATTCAAATTTAACTAAATACTCTGATTCATTCGTACTCACTACAACGTTGATTTATAAGTACAGGTTGCAATGAGTATGCGTACAACATTGTCATCAAACTCATACCATTCGAAATATGTTTGATTCATAAGCCTACTCATTTAGATTCATAACTTTAGAAAAATACTAAGAAATGATTCGAGTGACACGAAGCAAGCAGAGCAAACACACAACCATTTAGTGAGTATTGTAGTGTTCTCACGCGAACCATACTTATTTTGTGGTTCTAGTAAATGTTGAGTTATAGACAGTTGAAATCAACAACATCATACGTGTTGTTAAATATGTATATGATGAGTAGTTCAAACTTTGCATATGGTTCCATGATATTAAAACAAGAATGAGTGCGTATAAGTATCAGAAATTATGAGTATGATTCGTTTCTAGACATCTTCTTGAATACTCATTGCTGATCTCTGCTATGAACTTTTCAGACCAATTCTTTGAACATTATTTACGCCGAAATGACCAGCTGTAGTTGTCTTTTTTCTTATAATTTGTGTAGGAGCTGTTAACCAATCTCCACAAATTGTTTTACAACTATTTGGGATTTTTTCATACGAAAAAAGGCACGTTTTTGTTATTAAAGATACGCAAACATTTGTAATACGTATTGAATTTTGAATTGGTCAGAGTTAATGTTATTGACTCAGTGCCAGGCTGGTTGGTTGATACGTTGTTTGGTCTCATGGTTGACCGATTTAATATTGTCGATATGCCTGACTGGACAATTGTTGGAAGTTTAAACCACACAATATTTTGTTTTTGTTGTTTGTGTTATTAGTCGTCATATTCTTTTTCCATTATGTTAATATTTTTTTTTGTATTGTTTATGCCTGAATGGTCAATTATGGCCACAGAGAAGAAAAAAAAAAAGAAATATTTTTAGGTATTCTAGTATGTGGTAAAGAAGGTAAAATAAATATAAACGGGCTTATTTGTTATTTGTTTCATACGAATTAACGAACATTTTTCTTCAACTTCGCACTTCAGTCATGCGAGTAAAGTTTGCTCGCATAAAAAACTTTGTATGTTTGTGCTGAGTGTCGTGTACAGATAGGAAGACTGAATCAAAATACAATTTTGTGGTAGAAATTATAAAAACGTCTTTGTCGCTGGAGATAATTTTTCGATGAAAATAAGAGTCAGTTAGCAACCGCTTCAGAATCCAGCAAACGTCGTTGCCTATGGTCGTCAATGGTAACATGAGAGATAATAGCTTCAATAAGATTTAAATTTCGAAAATCCCTGTTGGAAGCCTAATTGGTTTTCCCAGTTGTGAAGCGAGCCTCATGGCATCGGAATATGACTGGCAGCCTACAATTAAAGGCTAACCTAATCTGACTTGCTATCTAGTGATTAAATGCTTGGATCGGATTGTGGATTTACATTTCAAATATGATATGAGCCTGTTACGTACCCAAGTGTAAGAGATTTGAATTTTAAGTACATATTCAAGCCATTTTTCATTGTAATTGGAAAATATTAATATTGCTTACCCTGTCGTAACGTATTGCATATCAAGAACTACAGGCATTAAGTGACCTCAATTAAGTCGCAGACACTACTTTAAACAACAAAATTTTATGTAGCAAACATGAGCATTAAATGACCGGCTTTTGTGAAATTTAGCATAATTTTTCTTTTCTTTTAAACTGTCAAATTTATCACACAACCTACGTGAGTTTATTGAAATTCAAATTTTTAGCAACACCATCATTATTCTGTCAGCGTTATCAGTCTTCCCATATAGTCGTTGTACTGTGAATATTGGAACAGCTCAAGAGGCAATTGTTTTTGTGTTAAATTTGGTTTTTTTTTTTTTTTTTTTTCTTTGCTGGCAGGAATTTTTCTCTTACAATGGTTCATTGGATACATATTATTCGATGTGTATGGATTTGCCTACCAACCAGACACTATTCCCATCCGTTTGCCTATATTTTTTTGCTTTGCCTTAAAAGTTTATTTGCTTTCTTAGTTTAATATTTTATGTTAATTTCTTTAAACTTTATTTTCTTTTTGTTGTTGCATTGCTTGCTGGTGTTGTTGTTGTTGTCGTTGTTGATTTTTCTTCTTTGTTTCATTATTATCATCTTACTTTACTTTGTAGTCTCTCGAAGTGTTAATTTGATATGCAAATTTGTTTATGATCAGAATTTTTTATTGAATTTATTTTTAAAATAAATTTTTTTGTATTCGTTTCTTTTTTTTTTGTTACGGATTGTTTACAAATTGATTTTGAAAAATGATCTCAATTATATGTATGAAGTATGGTATGGCATTGTGATTGGACTGAGTCAAGTATCGAAACGTAATTTATATTTAAAACATGTGAGAAAATCGATATTTATTCAATGGTCTGCAAAACATGCTTTGGATTTTGATAATAACAGTCAATAGATGGCCACGACAGTAACAGTTGTGGTAATAAAATCAGGTAATGCTGTGAAAATTTTCCAGCTGTTGACATATTCCTTAAGTCTACGTATATTTACTACATCTATTTACTATTCTTGCGCTAATTTATTATCGTTTCTAAGCATACCATTTATTTTAGCAGGTAAATTTTTAAGAATTTTATATACAAACGATGAATTTTATGACATCGAACTGTAGAAAGCGATACAATTATACCAGGAATGGAACATCAACCCTGAAAGGTTAATTGACGATAACAGCTTCGAGGTACAAATAATTGTAAGTAGACCTAAGGATAATAACGCATCAACCAATGACAGTATGGAGGTATAAACAGTAATTGGTAGATTTAAGGATAATGAGGCCTCAACTATGGTTGGTCTTTCGTTTGCTGATTAAAATCAATATCGGCGGTATTGTAAGATGTTTTGGCATACATTTTATGCAACAAATTGTCTACAAAAATAAATTAATATCGTAGGAACCTTAACATTATCTGCTCTATATTTGCATAATAATACTAAAATACATGAAAATATCCCTCAATTTAGTAATAAACCACTCTGTGCAGCATGGTGGTCTTATGTAATTTCATAAATAATATCCGGGTCTTCAAACAAAGACTTTCGACCATTGACAGTTGATAACAATCATCCTGTTGAAGTTGTATCTGTCAAATTAGTTGTCATTTTTTCAGACTGTTTTGCCAAAATTACCATTTGACAATACGTGCAAATAAAAAAATTGTGCGTTCGCATTGCCTATTTTCCGATCCTCATTATCTGCCTGCCGAGTCCATAAACAATCGACCAATGATTGCAAAATCAGATGAAAAGATCGCCGCTGTCCACGATAGTGTGAATCTGAAGCCTTCCATTTCGCGTCTCTAACAAGAAATCGTCCTTTAGCAGACCATAACTCAGAAAATTATGCGTCGAGACTTGGGCTTGCACCCGTACGAAATTTAACTGACCCAGGAACTGAAGAAACACAAGCATAGACAACCACATATCAATCCACATGAGATCTAGGAGCGCCACACACTATCTCAATCAAAAAGTTCCTCTTTGGTGTTAATTTTTTAGCGTCATATATATATATTTCTTGGAGAACACCGTTGGCCATCACTGCCAATGGCGAGCAATCGCCGTAATCTAGTAGGTAGTGTGTTGGTTTATTAGACGTAAGGCCACGATTCAAACCCCAGGTCAAACATCAAAATATAGAAATTTCACATTTCGGAGGTGCTTCAATCAAAGAAGTCGTTGCAGACTTTTGAATGATATTATATTCCACGCATAACGGTATCAAAAGCTTTTACAAACGATTAAAAAAATACCGATGATATCTTTTGCACACATTTTGTTTTATTTAAATTTAAATATAGGAAGCGCTTAATGAAATACTCGTTTCTGCCGTAGTTATTTATTTTCGTTAAAAGTGTACATGGAGTATCACATTTCGTAGGTCATCTTGTTGGATACTCTTTTTCGTCGTATTTACCATGATCCGATTGGTTTTGTGTTGTACTTTAGCTTTGGGAAGACCTTTTTTGGGTCCCATTTGCACGGGCCTAAACCAGATATTGGCACAGAAGCGATAGTTTTCGATACTAAAGTGAAATATTTAGAATCCAGCTAAAGAAAATAATAATAATATCAGGCTCTGTTAAATCTGTTTTTAAACATGCCTAGTATATCGAGATAATTTTTAATTTTTATTTCCTTCAATATGAAGACAAAGTCCACCACATAATTGAACATGTAACCTGTCAGACTGTTATGATTTATCAAATAACGTCACTATAATTAAATAATTAATCAAATTCTATGAAGAATGTTGATTATTTTGCAAAAGTTGTAAGTGTTAGCTGTCATGAGAATATAACGTTACTCTCCTATCATTATTGTCAAATTGGTAATTTGATGTTGTTGTTGATACAACAAAAGCCATAATTTATTAAAGATTTTCTGCCACTAGTAAGCTCTGTCACACGTGGCATGCATATGATAATGGTTGTTGTTGTTGTGATTATAGTCAGTAAGTGTATAAATCTGTTTGGTTTATCGACAGATGACAATTGATAATGTTTGTTTATAGCAACAGTGCGTTGGTGGTGGTGGTGGCGGTGGTGGTGTTGGTTGCATTATGGAATTTCTCTTGCCACAAATTCACATTAACCAATCAAACGCTTCATAATAATGCAACAAAAGTTATACGCACATATACTATACGAGTATCAAGTATTTTAAAAAAAGGGATTTAATAGGAATATGTGCTTGTATGGTATGTACAGTATATTAATGAAAGTGTATGTGTGTATGCGTTTGTCTATCGATGTTGCAGCAATATTGATAGCGCATACACATGTTGAGTTTTTAAGCACAGGTAAATGCATGTGTAAGCTACAGACACATATTGTGGCATGTTATTAAAATACAACATGATGATGATGATGCTCATAATGATGATGGCATTTGAAAAACTAGTTAAAATGAATAGTGAGAGTAGATTACTCAAATTACACAAACAACAACAAACTGACTCACTAACCGTTTGGCTGACTGAGAGACATTTGTTGAGGTTTTATAATGTCCAACTGCTCTAGCAGACTGTTTTATTCACATTTGGTTGTTGATGATGCTGCTGACACTGATGTTAATGGCTGAATGATGATTTCAAAATTGTTAGAAAACCGAGAATCAGAGTCAAGTGCTTTTGTTCTGTTTGTTCTGCTCATACCATTTCCATTCACATTCACATTCAACATCTGTCCGTTTGTTTATCTTTTCGTCTATACCAACCGTCTATTCGTTTATTTAAGGCCACGCATAGAGTGTGAGAAGTATGCGTTAAGTGCACGCGTGTGCGTGTGTGTGTGTATTTGTGTAAGTGATAAACGTACTTGTAACAAGTGATGAATTAATGTTGCATGTTGATGGCTAAATGCATCCACACATGTTTTGAAATTACATTTGCTGGCTGTCTGGCTGTCTGTCTGTCTGTCTGTCTATCTGGTGTGGCTCACTGTTGGTTGGTTGGTATGTTGGTTTGGCAGACTGGATTGTTCAGCCAGCATCATGTTATGAATATAAATTTGTGTTTAATTAATAAATAAAATACAAGTTTATGCACGCCACTTGATTAACAAAACAAAAATTTAATTGGAATTTTCATGTTAATCCATAGAAAAAAGGCTCTTGAGAATTATCGCTTACAACTGGTTTTGGTGTGGCTGTTGTTGTGCTAGAGTCGAAACATGTAATCAGGAAATCAGCCAATAAAATAAATGAAATTCAAGACGAAAGCATAAATTAAAAATCGATAGAAATCTTGCATACCCCGTTCTAAGTTAGTAGCGTGAGAAATTAAATCTTGTTTTCTAAGCATGTACTCCGATGATGATCGACAACTAAGAGAAGAAAATTTAATATGAATTGCATATGAAATGCAATGAATTAAAATAATAATAATAAGATTAAGATTAAAAAAAGGAAAACAATTAGATTTTAGTAAAAACCCATATCATGCTACTGTAAAAAGCACAGTGAAATAGAAAGCATACTTTATAGAGTATAAAATACATGGCCACACTCTACCTAGATTACAAAAATGAAACAAAGCTTCTTAAAAATGCAAATTTGTATATGAAAATTCCTTAATTAAACGACGTATCCCATCTTCTTGACTTCATAATATATATTTAAACTTTAATTTCGTTGTCATTTTTTACTACCATGTTATGTTAAAAATCTTCTGCTTTTCGCAATTTCTTTCCAATCATTTAGCCTTTAGGACAGGTCAGGAACAGTCTTACAACCACTATATTTCTTATAAAATACAATAACGTAGCACTGATTCCTCTCTATTTAGTATGTCTATTCTGGGATGATAAAAAAGAAGCGATGTTAACTCAATTTAGAGAGAAATAGATACGCATTAAATATCTGGTCTACCAACAGGGACTTTCGAACGTTGGCAGTTGATAAGAGAATTTTTTGTTGAACTTCATCTGTCAAATTAATTGTCACACAGTGAGTCTGTTTTATCAAATCGCCACGGACGGATATAGTATTCAACGACATGTGCAAATAACAAAATCGTTTTATCAAAATATGTGTCATGTTCAGGTAACGTACTGAACGCTGCATTCATTTTACGATAGCGATAATCGTTCTACGGCTTTCCGCAGTCCACTATTTGGCGAATTTTGTGTCCTGAGTTGGGCCTGAACTCGTACAAGGTTCAACCAAAAGCTGAAGCAAAACAAACATTAATTGTTTCATGGCATGTATTACTTGAATGGAATCTGCGACATACATACATAATTGGTCATCCCGCATTGAGGCGATGTGAAGTGGTCACCGAGATGATGCGATTGGCCTCAGTTAGAATTTTTCTTGTGAGGTCCTCAAAGTTTCTTCAATATAATTTCCACTCACAAAATATTAATTAAAGTGCAACGTATTCGAAAAAGAAAATTTCCTTCCTTTCCCGATCTGTAATGCATTTCGAAAATGTTTTTGTTTTAAATATTGGTTTCTAAATAAATTTAAAAACAATTTTTTTTCCTATTCCTGGCAACCTTCAAGGAACTGGGAATTTGTTGCCGTTCTTTTTAAGCTTACGAAATTTAATTGCTATTATGACTCTTAAATTTCTCTAGTATAGCGTTGTACTTAGCTTATGTACGCCTTAATATGAAATGAAATGAAAAAAAAAAGAAATATTTCGTTACCATTGTAAAGTACATTTCAAGATAACATTATGACATGATTTTGACATCCTTTCATATTTTGTAATACCCTCGAGTTATGCGTGCAACATATTGCATATAAAACTCAACAATTAATATGCAACGCATAAACCACCTACACGTACACATGCCACACACTCTTCACCACCAGTCGCATTGTAATGTGCTGATGTGGTTCATTTGCCATTTTGATTATTATTATTATTATGAAGTGTAATTGTTGTTGTTGTTGTTGCAATTGCAGTTGGAGTTGGAGTTGTATAAGCTTTTAAAATTCAATTTATTGCTGCAAATGCTACATTATGTGGAACATAAATGCATTTGTAAATATCCACAGAAACCAGCACAAAAGCCATAAAAAAATTAAAAACTTTTAAAATAAAAACTTGAACGATAACAGCGAACACTACGTGTGCTTGCATGTGTTACAGTTAATGTTGTAACAGTTTTCAGGCTCATATATGTACATACCATATCTACATATGTATGTATATCACGATCTGGTATTCAAAATATATTATCATCTACCAGTCACCATTAAAAGTCCCCTTCGTTTGGTTATTGTAATCTGTTTGAAGTTATATTAAATGGCTTTTTTATTAAATGGCATGTATAATAGGATTATTTTTGGTGTGTTTTTTTTTGTTTTTGCTTCAATTCTATTCATATTTCCGCTTTTATATATGATCACTGGTATAATTGTATAGTTACGGGAATTAAATTGTTTTTATTGAATGCAAAAAAAAAATGAAAAAATACGTACATTCGAATCGAAATAGTAAAAATGTTTATTATTTTATTAAAACTCTTAAATGTTGTAAAATTAAATTAATTTTCAACTTTTCATTTTTTTTCTTTACTTTACTTCTTTTTTTTTAGTACAAAAGGAGTTGAAATATGAAACATTTTTTTGTGGCGTTTGTACTGTCACAACGCATTAATTTCATTATTTCATGGCTATACACCCTACATTGTGAAAATTGGTACAATTAACCTCATAAAAGAAGGAACACAGTAGAAAATATAAACTTTGCTTAATTTAATGGCATAAAGCAATGTTTATAATAAAAAAATAAAATACATGGTAGCCTGTAGTTAAATTTCAAATTAATTGTCCATAAATATCCGGGTATTTCTTTGTGCAAGCACTGCTCAAAATGGCACTTAAAATCTTTGAAGAATTAGGATTATTCGATAGAGAGAAACAGATATGTATTAACTATCGGGCTGAACTTTCACAATTAATAAAAGCCATCTTGTGAAATTAATTGCAATTTAATTGCAATTTATTCTTTATGTTTTTTAAAGTTTTATGCATGCATATAGACAAGGACATGTGTTTGCAGAGTGCAATGCACATGAGAACTAAGAACATCCAATGCAAACCGAAAAAATCACTGTAGGAATGAATTTGGATCTGGCGGCGTCAGGGTCAATGATTACCAACTTATTTTTGCTTCATTGGATATTCTGCACAGGCGTTGGACTTTTTCTTGTGGTGTTTTCTTAAGTCCCACGTGTATGTGAATAAGACACAAATAACGACGATCCTCAAAGCCAGTATAACCCATACTTTTGTTCAAATCCAAGCTGTATTCCACACATATTGACATCAATAATTCTTTCAAACCAATACAAAATTTCGCTGATACCTCATTGATGATACCACATTGTGTTTTATTTAAAATAGGAAGCGTTTGTCGAAAAATCCGATATATTTCGAATGTGTGAGCTTGTCAAGTCTGGATAATAGTGAGCTGAATAAGACGATAAGTATCCTTATGGGCATTGCACATTTAAGCGGCATATGCAATACAGCAAATGCAGATAGTATGGAAGCAACATTATTTAAGTATTGCTCAGTATTTTGTATCACGAGTTCAAAATATCTTATTGATGACCTGAGCTTTATTCGAACTTCTCATTGAAGAACAGGAACGGATTACCTATAAATTTAACGTATTCAGTAAATCTAATCCCAGGTCGATTCGATGGCTTAGCTGTGTATTTATAAGGAAGGGGATTTGGATGAGAGATCTTCTCTCTTCAACCTGTTTACATACCCAGGTCATAAATAAATGAAAATACAATAAATAAATGCATTTATAAAATAAAGTCTGCTTTAAATACTGTTTTCGTTTAGTAAAGCTATACTAACACTAAAAATGTCGACCACAACTAAAAGTATACTGATGAGAAAGTGTTTACAGACCCTAAAGAAACATGAAATTAAAAATAAATTGCATTTTAACCTTTCACTGTCTATATTTGTTATTTTTTATATCTTCTCATGATATTTTTATCTTATAGTTGTTGTTGGTGTTGTTAAAAATGAAAATAAAAATAAAATGTTTTCCATGTCATTTTCAAGCACTGTGTAACATGACCTGCATTAAAGTTTTTATTATTGTTGTTGATGTTGCTATTGCTGTTGCTGGCTGTTTTGGTATGATGCTTTCTACTCATGTCATCAACACACAGCCGCACACATACACGCAAACATAATGCCAGCCATCAGATGATGTTGTGGTAGCAACCAATTCCCCAAACCATCATCGTCATGCAATTTACACGATTACAACATTTGTGTGCAGCATTAGCAATAACAACAACAGCAATAACAACAATTCCGAACGACAAAAACAGCTGAAACATACAAACAAGTGTCAAACCCCATATAACAGCAAAAAAATTGTGTTTTTTTTTTCTCCACCAACATGTTCATGTGCATGCAACACTATTCAGGGTTGTAATTCAATCTGTCATTGCCGTATTGTATTCAATTTATTCCAAACATACACACACACACACACTCACTCAACCTTACACATGCAGGCTTCCTTATTAATTCGTTTATAAAGTATATATTTTCAGAGTTGGAAATATTGTATTAATAAGTTGATATTTTTATAAAAGAAAATAACATTTTTTTTAATTTAATTTAACAAAAACAAAAAAAAAACACTTTACAACGGAACTTGTTTTACAATGAAAAGGAAACGCCTTAATGGTGGTCGTCTCTATAAGGTTTCTTAGAAATACTTTTTCTTTAAGCTTACAATTGCGCTATGTATTGTAAAATTAATTGTTATTTAAACTTTTTAAATATACATCTCAGACAAACGAGTGAAAACGTCAACCTAGTTTAGTTGAACAAATTCATGTGGAAGAGTCCATAAATTTTTTATAAAGTTTGACATGAAGAAGGTGTTTTGTTTTACAGTTAAAAAAAAAATATTGTTAATATTAAAGAAACGGACTTTGTCGGACATAATGTTTTACGGCTTAACTGTTTAAACACGATTTCATTTAAGTGGCTGCCACAGCTGGTGCGTACACGACGCAATCTGGAACACCAATTTTCACAAACTTTTCGGAGTATATACTGACGTATCAAATGCTGATTTCAGAATCATTGACGTAGACAGGTGACCTTAACCCAAAGAAAATAAACCAATGATGTTAAATCACACGATCATGGAGGCTATCCTCATCTTGAATTAAGGAGTTTATACATACGAACAAATAATTAACACTTACAGCATGGGTGGGGCGATAAGCTAGTTTCGAATCAATTAATTAAGAAAGTAAGTATCCGTACAGATTATGTCTTCGAAATATTTACTTCACGCTCAATTTCCCCTTTGAAGATTTGTATCAGAGGAGCTTTACGCCATCATATCAGATGGTTCAGATGTCCCCGCAATCTAAAAGTATACATCTGCTTTTTTGCATTACTCTTTCAATGATTATCCGTACGCTGTTTATATGATCTATACAGACCTTTAGTGATTATTTGAGCAACAATATTGATTAGATTAGAATGTTGAATAGAGCCACACCTTGCCAGTTTTAACTCAGAGTTAAGAACCCATTTTTTGGTATGTTGAAAGTAATTCTAAATTGATTTACACCTACTTTCGTCAGAAAATGCACAAAAAATAGTTCTATTTGTGACAACAAGTTGCGAATCCCCTTTTTATGAGATGCATTATGCTTATAAAAGTGTTCACTTCCTTTGATAAAATGGATCATAAACTTTTATAGTCAATTTAAATTAATTAACGCCACATAAACATAATTTTTATTTGATGTTAATTTATGGTGAACATTTATTTTCAAACGAGAAATCTCAAGCGGTAATAATTCAGCTGAGACTGTCATTCATGTTTTCATGCACTTTTGGGTTTTTCCCAAAGTTGAGTAATTCTTCACTTTTTCTGTGCAGCATTAATATTTTGTTATTGTGCTTATGACAAGTAAATTGAAGGATTAAAGAGAAATAATTAAAATTAATTAGAAAAGTTTCTATGCTAAGAGGAGAGAAGATGTTCATTATTTACATAAAGCGGTTGCATGGAGAAACAAATATTTGTTAGAATAGAGATTTCCTGGCAACACGATTACTTACAGTTTTTTTTTTCGTGATCTTTGAAATCGTTGTACCTTGTATATGTTAATCGTTTTGAATAAATAAAAAAAGTTCTTTTTTTTTATTAATTTTTTCCATCTGAAACAGTTTCTAATTACAAAACAAAAGACCTTACTTATGCCCTTTTGTCATTAACAGCAATAATAGCAACAACAAAAATGTGTATTTCTTTATAATTTATGTGTTGCAAGTAGCATTGAAGCATAAATTTTAAAATATAATTCCATTGTCATCGTCAACAGTTTTTTTTTTGTGTTGCAGCCAAACAAAGCCACAAAAAACAAAATATTCATACGATACTCGTTCAACGACTTAAAAACTCACTACGAAAAAATTTGATTCATCATTGGCCTGTTTCAAGTGAATCGTAAACACTTAGGGAGCCTCAGGAAGACTCAAAATAATCGATCATGGATGGACTTTGAGTTAAAATGATGTATTCGCAGACAAAAATGTTTAGCTACTGGTCATCCACTACTACTGAATGCCATATTGTTTTAGAATTTTTCATTTGCTTGTAAGATTATGATGTATTATTATGATTGGAAATCGAGTGACTCGTATCATTCATCACAATTTACAGTCTTAGTTGTTGTTACATTTACAAAAAGAAAAAAGAAAAAAAGACACATAAGCAAATAAGACAGAGCAGCAAGCAGAGCAAACATACAATCTTCTAGTAAGTATTTTAGTGTTCGTATGCGATTCATACTTATTTTGTGATTCGTGTACATGTTGAGCTATGGAGACGCAAATTAAACAACATCATACATGTTGTAAAGTATGAATACGACGAGGACTTCAAACTTTGAATATGAGTACGGGATCCATCACATTAAAATTAGTATGAATACGTATAAGTGTCAAAAATTATGAGTATGATTCGATTGTTCTCATCATTTTGAATACTCATTGCTGATCATTGCTTGATTTACATGAAAACTTCATGAACCTTTGATTGTTTAAGCCTCGCGATCTTATTACCAATGGGCTAGTGTAGAGAATACATTCTTACCGATCTCTTTTAAGATGCAACAACAAGACTCGATTTTTAAAATCGTTATTAAAAGTCTTCTTTAAATGGAAGAGTAATGCAGTTGCACTGTGTTAAGTGTATGGTCCCAAAGAAGTCGTATTAAGCCCATCAAGAATTTTTTTGTTTTATTTATTTCTTCTAAAATGGTTTCAGTCGAGTGAAACTACTGCTGCACACTGGCAATTCTAATTCAATGTTTTTTGTTTGGTTGTTTTTTTTTCTATTTTAATCTCAATTTTAATTTATTTTGCTTTTCATATTTGTTTATTCCCAAAGAATATGAGGAAATGTTTCAATGATTCATATGTCATACATGTAAGTATGTACATATGTATGTGTATATGCGATACATATACGTTCTCATATGTAATACCAAGAATATGTACGATTTTACTGTTGTTGCCATTTTCCATGTAATGTTATTGGGAAGTATGTAATTAAGCAATTTGTCAGTTTAATGACAATGTTTGCAGTACTTGAAGTCTTAGTCGTGCTAGTAGATGTTGTTGTATTTGTTTTTGTTCTGTGTTTTTCATTTCTTTTTCTTTGACTTTTTTTAGCTGACGTTCTTCTAAAATTTTGTATTCTCACATGTGTTGTTCTTGTTTTTTTTTTGTTAATTCTTGTCGTTTTGTCGTTTTAATAAGAATCACACAGAATTTAGAATTGCAGACAGGGCCAGTTGGAAATTGAAGAGGAAAAGTGCATACGAGAAATACCTATTGCCTCATAAACATTGAGATGAGTAGGTTCTGTTTAGATTTTTAAGTGCCTTTTCATGACCTGGATTGGGACTTAACTCTGGAAAGTCTTCTCTTCTGTTCGATGAATAGCATGGTACGTACGATACACTTCAAATGCTGGTTGAAGTGGTCTGAGAAGGCTAACATAAGTTCCGATGCTCCAAAAACTTCATGTAATGGTTGATGTTGTTAATTTTAAAATATTAATTGTACCATGCCGACTGTTGCATTGTTGTACTCTTTAGAGTATCTTTATCTTTATCTTTAGATTGAACACGTATTACGTCAAATGACGATCTTTTAGATTCAGGTGTAAAATGGTTGAAGCACGTTGTCACATATCGACCGATGGCTGTTTATTGTGGAAAACTTCAAACTTTGCATAGAATTATCAATTCGCTGTTGTTTTTGATCGATTGCGAGCTCACTCGGCACTCACTTTAAACCGAAATACTGTTTGTGTTTTTCTTATAATGAGAAACGCAATCAGTTTTCAAAACATATGTACCCGATTAAACAATGACCCACACGATTCTATATTCATGAGGATAGAGAATTTCATATATTTAGTACGCCTCTAACTTCGTCTCTTATATGTATACAATTTGTCGCCATCGATGTTGCAAATAGCTTAAGAGCCGCTTAGTTTTCTAGCGACACTACAAATTGCCTTTCTTCGCTTGGTTGCATGTTGTGAAATTTTTGTTCAGTTTGCCAAGTTCTAAGTTCTTTAATTATTGATTGAGGAAGGATTGTGTGTGTTTATGAGCGACTATATTCGCTTGCTGCATGCATCATCCACTTCTAAGAATGACATTCGTTTGTACACACATTTTGTGTATGAAACGGCACATTGAAAATCAAAAATGAAAGAGGAAATTATAAAATAAGAAAGAAAGAAAAAAAAAATAATGGAAATAGAAACGAAAGGAAAGGAAAGGAAAGGAGGAACTAGAGAATATTCTATTCATATAAAATGATAAATTATTGAGTTTTCTTTTTTAATTACAGTCAAATAGAGGAGGGATGTTTATCTTTTCGAAAACTTATTGCCATCGTTTCTCTTCTAGTTTTGGCAAGAAGAGCACATGAAGCGCATTTTCAATTAAAAGCCCATTAAAGAAATGTATGCGCCCCAAATCAACACCGGAAATTATTGTTTTTTCCTTATTTTTTTTTCTTTTTCTAATGAACGGAAAACGAGCATGTCAGTCAGAAATTTCTGACAGGAGAAATGAGCAAAAAATTTTTAATTCAGTTTTTTTTCGTTTTTTTTTTATTGAACATTATTAAAACTCATTATGCAGCTCTGTGCCGTTGTATTTTTTCTTTATATATTTTTTAATTTATTTTTTGTATTTCTTTTTAATTGAAAATATTCTCTGTTCATGTCAGTGGAATGCTTTATTGACGCATCCTTTTTCTTATTGCTTTAGTTTCCTTTTTCTTCCGTACTTTAGTTGTCTTTAAATTACTTGCAGATACTTTTAGTTTTTATTCTCATTCTTTCATAGTTTTTCTTTTTTTTTTTTGATTTTTCCTTATTGTGATTGTAGTTGTTGATGGAAACTTTTGCCAACTTTATTCATTATTCTCTTAAGAGTAATGCAAATAAAAATTGAAAAATTCTTCAAATATTACAATAACCAATTTCGAATTTGTAATATAAGGAAACACTTGTATATGCATATGTACATACAGACGAATGTGCCATAAATATCAGGGATGGGAAATGAAATTCATTTGCAAACCTTTAATCAGAATTCTAAAATAAAGCCATTCATTAGGGCACGAAATCTCCTTATTAGACTTATCTTCAATTATCCTAATGTTAGCTTTCAAAGCTTTGGTATTCACTACCAAATGCAATAAACTTAAATCCACTAAAGCCTCCAGCGCTGCTGTATGACAGGTTTTTATTGCCTCTGTTATACCAACACATGCAAACAATGGCCTCTTAGGTAACTTAGACGTCCAGTGTATAATTCCTTTGTTTCAGCGCCAGGATTTTCCTACAATGCCATCTATATTTCGTTAGGGCATGTTTGACCTTTCTTGATATGTTATCTGTCATCTTACTATCAGAGAACATTCACTCATATTGTCTCATTCAGGAGTCGAATATTTTTCCTTTTGAGTAGGTTTCCTATTTTTATAAATGACAAAATTGTTAAGTTGCCAGTGTTTCTCCTTTACTCTGCGACATTCGCCTTTGACTTGACCATAATCTTAAGGCCGTTTTGAATGACATCCGAAGAGTTTTTTCAAATTTCCCCTTAGCCATCAAAACTATTTCATCTGCATATTCTTCAATGTCCGCCTCACACAGTTTCATAAATAGTTCATCCACAAACAAGCTTCATATTAGTGGTGAAAGGTCCACTCCCTGCTCTTATAATTTGATTGCCTGCTTAAGACCGGCTGAGTTAGTCGACCTTTTCAAAAACTATACGTATTATTTTTCCATAGAAAGAGGAGTGATCTATCGTAGCAGGGCTTAGGATGCCAGGGTTATCATTTCGTGATGTTGCCTAAAAACTAAAATCTCTGTAAACAAGTTTTTGGTAAATATATCCGCTTTATTTATATAGAAATTTGCACATTGAGTGCTGCTCTCAGTCTAGAAGAGAACTTTATTTGTGATTCTCTCTTGGAAGTCAAGCGTCAGTAGACGTGCTGTGTGGATGATTTGCCATGAAAAGTTTCTCATAAATCTGTCGTTCGGAGTCGACTTTAAACTGTAGTCCCGCCACTAATGTATAAAATTAACGCACACAACATAAGTGGTGTGAGAAGCTAGGTCGCAATCCTAACTGAAGGGTTGTAATGACCAATTATGTATGTTATGATATGTATGCATGAGGTTCGAATTAATAATGCTTTGTTTTCGGAAAAAAACTGAAAACTGAACAGATTTAGTATGGGGTAAGTCGATAGTAATATGTGATGTCAAATTTTAACGATTATAAACCAAGTTGCGATTAATTGTACAGTGTTTCAGCAATCCCTTCTCTGTTACAATTGTACAATTGCCAAGCAAAAATTACTTCTTTCCACTACTTCATCTAAATAAATAGAAAATAGTTATAAACGAAAAATCAATATTGACTTTTAATAAAAATGTTGTTTTTTATTTTTCTTTCATTTCATTTCATTTCAGTATCGCTGCATTTGCAACACATACAAGACACACACACAGCTACTTGCCACAGTCCTTGCACGCCAAGAGACACTTGATGTTCATGCTCAGTAGCTATCGAGTAGTTTTGTTTGTATATTTTCAATATGATTTCTATGGCATGGAGAAGATACTCAAGGCAATATTATACTGGGAAGAGAAAAAATGAAAAAAGGATGAAACAATCTTAATATTTAAAATTACAACAAGTACAATTACAAATACAAATACTTTAAGAAAAAAAAAACAACAACTAAAAAGACGGATGCATGTTTCTCTTTTTATACAAAGAAAATAAAACATGTGCTTAAAATGTTTGCTTCTTATTTCAAAATTGTTGCAGATAAAAAAGGATTTGAAATGAAATGCAAAAAAGAAAAAAAAAATCCCGAATGATGATGACTACTCTTAAGAAACACCCAAACAGTTCTCATAAGTAGTTTATGGACGAACGCAGTGAAGGCATATTCTGTAAAAGGAAATAAAGTTTGTAGATGGTAGATATGGCAGTCAGGCAACAAGATGATGTAGTGTTATATTGCATGATGATGCATTTCTTATATATTTTCTATACTCTACAGAACATCCATACATCCATACATACATACAGACATACATACGTACATATGTATGTTGCAGACAACATGTCGTGCATTTCTATTTCATACTTTTTTTTGTTCTCCGCCTGTAAATGTGTTTCAAATAGCAACAAAAGGAACAGATAAACAGAATCGAAATGAATTACAAACTAAAGTGCATGTTTTCTTATGTATTTATTGTCTTCATACTTGGCAAACTCCACAACCACCTCCTGAGCGCTATACACCGATCAATTGTAGCAACCAGTCCCAAAGGACTTTTCTTGTATTACATTTCTTATACAGATTTGTTGTTGTTGTTGTTGTTGTTGTTGTTGTTGTTGTTACTGCTGCTTTACTTTAAGTTCTTCGTTTTTACAACATTTTTGCTTTACCTTTCGGTTGCTTGGAAATGTTTTTCGCAGAAAATGAAAATAAAAATGAAAAATTTTTGCAAGGAAAACATTCCATAGAATAATAATATTTGCCTGCTGCCAGCCTGCCTCTGTTGCATCTCTCTATAGAAATAGGAGAGAAACTTTTTCCGTAAAACTTTTCCTCTAAATATATGAAAAAAAAGAAAAAACACAAAAAGAAATTGCAAATGTTTTGTAAGACATAAAGAAGAAATTGTGTAATTCAGTTCTGTATGCAAAAAAAGAAAAAAATTAAATTGTAACATAGGAAATGACTTGGAAGCTTAAATAATGACAAAGAAGGAAAAATACACTCGTGCACTCTAAATTTCTCTTATTTGTGTTGTACATACAACTGAAAAATATATTGCATAACATATTAAGACGAATATAATATGAGTATGTGTGAAAAAAGAATCTCTATTTCTTCAATTTACGAAAATAATTCATTTTCGTATTTTAATGAATATTAACCAGAGACCAACGTGACCAATTCATTTCATCTACACGTGAGATGGCCATGCCCTCAATCGCTCGTTCAAAGTATCCAATGAGGCGTAAGCTTTGTGGCTACATGTTGAAACCACGTGGCGTTGGTAACCAGTTGGTGACTTTTTCGTGTTGCATAGGATGCTCTTGGGTCTCTTGGGTATCTGATATCGTGTCAAAATCGCCAATTTTTTTGTTAATGTGGCCATTCATCCAGAAATAGGTCCCATCGCCGAAAATAGTTTTACGATAAAAATAAGGGTTAGTTGGCATACATACATACATAATTATAACCCGTCAGTCAGGATTACAGGCTAGCTTCTCACACCACTCATGTTGTGTGTGTTAATTTTATACTAATGACTGGCGGGTCCTACAGTTTAAAGTTGATTCCGAACGACAGATTTTTGAAAAACTTTTCATGGCCATTTTATTTACTCTCAGAGTTTTTGCCAGAAATTTTCTGAGAGGAACTCGCCCAAGATATATTTGTTTCATATTTTCATTTTGATGTCTGACCTGGGGTTTGAACTGAGGCCTTGCGTCTAATAAGCCAACACACTACCTACTAGACTACGGCGACTCAGTTGCCAACTACTCCAGAACCTATTCAGCAAATTCACGTCGTTTTCTATCGTCGTCCTTGGATATTTTGCAAAACAGACTGAATAAATGACAAGTAATTTAGCATATATACATAGCTGTTGGCAGATCTTAAAGAGAAACACACCATCACAATAGTCTGCATGTATAGAATATTGACATTTTTCAATATTTCGATAAAAAAAAGAGAATGAAGAAGAAATATGAGCGTTCCAACATTTGCATTGTGTTGTAAATCAGTTACATGGTTACCGAGTTATGACGAACATAGGACAGGTTACAGTTCTTGTGAGAATTTTTTTTTTTTTGAGCTTTAATAGGCGAGATGGAGCTTTATCTACCAATACTGTGGTGGTCAATTTGGAAGACTTGGTACCTATATTAGAAAGCTCTGCCTTTCGTAGAATGATTACTGAAGAAATTAGAGTCTAGAATTATGCGTAGAGCCTTCTAGTTTATCTTTTTTATTTATTTCTATCCATTTCGATTAATTTCGAAAAATGTATTCAATTACGAAAATAAGAAATTCTCTGTCTCTAATGTATGTTGTATGTATGTATGTATGTGAAAAATTTTATAGAATTTGTTTAAAATTGTTGCAATAGCTTGGATGGTCCGAATTTTACTAAAATATTAAGAAGACTTTCATGCCTATTAAACCTTTCATAATTTCTGTTTAAAAATTTGATGAATATTGCACTGATTGATACATAAATATAAACAGTACCGCCTTAGATTACAAATTTTCATTTCTATCAACGATTTTATGTATGACACTCCAATAAACCAGCATTTATTGTTCCATTAAACAACCATCAAAGAATACATAATACGAAATCAAAGAAATTTTAAAAGAAAATGTGTCGCCTTTAAAACCTCTTCCACTAGACATAGACAATCAAAGTTTGCCCATATCGCAGTATAGCATTTCATATCCTTTGCCTAAGAATAAAGAAATTCCTTACAAACACATACAAAAAAAGAAATGTTTTAACTTTCTGCCTTCTTGTGTTTTGTAGTTCCTTTATTTCCACTTGATCAGAACAGCAGAACTGAAAGTCAAAGGCAAGAGCCAATATCAACGAATACCCATAACAATACCAAAATGACTGTCTGATGATGCCAGAGACTACCTCAATATACACAGTCAGTGTCTTTTATTAAAAGTTGGAATTCATTTTTCTCTTCTGCATTTTCTTTTTTTGTAGATTTTCTTTAACACATTTTGTTTGTGTTGTCGTTATATACATACATATGTATGTATGTATGTATGTAAGAAGGTTTTTATAAAGTGTACCGAAGAACTTCTTCTGTTCTTTTTTTGTTGTAAATTGCCCCGACAACGATTAATGTTTTACGACATTTTAACGTCGGCATGGCGCTTTCATGCTGTCTTTTTTTTTCTCTGGATCTTTTAAATACTTGTACGGCTTATTCGAATGGTTGTTTGACTAGCAGGCAAGCAGGCAGGCTGGCTGTTCTCTCCACCAATTTTTTTCCTCTTGTGAAAATCGTCAGTCAGCCTATTCCGCGAGTCAGCCACTCCGTTTGACGATAAAGTTTTTGTCTCCTTGCTTTGTATTCATTTCTACAGTATGACCGAGTGAGTATCTGTATGTAGTCATGTTCGAAAATAATATTTATTCGAGTCCTGTTTTATATTCTTCCTCTTTGCACCGTAAACCTTAATGCACTTGTACGTGGATGCTGAATGGCAGGAAGTAAAAGAATGCTTTGATTAACATTTAATTTTAATTAAATTTTGAATCATTTAATTTATTCAACATTTAGCAATAATTGTATTGTAATATCAATTTTGGCAAATTTGTTATAAAAACGAGGGTATGCTCGTTCCTAGGGAATGATGTTGATAACCATACACATACCAGACTCGATCGGTAAACTATCACCTGTTTGAAATGTGAAATTACTGGGCTCTATTTAATGTTTACGACGTCATTCATATAACGTGTGGTAGGTATTGATTAACCTGATTATATCAAATAAGTCATAAGATTAGTTTTTACATTGTTGGTCCCTGTTAGAAGTAATTTATTGTAATTTTCGGCTGCATCTGTATATGATAGTTTATTTTCTATAATTCGATACCTTTGCCTAAGCATCGCATACTATAGATCCTTTAGTGATATGGAAATGATATGATAGATGGTAGTATTATGAGATATGTTTGGTGGGCGCAGGAAGAAAAATATAATTTTACATACTTAGGGAAAGCCAATGAGCGGATTTGTACGTTAACGCTGTACAGCTACATACGATATTGTCCCTACGAGAAATACCACAGGGAGAAAATACTTGGAATGTGTTGTACCACATTCTCAATTCTGTAGCAAGCAAACATATTATCGGGTTGCAATGAGGTTCTGTCAAAATTAGATATCATATAGTGGTGAGTGTCACTCTACAGTTTGTTACATAACACATACATATGCAGGCTGTTCTGTATGGTCGATGCAGTTGGAATGCAGTTTGTTATGGTCTTAAAGTAATATCTTGTCAATTATAAGGGAGCGTAGGTTTATTTCATGCTCATTATTAAAATTTTCGCTCTACCAGAATATCCAAACACTTTTATAGGAATCATAACTGTACCCGTAGTACAATTGACAAAATTCTGTTCCTTTATTTTTGGATTTTATTTTGATTAAGAAATCATTTATTTAAGACTCTGTTTCATTGGCGGTTGTTTACATTGGCTGGCTCTCGTATATTATTATTTTTTGTTTGTTTTTTTTAAATTTTTTTTCTTTTTTTTATGCTGTATAAAGATATTTGTTGCAACAATTCAAAACAACCACTGCATGTGGCATCCTCAAAGATTCTTTATATTGTGCTGTTGTTTTTACTGCTGCAAATGATGTTGTTGTTGTAATATTATTTATTTTATTATTATTTACACACAACATAAATATGGAAATAATGCTTTAAAGCCGAATAAGAATAAAAGAAGAAATAAAAATGTTATGTTCGTTCATAACAAAAAAAATAAAAAATTGAAATTTTATTATGCTTTGAATTGGTCTTTTTTTTTAAAGCCGAAAAAAACACAGAACAAAAACAAAACCAAAAAGAATAATTTTTGGAGCTTAATTTTGCATGAGGCAATGTTTTTATTCAGTTGCATAGTTTTCCAACAGTGTAGGGTATCCTCAAATTACGTACATGAAAATATAGCCGTATAACAGCTAAAGCCAAGCATAATAATAAGTTTTAATAACTTTTACAATAAATTTAAGGAAACTTAAATAGATTTATTAAAGAATTTCACTGAGGCTATTGCAAAAAAAAAGTAACAATTACAACATTTTTATGGGGCATTAATATAATCATAAAAGTAACATGTTTTAAAGAATTATTTCTTAATCATAAATTTGCACATGAAAACCTATCTTTGTAGAATGGCTTGCAGTTGAAATTATGAAAAATTAGACTTTAACTGCAAAGCCATAAATTTTATTTGGCACCTAGAGCAGCCGGTTTCTATCTAAAGATGAAAATAAAAACTCTTCTGTTTTCGGATTTTGGGTTCTTTAAAGCAATTTCCTTTTTTTCTTTTTGCATATAAAGTGTACACAATCTAGTTTCATTGCCGTTTTAAAGTTTCATTTACAAGTAAGCACAATCTGAACATGAAGTTTCCTAACTTTGGTATTACTCGCTTGATTCTTAATACAATCCTTGCTATAGTATAACACAAACAAACTGCAAAATTTTGACTAAATGATATGCAACATTCCATACATATTCTGGTATTATGATAAAAAGAGTTTTTCACGGTTTCAAGTAATTTTTAATTGAATTTAGATCCGCACTTTGACAGTTAATAAACATCTTCTTGAAGCTACATCTGTCCAGTTGGATGCCATTTATTCAATCTGTTTTACCAAGTCACCGTGGACTGTTGCTGCATTCTACAACAAACAACAGAAAAGGGTCTTCTGACTCTAATTTTCATTGATAAATCATCTTCAGCGATTATGTCCACAATTGTCGAATTACGATACCAATCCACATGAGATTAAAAAGCGATCAATGTATTCTACAATGTAAGTATTTGATGTGGATTTTAGGCAGGAGGCTTCATCGGGGTGTTTTACTTTGAGAACTACGTTGTTCAGACAATAACTGTCAACGGCAAGCACTACAGGTCCATGATTACCACCTCAATTTGGCCTGAATCAGCTGATCTGCACGCCATCAACATGTGGTTGCAAAAGAACAGCGCTATGTGCTATACAGCTCATGTCATATTGGATACGCTGCAGAAGCGATTTGAGCGCATGGTAATCCCACTTAGAGGCCATTGAGATTGTACGATTTCACCTCGTTAGATTTTTTCTTGTAGAGTTTCCTTAAGTCGCAGGTGTATGCGAATAAACTACAAACCACCAAAGTCTTCAATGCCGACACAAACTATGCCATCGGTCAAAAGCAGCGTGATTTATGCACCAGGGTCATGGAAAGGCGGAAATATCGGATGCCTTATTTCTCTGTCGGAAACTTCAAACATTAAATTTTTCTTCATTTCCATCGAACTTTAATAAAATTTAACTCTTTAATGGTTGGCTGCTAATGTTATGTAGGTTTCTCGTCATCCTGTGTAGATTGGTTTCAAGTTCTACATGGTCCCACAATAAAATGCCTGTTTATGGTCTACTCTACAAATACTTACGTGCTGTTTGCGAAAGTGGTAACCGATCAATCTGTATTTCATTAAGCGGATTTGCAAATATATAATATTTTCCAAAGAAATCCGCTAGGTTATTGCCATAACACAATCCTTGTGCGACAGGTCGGTCTACTAATGCAAGAGCAGCCAAGAGGCTAAAAATTTTTTTAAAATTCGTACCATTTCGAGTACCTCGGGTACTTAATAATTGAGAGCTGTAAGTCTAAATCAGAGAATTCAGTAATGCCTTAGTAGACGTCTATTGCATTATACCACTAAACAGCAGCTCAATTACCTGCCAAAAAGTATTTTAGAAGACAACCTGCCATGGGAATGTCAATAACACAAATCATCTTAAAATTGAATTCGCCTTAATAGCACTCATCTATTGTGGCAGCTACAACATTCTCAGATATTTTCATTTACAGACATCGGTATTAAACACAGAATTATAGGTATTTGTAGTTCGTGGTAAATGGATACACCTCTGTCTTCCTTAATCTCTGCTCTTCCACTTAAGTTTATTGAGGGTAGCCATTCTCTCTCTTTCTGTCACTTTGATCCTTTTATGAAGGAATTTAAATTTTTGAAAGATTAATTTGAAATCATGCAGCATATTGTGTTGGCCACACAAACGAACAATCACGATTCCTTTTTCAATTTTAATGACAAACAATACACCACGAATGTGTAGGTGGTGATGCATGGCATCATGTTGCTTAAACTCTACAGAAATGCAGAACTTGAATGTATTTTAGCGAAAGTAAAGAGATTTTATTTAAAAATGAATTTCTTTGCAACATTTTATGTTCAGATTTGCTTTTTTAGGTTTTTTTTAAGAAAATATTGTTTACTTGCAACACACGTACATATAAGTCATAAGCCTCTTCCCATGAATCACTCTTAACACTAGCGATACCCTTTACTGTAGCACACAACAGGAGAGATTTGAGGCGACATTAAAGTCTTATGAAAACAAAAAAATAAAAACGAATACCTCGTAGAATTTCAAAGGAAAATCAACAGAAAAGGGTGTTACCCAGGCCAAATCAGTCCCTGGCAATTCTTATGAAAGTAAAGGATACAACTGTTGGAAGAACAGACAACAGTATTCTGATGGCATAAAGAGCAAAAAAATACAAAAACAAACTTGAATAAAAAAGTAAACGTATTTCTTTTCTTTTTTTTTTTGTTTGTTTTGTTTTTTTTTAAATTCTTATAAAACTTTTCAAGCATAAATAATTAATTTCTATCGTTTCTTAAGGAAGAAACTTTTTATAAAACGGGTGTTTGTTAGCGTTTTTTGAAAAGAAAAACAAAACTCTGTGAACGTGTTCGCTTGAATGGCTGACTGAATTATTTACTATTGAGGAAGGGAGCTGACAATCTATTTTGCATTTTACAAAATTTTACCCTAAAAATGTCAATTTCTATTATTTTTTTCATTTTAATTTTTTTCTTTTCTTTTTCCTTTTGAGTAACTTGTGTTCTTTATGCCAGCGATAAACGAACGATAAGCGACAAGTAGAATCTCTTGTATTATATACATATGTATGTATGTGTACTGACTGACACATTAAATTTGAATTGAATGTGAATTAATGAAAAAAGTTTCCAAGTAAAATCTGTTTTTTATTATCATGTGTTGCTGCATAGAATTCAAATATTTCTGTTTGTGTTTCTTTTTCAGCAGCTGTTAGAAATGTTACCCTAAAACTTAATAGAATGCTCAGCTCATATTCTAGATATGACCAAGTGTGTACCTCTATCATAAGACCCTAAGAATAGCACAAATCATGTTTACAAGCACAAGTCATGTTTACTTAGTTTTTTATTTCAAATGATCGATTTTAGCAAATATTGTCTTAAGACACAGAGTAACATGTTTATGTATAATGGTTGTTGTTTTTAGAGGTTCATAACTTTAAGTTAGTAAAATGTGCCTTATGGGTTGACAATTCATTTAACGGCTAATAATTGCTTTTTGTTTAGTTTAGTATGACTTTTCATTATGAATAGACTTGAATCAGAGCAATGCTTGTAAATTAATGAAATTTTTGAATAAATTAATGATTCTGTCCATCATTCATATCGTGTACTTCGTTCATTTTATGGCCTGAATAATCATCCTCCAGTGTGGATGCTGCTCGCTGTTAAAAGGGATTTGAATCTGCTTCAAGGTGTTTTGTGTTTTCTTCTAGGATGTGTTAGTGCCCCTAGAATGTATCCTAATGAGTGATTTTCATCATCACAGAATCTATGTATATGTTGAATTTAATTCGATCTCTATTGTGTACTTTGAGTTTATAGTGCCCTATCAAACGGTCGAATACTAACCTCAGGTTATTCTTGGATGCATCACACAAATCTCTTTTATTTGTAATTTTTCAACAAAGGCGACTTGAACTATTGTAATTTTTCAGAGGCTTGCAAGTTCCCCTCCTCGTAAACTTATCTGCCTGCTCTTAGCCGCGAACTTTCGCTTCACCTAGAACTCAGTAGCGGGTAATTCTATTCTTGCTACCTATCTAATTCAGCTTCCCCAGACAATCCCATACTATCTCCGATTTAACCTCATAAGAGCTTATTGTTAGGATGACGACCTGACTGTAAAGCATTATTGCTATGTTCCGACCTTTACATCATTTCTTCAAGTTGCCATTTTTCGATGGCATAGACTTACAACTTCAAAATACCCGCGTGTTTCTCCCTGCTTTCGAAATATTTTATTCTGGAACCAAAAACTCCCGCTTCTGTCTCCAGATTTGTTCTTTACCCATCTGTACACCACAAAATTGTCCTTCTTTTAAAAGAGTACGCAGATTCTTGATTGCTGGTCTTCCTTACCATTGTTATACTAACAACCGCTAGTCTCTGTATCTTGGTCAACTCCATTTGAATTGTTTTCAGATTTGTTCTCCCCGTCCAAATAATAGTCCCATACGTCGCTACTAGTCTGACCAGTGACGAGTGTCTAATTTCTGAAGTCGCCGTAGTCTAGCAGGTAGTGTGTTGAGTTATTAGACGTAAGGCCACGGTTCAAACTCCAAGTCAGACATCAAAACCAAATATGAAAAAAATATTTCTTCGGCGACTTCCTCTCAACAGATTTCTGGCAAAAACTTGACTCCTTCGTTCGGAGTCGACTTTAAACTGTAGGTCCCGCCACTCATGTATAAAATTAACACACGCAACATAAGCGGTGTGTGAAGCTAGGACGAAATCCTGACTGAAGGGTTGTAATGGCCAATTATGTATGTATGTATGTATGTATTTTCTGGGTTACATATTATTATATTATTAGCTTTATAGCTCAAGTGGCTTTGTCTGAGATGCAGTGTACATGAGGTCTTCGTGTGAATTTACTACCCAGTGTTATTAACAGAGATTTTATCGCCATTTTTTGAGACATTACGTCAACCAGAAGTCGAATATTTTTCTCGAATATATGTCCTTCTTGTAAATGGTCCTATTGTGCTCATGCCACCAGAACTTATCTTCAGACCCACTATTTGTTTTATCCTTAAGTTTTTCTTTTTCTTAATTTAATGCCATCTCTGACATACTAATACAAACTATCCCCCTGTTGCCTTCTTAAAAATCGCTCTCCTATGTGCTAATTTCTCTAAAAACCTCATCTATTGTTTTTGTGGCACAATAAAATATAAAAAAAAGTACGGGATCATAATTCTGGTACACTAGTACATCCTTACATTCATACATATGTATGTACATACATCAACATCTCTAAATAGAATAGAATGGAATAGAATGGAATGGAATGGATTATTTCTTTAGATTATTATTGTCAAATTTACACAATATAAGTGGGCAGAAAGGAAGACGAGAAAAGACGAGAAACGACGTTATGATGATGGTATGAAACTATTCATTAAAAATTCTTTTGTATAGAAATGGGCCGGGTTTTTTTTGCATTTTTTTTTTTGTTGCTGCCATATTTGGGGTTGACAGCACATTAAACGCAAGAGTAACAAGCAACGCCAGCATTGTGGCAGTAACATTACGTTTTTATGTGTGCAACATAGGAGAATACAGTAACGCATATACTACATACCATATATGTATGTATGTATGTACGTATAAACGCTAAACACAATGAGGCTGAATTTAAAGAGTGAATGACTATAGAAAACATTTCTTTTGACATTTAATTTCAGGGATTTAGTAGATGACATCACAAATTTTCAATTGTTACAACTTTTTTTCCGTTTTCTGCTTTTTTACTCGTTGTTTTTTTCGTATTGTTTTATAAACAAAACAGTTGAGAAAAACAAAAAAAAACGTTCGCTAAACAAAAGGGAAAACAACTTTAAATGCGACTGAGGAGAACTGACTGACTACGAGGAGGAATAATAAAAAATGAATTATTGTCAGTTAGTAGAAGGGTTTTTCAGCTTTTTATACACGATACAATTCTTCTCTTTTTTTTGCATTCAATTTTTTTCTTTATTATTTTTCTTGTTTCATTTCAAAGGAAACTGTCTGAATAAAAGATGCATGAACGAATGAATGAACGAATGTATGAATAGATGAACAACAATGAGTAAAAATTTAAAAAATATTTAAGCAAATATAGAACCAGTGATGGATGTATTTCATACAATCCTTTCAGTATAAATCTACAATATATGTACTACATATACAATATATGACGATGATGATGATTGTATGTTATAGTATAATAATGATTTTCATAATCATAATATATTTATTATACAGTACAATGCAAATATATAAAAGCAATATATTTTATCATGTGATATTATATTAGAACTTATAACAGGTCAACTGATATGATACCCTATAGCCTATATACTCAATAATAATAATTTCCTACTTAGGTTGTATTCCAGCATTAATGCCTCACAGGTTCTAGGAATTTTCATCGTCACAGAATCTATATGTTGGGCTAGAGATAACCTCCATTATGAATAAATGTCCTCTGGGTCGACAGTGCCATGTCAAAAAACCGGTTATGGACCTTTGTTTATTACTGGATAGTCTGATGAATGTCTCTGATCTTCACTTATTTTAACAAAAGTATTAATTGTCTCAAACCCATTTGGTTTTTGGCTCTCTTTAATTTTCCTTTCGTTGAGCATGCCTTCCCAAACATCCGCTCCCAATCCACAGAAGGGTCCTGTCTCATGCTATTTGTGATATAACCTAGTTGAGCCTAGTACTCAAATAGTGACCTGAGTCCTGTCTTCAGGACTTGACTTGGAAAATATCGGCGAGTTTAAATATTTCTGGGACCAAATATCCGTTAGATTACTCTATCCATTTTTGTTGCTAAGTCTTGTTACGAAGCACTAGAGTCTTCTGGTTCCATTCAGAGGGCACTTAAGAATAGGGCTGTCAGTCAGAGTCAATCAATATTGGAAGAATTCTTGCAAAAAAAAAAAGGAAATTTGGCTGTTGGAATACCTCGAATTACCCGAAATAATTCAAGATAATAATTTATAGTTCCCAACCAGCTGTTGGGAATTAAGCCACTGTGAGCCACTGTATATACCGGCTGTAGGGTGTACATACATAGTTAGTAAAAATCCAGCGTTTAATATGCATGACCAGCTCTTTTTCTTGCTGTCGTTTTGTACGAAAACATCCAAATTTATGTTGAAATAATGAGGAATACAAAAAGAATTTATTATGCAGCTGGCTTCATATATATTAAATTAAATTTTTAAATTTTATTTATTTAAAATTGATGTCATTTTTAAGAAAGAGAATAACTTTTTCTTTTGATGATTTCACGTCATTTCTAACATTTCTTGAATTCAGTCAAATTTAGTAAATTTATGAAAATCAAAGAGAAACGTGGGAATGCATTAAAAATTAAAGATAGATTATCTATATCAATATGGCATGTGGCTCCTACACAAATTGTGCATAAACACCCAGCTGTAGGTGGGTATTCAGGCCAGTCGTCATATTTCATTAGTAATTCAATCACCAGAAGCATCTGATGAATCTACTTAGTCTCCCAAAGTCCATTCATTTTCGCCAGTGAGACCATCCGTGTAGGAGCTTCCCAGCTGCTCTGTTTTTTACAACATAAAGTTGGGAATTTACCCAAGCGATGAAGAACAGATTTCTCCTCTTCCTATTTGTTTCCCATGACAAGTTAATAAAATAAGTAGTGACTAACGATGTAGTTGTTGTTACTTTTTAAGAAGATTTTTTTTCTTTAATCAAGCTTGGCATGCAAAAGCTGAATTGGAAAGATAGGAGATTTCAGGTGAAGAAAACAAGTACATAGGTAGATAAGCTTGCCTGCTTTTGCTCTCGCAGCGACAATGAACATTAATTGTGACTACTTTCTCCACAAGTTTTCTACCAGTATGGACTAGTTTTACTTTAATTGGGCTTATTAGATTAAAGCCTGGGGTTTAAGCCCCAGATCTGACATCTCCAACAAAACGAAATATAAAAAAAATATTCCTTTGGCGACTTCCTTTCAGAAAATGTCTGGCAAAAACTCTGAGGGTAAATAAAATTGGCATGAAAAAGTTTCTCAAAAGTCTGTCATTCTGAGACGACTTTAAACTGTAGGTCCCGCCTTTATTTAGGCAAATTTATTTGAATCCAGAGCGTCGAGGACTATAAAAAATGCTTAAAATAAATAATAAAAGCCCATAGAGAGCTAACTGAAATGAATAAATCAAAGCTTAGATTCAATTTAAGAAAATAAACAATAAACCGAAGCAATTATTTTAATTTTCCAAAGTTAAGGGGTGTATGGATTTCATTATTTTCGTCAAATCGGTTCATAAAATATTTTAAGATTTCAAAAGCAATGTCAGCATATGGCGTTTGTTCAAACATCTCATTATTTCAACAGATTTTCATTGTATTTCTTTCGTTTATTTTCGTATAAAATAACACCTTCACATTGGCAGGTGCGAATCATTTACTAGTTATATTAGGTTACAGGTAGAATTTCAATTTAATATACTTTTTTCTTTCTCTCCTCTCCTCACACTGGGTAACACAATGGGCCATATGGCCTCACCAAATGAACTTGCCTGTTAACGGCAAGCTACCCGCTACCCGCAACATGCTAACCTAACCTTTTCTTATTCATATTCGATTTGTTTATTGTTTTGTATCTGAAATACGAGGCATTATATTGTGTGATTATTTTCCATTTTATCTTATAGGTGGAATCTTGTTGATGCGTAAAATTGAGAAGATCCAGACAAACAGACAAGCCGATGGACATACGGACATAGACTCTTATGGCATAGTATGGCTTAGTATTTATTGTAATCAATTTGAAAATGTAAACGTTGTTGGCTTAAATTCCATAAAATATTATCGAAAATTTAAAATCTCTCTATGAAAAATACGTTGTAATTATGAAACAAAGCACAACAGTCTATCTATACCAGCACAAGAAAAGGTGTATCAGTCTTAATAAATGGATTTTGTAAATCGTTTTTCTTGTCTTTTTTTCTTGTTTTTCTTACAATAAAGATTATGAGAAGAGGATTGAAATAATAATAATTATAGATTTAGATATGCCTGTAAGGCGATTATTTTATGGTATATAACTACGGAAAATTGCAGAGACTAAAGCATCATGAGCCAACGTACGAACGAACATATTGCTGCCTGTTATAAAAGCAAAACTAAACTTCTGTAAATTCAATTGAAGTATTAAACTTAGATTAGTTATACCATAAAGTTAAAGGCTTATCTAACAATTTGAATTGAATTTATTAAATTATATTCATTAAAATACAAAACATACTAAGGCGGCCATAATAAAATATCTCGTAGATATTTAAAATTAATAATGGCGTTGCAAAAGAAATATTATTTCATTTTTTATTTTTTATTTTTTTCATAAGAAATGAAAATTAATTTAATCAGCATTGAGATAGATGAACTGATAATGGATTGACACTCATAAACGACAAGTTAGGAATTGAAAATGTAAAAAACAAGTTATAAGTGGCACTCCTCGGAATACTTCAACAGAATAGCAAGTACATGAATATGAAACAATGTACCAACCATGTTGTGTATCTTATAAGAAAGGAATTTAATGGAGTCGTTTCATCAATGGCGGCTTTATTAATTTACTTTTAAGGCTGAAATTTAAAATAGTTTGACTTACGAAAAACAATCACATTTGACAGATATAGCTTGAACAAGATGGCCGTTATCAACGGTTAATGTTCGGATGTCTGATATCCCATAACAGAAAATGAACTCTACATGCGCTGCTATTTCAATCGACTGATAAGTTGATCGCATTAATCTAGTGAGTATAGTGTGAGCTTGCATAGTAATACTTCTGGGTTCAAATCTAAGCACTGAAATCTTAAGAAAAATAATTCTATATATACTTACATAATTGGTTTATCACAACCCTTCAGTCAGGATTACGACCTAGCTTCTCACACTACATGTGTTATGGCCGTTAAAATCATTCAGAAGGCTGCAATATTGCAAGTATCATTTATCTTATGGGGCGAATTTCTTAATTATGACTTTTACATGGGAGAGTCTTGCTTGAAATCAAGAACGTTATAGTCTTCTATGATCTATCGCACTGATCTTGCTGAGGGTGCTTGATGTGATATAGTTTCATAAAGAATATCGAATTTATTTGCTTAAATCCAAGGTCTTTTTAACATAGAATCGGCACGATTAATTCAATAACAATAAGAAAAAAGAAACATACTAATATGTGAGTAAGCTTCTAGTTCTAGGCTTTATATTGGAGGTGCTACAATTTCGCTAGTTGGAACAGCCTTATGGAAATATTGGCCAAGAAGCCCAGGGTGTTGTTTCCATGCAAACTGTAAAAATGAATTAAACTGTATCACAAGCATTTTGGCAAAAAAAAAAATATATAATTGATGTGAGTAATAGTTCCACAGAAAATAATTATAAAGCGTTGCTTGAATTCTCCTTAATTTCTACAGCAATTTAATTTGAAAGTTTGAGTTTGAGTACTTGCAACAAATTTCATAATTTTATTTCACATTGCCAAAGGACTTCAACATAAATTACACAATATTTTCTCAAAAGGGTGTCAATTTTAATTTTTCATACAAGTATGAATGTTTGGTTGTATAATCCAGATGAAGGATAACAAACGAAAGAGGATACAACATAGTGTAGCTTTGAAATAACCAGTGATTTCAAAAACAGCTGTTACACCCCCACTACTAGTTTACAATAAACAGAGTATTGAAAAAATGTTGCAGCAGCAGCAGCAGCAGCAACAACTACAAGTCATTCATTGAATGTGGTGCCACAACGCATAGAGTGTGCTACTTCCAGGACAACTTCCTGGCTGTACAAAGAGAATCTAAAACTATTAAAGATTTCAACAGATCTGCGTGTACCACGCCCGTTAAATGCGCATGTTTTCAGATATTTTTTCTCATCTCATCTGGGAAATTCCTGCAGTTGTTGAGTATGTGTTCGCTACAATACAAACTAAAAAAAAGAAAACGAGAGTTTTTTTAGTTTAAAAAATTCCAATGAACCTGAATTTTTGTGAACATCATCTCATCCAGTTTCCACAAATTGTGATTCTGGCACAATTTAAGAGGATTTTCAGAAAAAAAAACACTCCAACAATAACAATAAAAACTTTCCAGTTTACTACAAATGAAAAACTGGAAAAAACTAAAACAAAAACAAAAACTAAACGTAATACATATAACGAGAAATGTTTTTATTGTTATCGTTTATTGTATATACATACACGTAGGCATATACATACATACATATATAAAGGAATTTCTAAGTACATATATAACAGCATGGAAATGTAGTTGTTTTATGTATCTGTAGAGCTGCTATTCATGACACATACTACATACATACATATACATATATATGCCGGCATGTAATTGTTTTACTTTTGGGCCAACATCGTCGTCACTACCACATATACTATGAGCTTGCAACATAGCCAGCCGTTGTTTTTTTTTTTGTTTCCCCCCCTGTTGTAGTTGTTGTTAACTCAACACAAGAATAGGAATTTGTCAGTAATCGATAAAATGGAGTTCCAGGAATTACCGACTATGCAAGTGCAAGTATTATTTTGTTTTTATTTCCATTTCGTCTGTCAGTCTGTCGGTCTCTCTGTCTACAATGTCTGCACATATTCAGACATTTTTTATGGATTTCAATGTGTTTTTGGGGTTGTACATGGTTCGGTCAACTGGATTAAGTAGTTAAAGTCGTAAATGTACGAGTAGATGCAGAAGAAGCAGCACAACAATAAAAATGTAACTTTAGCACACACAATTGGAAAATTGTTGTGCTTTTTCATTGTACATGTATTAAAGGTGGCACTAAGTGTAGATTTTGCAACCCACATTAAATGCAAAAAAAAAATCTCTGCAAACACTAAACTGTACTTAAGTTTTGTAATTCAATCTGAGAGATATGAACTTATCGAACTTTTCAGATAACTTGTGTTGCATAATGTCCCAGAAGATATTTTAAGCTGACTTGTATGTACTTTAACATCAAAGTTAATTCAGGGCTTGAAAATGTGAATGAAATATTTATTGGAAACTATGAATCTATAAGTGGGAATTACTTTCTTACTTTGGTGGTTATTGCAACTATTTAGTCAGGACTACAATCTAGCTTTTCGTCAAAGGCCATGGTGTGTGTGTTAAATTTATCGATGGGTGGCGGGACCAACAGTTTAGTGTCGTTTACGAACGACAAATTTGAGAAACTTTTCATGGCGATTTTATTTACCAGAGACTGCTGAGCGAAAATCGTTGAAAAATATTTTTTATTTCGTTTTGTTCGAGATGTCTTAGTTTTGGAAACCAAAAACCTTTTATAAAATCTTCCAAACTCAGTAGCTGAAAACAGTGATGGATTTATCGATATGGGTCTTCCTCAATGATTTCTTGTAAAAGCGGCCTCAGCTTCGTCGTGTGCACTATTTGGCGTCTCACGGGATCCATATTGGCTGTAAGATTAAACGTGTTACGAAAACGATCCATTGTTATTCGTATTAGTAACTCTGAAAAACGATTAGGTACGCCATAAAATAGACAAAGTGAGTATCAAGTTTAAAGAACAGAGCCATTATTTTGATAAAAAAAAACAAAACTAAACAGAAAGGAACTTATTTGAGTCAGTTTAAGATATAGATCCACACTATAATTACAACCATTAGCTGAAAATCGGTTGTCAAATAAAACAGAATCTCTAAAAAATACCCATTTACAGTAATTGGTTTCTGCAATGCACACGCCGTAGCCTAGAATAGAAGTGGGTAGTCTTACCAGATGTGAGGCTGTTGTTCAAGCTCCCTGTCCAAACATCTCAAACAAAGCGAAATATGAAAAAATATTTCTTCGGCGACTTGCTCTCTCCAGTCTTCTGGAAAAAACTCAGGGAATAAAATAAAATTGTCATGAATAGTTTTTCAAAAATCTGAGGTTCTCGGAGTCGACCATAAACTGTAGTTCCCGCCACAACGTGAATGCTGTGAGAGACTAAGCTGTAATCCTGACTAAGGGCTGTAATAGTCAGTCAAGTAAGAAATCAGCTGTTAAATCGATTGTCTAATAAAGCAATAAAAAACCCCTAAGAAAAATCCACATTAAAAACAATTTTTATCGCCAATGTCTTTCAAAGGAAAAAATAATTGTTTGTTTGTTTGTCATCTAGCACATGAGGAATATGTTGCGGCTGCATGCAGATAATGCTACAGAGACCTCAATAAATAAGATTCGTTTTTTTTTGTAAATTTATGTAAAATCTTGTCTGGTTGATCGATAACAAAAAAAAAAGAAAAAGTAAATGAAATTGTAGCCGATGAATATGAATTTATGATTTTTTTCTTTAAATTTTAAGTTTTTGCCTATTTTTTTTCTTGTTAATAACGCACACATTTATTGTGTTGTCATTTTGCATATGAGAAGTTAATGAATTGTTTGTATTTGTTCAACCATTTGGAATATTGTGAACAGTTTTTAAATATTTATTTATCGTTTCAACAAAGTCCGTCCTTCTAGTGCGTCTGAACGTCGGCGAATCGGTCTGTCTCTACTCTGCAACGATACTCATTTCCCATTCAAGTAAACAAAAGCATGGTTTTGTTTACTGGCAAAAAATAAAAAATACTTCAGGGAAAAAAATTTCGAAGGAAACAGAAACTACCGAAAGCATAATAAACACAAACACAAATACATATCATTATAATGTTTTATTTGACAAAAAAAAATAAAAAATAAAATAAAAAATAAATAAAAATGTATAAAAATATGCGAAAAATTGGAGAAAAAAAGTTTTAAATTTCCGCTTTTGCCAGCGGCAGAAAATATGGAAACCATAGCCAGGTTATTTTCCTTTTATTTTGTTTTTTGTTTTTGTTGATTCAATTCAAAATTCGAAATGCGAAGAAAAAAAAAAGAATAAAAACCCATTCAATGTACGAGAGTTGAGTTTATTATCGTTGTCGTTGGAAAGTTGGTTTGAATGTGTAGTTTTTTTTATATAAAAATTTATAAAAATAAATGTTTATTTAATAATTTCAGTTTATTTTACAATTTTTTTGTTTGTTTTATTTGTATTTGTATTTATATTTGTATTCACTCATTTAAATATTTATTTGTTTTATTGTATTTGAGTTTGTTTTGTGCCTTCTGTCTGTTTTCAATAATATTTCTGTTTCATTATTCCCGTTTTGTATTTTTCCTCTGTTTAGTTTATAAATATTTGAATTTAATTTTTCGTATTTAACGTGGAGTTTATTGCGGTTGCGGTTAAGCCGTAAACCATTAAAAAGGAACACGAAATATGAAATGTTGTTTGCAATATTATTGTGATGCGATAAGAAAAAAGAAAAAAACAATTGAGGCCAGCATTTGGGTTGTTTAAAGACATGCAGCACTTCCTTCAAAAATAAATTAAATCTTGTAAAAGAAAAATAAAAATATGACCCACCAAATATTTGAACATTTTATCGTAAATAAAATTTGAATGAATGATAATTTCTTTAGTTAAGTCAAAATGATTTTAGTCATACGCTCGGTTTTATTTGATAATTTGTTTTCATTTAGAAAGTAATTTCAGTACCTCTACATTCTCATTTCCCAACTAAACCATTCGCCATAAATAGGAACAGCACATAGTGCACACATACCGCCAGGTCCGCAAGAAATCTGTTTCGCGTAAATCAGAAGTCAAACGATTTTTCATCAGGGTTGTTTTAAATTCAAAAAAAAATGAAGACCGCGGAGAATTAACCTCTCGACAAAGAACTTAAGCCACGAAGCTCTGCAACTTCTTCTCGTTCCAACATATCTTGCACTAGTTGCGTTGGGATTTGTTCCAGATCGTTGCGATCTAACTTCGTAATGCCCCGTAAGAAACCCAGTGGTCAGTCTTCCGTTGGATTTATCTAATTTCAACATCAGGACTGTTTTAACGATATCCATTGAAGGCCATAGACTACTAGACACTTAACAAACCGATACATGCCGCCTTCGCCCTACAAGTCCGAGGCAGATAGCAGGCTTAGGGCCAACTATTAAATCGATCTTAGAAAGTGAACCTAACCTAAAGAGAGCATTCGCCGTCTCTTTGCCAGGTTTACCGATATGTGCCGGAACCCAACAGAGACAGATTCGATTTGGTCCAAAGGTTTTTATAGACTTCTTACAATTATTAAAGTCGCCATAGTTTACTAGGTAATGTCGTCGTAATCTAGTAGGTAGTGTGTTGGCTTAATAAACAATTCAATTACCAGGTCAGATATCTCCAGCAAAACGAAATGTGAAAAAATATTTCTTCGCCGATTTTCTCTCAGCAGATTTCTGGCAAAAACTCTAAGAATAAATTAAATTGCCATGAAAAAGTTTCTCAAAAATATGTCGTCAGATAGTCGGCTTTAAACTGTAGGTCACGGTACTTATGGATAAATTAACACACACACAACTTAAGTGGTGTGATAATCTATGTTGAAATCCTGACTGAAGGGTTGTAATGACCAATTATGTATGTATGTGGTCTACTAGGCAATGGATTGGCTTTTTAGTTGCGAGACCGTGTTTCAAAACCTAGCTCAGACATTTTGAACAAAACCAGTTATGCTGCTAAAGGAGTACAACATTAACATCCTTTAATACGTTTAGAAATGTTTGGTTTTGGTGTAACATGGCCATCTCACGTAGTGGTGATGTGAACTGTGACGCTTTCGTGAGCCTTTAATAAGTTTAGAAATTTTTGGTTTCTGGTGTAACTGTGCGGCTATTTAACTAGTTATTGTACTCAGAGAGTGAAATTAATAAAACTGTTTAATCTGAATGACTTAGCAGCTCATATTGTTATATTGATTAGAAATTAAGTCTTGTGCTTACTAATTAATATATTTTCTATAATAGTTGTTACGTTACGTGCTATGACGTCAAAAGCTGGTTTGAAAATTTCAGAAATTTTAGGCACTCAAATTAATAAACATTTAATTTACATTTAAACTGATATTTTACATTCATTTACATTTACATTTAATGAAATAATTTACCATCCAACTGAGTCTAGTCGAAACACTCAAGTCGATTGAAATTTATTTTCATGTTTAAACTTTCCCTTACCTGTTGGTAATTCATACCAAATGACTTTTTTATGATGCCCACTTAAAACCATTAATGTCTAGAGAACATCAATAAAATTAATCGGCATATATAATGGCATAAATACATATATACGAACATTATCATGGGTTATGGCATATTTTGCAATCGAATTCATCAACCATAACATTTTACATTGTGTGTATTTTTTTTTAAATTTTGAATGTGAGAATTAAAAATATTACCATAAATGATTATGTAGTATGTACATATGTATTGGTTTGGTTTATAGTTCCATGGACTACAATTGCAATAACACTACAAGCTGCATTAGTCAGGCTTACGTCTAAAGCCGACGTCCACTCTTAAATTAGCCTCTAATCTAAAGTAGTAGTAGTAGTAGCAAGTAGTCTGGTAGGCAGTATGTTAGGCTATTAGATGTGAGGACCTGGTGCAAATCCTAGACCAGACATTTGGAACAAAGCCAAATATAAAAAAATATTTCTTCGTCGACTTCGTCTCTCTGGCAAAAACTTTGCGACTAAATAAAATTACCATGAAAACTTTCTAATGGAGTCGAAATTAAACTGTATATCCTGCCACTCATTAATAATATTAACACCCACCACAACATGGATGATGTGTGAAGCCAGATTGTAATCCTGATTGAAAGGTAGCAATGACCAATTAGGTAAGAATACTGCAGCAAATGTTTGATTCCAGAGCAGAACTTGACTGTAGTATCATTACATAACCTAACATACATACATAACATAATTGGTCATTACAACCCTTTATTCAGGATTACGACCTAGCTTCTCACACCACTTATGTTGTGTGCGTTAATTTTTATACATGAGCGGTGGGACTTACAGTTTAAAGTCGACTCCGAAAGACAGATTTTTGAAAAACTTTTCATGGCAATTTTTTATTTACCTTCAGATTTTTTGCCAGAAATTTGCTGAGAGAAGCCGCCTAAGAAATATTTTGTCATATTTCGTTTAGTCGGACAGGCCTGACCTGGGGTTTGAACCGAGGCCTCACGGCTAATAAGCCAACAAACTATCTACTAGACCACGGCGACACATAACCTAACACCGTGTGATATTTTATTATTTTAGACTTGATTTTGTTTGCTTGACTATCTTATTGGCTTATTACGGAAGTATAAAATGGATTTGGATTAATACGATACAACATCTATTGTTTCTAACAGTTAAACATTTTATCAATCAAATTCACTTTCTAGATCGATTTGATAAGATTCAACGCTTCTGCTAAACCATAAATTAAATTTACAAAACAAACCGGAAGTACCGTAGTATTATGGTATGCAACATGAATTTCAAATTTTAAAACGATTACCAAACAACTGTCATTACGTTCATTAAATATTTCATTTGATTAGCCTTAAAACATTGTTTTTTTTTTATTGAATTAAAAAGAAAAAACATGATTTCCAAGCAGGTCATTTATGAGTTTTAAAAAAAAAGAAACAAAAATTATAATGACAAGTCATGATAATTGCTTTACAAAGCATATGTATGTGTGTTGAAGGCATATGTACTTGCATATAAAATATGCCATCATAATTATTTACAATGTATTACTAGTCATTGTATATGTGGAGAGCAGATAATCACCGTCTCACTACTCATCAATGAGTATCATTGTAGTTGCTTTCATATGAAAACTTTTGCAAATGAGTAGCATAGAATGAGAGTATGTAGTGTTTTAAGCAGAAAAATTGCAGTCCATTTTATGATTACATGACTGGCCTTAACATGTATGTTTGTCTATTCTTTGTTACTCTATAGTATGTAGAGTTTGTCTTCTGTCAACATTAATTATTTACAAGAATATGCGGTTTTCTATGCCTGTGCAGGCAGGAAAGTAAATTGTGTACGAAATCGGAATAAAAAAATTTATGATTATTTTTGGCTTATTGTCTCTCTGTCTGTCGGTCTTTTATCGTTTGTCGTCATTGTTATTGTATTTGAAATTCTTATCCTTTACTTATCATTACAGCAACAATCATTTGTATTTAACTACACAACACAATACACATATACTCAGAAGAGACGTTGTCAGATATGTATGTACGTATACAGACATTTATTTATTTATTCATACATTTAAAATGTCTGTATAAATATAGTGTGTTTGCATTTGTTAAACTATTGATTGAAAATTTATGCATGTTTTTTAAACGTGGTTGGGCAGAGAATTCAAGTACTTCTCCAAGTACTTCTCTGAAATATTAACCAAAATCACTTTATAAAACAGACATGCTTCAAAATAATTAAGTTTCTTAACTAAAACAACCCTCGCATATACATATGTATATATTTTATTCCCTCTCTACCTATACTTTTACACACACACACACACACATTAACGATATTATTCTGTCAATATTCTGTCTGTCCTCTGTGTTCAACTAAATTTGCGGTTTTTACATACGAAACCAAAAATTTATGGAAATTTTTATTCATTCACAACAAATTACATTACGTTTCGTGTTTTTCTCTTTCTCTCTCTCTCTCTCCGCATTTTAAATTATAGAATTGGAAAGGGAATGATGATGACCGTCTGGGAAATAAAATACAAAACATTTAACCAAAAGAGTATAAAAAAGTTTATTTCTTATCAGAAGGCTTACTAGCGAGTATAAAATATTCCAAAAATATGTAAATGTCTGAATTTATTTTGAATTTTAATTTGAAAATTTATTTTAAATATTACGAAGTAAAAATTGGTAAATTATTGCAGCAAAGATTTTAAACTGCAAGACATGAAATTTGAATTTTAACCGAGAAAATATATTTTCAAAAGTCTTGTGTTGATTTGAAATTGTAAAAGAGAAAACAAAATGACTGGGTTATAAAAAGTCAGCTAAGACCACTTAGTTGCTACAGTGTGAAAAAATTTGGCGAATTTGGAACAATAACAGTCCACATCAGATCCAAGAGTAACCAATGTATCTCGAAATATTTACTGCCTGATGTGGATGTCGGGTTAACGGTGTCAACGGGCAATATTTCTTTAAGATCAGCATAGGTCCGGTCATCACTATCAACGTCGAGCATTATATGTTGATAATTACCAACTTGAATTGGCGTGAATTGAATTATCTGGACATAAACGACATGTGGTTTCAATAAGACGACACTACATAGCACACAGCTCATGTCACATTGTATATTCTGCACGAGCGTATCGCACGTAGTGATGATGTGAACGTTGCGTTTTCTTCAGCGATGCGTTTTCTTCAGACGCTGGTGTATGCGAATAAGCCACAAACCATAACAGTCCTTAGAGCCAACATAACCCATACCTTCGGTCCAATTAAACCTGATTTATAAGCCAGGGTCGTGGAAAGTTTAATATTTCGGATGTGCTCCAACCAGAGAAGCCATAGCAGATATTTAGACGATTATAGCGTCAATAAGTCTTTTGAGCGAAAAAAAATATATTTTTTCGAAAATGTCTGACACACGCTAAAAGGAAGTAAGAAAGAAAGAGTTGGGAAATCCTATATATGTACATAGATTTAGTACAGTCTTATAGATCATGCTGATAGCTAGCATGCTATGTTTATGCTTACTAAGTTTGCCTAAGTGCCTACTAAACTAAGAAGACAGGAGAGCCTCGAGTACTATTCGTTTACCTGAGTATCTTCGATAATTTAGTTAGCATGTCAAACGTTCCTGGACGATAGAAAATCATCATGTTATGGACCAATGTAATCCACTGTCAGTTTTTCGAAATGCTTTTAATGTAGATACTGTGGATACTGATTTTATTGAAGTTTAATACGTGTTAATTAAAATTTTTAAAATTTTTCGTCACCTTTTTACCACATCAATCGTATTTGACTTGTTAAAATAAGACTTCTTTTCTATTACTTATTAACTTAGTCAGGATTACAAACTAGCTCCTCTTAACAGCCATGTTATCCATGAATGGCAAATTTGATGTACTTTTCATGACAATTTTGCTTACTCTCAGAGTTTCTGCCAGAAGACTGCTAAGAGGTAGTCGGCAAAAGAAATATTTTTCATACTTCATTTTATTCGAAATGTCTGAACTGAGGTTTGAACCATTGTATCTCGCCTAATAAGCCAATCTATCTACTAGACTGTGGTGCCTTCGTATTTAATAACATATTGATAATATAATGCTTCGAAATGTTTTTCAAATTGTGTTGTAGTATTTTCACAAATCGACCACAATTGAATTTACAAAAAATTGTATCTTTTAATTGATTGCCTTGTAAATATTTGCGTTTAATTTTGTGAATTTAATGCGGTTTAAAAGTCTTAAATTTCCAAATGCGTTTTTGTGATTGTAATTTAATATTGTTTTTAGCATACAATACAGTTCAATAAAATAAAAACAAACAAACAGGAAAAATGCCATGATAAGCACTAAAAACTACCAATAAAATACAGAAATTATGATGTATGAATACGACCAAAAAAAATTTGATAATTTTTGGGTTTAATACTCATGTTTCGAATGTTTGTATTCAAGTCATGCCAGAATAATAATAACGTCCAACTAATTATGGCCCATAAATAATTATTGTTTATAAACCTGACATCCATTTATGATTACAGAGAATTTAGTTTTACTTCTTTATTGTGTGGCGTTTATCTGTTTTTACTCTTTTCCGAGTTTCATGTCGTTTATTGGAATACAACACATGTGTAGCAGACAATATAAATTATTGAACGTACGGCATAAAGTCCAATATGATGGTTAGAAATATTTATTCAGACAGAACCACTCACTCACTCACTTACTCACTCACTCAGTCACTCGCTACAATTGTGACTTGCAGCAAAGCGGGACGACGCAAGGACTGTTATTGAAATGTTCAGTTCTTTGCAATATGCTGACACAATAATACAATTAGCGACTGTAGCGACTAATTTTTGTTTAATTAAAACTCATTAATTGAATTATAATGCTCGGGCGTAAATTACAAAAATACAACAACAACAAAAACAACAGCAATTTATAGAATAGAAACACAGAATGTCAACCATCCGTTGTTGCCGTCCGTCGGCTGTAGAGTATAAGAACATTAATTAATAGAATTCCCCCTAGTAGTGCTCTTAATTCGCTATATACTGTGTATAAGTGTATCTTTATAAACATGTGTTTGTAGTTATATATGTATGTATATACATACATGTATGTATATACAGACATACATATGAATTTGTAAAACACATTAACTGGCCTAGACAGCTATAAAAAAGAGTGCCTACAATTAATTAAAAACCAGCACAATGGAAGCCTTAAAAACACAAAAGCCTTCTCATTGTTGCGAATTTTTTCTTTCTAAGTCTTTATTGTAGGCGTACAGTACATAACAATAGTATAATTACACTTTTATTTAAGAAAAACCTGTAACAATGTAAATTATATACGCAGTTATTATAATGAATCAGACTAAATAAGTAACATTACAACCGTTTAGTCAGGATTACAACCTATTCTCTCACACCTCCTGTATTGTATGTGTTTATTTTATCCATGAGTGACGGGACCTATAGAAGACTACTGAGAGGCAGTAGCCGAAAGAAATATTTTTTCGTTTTGTTCGAGATATCTGACCTGGGGTTAGACCACGGCCTCACATGTAATAAGTCGATAATAGTAGTCTAGTAGGTAGTGGAATATACATACATAATTGGTCATTACAACCCTTTAGTCAGGATTACGACCTAGTTTCTCAAACCACTTATGCTGTGTGTGTTAATTTTTATACATGAGTGGCGGGACCTACAGTTTAAAGTCGACTCCGAACGACAGATTTTTTGAGAAACTTTTCAAATGGCAATTTTTATTTACTGTCAGAGGCTTTGCCAGTAATCTGCTGAGAGGAAGTCGCCGAAGAAATACTTTTTGTATTTTGTTTTGATGTCTGGCCTGGGGCTCGAATCCTTGCTTTACGTCTAATAAGCGAACACACTACCTACTAGACTACGGCAACTCCACGGTGGAATATACATCATATAAATGCCCTAAACGGCTTATCAATATTCGGCCTTCGAAGTATTCAATTTTCCTCGACTCTGGGGTATAAATCAGGTTGAATTTGACCGACGGCATGGGTTATGTTGGCTTTAAGGATTACCTTACATGAAAAAGCCAAACCTGGTCAAATCCCATGATCTCAGTGGCCAGTTCACCATGCGGTTAAATCTCTAGTGCGGAATATTTAATGTGGCAAGAGCTGTGCGGCACTCAGCGCCGTAGCTTCAACAAGATGACCGTTATCAACTGTCAGAGTTACCGGCATTTATTGTTGCATGTTGTAGTATTTGATTACAAATCTGAGAAATTAATGTTCAAAACCGAGGGAACACAAACAATTCTAAAACAATTCTAAGAGGCTTCAATATCCTCTTGTACTAATTTTCAGAAGAATTCTGTAGGGCTTTAAAAGTTCTTGGGTAGATTAGTTACTGAACTATTTAGAAATGATATCTTCCGTTTTTTAATGCTTGAAGTTAGCTTTCTTACCACAATATCGCAGCCGTAGTTTTGTAGGCATTGTATCAGTTTATTAGACAAGAGCTCGTGTGTCAAACCCCAGTTTTTTCGGCCACTTCCGCTCAGCAGTCATCTTGCAAATTTTTTTGAAAGTAAGTAAAATTGCCATAAAAAGTTTCTCAAAATCTGTCGATCGGAGTTGACATTAAAATATAGGTCCCTCTACAGAATGTCTGACTATAAAGGGTTTTAAAGACCAGTTAAGTAAGTAAGAAGTAAGAAGAGTACAAATCATGAGCCATATAAACTAACGTGGTACGTAATAATGTGTCACTTAGCAGATAAAAATTTGTTGCAAAATATAATTTTATGTGTCGATGGGGATGTTGGGAATTAAGTACTAAAATATGTCCTTCCTGCGTAAAAGTTATTTTTTTTTGGTGGCGTTCTACATTTCTATTCCCAATTTGGTAACATAATCACATAAAACAGGCGCTTACATTGAATACATTTTAAACAACCATCTGTAATACACTCAGCCATCCATCCATCCATTTATTGTATTATTCCGCTTGTGTTGTTGGCCAAAAATGATTTAGCCATGTGACAGTTGACTGATAGTTTTGTATCACCTCAAAGCCCTCGTTTTTGTATTTAAAAAGATTACAGTTAAAAAATTATTGTTGCTGTCATTGCTGTTGCTGTTGCTGTTACTGTTACTGTAGTAGCAAACTAAAGCCGTATCTGTCTTTTAAGCCAGTTTGTTTGTAGTCGTTGTTGTCTTGAATTTGGTAAATCGTTATACGATATACATACATATGTATTTACAGGTCAAATATCTTGTTTAAGTTTCTGTTGTGCTTTTTCTTTTCTTCTTTCTTGTACGTATTTCAAGGGATTTGCCGAGTGTCTGTTATTTATTTGCAACTACAAGTTGCAAGCTGTTGTTATTGCCATTGCTGTTGTTGTTGTTATTTCTTATGTGGTCTTAAATTCTTTATCAAAAGATTTCAAAATCCATTTTCTTGTTTAAACTGTAAGGAATTATTTACGCAAATATTTGAAAATGTTTTTCTCGTTCGTTCTGTATTTGTTTAGTTTCTTTAGTTTCCATGTTTCTTAATCTTTAAAATTGTTTTGTATGTAAAAGACGACATTTACCACATGTTTTGTTGTTATTGTTCTTGTTGTCGTTGTCGTTGTCGTTGTTGTGTTTGTATTGTATTTCGCATCTATGAAATGTTTTTTAATTATTTGTTTAGCATTTAAACGAAAACATTTTTGTTTTTATTTGTTTTCTATTTTTTTTTCGTAATTCCTCAAAGGCTCTTTTAAGGGAATTAATTTGGGTATGTAAGTTTCGAGTAGAATCCCACATACATGTATACAAACGTATCTCTAAACATGTTAGATGTGGCACAACTTTATCTGCAAAAGAATAGAGAAATCACAAGACAAAATAACGAAATATGGCCACAGACGAATTTAAGTGGCCCTATTATATTCCAAAGGCAACATAATCAAACAACACTTTAAAGAGTGTCTCTTGCAAGCCTATTTCCATGATAGATTGTACAATGCTGCTCGGTGTCAACAATGGCAATTCCCTGCCTAGCATCTGTTATGCTTCCACAGAATTAAATATTGGACTCGAGACAACTACCATTCCGCATGAGTATATCTTAGACCCACAATGATATATCAAAAGACCAGTTACCAATCTCAGAAAAATATTTTTTTTTTGGACAGTCTGATGTCAGTCACTCGGACAGTCAGAACTCTTCTTAATGTAAATTCCCAATAAAAATTTCGATTGTCTCAAACCCGCTTGATTTGTAAAGAGTCGCTGCCTGTCATTATCTTCCTTTCCATAGAATGGTTCTGGTACCAAAAGCGGCTTAGAAGCTCCACTCCCCATAAGCTCGTTTGATAGCTTACTTTCGAGAATTCCCATCGCTGACTTGGTACATGTGATCAGTAACACTTTCTAATTTCTTAAATCGGAGATACTGTCCACGCTATGACAAGTTATCACAGGCATAGGAAACCTACATCGGTACCTTCACTGTTGCAGCCTACACATAGTAGTTGGCATGAAGATTGATTATCGACTTAATGCCGCTTATCTTATATCTTCTTATCCCCTGGATTATGACATGGCTTACTGATCCGTGACCTCAACAAGACGATGCTACATTATAGCGTAGAGTATATACAACATATTAAAGAAGATTTTTCTCTCATATGACGATATACATTTTGTTTAGAAATGACAACATTGTTGAGGATTTTACGGATTACGAACCTATAGGCCCACAACTAGTGAAGATCTCGGTCCTATATAGCCCAGAAGCCTTTAAGAATTGAAACAAATGTTGGATCTTTAGAAACATATCGTGTTAGTTTATATAAAGATGTGTGAAAGTGTTCCCTAAAAATCTACTTATTACCTCCACAATGAAAATATTATACTCAAGTGGACCTCAGTCTTTAGCCGACACAACCAATCTAGTACTGCACGAAAACGCAATCTCTATCAGTTGGATATCGCACAAATACGTCAACTTGTGGAAGAAAACAAGTAAAATAAACCTGTGGTTTTGAATTTCAAATGTACCATAGTTTCACAATTTTCGCAAGATTTTTATCTTCGGCTTACTTATGGTTTACTTATGCAAAAACTTACACATTCAGGCTAAAGAAACAAAATTCTTAGACCACGTTTATGGTGTGAATTATTGAGAGTGAGTGGCATAAACAAGTAAAATAATGCAAAGCAAAAGAAAAATAGTAGGAAATACAGCTTAAATATATACATACACACATACAAACATATGTACATTAAACTAGAGCAGTATAGTGCAGCGTAGTCTTACCATTAAGATACACACATAATGATTCATAAGCTCTGTTAGTGGATAGACGAACTAGTAGGACGTCATTCCTGCAAGCAGACAAGACAACTCATGTTTTGGCAAACTGCCAGACAGACGTAAAAAATACATTTTAAGCTACACAAACTGCAATTACTTGATAGTTTTGAACGTACTTTGGAAAATAGTTATGAAACAAAGCTGATGTTGCACTATTTCTCAGTTAATATTTTGTTTTTGTTGTCGAAAAAGTAGGGTTGTAGAGGAAGTGCTGTTCTTTACGATTTTTTATTATTTTTTTTAATTTTTCACAAAGGACTCAAGGCATGGTTGGATAAAATGTAGACATTTTAGACAATTTTAAACAATTTCTGATTATTAGCTGGTTGTCTCAAAATGTTTATCTCTCTTCTTAGGTTAGAAAGTAAATACAATTGGAAGGTAAACTTAAATTTTTTTTGAAACTCCTAGTTTTTTCTGTAGCGAATAAGTACTTAAGCAAACACATTTAAAATAAAAAAGATTGTCCATTTGTCGGTTTCAAATTCAATAAACAATTTATAAACATATGATTTCGATGAATTTTCTTATTTCATAATAATGTTTAAAAAATTTTGTTCAAAAAATCATCATTAAAAATCTATTATTGGAGCATTCAATTACGGACTTTAATTGTTACGTAAATTGAAGTTTATATGGATAGAGGACCAAATTCAAATGCAAAATATTACAAATTCAGATTGTACATTTCACTTTCTCTAAGATAAACTACCTATTAGACAGTAGGTAAGCTACGATGTTGCACAGGTTTGATCAGATATGCAAAGCTTCCACGTTTTATGATGGAATCATATCGAGATTATATGAGAGTGCGACTATACAAGTCTGTTCATATTTCAAATAAGACATATTAGCTTAACGATAGGCTTTCTCAGTGGGTTACGCAATATCAGTTCGTCAGATTCATAATCAACTTCTATAAATTTGTGCCTCTCTGCCAATTCAATCAAACCACCTGCATATATTCTGCTGAGCGCTATGCTATGCTTTCTATACGGCTACGATGTACCTGGACATGCCCCAATAGAGGGCCATTTGCTTCTGTTCCATTCCTTGTAACCAAAAGCATGAACACTGTGGTGAAGGCTTCACTTATCTCCTTCATGACAAGCTCATTCTGAGCTAATGACACTTTATTTTTTTTTTTGTATTGTCATGCGTGCCACCTCTAATCAAATTGTTTGCAGTGCGCATTTAAAAAGTGGTCGCCATAAATCATTTCACTGATGAGGTCAAGAAGACGTATTATTGATTTTAATTAGAAGTATATCAGTTGGGCCAATTTGTGCATTGAAATCTTCCATTACGACCAGTGTATCATTGCTATTGCTAACACATATTCCTCTATCTACATATCCACATCACTACACTCGTGCGTTACGTTTTATTCTAGATGTCTTGAGGTATTTATTCAACCTCAAGGAAATTTTATTTTAATTAATAATTTAAACGATATGTCCACTACCTATACAAGTCCGTATGTAAAGCCAATAATTGCATGTCATGTAATCTTAAATAATAAAACGTTTCTAATTAGAAAAAAATCGAACATTGTAAAATCAATAGCTTATCGGTGTGTGGTTCATTTAATTTTTTCCAAATGTTTGATTTCCTATCGAATTAATCATATAAAAAGCCCCCCACCTGTCATAAATTACATACTTTAACTGATTGTAACCTATTATTTTAATAATTGCTAATGCCTTACTGCCATAAAACGAGCCCCAAGCGCTAATTTAATTCTAATAAAAAAAAAGTACGCAGTCACACCTTTTAATAGAAACGGTGAATAGGAAAAATATCAGAAAATGAAATGAGCTCATACACACCTTTTAAATTTACTCCTTGTATTGTATCTATTGTCAATATATGTATGTATGGTATGTATATTTAAAGAAAATGATTTACATATTAAATTTAAACTCACCTGAGAGGCTTCATTCTATCATAAATAATAACATATATTCAGTAAACTATTGCATTTATACAGGCTTCTTTCAATAAAAATTTCTGCACTTTAACAGTTATTAACGATGATTTGTTGAACCAACGTCTGTCAAATTAGTTGTCAGTTATTTAGTCTATTTTATCAAATTAAAATGGACCACCACAGACAACGACGTTAGTTTCAGAGAATGGGCTTTGATGTAACACTGTCAACGGCGAACACCATACATACATACATACATACATAGTTGGTCATTGCAACCCTTCAGTCAGGATTACCACCTAGTTTCTCACACCACTTATGTTGTGTGCGTTAATTTTATACATGAGTGGCGGTACTTACAGTTTAAAGTCGACTCCGAACGACAGATTTTTGAGAAACTTTTCATGGCAATGTCGAGTAAGAAAAGGCTTGACACTGGCGAATGAAGTTGATAAAACTCTCATCCGATCTATATTCACTGTTGAAATCAATGGCAGGTACACGGAATCTTCCCCGCAAAACTTACCATTATGAAAGGACACGAAAATATATATACAATAATAGGTTAGCTAGACAACAATGTAAGATTCTGACTTAGTCCAGAATTAGTCAATAGCCGTTGAATAACTTTGCCCAATGAATAGCTTAACGGAGGTAAGACGAGTGCTCATTTTCATTTGTGTTCGGTAGAAGTGTTCTCAAGTTTTTTGTTCCAAAATTACCAGATATATTCTGTGACTAGGAATCTATATGAAATTTACGTGAAACTGCCGCGAGAATTTCTCAAAGAAGTGGTGGCAGACGCCTACCGGTTGTCTAATTGCCACTTGGCTAACTGAGAAGATAGGCGAACCAGTGACCGTAAATCGTAAATATGGGTCAAGAGAGATTCCATAGCCTAAATTTTTCTTAAGTTTTGAAAATTTAATGGATTTTCATTGAATTCGCAGAACTGACCACGCCAGAGGACTAGTCTTCCCTGAGTGGATATCAAGTATAAAAAATCCCCTCAAGACGAGGTTGAAGTGATGGAAATTTTACTCAGTCTTGGCATCCTCTGATAGGATAGAGAAGTGTCCATAGGGAATAGACTTTAAAACGCAATGCGACTAATGCGGTATGTAGTTTAGCAAGTAATCTAAATGGACGCCAATTAAACATTAAAAATGTAAAATGATCGCAAATGTTGATCGTCACAATTTATCAAGAAGTTTCTTGCAGCAGTTTTTATTCAAGTTCACTCTGTAAAGAAACTCGGGCTCTATAGCTATCGAATAAATCTGGCGAATTATTCTAGGATGAAGCCACTAGTTCTGCTAAGAGTTAAGAATCAAATGTAGTTATTCAATGCAGGGAATCGGCTTAATTGCACATGATTTAACATTTTTTTTTGCGACCATTGTTTGAAATTTCTTGAAAATGATTCGGCAATCCAGCTTACTCACCATATCTGAATAAAAACACTTTAAACAAAATTATTAGAAAAATACCCCTGTGTTCCATATTAATTTAACCATTATCTGTTTAAATGATGATGATGATGATTATGATTTAATTTATCAATCAAAATGATTACAATAAATATGGTACAACATATAAAATTATTCAATTGACTCCATGTGTTGTAAAGACAACAACAGCCATGTCTGTGGTATTTTAAATTTGATGCAATTTATCTCACACTCCACATGCATTGTGGAGTTCAAACAGAAAAACTCGTTTTTTCTTGCATACTTCAGCGAGACCCCATATATGACTGATAATAAGTATTGTAAAGTAAGCCCCCATAAAAATTAAATAAATTGACCCTCAAAGCTAAAAATGCAAATTTTGTTTCACTTCTTTGTGTTTGTATATGCCACACATATCAAACTGCGGCAAGCTTAATATATGCGTGTGTGGGGGGCGGGACGACGACTGTAAAACAGAATGAATTGCTGACTTTTTTTGGAGTACATTGCAGTTTTTGTGTATTATTTTAACAACAATTTTTACTCTGTATAACCAAACAAGGCGACCATTGTATATATATGTAGATGGATTTCATTATAAATAAAATAAAACTTTAAAAAATAAATCAAATCTGTGCACACTCTAAAATCCAATAAAACTAAATATTATTAAATTGAATTTGAAATATTTGGCATGGAAAAAAATTAAATGAAATGAAATCTGAGTAAACTAAACTAAACTTTATACAGATTTTAGTTTTCTATACCCTGATACAACAAGCATTTATTAAACAGTTAATGAATAAAATTATGCTTGATTGGGTAAAACTAACAACGGTGGCCTATAACTGGCAGGTAATAAGGTGACCAAAACTGGGAAATATTTTTTTCCAAAACAATAATTTTATGTTACTGACTAAAACTTTCTGGCAAACTAAAAACATTACATTCCGCGGATTTTCACACACGGTATGTCAGTCAGTTTTGACCTCACATTGCAGGAATACGAGATATCTAGCTCAGAACTGTGCATGTCTATGGACAACATACCCAAACAAGTATAAATTTAATTCTCTATGAATTCAGTGCATGTTGTTGATCTTTCTTTATATCTGCCTTACAACGTTTAGATTTTCTTTTACTGCGTGATTGAACTCACACAGATGCATGAACTCATGTCCTGCTTGTCTATGGTATTACTAGCGTACTCCTGATGGACAAATAGATAAATAAAGAAAGTCCTTAAATACGAGGAAACCAAAATATATACGCATGCAACGTCCTTCCATTTGTATAAAATATTGATACGGACTGCAAAGAAAAATTGTATTCGCCATATAGCCTCGTTCATAAGCTATTATAAAAATCTTACTATCATAACAAATGAAAGCCGAAATTACGAGATTTAAAATAAATTTGGTCTGAAAAGAAGAATCTCTTCAGTGATATTTGTGATCTGATAGGTGATTAAAGATTTTCTAAGCATTGTTAATAAAATTGCCATGAAAAATTTCGCAAAAAATCTGTTCTTCTGCTACTCATGTATAAAAATAACACACACAACAAAAGTGATATGAGAAGCTAAGTCATAATCCTGACTGAGGGGTTGTGAACTAAACTTGTATTTCAAAATCACTGTAAAACGAAACGAAATCGAACTATTTCTGAAAGGAATGACTGCAGGCGATAAAAGCTGGATTGCGATCATGGACTAAGCAGAGCAGTTTATATAATCTTTTATAACCTAGTCAAACGTTTGGTTTCGATGTTTACTGTTAACGATTAACGAGACTGAAAACAATCAAATAAAACGCCCAGAATTAATTAGTCAAAGAAGTGCTGTTGTGTTCAGTAAAACATAGTAAACAATGCATATGTGCTGTCTATAGTTCAAAGGCCTTCAGTTATTAACATCACCAGTAATCTCATTATTAGCTAAAGCCGTGTTTATTACTTCTTTTCTCTAAACCCAACCAACAAACCGTGGCCCTGTGTAAAAGACTTGATTTGGTTACAAAGTCGAACGCCCAGTAAACATTTCTCGATCTAATACCCCAATTGAAACCAATTGCTCTCTTGCAACAATAAAGAGTAGTTGTCCTGCAAGTGGTCCTGAGTTGCGTATTCATGTTCCAGTTTAGTTTGCTTTCCAAGATATTTCGCGTTATTAGTTAGAGTGAGCTCTGCTCAATTGATACGTGGTGTAGTTAATTGTGGGACTTTGTACCTCCTTAGAGTAATACTAACTCTGGCTTGGTTTTGTTAACATCGTTGCACCATTTCGATAGCCATTTCAGCACAGGTTCTAGAATTTCAAAAATTTCCCATTCGCTAGGATAACACTGAATTAGACTTCTATTCCCACTTCGAATTACTAAAGATTTAAAAAAATATTCGGAATCTGGCCTCTTTAATGATACATAAGCTACACAACATTTTATAAGCTCTGTAGTATTGTTCAAAGTTTGACATACGGTTACATGTACCGTATACCCCAATAACTTTTATTTAATTTCGTACTTACATACATGTATGGTATGCCCTTAAGTGATATGTAATGTGTCACACACAATATATGTATGTATGTGTGTACATACGAGTATGCGAATGTGTTTTTGTAAATGCCTCTGTGCGTTTGAATTTTAATGTGAATTGCTGTAAAATTATCAACGAAAATTGTATCAAATTACGTACGAAAATATAAAATTAATTTTTTTTCTTTTTTGGTTTTTGTTTTCTGTTTTCGTTTCATTTTTCGAAAGTGTCACACGTATTACATTTCATAATTTGGGAACCATAAGCGATTTTCAAATAATCCTCTTCTGTTGTGGCCCTGTAGCAAATTTAATAAACGCAATGCCTATCGCATTTGGTTTATTTTAACGATGTGCCATAAATAATTGTGTAGTCCGCACAGTGTACAGTGTAAAGTCATTGTAAAATGAGAATATTGTTGTTGTTGTTGATATTTACAACAATGTAAATTACATTGTTGCCAGTTGAAATCGATAAAATGAAAAGTGTTTGGTACAATGAAAATTTTCCAATTTATAATAATGCGAACAGAATGGGAAGGCGTTAAGGCAGGCGGGCAGCGAAACAGTTTTGATTTCCTTTCAACGATACGAAGAGCTTGTTGTAATGTAGTCTAACATTACATTATTTGAAATTGAGCACAAAAGTGTCATTTAGTTGGACCGCTTCTTGTTTTTAATGGCATTTGCTTATATTAGCCCGGCTGTGGCAAACATAACCTCATCAAATTGAATTTTATGCGTACCAAATGACAATCATTCCGAAAAAATAAATTCAAATCTTTTCAATTGCTTTCGTTTTTCTTTCATTCACTCGGTTTCTGAATTGTTTGTGAATCTTTTGAAATTATAATAGAAGTGTATTCACACACTTGGTCTGCTTCAAATATAAAAATTCATAAAATTTCATTAACAAAGTCTGCAGTTAAAGACGGTATTTTATTTTAGTTTTAATTTCAAACCTAATCAGCACTCTTTCATTGCTGCCTTTTTAAATTACGACATACTTGAAAAATTATAAAAAAAAAATTAAAACCTAAAAAGTTATGTAGAGCTAAGAACTCTGCAGATAATAAATGAATTCAATCATAAAATAATCCCATAATGGCCCATCCTGCTGTTTTACTAATTTGTCCACAGATGACTGACCAACTGATGCATATGCCTTCTGAAAAAAATTCTTTGATCAAAAAAAAAATTAAAAAGCATAAAAAAATTGAAATAACCTAAAGCAAATGAGATAGTTAATGGTCGACTGTGTAATGCCCTATTCTAATTACAGATAACGGCAATATTAACCCCTATAGCATGTAAATTCCAGATAGTTCAAGAGGTCCTTTACCTTCTTAATGAATCAAGGAATAGTTGCTGAGAATTGATTTGCTATTTTTAAAACAGTCTCCATTAAAGACTATGCAGTTTAAATTTTATATTTATTCGAAGTCATCAAAATAAGTTTATTAGTGGAATGATTTCATCATTGGATCTCCTTCCGCCAGCAGATTTTTCTGATTGGGAAAAGATAAATATCAAGTTGCCGTAGTCTAGTAGGTAGTGTGTTGGCTTATTAGACGTAAAGCCAGTGTTCCAGTCCCAGGCCATACATCAAAACAAAATACAAAAAGTATTCCTTCGGCGATTTCCTCTCAGCAGATTTCTGGCAAAAATTCTGATAGTAAATAAAATTGTCATGAAAAGTTTCTCAAACATCTGTCGTTCGGAGTCGAGGTTAAACTGTAGGTCCCGCCACTCATGTATAGAATTAACGGCACACAACATAAGTGGTATGAGAAGCTAGGTCGTAATCTTGACTGAAGGATTGTAATGACCATGTATGTATGTATGTAAGTAGTGGCCCGTAAAAATCTCAACTGTGCGATTTAACAACAAAGTTACCTATTCATACTAGTCCAATCGAAACCAGCAATAATGTACCTAACTTTCCCCCTAGGAATTGGACTCGCTCTGTAAAACAAGCGGAGAATACGTAGTTTAACTGAGAAAATCAGAACACTTATGTTCTATAATATCTTGGAAATTGTGAGGTCCTACTGGCTCTGGCAAGTTCATCAGCTCTGGAATTTCGGACGATTACACTATGTTTTGGAATCCATATAAGAGTTAGTTTTGAATTATCCAAAATTTCCCTGAAAATTTCTCGGCATTCATGGACGCTATTGTAACATTCGATGAGGATTTAATTGCAAAAATTGTAGAAATCGAAATATTCGTACATGGCAGTACTTATGATAGTTGGCAGTTTCATTTGCATACTAAAAATGCGAACTACAGAATATTATATCTTCTCGTTTAATAAAGAAGTAGGGATTAATTGATCTGGACAGATTAAATCTATCGTTTCAATAATAATGATCACTATATCGAGTGGCAATTCGTGCAGGAATTTTCTTTCTCAGCAAGAGTGGACATAAACTCTGCACATGTCGATGTCAGTATTAATCAGGCTTATCACCGAATAAAAGTCTTTGAATAGTTTTTTAAACATTTCACATATTCTAGACCACTCAGTGTAGGACTAAATTAAACTAAAATTTCGTATAAAAATACTTTAGAGGTTGTGGCGACATTAAAATTAAATTTCAATCTCAAAGATTATTTGATAAAAGGCAACAAACATCAAAAACTACAAACGTTGACATCAAGAAAATACAACATGAAACATTTTTATTATCTTGAAATGTTTTTGAAAAAGAAAAAAAATAAAAAAAAATCTTTAAGAGAACATCTTTAAAACCAGAAATCGTTTGTCCTTTGCCGAAAATCCTCTTCTTGTTTAGTTGCGTTGTTTCAACATCAACTCATAATTTAACGTAGAAACACACAAGAGATTCATTTGCAAGATAATTGTTTTTGTTGAGTTTTAAGATTGTTGTAGAAAACCAAAAAACATTTTTAAGTTAGTTTAGACAATTTTATCCAAAAACTTATTTATTAACTCGTATATCATACTACTGTAGTGTATGCCATGTACGTTGTACGTTTAATTACTTTCAAGACGGAAGAATCGTTAATGTTAAGAATATTGTTTTCTTTAAAATCCATTTAGTTTTTGTTTAAGATTTTCTGTTGAAAATATATTCTAAGATTTATTTTAGAATTGAGGTCTTTCCGCCTTTAATTTTTTATTTTTTTTCAAGTTTTAAACGTCTGCCAACGTTCTTTCACACCCCATAAAACAGTAGTGAGTAGATGAAAAATCTACCATCTAAAGCTGGCAAAAGTAATATTTATTATTCATAGTAAATGAATGGCAACCAAACAGCAGCAACAACAACAACAATAGAAAAAAAACGATACAAAAAGCAAAAGCATCCAAAAACAAAAGGCAACCCAAAACCCATGAAACAAGCACAACAACAAACAAACGAGGCGAATGAATGAACATCAATCCATATACCAGAATAGCAGTTTCACCTAAAAACGACAGAATACAATGAAACAAAATCGGATGTAGTACAGAGGAAGACAGACGAATGTGCCTTAAAACTCAACAACAACTGGAAACGTTAAACAATGTAATCCAGTCATACATTTATTCATTCATTCAGTTGCCCATTTGTGTTGTTGTTCTTCTTTTTTGTCAGTATTGCCTGCCTGCCTACCAGCCAGCCTGCCAGCCTGCCTGTTAGCCTTCTTTCCTTTTGCCATTTAACAACGTATACGGCGAATTATTTAGTCAGTTGGATAGACGACAGTCAAGTTATTCATGCTATACGTTGTAGTATAGTCTCGCATACGTAAACGTAAAAGCAAACTTGATTGATAATGTCACTTTGAATAGAATTCGAGCATGAAATGCTTTTTATATTTCCAAAGGAATGTCGTTTCCTTTGTGTATCTTTATAACGATTATTTGCAACTTATTTCTGTAGATTTTTAAGAAAAATCAAAATTATACACTAAAACCTATAACCAATGTATATACAGTCATGGCCATAAACATATAATACAGCTAAGATAATTAACACAAAAATCTATACTTTTAGCCTTGGCAGAAGTGTAAATAAAATTATTTTATGACAGCTATTATCCCACGCATATAACCATAACATGATAGAGAAAATTCTGAATTTTATTTACTTCAGAATAATCTTCTCTTTAAATTATATTCCTTTCAGTTATTCATAATGCAGAAAATAGATTTCCGCAGCTACAATAACTAGAATGGTGAAAGCGTTAAAGTCACAAATTCAGGCAGCTATTGTCATGTAGAAGTACAAATTTGTGAGTCTTCGACCTGATGAAGTCTTCACAATATTTTCTCCAATAACCCACATTATCTTAGATTAACTGTTTAACACGTTCACGCCCACTGACGGCTGCATTTAGTGTTTTTCGCCCTATCGGCAGCAATTATCCAACATAGGCAATCCAACAATGCAACGATATCGTGTAAAGTTTTGTGTGAATTTTGTGCGAATTCTTCGTGAATTCATCTCATCCTCTCTAAATATTCTGAATTTTTACCGTTAAAATAGAACAGTACTGAATTAATAAAAATCTTTTATTAAAATGGATAACCTCTCTGACTCAAATTTTCACAGAAAAATCAATTTCAACGATCCATTTCTGAGTGAATGGGTACATGAACAAAAAAAATTTTCAAATTTAGAACGATAGCAATCCACTAGACACCCATGAGTATTCAATGCATCTGTAAAGAGCCACAATTTGTTGCGGATTTTGGGCGTTGGGTGTCGTTCTTTGTGAACATCGTTTCTCTGAATTGGCCAGCTCATGCCACAATGGATTCTAATAAAATAAAGTGTGTGTATGCGCTTCTATGGTTGGAGGTCATCTGATATTCTATTTTATATAACTCTGGCGCATAAATCATGTTGTATTTGACCGATAACATAGGTTCTGTTGGCTTACTGAATGAAATCGCTTGATCTTTATGGAAAGTTCACATTTCTAAATGATATGATCATGCCTTTAATGTAAGGCACGTAGTGCTGCCCCGTTGAAACCACATGACATTGGTGTCCTGATCCTCCAAATCAGACTCAAGGAAGTCGGTAATCATCGACCAACAATGCTCGCCATTGTTGCTGGCCACTGTTGCCCTCAAAGAAAAATAGACCAATGATGCCGCCAGACAAAAATCCACAACAAACAGTTACTTTTTCTCAATATTCTTGGGTTTCATGTAGATTGGTAACGTTCACTTCATATAGAAATGGGCCTTACCCCTAGCAATTATTTTTCGATGAAATTAGTATCAGAAATATTTCAATAACCAAAATTTTTTATAAAAAACCATCGATAACTGCAATTTTTTACACAAAATTGTTTGATAACAAGAGCTTTCCCTAGAAAAAATTCGGTCGATAACAATAATTTTGTATAAAAAACTATCGATAATAGAAATTTTCTTTAGAAAATTTTTGCAATATATTAAAATGATCCTTTTAATGCCACTCTGACTTTATAATTGTAGCTTCTGGATACGTTTTCTTTAATTAAATTTCTTTCCAATACTCTCTTATTGACCTTTAATATTCAAATTAAAATGAAAACAAAAATAGCCTTCAGCTACTGACTGCATAAATGTGGACTCGAGAAGCTCTGATAAATGATAAGCAAATTAATTTAATTCAATAGCTATTGCCATTCTATTGCAATTTTAATTTTTCTTGTTTTTTGTTGTTGTTTCTGCCATGGAAAAACAATAGCATTGTCCCCATGGATAGTATTCATAGCCATGCAGAAAAATGCATTTGTACGTATTGAGCCCAAGAGAAAGAAAGAAACAAACAAAGACACACAAAATTGAATTGACAATTTAAAAATGTTGCCCTGCAGCTACTTGGTTAATGAAACTGGCTTAAAAAAGCAACAGTGAACGACATTAAAATGGCCTACAGCAGGGAAATGCAGAGAAAAAAATTCGTAACATTTTGTGGAAAGATCGAGTAAGCTGTATGAGGGGTATTTAACAACGAAAGTTTACACGACCAAAACAATTGATGGGGGAGATCAACTTAAAAAAGGTACACAATAATTTCCAAAAAAACAAAAAAAAAAAAAAACAAAAAGAAAACAGGAAAACCTTACTGCTGTACAGTAAACATTTGTTAAAAGACAACAAATGTACAAACAATAGGGGATCAAGACAACAAAAAAACCCAAACTATTGTAGATTGTTAATGTTTTTCTAGTGTTGTTGTAAAACGTGTGCAATGGCATACAATTGCTTTACATATGTATTTCTAACAGCAGGTTTCATAAAGAGTGGACTTATTGAAGAGGTTACCAAAACGCATTGGCTTATTATGAAAAAATTTAAGCATAAATCGCTTTATCAGCTTTATCGAAGATGAAGGTCAACTGAAAATTAAATTCTAAATAATGTACCGCTCAATAAATCTTTACAGACAGCGTTGTTTCTAAGCGACAGCAAATGGCGAATCTGTGAACGAGGACTAATTAGCTGAACCTCAATTATACTCTGGTCATACGATATATGGCTTAGGCGAATGGCCATAGCCTGAATACGATACGCCTCAAGTGTCGCCTTCTATCGAAACCGCATCTAAATCGGTGAAAGTATCCCTCTCTGTGGTGTTCCCTTCTTTAAATTGTAACTTACAGTTACCTGCGTTCAATCCAGCCAAACAGTGTCTGCTCCACCTTGAAGCTCGTCTAAGGATTGAATTATTCTATCGGTCAAAACATAATTGGAGGCATCCTCAATGTGAATACGAGAGAATATACTTTGCAAAATATAGGCCTTCCTTCGGTATGGGCAACTTGTTCAGATCTCAGGCATTCATCAGATATTTTGTTTTTAACACTGTATGGCTTAGAGCAGAAAGGACGCTAAGCCCATTGGACGAACAGTTTTGCGCTAACATAAAGATTTTTTGAATGTGATGCCTTGTCTGCATCTATATTGTCTCACCTCAGATAATTTCCTTGATCCGGTGTAACCAACTGTTTAGAAAATTTCCATTTAGCTCTGACGCCTTAAAAGACGAAAAGGCTTTAGTCTTTGCTTTTATTATATTTATGGTGATTTCTGTAGCATTCCCTATCCTGTTAATCTGTGTATTTCGTTTGCAAAGACGACGATTCTTCTTTCCCACAACTTTGGAAAAGTTTTAAGTACTGGCACAGTATGTACATAAAACTAACCCGAAATATAATTTTTTTTTTCATTATAAAGAGTTTTTTTTGATTTTAATTTCTAAGAAATCACACCTTTAAATGTCTGCCAGTGATACCGTTTTTTAATCATTCACTCATTCATTCATTTACTAGATTTTTTTAAGCATTTTTTGTGTGTTTTTTGTTATTGTTTGTAGATTTCAATTTTAGCATGTACGTTACGTTCTGCTTACAAAACGGATAAAAAGGTTGCCCCAAAGCCAAATGCACACTTTAAACAAAAGTATGTAATTTATATCGCTGGTTATGTGCATCACACAACATGTCATGCTACATTCTTACTAAAGAACCTTAAAGTAATGCAATCATTTAGTAGATTAAGTCATGCTAACACAGTGGGAGTGTTTACATACTTTCTAGAAAGGCAGGAATAAATGTAAAATTATCACTGTCTAGTGGTACGGTACTATCAATTGAATATCACCGCATCCTATTTTAATAGACAAAATAAGTAATTCCTATGACAGCAGAAGATTGGGAATGAAATCATGATGTTTCATAAAATTTAGATACAAAATATTACAAAAGATTGCTCAAGAGAAACCGTATTTTAATAAAAATTCTCAATGGCGATTGACATTTTATTTAATCGGTATTCGTTAGAGAAAATACGGATGGAAAGGAAGCAGCACTGCTGCTTCAACACACTTCATTAGATCAGGAATGTATTCATTTTACTTACTTTCGGTATTTTACTAATCATGTAATCTAGTGTGTTGGCTTATTAGACGTAAGGCCAAGGTTCAAACCCTAGATCAGACATCAAAACGTAAATATGAAAAAAATATTTCTTCAGCGACTTCCTCTCAGCAGATTTCTGGCAAAAAAATCTGAGTGCAAACGTTTCTCAAAAATCTGTCGTCCTCAGTCAACTTTAAACTGTAGGTCTCGCCACTCATGTATAAAATTAACACACACTACATGAGTGTTGTGAGAAACTAGATCGTAATCCTGACTGAAGTGTTGTAATGGCCAATTATGTATGTATGCCCAAAAATATGTATGTATGTAAACGCAAAAAACTCACTCATAAGATTTTTAATCAAATTTTTAAAATATGGATGGAATTCTGTAATATTTCTGCCAAACTTAAGGTGTAGTCTTTTTGACTTTTAGCTCTCAGCTTTGTTTCGTATCACAATGGCCCGCTATGCGTATACAAGTGACGCTTCACGGCGCCAATTTTGATTTAAAAAAATGGACTACGCTCTCCTATCCAAATGATTTAATACCTTTAAACAATATTGTTATTATTGTTATTTTCACTATTATGTTCCATTCATAGTCTGTTTTGTTTTATACTATGTATGCAGCATGTTGCATGTATGTATGTTAATATGAATGTACATACGTACGTACGTTCAAATACAATTCCAAATGCAATGATAAGACAACACGCAATCACATGTTAGTCACGTAATTTTATTTACAGCAACAGCAGCAGCAACAGCAATTTTACAACAACATTTAAATAACAACAATCACTATTTAAAAAAAAAGTACCACCGGCATAACCGTCAGGCATTACTCGTATAAGTAACAACAATAATAACAACAATTGCTACAATTGCAAATGCAGCAACATCTTTTTAAAGGCAGTAGCATCATTGTCATGAGTAAAACAGCAACAACAACAATAACTATGACAAAAACAACATGATTGTAGAAGGAAAAGGTTTTGCAACATTAATATCCAGATACGTTCATCTGACTGTATGTGAGTGTATGCCACCGTCTATCTTGTCAGTCTATCTCGTTTTTCTTTTTGACAGTTTCAGCAAAATTTGTATCAACTGTGGATACTTTTTTCTTTTGTTGGTTTGTACCTTGTGATAGTGGACTATTTCTTAGGTTTTGTTTTTAGTTTTTTTATGGCTGCTGTCGAAAATTGCAAACCATTAATTCGTGAGGTTTTTTTCTTTTTTTTTGATAGTTTCACTTCCAAAGCAAAGGGTAAATCCATTACATTTTATTCTCTTCATTTATTTATTCATGTTTTTTCTTTTTCTTTTTTTTTTGTAGTTTTGTTTCCTACCTTTTATAGTAAAATTTGTTACATTTTTGTTTTATTGTTGAAGCAACTTCTCACTGTCAAATGATTCTTCAATGATTTAATGGAAATATTTGTTGACGAAAACATGCAATCAGTTTATGTTATGTGGTTGCCTGTATCATGCATTTTTTCGCTTATGGTCTAGCGAAATATTTTGGTTTTAATCGTCAGCGATATGTTTAAAAAAAAATGTATGTTCGTTATAGTGTCTCAAGTCCTTACCTAGTTCTTTGATGAGATACCCCGGCAAGCAGAATTAAGTGACTTCCTTTATTTTCTGAATTTGGAGAACGAATTCAATCTATGTTCCCATTGACCCCGGTATATGTTATCCGTCATTGTCCGGTATTTGGGAACCCGAAATGAAAGATTCTTGGGTACCGTAAATTTTTTGACAGAACGTGTCTGGCAAAAGGTTATTTGTATAAAATCCACACATTCTTAAAACTACAAGGATTGTTGAAAAATTCCAGTCTAGCTCAAAGCAATAGAGGATATGGTTACACACCCATGTCGAAAACCTTTATGACTCGGGATGTTTTCATTTAATACTTCGGTATGTGCAATTCCAATATGAAAGTTTTATCAATTTTGTGGAAACATCTGCGATTTTCATGGCATGCCACTCCGATAAGGATCTCGATGACTTTATCAAAATCGATGAACGCCAAGTATAGCGATAATCTCCAAGCCACCTACTGTTCAATACTTACATAATTAGTCATTACAATCGCTTACGGAGAATTTCAAACTAGATTCTCACACCATCAACGTTGTGTGCGATAAATATATCAATGAGTGGCGGAATTTACAGTCTCCAAATGACAAAACTGAGAAACTTTTCGTTAAAATTTTACTTACTGCAATGTATCGTGTTTGATGGTTGAATATCAAGTCCATCAGTTCTTTATTAATACAATTTTGTTCTCTATTTTTTATGACATAAAAGGCAAAATATTTGTACAATTTTGGAAAGGTAGCTACAGAACAAGTATAACACCACAACTCCCCTCTTAAGTTGTAATAATACTATAAATATTAAAAATACGTTTATAGGAAATTCATAAAATGTAGTTTAATTACATTCATAAACAAAAAAAATTATTTGGTTTTAATTACTAATATTTATCAATTTTGCAATTATAAATATATACATATTTTTGTAAATATAAGTTTTCCTTTAGTGAATTGCTAATATTAACTAATGTTGAAATATAATACCTAGTATAACAAAAAAAATTAAAAAGTTATTCTTTGTAATTTGGTCGTTGCAAACGTCTTAAATTACGAGTTTTAATCTCTTTTGTATCCGGAGTAACATTCTGCTGTCCTCTGTCATTCTCAGATACTGATTTTTCAGACTCTGGCTCATTTTTATTATTGGAAACCTCTGGGCCTGTTTGTTCGTCGATATCCGCATTCTCACTTGCACTTTGAGTACCACGAATCATTTGATTAACGTGTCTTTTTATGGATTTGTTATTTCGCGTTAAAATACAATGGTAAGATTGCGGACCTAATCGCTTTTTCACGGTTGCCTCTTGCCAAGAAGCTTTATTCGGATTCGAATAATCCCGAACAAAAACTTTTTTATCATTTTCAAAATTTATATTTCGTGCCCCTCTGTGATTTTTAATGTTAGATAACTGACTCTCAACAATTTTGTTTCTGACTAAAGGTGGACAAAGCATACTAAAACGTGTTTTTATCTCTCTACCTAATAGCAATTTGGCAGGAGTTTCTCCTGTAGAACAATGTTTCGTTGTTCTGTAATCAAATAAAAATAAACTTATAATATCGTCGAGATTTTCTCCATCTCGAAGATTCGCTAAAACAGTCTTTTTAAAAGTTTTGACTAAATTTTCAGCCTGACCGTTAGTAGCCGGGTGACCCGGTGCAGTTAAAATGTGTTTTATATTGTTCGATTTCATAAAAACTTTAAACTCTTCAGCCGTAAATTGCCGCCCGTTATCACTCACTAGAGTGTCTATTAAACCGAACCTTCCAAAAACTTCACGCAATTTGCTGATAGTAAAACTTGATGTTATATTTTTCGTTTTAAAAACCTCGACCCATTTAGAGTAAGAATCAATAATCAAAAGAAAATGGAAATCTTTTATTGGACCCGCAAAATCAATATGAAGCCTGGACCACGGTGTATCCGTTGGTACCCAAGGAATCAATGGAGCTTTTTCAGGCCTTGGTTGGTTTACCTTACATGAAACACAATTTGAAACTAATTTTTCAATGTCGTGGTCTATTTTAGGCCACCACATATACGACCGTGCTAACGCCTTAGTTTTAACAATTCCAAAATGAGAATAATGCAATTGCGCTAAAATTTTGTTACGCAATTTTTGTGGAATCACCACCCTGAATCCCCATAAAATACATTCGTATTCCACCGAAAGCTCCTTCTCACGACTGACGAATGGAATAAATTCATCACCCTTTAACAGGCCGATTTTTCCCACCTGAATGGCCTCTTTTAACTTTGCCAAAATTGGATCTCTTCTAGTTTCTCTAGAAATATCCCTAAAATTCAAATTTAGCTTATTATCGCTACCTATATAATTTATAAAACCGAAGTCTTCACTATCTTCTTCTCTATCTCGATGAGGAAAACGAGATAAATGATCTGCTGAATTTTCTATACCTTTTACGAAACGCATGGTATAGTTAAAACCTGATAAAATAAAAGCCCATCTTTGTATTCGAGCTGCTGCCATAACTGGCAAGCCTTTATTCTCCCCAAAAATGGCTAAAAGCGGTTTATGATCCGATTCCAACGTAAAATGAATACCCAATAAATATTGTTTGAGTTTTGTTACGCTAAAAACAATATCCAAAGCTTCTTTCTGTATGGTACTGTAATTTCTCTCAGTTTGACTAAGCGCACGAGAAACAAATGCTATGGGCTTCTTCGACCCATCCGCCCCTATATGGGCTAAAATACCCGCTACCGCAAAATTAGATGCGTCTGTCGACAGCAGTATAGGTAGTCTAGGGTTAAAATGAACTAATATTTTGTCCGAAGTCACCTCCTCCTTTAACGCTTCAAATGCACTTTGGCGAGTTTTCGTCCATTTAAATTCAACTTCTTTTCTTAAAAGTTCATAAAGAGGTGCCATTTTATGAGCAAAATTATGAATGAATTTTGAATAATAGTTTAGCATCCCCACAAACGCTCTAACTTCCGACACATTTTTAGGAACTGGCGCATCCAGAACCGAAGAAATACGATCCTTATTCAAACTGAGACCATCACGATTAATGTTAAAGCCTAAATAAGATACCTTATGCTTAAAAAATTCACATTTTTCACTATTTAGACGTAAACCAACCGACTCCAGCTTACTTAACACCAACTCAATCGTTTTGACGTGGTCCTCCAAATTACGACCAGTAATTATAATATCATCTAAGTAGTTTACTACGTTGGAAATTCCACGTAAAATATTTTCAATCGTTTTTTGAAAAATAGCCGCTGCTGGTTTTACCCCAAACGGTAAACGTGTCATTTTAAAAATACCCAAGTGAGTACTCCACGCACATAATAATTGTGAACTTTCGTCCAGCATTAGCTGATTATAAGCATTAGAAAGATCTAATTTTGTAAAAAGTTCTCCACGAAGAGAAGCGAACAATTCGTCAATTAATGGCAGAGGGTATTTGACATCTTCTAAATATTTATTAATGGTAGATTTGTAATCCCCGCAAATACGGATCTGACCATTGGGTTTTAAAATGGGCACCAATGGTGTACCCCATTCAGAATTATCTACGTGAACTAACACTCCTTTCTCCACTAAATCCTGCAACTGTGATTCAATTTTGGCTCGCCATGCCAATGGCACCGGCCTTGGTTTACAAAAAACTGGCTTCACCTTTTCAATTAAATTTAAGGTAACTGTTCCACCCGTATATAAACCTAAGTCTTTATTAAAAACTTTGCTGAATCTCTTTTTTATGCTTTGTACACCCTCATTCATGTCCATTATAGAATTAACATTTGAGATACCGACACCGAACATTGACATAAAATCACGACCCAAAATGGGAGGGCTACGCGCATTTGTAACTACAAACGATAAATTTTTAACTTGGCCCCTAAATCTCACCATTGCTAAAAACTCACCCATAACTTTTATGCCTTCCCCTCCATATGCACACAATTTTTTTGTAGAGGGATGCAATCCAACCTCTTTAAAATAATTATAAAAAGTTTCACTCGACATCAACGAACAAGCTGCTCCAGTATCCAACACAAAATCCATCATTTTGTTATTTAGTTCAATTTCCAACGTAAACGGAGCAGCAGAAAGTTCACCCGTTACACTATAAATAGAAAAATTACAATCATTTAATGTTTCAGAATAATTATCATTATCATCATTTAAATTTTCATTTGATACTTGGACCACATTAACGTGATTATTGTTGCACACACTTGCTAAATGTCCAACTTTACGACATTTGTGACAAACACTGCTTTTGTATTTGCATTTTTCACTGGCATGATTTTTCCATCCGCAATGCGAACATTTCTTCTTTGCCTGATTGCCGTTATTCTCATACCCGTTAACCTTGTTGCCGTTCCCCTTATTGCTGTTGTTGTTGTTGTTCTTCTTAGTTTTCGCATATCTTTTTTGTACATAATTTACACCTTCACTTTCCCCTCTTTGTGCATACAGCTTCGCCTCCATCGTCAATGCTTTTCTTAACGCACCTTCTAGATTTAAACCTTCGTCCTCCTCACACAATTTTTCAAAAATTCTGCCTTCCAAACCAGTTACAAATTTATTAAGCACAAATTGTTCTAGCTGTTGACCATATTTGCACTCCATCGCCAATTTTTTTAAACGTGCATACCAGGCTGCCACAGATTCCTCCTCCCGTTTTTTTGCGTCCAAAAAATTTCTTCGCTCACGAAATATTATAACCGGGGGCGAATAATGCATCTTTAGCATGTCACACAACTCCTTGTACTTCTTCTTAGCAGGTAAATCAGGGAAACACAACTCCCTCAACAAGCCATACGCCTCAAGACCAACAGCCTTCAATAACGTTGACGTTTTAATACGGTCTTCATCAACCGCCGCCTCCACAAAATGTGAATCCAACACCTCTTGCCAATGACACCACTTATCTATCACCGGCCGGAATTCTCTTATGCCGGTTGCCATGGATGTTGCACAAAGGCTTTCGTTGTGCGCTATTGTTGTATCACCTGCAGCTCGCATCATTACCACCAAACAAGTATAACACAAAATGTATCAGTTAACACTCAAAAAGTTTGGTTATCTTGTAATATTTATTACATATATTATATACAAAAACTTTGTATATAAACCAAAAATTAACTGTTCTTTTTATATAACTTGCACACTTTTTTTTTTTTTTTTTTTTTAACTTATTTAAACCCTCGTCGCCACTGCAATGTATCGTGTTTGATGGTTGAATATCAAGTCCATCAGTTCTTTATTAATACAATTTTGTTCTCTATTTTTTATGACATAAAAGGCAAAATATTTGTACAATTTTGGAAAGGTAGCTACAGAACAAGTATAACACCACACTTACTATCAGAGTTTTTGCCAGAAGAGTGTTGAGAGGAAGTCAGCGAAAGAATTATTTTTGAATATTTCGTTTTGTTATTCACTCCATAAAATTATTTCAAATCTCTCAGGGACTCTTTAGCTCATATATTGCTACTTGGAGTATGTTCTTCACAAGAACATAATGATTGACGTTGTTAACCACTATAGAATTTGTTCCATACACCAATCAGGCGAGTGCTATTGAGCCACGCTGACTGAATTTTTATTTCCATATATAATCAGTTTCAACAATATAGTGAAACTTGCCATACAGCACGATTGTTTTATTGATAAACAAATTTGGTGAAAAACTTCCACTCCAGAAGTGGTCCTGTTCAATAACTCTGTTGTATCTGGGACATAGCGTCTCTGGAATATTTTATAGGTTGCTATGCTAATTCATTATCAATAAACCAGCAATTGATATAAAATTGAACGCGAATATTCTGGACATCACATGCCTAGATTTTATTGAAAACAGTGGTCCAAATATGGATTGATCGACTGGACTGGACCGTGTTAATCGCAGCCGCGATGGACATATGCCAGAAATCATATTTAAACAAAATGCCCTGCAAATATCTACCAGAGAATAATAGAAAAATTTCATTCGAATAATATTTATGTCCTGTATTGTAATTTTAAGTTTTCAAGCTTTTAAAAAGCATCTGCTATGTGAGCCATCCAGTACTACGTGGTGCAATACAAAATTGTTCTCTAGTGGCAGTGGCATAAGTAATAAACAATCTGCAATAATAATAGCTTCGCTCTGTAGCTAGATTTTCAGCTGATATCTGTATAAGTAATGTTGCTTATTTGCCCACAGCTTAAGCTTTAACTGTCAGGGATTTTCTTAATTCATCTGCTTGACTTTTCAGCTAAAAATCAGAAAAAAAAAACAATTTTTTTATTTATTTTTATTACATCTTATACTACGTACGTGTATGTCTGTATGTGTTTGTATTTGTAACAGAATTGGAGGTACTCGTAAAATCGAAATTTAAACAACTGCATTCAAGATTTTAATCCGATTAGTTTGTAAGAACTAAGGAGGATGCTGCCAACCAACAGAAATTAAATAAAAAAAATAACCCCCCGAAAAAATAAAATGAAATGAAATAAAAACGTTAAAAATTATTATTTTACATCAGCTATGGAACGAAATATAAAGAAAAACGAAAAAAAAATGAAATTTTTTAAAGGGTGGTTGATTGTGTGGCGGCAAATGGTAAAATTATGACCACCTTTTTGGCTTAAGGAGAATGAAAAATAAAAAAATAAAAAAATTACGAAGAAAATATTATTTTTGAGAGAAGATTTTTACAACATTTTATCTGTTACAAATTTAAAATCTTTTTCTTTACGATAATGTTTATTTATGGAGCTTAAATGCTGCCTTGTAATCATAAAAAGATTTTTTCCTCAGAAAAAAAAAGAAGAGAATAATTGTTAAATTCGGTATTCATTTTGTATTTTTCTCTTCAGCTAAAGCCTGTGAAATTTTACAAATTATTTTCAATGAAAATTATTTAAATTGAAAAGCTGAAAATTAATTTCAGTATCCTAAATACCGTTCATTTAATTAGAAAATCATAATGCGAGAAAATTGCCATTAAAATCATTTGCAATAAAAAAATTTCATTAAATTTAGTTTCTTTTCGTTGAATATGCTTTACGAAATTGAATAATCGCTTACTACTCACTTAAATATATGAACGTTTTCATAATCTTTGCTTTTGTGGGTCCATCCATGAATACTTTTTTGATTTAATTCCCCACCGAACTACAGTCCCATTCTGTAGCTAGAAATTCGTAGTTAGAATATAAACTACCGCCCACCCATACCGTCAGATAATCTCATTCTGTAAAGTACTCTCTCATGTAAGTTGGCAGTAGAAGTTAAAAGTTTCATAAAGGACATGTCTCACTCTCTCTCTTCGTGAAAGAATAGCCAGCCAGTTGATAAAGAAGACCACTTACTTCCACAATTGTTCATTACAACTCTTTAGTGAGTACTACGACCTTATTACTCACACCGCCCATGTTATGTGTGCTAATATTATATATGAGTGAAGGCACCTACAGTTTATCGTCGACTCTGAACGTCAGATATAAAAATATTTTCATCGCTAATTTTATTTAACCCCAGAATTTTTACTAAAAGACTGTTGTTGGGAGGAAGACACAGAGAGAAAAAGTTTTTTTTCACATTTCGTTGAAGATTAAATCAACGCTCTATCTATTAGACTTCGGCTACATATTTCGATTGTAGGACAAAAATAGTTGGTTATCGTTCAGCCATAACGATTCTTCGATAACATACTACCCAATCAGATCCTTCAGATCTCAATGCATACCAAACAGTCACTTTTTCCGCATGCAATGTCTATTTCGCACTCACTTCACTATTTCTTCATCACAAGTTTAAGATAATCACTGATTGAGACATGAACTCCATAAACAACAAAATTATGATAAAACATCCTTGAATGTCTGTTAGTCAATGATCATGATAGTTAGCCGACTTTAACAGTTGCGCGAGTAAGACTTTGTATGGATGGAGATTCATATGCAAATGTAAAATGACCTGGAAGATAGATCTAATTGTTAAGAACACGGAGGAGTCGGCAAATAATAGAACCGACATTTCCATACTGGGCACATTGTGATGCTCCACAGACTTGACTATATCTGTAACGTTTTTCTTCTGTTCAAATTTTTTTATAAACCTGTCAATGCCTTGCACTCGAAGTGGATTATGACAACCGTAATTACCCCGTGGCGTCACAACTTGTATAAGAAGTAAATATTAAATAGTGCAGCCCTTGCGCTGACCAACTTCCCCTCCTTGGTTCGGAGGAACTTGGTCAGTACAGAGACTGCGTTCACCTTTGGCGTCAAAACGGGCCGCTATGCGTGATCAAGTGAGCTTATGGTATCACAGCTACCACACTAACCTAACCTAAATATTAAATAAGGAGTATTTAGACGATAACACAAGTAGTACAAGATGTCAAGTTCTTATTTTACACCGCTTCGGCATTTTTGTAAACGTAATTCTGTAATATTTTCTCTGTGACTTTTCATACGTAAACCCATCTTGTGTAAATTGGCCTTAACCGCATATACGTTTGAAATAATTTCATCTGAGCTAGTTTTGCACTTTGCCACTTTATGGTAATCAATGACAGAACAAAGAAACCAACATTTTTTTTTGGCATATGTATGCATGTACACTTCTATATATAATAGCGCAGCAGTTAGAATTTTAAAAATTGGTTCAAGTATCGTAGCTTTGAAAAGTAGTTTCTCTCACTTGTAGACAATTTCGAACACAAAGTTTCCCTTATTTGTTCTTACAGTTCCAAGATACATTTCATATATTTTATTACGTTCGTTTATAATGCCTTTTAAAAATTCCAAAACTTATTAGAAATAGAATTTTAGTTACGTCAGCCTAAGCTGTCCCTTTCATACTCTACAGTCATGCTTAAAATGATTTAAATCCTATTTAATGCTCCTCCCCCCCCCCTTTTTACTGTAGTGAACGGTCGTTTTTTTTTCAAATCTCATCAACATCAACGTCATAATTTCGCTTTTAGTCATCATAAAATGCCATGAACCGTAAAAAAAAACCTGAAACCAACCGAAGAAAAAAAATTCGAAATAAAAAACGTTTTCATCTTTATTTTGAACAAGGCCCTATTAAACATCATAATTTTGATGGCTTCAACATAAATGTTTAAAATGTTTAAAATGTTTATTTAATGTCTAATTTAAATATGAATTATTGCTGGTTTATTGTGCTTTATGACTTTTTTCTTCGTGTTTTATTTCTTTTTTTTCCTCTTTCCTTCCTTTTTCTTGGGGTTTAAATCGTTACAGACTTAAGCACGACATAAAAAACAAATGAAATGAAATGAAATGAAAAAATGTATACAGATTTTAATAAAGATTTATAGGAATTGTTTTAGAGACGACACTAATCAAGATAAAGCAGGATATTAAAATTTAAAGATAATGATTAAAATGTCCGATTAGCTTGTAGTAAAAAACAAAAGTTGAATTCGAAAGGTCAGTCAGTGCCATTTGTAATAGTTTGTAGTCATTTTAAAATGATTTTTTTTTCTTTTATATATGTTTACTCGTAGCATAGCCAATTCGCACACATTTACACAAAGTAAATCAGAACACGTGGACATATATGTCTTCAGCATATAACATGCCAAGGTTGACAATCCAGTGCAGCTGGTTAGCGTTGTCTTAATCCTTTACTAGAGAACTAGAAATTACAATTAATCCGTATTCAACCTCAATTCGTAGAAATAATTACCAGACTTGGGCTGATCTACACTGAATGCTATTTTGAAGCATTTTTCAATAAATTTTTCAAAAACACAAATTTTCTAATAACGATTTGAATCTCGAATTTATGCTCAAAAATTGTTTCTGGTTTATTCGCACAAACTTAAGAGTGCACAAAGAATAAAAATCATACCATGTTAAGTCGCATGATCTTGGTAACCAGTTGACATCAGAATTTCTAGTGATAATTTTTTATGGAGATCGTTGTTGCACGTGTGATGTGGCAGATCTCGTCCAATTCCATGTTGTCCCGTTAAGGGCAGAAGAGCTCTATTATCATGTTGCTGAAAAGTCGGCCGTTTACTGTTACTACATTTTCGGTCAGATCTTCGAATAATTAAGGCTCAATCACGCCGCCTGACCTATATCCACACTACCACATCCACATCTGCTTCTGAATGCATTTAATATTTTATGGATTGCATAGATATTCAGACAGAAATTAGATTCGTAGTAGAAGATGGCATTGACTTCATCTTGTTTCATTATCCATTGAATGAATTGCCTGCGCTTTCCTGAATCTTCTGGTATGAACTTCTGACTACACTGAATTTTGTATGCAAGAAAGTGGAAATCTTCGTGAATATTGAAATTGTTGATAACATTTTCGGCTTGAAGTTTTCGAGAAACGAACCTGTACGCACAAATGCTTTACTGTTTTATAACCAACCCAGTTTCTTCAAAATGTTTGACTATTCTTCAAATGGTTGCCACAATAGGTGCAAGTTCTGGACCGAAAATTCTTTGATGTTTGCGATCAGTTATAGAATAACTTTCCAAATGTTTGTGATAAATTTTCACGATTATAACGCATCGTTTTTTGTAAAGCGCTCCATTTAAAATAATTGGGATTAATATACGGCACAGATGTCAAATTTCAGAGTTGCAATTTGTATAAAAAATGCTAAAAATTTTCAAAAGTGCTGTCTGACTGAGATACACTTTATAAGCAGCAGAAACTGATTATGGTTATCACGTTAACTCTCTCTTATTGGCGACAATAAGGAGATTTGATACCATGAAGGACAATCTAAATTTGTTCAACGCTTCTTTTTAGTTACGGAGATGGGTAAATAAGTCCATGGATTATTGAATTTGTATTATATCTGTCAGACTCTTGTCAAAATTTAAAAATGAAACTGAACCACTTATTTCGTATTTTATAGCCATTAATAGGAGACTACCATTACCCAGGAATCATTGAATGAGGATTTGAATTACTGCTTCACCAAACCTATTCTCCTTGATTAGTCTTAAACAACTCTTTCCTGCTTCTAAACCTAAAGAAAAGGCTAAACGGACATTTAAGATTTATCTTTAACATTGAAATTAATTTCTGTATAATGTTTGGTAATATATTACCTTAACTAAATGCATTGTGCTATAATTGTCTACATGACTGCCTTTAATATACTCATCAAATCTAATGTAAATATTGAACTTTAAATAAATTTTTGTGTGAAACAACAGAAAGCGTAAAAAGTCCTCTTAATTTGCATGCAAAAGTATTTCTGTCTATGGGGGCACATATGTACATATGAAATTCATTTCCATATGACGAGACAGCAAATAAAACGTACGTGTTTGTGTGATTGTCTGTTTCTTTATATGTACAACGTTTTGTCAATAGGCCTAAATTGTCTCGGCTAATACAACATCGCACCATATGTACGTATGTCTGGCTGTCCAACCAACAGCCAGCCAGCCAGCCTACTTAATGGATTAAAAAAATTTATTATTTTGTTTTCGTAATGCAAAAACGTTCATCGAGTCAATATTCAAAAAGAGCTTTGCCTTTGGAATGTTCGTTATTTATTTTGAATTTTAAAATTGTGATGATGATGGCTTTCATTTTGGTTGTTATTTTTGTTTTTTCTTCTTCTTTTTTGTTTTGCTGTATTTAAAGAAGTCATTAGTATTTGAAAACGTTGCCATTTGACATAATATTTATGGGGGTATGGGCCAAAAGTATTTTAAGTTTGTGCTGATATTTGTAACACACTAAAGCCCGCTTTTAAGAATATTGTATGACTCAACTGTATATTCCACACAAAACTCTGTATAATTTTCATATAAATTTACCGTTTCAAGACCAAATTGAATATAATATTTTGGAAAGTGTGATCCTACTACCAACGTAATCAGAAAATAAAAATTAGTCATTCAGAGGTCCGTACGGTAGTCAAGGACATAAGCAGGACTTTCCTCAGAAGTAAATAGAACACACTGACCTTTTTGCCATTCTTTTTTGAGCACAGAATTATCGTCCTAATCCATGATGATATCACAACGAAATTTATCAGTACGTCTTAAGGAATATTTAGGACGCGCAAAGCGGCCTGTGCTGCTGTCTGGGGGACTGCTCTGAATAAACTATACCATGTCAGACGTCTTGTCAAGGTCAGAACGTTTGCAGCTATTCGTATCACTGGTGCTCTATACGCACAACCCCCACAGAGGCCTTGTTCGCAATGCTTAACTGGCTTCCTACTGTGCTTCTCGCTAAGCACGTAGCTAGGTTCGCTGCGACTAGATTCAATGCACTGTCTCGTTGGAGCATCGTTCCGTCTGTTCACTCCTCTATTTTGGAGGTTGATCCTGTGGCTCCACTGAACATCGATTATCTCCCTGTGGAATATTATTTTCACAGGGGTTTTCACTTTCTAATTCCGAGCAGGGACGACTGGGACCTCAACCTGGATACATACACTGATGCCTCTAAATTCGGTAATAGGGTCGGTAGCGGAGTCTGGTGGAAAACTGAACCTGAACAATTCCGTCCGACTGCCGGATATTGTAGCGTGTTTCAGGCGGAAGTAATGGCCATCTGCCGCGCTGCTCAATGTACCCTCATCAACGGTGCTCCTTTCACCCGCATTTCAATCTTCTCTGATAGTCAGGCTGCCATAAGATCTCTGTCGAGCCTTATGAATAACTCCAGAATCGTTAGGAAATGTTTCCGCTGTTTCGACATTCTTTCTGGGCGCTTCAATGTCTCACGTGCTCACCAGGGCTGGTACATTGATTGTTGTTCAAATCAGATGAACAGATAAAATAATATGCTTTAGATTGGTGGATTGGTGCGGTGTCCCCTTCAAGCTGATGTACAGTGTTGGAGTATATAATAAGAATGCTTGTGTTGGCATGATTTTGCGTTGTAGAGTATCGCTTGATCGAACTTGACCAGCCATAGTTATATTACTTTAGTTGGTTTAAAAACAAAAAAAGATACAAATTGAATTCATTTATTTTTTTGTGGAAATTTTAAGCCATTATGTGATAATGGTTTCAGATTATGAGCTGCATGTTAATTAGTTTTATATGCTTAAGGTAAAATTAAATCTAATTTTTATTTCATTTCAAATTAATAATAATAAAAAATAAGGCAAAATTTCTGGAACTCATTTCATATTCATTCACTCACTAATTTTTTTTAGATTAGCCATACATTTTAATTATTAATGAAAAGAAAATGTATGGCTTAGCAAGATATAATAATGAAATTTACATCACGTATCTATGTATTAAGGCCTTTAAATTATATTTCAAATAAAAGTTCAGGCAATTAAAAAGTTTTTAATAATTAAGTTTAAATGTAAATTAAATTTTTTATTAATTTTTTTTTGTATTCTTTTATGATACTATCACGTGATTTAATGTCTTTTGAATAACTGTTGTATTTAATTGATTACATTTATTTATTCATTCCAATTATAAACATTTAATGAAATGTTTCATCATTATGATAATTGTGATTGTAAATCCTCAATGTTTCTTTACGTTGAGAAATAGTGGGTGTGTTACCATAAAACAAAATACTCTTAAAAATTCCTTTTAAAATATTTTAATTATTTATTTTCGTTTCTTTATTTTTTATTTGAAATATATTTGCAAAAAGAATCACCTCTTTTGCCAAAAAAAAAAATGAAAAATAGAAAAAAAATACTAATCTTTTAAATATTTGTCTTTGGCAGACAAATAAATACAAATAATAACGTACAAAAGAAAAAAACAAACAAAAAAGAATATTTCATTTCATTTCATTTCTTTCTGTTTTTTTCTTTTGTTCTTTTTTTTATTTAAATAGTTATTCACGCTTTTGTAGATTTTTTTGGCTTTAAGCCAAAACGGAAAATGTATCAGAGACATTAAAATGTTTTTCTTTTTAGTCTTCTTTTTATTTGTATTTTTTTTTCATTTACGGTTTTTCTTCTGACATCTGAAAGCGCACAACATGACTCGTTTGGGGGTCTTTTGATGAAGACCAAAACTAAAAAATTAATTCACGTAAAAATACTTGAGGATTTAAAGATAAATTTCAACGTTGGATGTTTTAATCTCATGAATAATTATTTTTTTTGCTTTCTTTGCATTCCATTTCCTTTTTTTTTTGTATTTTTATAATAATTTACCTAAAAAGCCATTCACAATGTTTATACACACAGCGTCATATTTTAAATGGAACTGACTGACGTACAGGTTTAAATTGTTAGCGGCAGTGTATGGAAATTTTTGCTATAGTTTAAGGCTACGGCATTAATGTAGGCCCCATAGGGGTACAAAGTACAAGCATATAATGTCATTTGCATGAGCAATGAATTGATCAAATAGCGGACAATACCAACCACAAAAGTGAACTTCTTCCTAATACTTTACTTACACGGCAAAAAACTTTACGGCTAAAGCTGGCCCTAATTGTGAAAAATCGATTTGAAGTAAACAAACGATCAATCGAACTTAACTAAGGTGCTTAAAATTATTTAGGTCCTTCCCAATTGGTCGTCTTCGCTTTACGAGTAGTTATTTAATGCTGGATTGGTCACTACTGCGCTTTTGTCAGGATAACAATTTAACTTCTCAGACCACCCATGCTGTGTGTGAGTGAATTTCAACCACAAGTGGAGGGATATACAGTTTCAATGTCAACAAATTCAAAAAATACCTTTCATGGCAATTTTATTTACTCTCAGAGTTTTTACCAGCAGATTGCTCAGAGGAAAACGTTTCGCTTGGCTTGTCTGAATTGGGGTCAAAACCATGGATTCGCGTCTAATAAGACAGCTCTACTTACCCACTACTCTACGGCGACTTTTACGTATACTTGGTTGCGTAGAAATCACTATTTTACAATTTTATCAGAATGTGCGAAATTGATATTCCCCATAAATTGCTGAGAGCAGTATATTACTTCTGTAGAATCGTATAATAAGAAACGTTCATTTCGTACACTTCGACTAATAAGTTCTGCTTCATCAATTCTTTCCCTTACTATGCAGTGAACAGTAAAACACTAAGGCTAATTAATAAGTTATTAAGGTATTAATCTTCGACGTACGAACTAAAAACTTATCACAAGACGCTATTAAGTGGAATATAACACCGTTCAAATATTCACCATGGCTTCTCTATGGAGTCGCATCCAAAACCTCCAGTTTTCTATGACTCTGGCGAAAAAATCAGCCTGAATTTGACAGCTCGATATCGGTGGTCAATTCATTTCAAATCGGACGTGCGGAATATCTTAAGTGGAAGGACCACATGTCGTCGGTGTTCAATTCATTATAGTATTTAAACCAAAAAAGTTCGTAGCCATCGATCTATAATGCTCGCTGTTGACTGCAATAGCCTGGCCAATGCGCGTTTAGTACAAAATCTTTACTAAACCGTGTCTATTTTTTGGAACGCATTGGACTCTTTTCATTCAGAAGATGACGCGATGACGTAAACCACAGAAGACAAAATTATTTGTACTTATTATACCTAAATATCTTGAAAATCAATTTGTCTGATTTCTTAATGTAAAAACTTTTTCGTGCATTGACTTCCACCACCTCTACTACTAATACCACATATGTATTGTATGTATTTAGGTAAGCAATAGCATACATATTTGTCCATATATATGTATGTATGTATGTTAATGACTGATATTTAAGTACTAAATGTGTACTTTGTAATACATTTTCTGTACAATATGTCTTCAGTTTAAATGTGTATTTTTTTACCACAAAAATTCCAATGATTTTGACATGGTTTTTAATTGGTTTTTTTATATGGCTTTAGCATGCATGACATATACGAACGGAGACGACACACAGGTGAAATATTTCACTTACAATAATCGATTGTTTTGTATGGGCTCGCAGAAGAATAGATGACTTGACGCTTTCGAATGTATCGTACTAACAAATAAACAAACAAAAAACCCTCATTAACGTTTGTACATTGTGGCTGGTATGCTGAGGTGTGAAAATTTGTAGGTTTTTCTTTAACATTTTTTCTTTTTTTTTTCGTAGAAAAACTACTTTGCCTGCGGTAATTAAGGAAAATGACAATGTAGTTTTATTACATTTTCTTTCGTAGTTTCTATTATATTTTTCGTTTTTTAGGTCTAATATTATACACATTTAATGCCTTCTATTTCTGTTGCTGTTTTTTCTTGTTCCGTATATTTCGGTTGTGTATCATTAATTACAAGGTTGCGGTAATACTCGTATGTCTACAATTTTGTGGGTATGACAGGGTATTTTTTTTTATTTTCAATTCTATGCCTCATTAAAATGACAATTTATTTTATTGTTTTTGCGTCAAAAAAAAAAGATTTTTTTTCGAAACTGTTTTACGTTTAAAGCTGTGATGTTGGGCAACACTGCGTTACAAAAGTCAGCTAAGGGTTTTTAAAAAGTAATTTCAATTAGAGTAGATACAAAAGAATCATGAGATTCTGTTGAGTTCAATTTGAGCTGAATTACATGGGAAATATTTTGTGTTTCTTACACCCATTCTCAACATGATTACATATCATGCCGTATGAAAGAACTGTCATTTGGCTTTATTATTCTGTTCGTTTTTTAATTTTTCAAACGTATACTTTACAGTTTTCTTATGTGTTGAAAGTAAAGAGTTTCGGTAGAAAAATGATTCAATATTCAATGTTGTTAAGAAACCAACTGATGAATGTCATCATATTTTGATGAATGTTGATAGATTTAATTCTAAAATAAATTAAAGTGAACCTACAAAACAACGCCTGTATATATTTTTTTGCAGCCCAGTGTAATATTGATTTGAGGAGTGTATGTAGAAATTATATACAATTACTAGATGTTCAAAAAATAAGTGTTAAAATGTTGTTGTCTTTTATGTCAGCTATACACAGGCTGTAATTTGAAACCAATTTTAGTTACATCAAGCAGTCGTTTTTATCTTTCAAAAGGTAACAATTTCACGACTGTCTTTGTCTTAAAAGTTTCATTTTAAAAGAAATTCTTACGTTATCTGGTGAAATTAAATGAATAGAAAAGCATTTCATGTCACATAAATCATTTCATGTATTGGGCCACATTCATTATATATGTACGTATGTGTGCTTCCATAATAAGGCCCCACCTACATGTGATGATAATAATACAGATGAAAATGATAATTATAATGATGATGATGGTGATGATGATGATATTCGTATACCATTTCTAGTCTAAAGTAATAAATTAGTCACACACAGCTTTTTAGCTAATGGCACACACTGGTGGTGATGGCATTGGTGCTGGTGGTGGTCTTACCTCTTTTAACAACTGATTAAATTTCAAATATTTTAATGATTTTAATTTATTAATTTAACTAATGACAAGAAAGAAGGAAACCAAAAACAATATTTAATTTAATAATTTTTGTTTCTTCATTTTCATTTTAAATGTGTTTTAGTTTTCTTTGTTTTTTTTTAGAGGATGTTTAAATGTCTTTCAACTCATTTCTATGCATGAATGCTGCTAACAAGCACAGCAAGAAATTTGTAAAAGATTTCTTTTTTTGTCCAAACAAGCAAAAATTCATTTAATTAACTGGCCTTAAAACAAAACGATCGTTAATTAAAACAAGCCTAAAATTAATAATGCAAACAAATTCTATCAAATCCACTGTATCTCGAAGTTATGCAAAAAATATTTCTCAAGTCAAACCTGAAATTCAAAAGAAATTTCTTTCGTATCAATTTACACGCAAATGACTTGGATAAATATATTTAAATTTATTTTAAATAATTTTAATTGCAGTTCAGCCCAGTTTAGTATAAATGTTTACTTAATTGTACAATAAAAAAATGGTTTTAAAAGACAAAAAGCATCAACATTTCCCATATTTTTGTTAAAAAGCTACAAATTTAACATTCAAAAAAATAACTGATTCAAAAAGTACTAAAATAAGTACATTTTATCAATATTAGTACCAAAACTAATTCTGTTACTTATTTTATTCATTGGAAGTTAGATAAAATGGGTCATGGGTCTTAATGACTTCCTCCTTAAGTTAGAAAAAATGTTTATTGAGTAGGATTTTGGTTTACGAATTACTAAAGAAAAAAGTACTTTTAAAAAATCTGGTACATTTTAAAGGTTACTGAGATTACAAAGCAATTAATAATTAACGTTAGGAACAGATTATGTTCAGGATGATATAAGTGAACTTTCCTACTGAAGATGATGATCTTCCTCCAGAATCCAATAAAGTTGGCCTAAGAGATGATCACACCGCAGAAAATAAACTCCAACTAAGAAAAAATAGATTGTTGAGTACTAATTCATGGATGATATTGTAAATTACGGGCGTATTGCTGTCTGTACCAAGATAAGACTTCTTCATTGCATGAAGTCAAAGTGTTACTCTGCTTTATTCCGATTTTAAAGAAAAAGTACCAACAATTAAAAACTCATATTTATTGTATTTGAAACGAATTGTGTCCATAAAAACCTTTTAAAAATAGATTTCATATCTGTAGTACTTTCAAAAGTACTTTGGTACTTTTTTATATATTCCCAAAGACTTTTATTTTAAATGAGCAACATTTTCAATTAATTTCAAATTATTTGTGTACACAAGAATAAATAATAATATTTACGATAAATGACATTTGGTACCAATATTTTGGTACATTTTTAAATGCATTAATAGGCTCATTTTTAAACTAATTAAAAGAAAATTATTATTCTGATTATAATGTTTGATAAAAACAAAAAGGATTTTTTTCATTTTCTTAATTTAAGATACCTTTTACTTTGTGATTAAATACGTAGACATCATGCTGAGCCTACTGTAATAACATAAAACCATTTTAGAGTCGGCCGCTAACAAACAAAACATGACCTGCATTGTAGAATCGTGTAGGGGTATAAATGATGTAGACAAACATGCTCTAGAAAAACAGAAGAAGAAGAAAAAAATTAACAATTTCAAGTCTTCTGCAACATAACGTACGACATGCACATGAATTCTATGTTGTAACACAGAATTTTATCTTGAAAGCGATAAATTATCGAAAGAAAAATGTTTAAGAACAATTTATAACCCAGCATTGCCTGCTTGCATTACTCTCCAGAGGAGTCTACGAACACTCAACTGAAATCCTTATAAAATGTTATTTAATAACACACATAGACACACACACACACACACACACACAGTGTTATAGAGATGATAAAAAGAAAACTTTTCGAAATTATGAAGGTAAGTTTTATTGAAAGAGAAAATGCTAAATTAAGTAAAGAATAAATTATGACAACATACAGGGTGTGGCATATTTCAAGCAATAAATTGTATTAATATTTTACACTGGCCTATATCTTGGATATAGTGTGTAACTCTGAACAATTTCTGATAGTAGAGGACCAGCTATAACTTCTTTAATGTAATTTACTTGTGTTTTGCAGAAATTTTAGGGGAGGATTATAAACTTATATCTCCGGTATTTGTAGCTGTTTAGTTGTGGCACCACAACTATTCGCTATGCATTAACAAGTGAGCTTTCCTAAGTACCTATCGCCACATGTACCATGCACAGGAACAAACCAAGTCGTACTTAGTGTTACTGATCAATTCATCAATAAATTAATTTTTAAAAAAGAACTTTGAAATTTGACAATTTGGTATAATTTTCCCTAATCGAAATCACTTACATCCCTTATCCGTGATCTATATCGTACATATGTGAACATTTGTGAACATATGTGTCACATATGTGTGAGGTTAGGTTAAGTTAGGAAAGTAGGCAGACCTTCCTTGAAGAAAGAGAACTGCCATTCATCTTTGAGCCATCAGTATAAATCTTAAGGGTCTCACTGGGATCCATCGCATATTCAGACCAGAGCTCTCTTACTGTCTTAGCCTACTGCTCCACTAGAAGATCAATGGGAAGGCCATTAAATACCGCATGCAATGCCTTAATCGGAGTGGAACAAAGTAAAAGTAAGTAATCAGAACAGCTGACTGCCTTCATACTCTTCCTGTCGTCAGTATTCTCATCAAGATTCTCTCCTTCTCCCCTGTCCACTTAGATTCTCCATCATATCTCATAAGCAGATGAGGCCAATTTCAATGAAGCATATGTTGGCAACAGCTCATTTAAGATTCCCATGGGTTCAGAAAGTGAATCTGCGGCGTCTTCTCAAATTAAAACAGAGTGTTGGAGAATATGTCGATCTACATAATTACAGCCCCCTAATATAGAAAAACCAGTTTAATCCTTCGACATGTCTCAAAAATGTTTATCGTACTCATTTAACAAAAAAATACATTTTTGTTTATATCAGTCGTTAACAAACCCTATATATCGTTTACACTTATTTATAAAGACTTAAGTCCATAAAGCCAAGCTCTGATACAAAGCTTTGGCAATGAATATGTCATTTGCTTTGTGAATAAATCTCAAAGCAGACGATGCAGCAGTAAATCGTTATAAATTTGAAATCATAGTTTAGCCACCATTCCTCCACCATATTAAAGGGAATTTCAAACTGAAATGAAATATCTCTGCAGATTAAAACATGCCTAGTGGCACATTTATAACACAGTTGAGATCATTGATAGAAATAAATATTGCCAGCACGTACCACAGGACCATTTAGAAAATTAAGAAAATTTAAACGAATAAAAAGAAAAACGAAAACAACAACAGCAACAGCAAAAAAGCCAATATCAAACCATAGACCAACGATAGCATCAAAATTAATAACCAAGCATTTATTGGCCTCATATAGATACCAGATACGTGTACATACATCCATACATACTCGTACCATATAATCGTTAAAGTTATAAAATACTTTTCCATTCGGTTATTTATTTGGCTTTTGAAAAACGCAGATACTTTGAAAGCATAGCCAAGCCATGTAAAAAGAAGCTGATAAACGTAGCTAAAGAAGAAAAACTTTTCGAAACATGAAATTATTACAATGGGGTCACTGCAAGGTTTCACGAAAGGGAGTCAGTCAGTCGGTTTGGCAATTTTCGCAGAACAAAATTAAAATAAATTTGAACACAATAGTTTTCCAATTGTTTCCTTTTATTTTTCATTTTAACAAATGCCAGAGAAATAAACTAAATAGGAAAAGTTCTTCCTAATAGAGAAAAGAGAAGAGAAGAGAAGAAAGGAAGAAAAAAACGCAAAATAAATGAGAAGATATTGATAAAAAAAAAGCTACCAACCAATCGATTGTTGAACAAAAAAAGGAGTAAAAGTAACGAAAAAATAAAGTTGCTGCACTCCAGGAAAAAAATAATAAAAAAAGAAAGAAAGAAACATAAAGAGAGGCATGGCATGGAAAAACTACTTACTTTCCGTAACTAATTGCAAATGAATGGCAACTAAAATTAAAAGAAAAAAAAACACACAAGAAAAACAACGAAAATTATTTGCAAATTTCCGAAAACATAATAAATTTTTGTAACTTTCGACAGCAGAAGTAAAATACAAGAAAACAGCTACTGAATGGTATGCCCTACACTTAAATTTGTAATTTGGAATAACGCTTAGGAGCAATTTAAGTTTGCTTTCATTTAACATATGCAGTTCTTTTGAAAAGTAATTCTTTTATATTTTGAATAGCTGTTGCAGGGGCCACCGAAACTTTAAGAATCTCACAAGCTCAACTAAATAACTCCCTTTCGGTATATGACTATCTATGAAGTAAACGGATCTAATGCCCTCAGAACCAGGTCTATTATTACCTCAGATAACCATTCTTTATTACATATCCTGTATTCATTATCCTTCAAAACTCTGAGAGTAAATAGAATTGCCACTATCGTTCGTAGTCGACATCAAACTGCTAGTCGTGGCACCCACGGAAAGAACTCATATACACAAAACAAGTGTGGTGTTAGAAAATAGGTTGTAATCCTGACTAAAAGCTTGTAAGAAGCAATTAAATAATAAGCAGCAGACTTTTTGTCTTATACTCATCAGTAGATTAGATTAAATAGTGGAACCTTCTCGAAGGACAAGGTCGATTTCAACCTTCGTTTAAAATCGTTGCGGTACCATAATTCATATTCAACCTGAGACATTATCTAAAGGATACAAGATCTTGCAATCGCAATAGTTTTTATATCTCATGTCATCTGTCACAGAGAATAATTAATATGGCTGAGAGGGACACCGAACTCAATCTAGCCTGAATGTATTTGTAATTGATTTTCTTTAAGTTATTAAAACTATATTTGAGACAAGTTTTTGTGAAAGTAGAGCTGTCTTGCTTGAAAATCGAGGCTTTAGCGGTCTACACGTATCCTTCTAGATGCCGTCCCTTGCATTAAAGTTAATAAGTTTCAGTTAAATATCGCATTGAAAATTATTTCGATTGTTCATTACCTGCAGCAGAGTGCCCATTTTTTATTTTCCATGAAGATGAACTTTAAAGGCAAATAAATCTGATTTCTATACAGTTTAGATGGCCAAATATAATGCAAAGATATTGAATTTCATTGAAAAAGAAGAAAAGAAAAGGAAAAAATTACAACAAGACTTATTGTGTCGTTTCTTTTGTTACTTTTTTCAGCATTTTTTTTCTTTTTCTACAAGACTTCCATACCAAGCAGCGACGGTTGAATGAACAGAATGAATAAGCAACCAACCGGCATTAAGTCACAGCTTCTGTTGCAAATGAGTTTTTTTTTCTTTCTGTTGTTGTTGTTATTGCTGTTGTATTCAATAGCAATTGTATGTGACTCTACCGGGCATTCAGTAGTAAACAACATGAGCCATCAATTCTGTTTAACATTCAATAGATTCCATACAGTTTTCTATAAATTTTCTCAAGTTTATGAAAAATGAACAGAAGAAGAAGAAAAAGAGAGAATTACTCAAGAAAATCAGGGCGTTTTTAGTCATTGACATTAAAAAACAGAAAAAAAAACTACAGAAATAAAAATTAGTTTTCCTTCTTTTATACTCATTTTCTTAATTTATCTGGTTTTCTCAGTTTTTATTTTCCTTTTCTTTAAATATCAATTTACAAACGATAATTTATTTTCTCATTATTTCTATGCAATGAATTTGTTGCAGCATCATGCTGCAGCATAAGTAATCAACAAAACTTTTTTCAGTTTTTCTTTTCTCGATTTCTCTCTTTTTGCCTTTTTCCGTTGGCATTTGCATGGAGGTATTTAAGCAAACTTATAGGAAAAAATCTTATCATTACCCCAGGATACCTGCTACAAATCATTTTGAAAGAGTCAGATCCAAAGATACCTGGAAGCCACATAAGAGAAAATTGGTTTTTGAACGAATTTCTAAAGATGCCTGCTTTAAGAAAAGGCTCTCGTGATGACCACCCATATATTATTTATACATATCATGGCACGAAAACATCACGAACTCAATCAGTTGCCGTCAGGGCCAACCAATTCTGATATTTACAACATTTCTGCCTTGTTGATCAAGTCAGATAGGCAAACAAGTTCGGGTTATAGGCATACTACAAAGGCTATAGCAACAACGACTTCCGCTGTCATAATGCCAGCACTGAAACTGTAACCAGTTGCCTTTTCCTTAGCGTTGCTACTTAGAACTTCATATTCCGATATAAAGCTCGGTCGTTGGTATAATGTTTGGAATATTTCTAGAGAATATTCCTCCACTAAGCAGCGTTTAGTTTAAAAGCCACTAAGACGATCTGAAAGTCTGCATGATTTTCTGATATTCAATTGATAGCCAGAGAAAGTGACGGAGAATCTGGTTTCGCATTCCAGTAATTTGTATTTAGATAGACAGTGTCTTAGCAGTTATTCATTTAATTGTAGGAGACTAAATAATCAATTGATACTGATGAATAAGGATGCTTGTCCATGAAAGAGCTGATTAGGCCAGAAATTTACCAAGTCTAACTAAATTGCCGCAAGAGTTATCCGCCAATTAAGATGTCTTCTAACGCCGTCTATAATTTTGTAGTTAAATTTTTTGCAGCTGTTATCCCAGCAGTCCATACAGCATTAAGGATTCAATAATCGCCCTGTCTCACCAAGATGTGACGCCCTGTCTCACCACATAAGCATCCCAAGCTCTTTCAAAGATATTCTGTAATCGAATTTGGGAATCGAGGACAATTCTTTAAGATTTGATTGATTTCCACCCCTCCTGTTTCATTCTGACTCGCGGGTCTTACATTTCCTAAAGAACACCATGTGTTTGGCTTTCAGAGGAGTAATTCTTAAAACTGTTTATTCTGCTATACATAGAAAGAATTACGTAAGCAGTGTTCAGCTTGTCTATGACCACCACAATAACCTCCTTGAAAAGTTTCGTTGTTTATCTTTCTTCTAACATTGGCTTTACACCCAAAATTTAAAATGAATCATAGAGAGCCTGGCGACTGTTGAATAGATTGTATAATTAAGGTTAGATACGTCTCACGGATGTAGAAAAATTATGATCCTCTGGTAAGGTTTAAAAATTCCATTTCAAAAATGTGTGAATTTGGAAAATTGTGAACAGATTACATTGATCCTCTTCTGGAATTGATGAGGATGTTTTTGATTATTTCTTAAGTGTCAAGCCTCAAAAGAATGATGATGACATTGGATCAAACTTGGTAGAGAGCTAATTCAGCATATCATTGATGAACATAAGAGCTTCTATTTAGTTGCCATCTCTTATTTAGAGAGAACGCAGTATGTGAGAAACCGAAATTTCTTAAGGGTTTGAAGTTTCTACCGGATTATCTTCAATCTTCTGTCTACAAAACAAATTTCTACCTGAGCCGACATTCAGTTGTCTTGTAGGTAATAATTAATATACCTCAGCAGCAGTAGCAAAAGATAGGTCAACATGGAAAATTATACTACTTGGGGTAAATAAGAATTTGAAAAATATAAAAATAAACCGAAGAATTTTTAATTTTTTAAAACTTTTAATTGGAAAATTAAAACAAAATAAAATTATTTTATTATTACTGCCTACAGTCTCCAATAAACCTGAAGAATTTCAAAGAGTAATTTATACTCTGACCCCAGGCAAACATTTAACTTCTTTCTACACAAACGATTTTCTACATTCCACTTTTATATTCCGCAGAATAGCGCATTTAGCTACTAAGAGCTTTAGATGTAGCCTCAGTCCGAGATAACATACGAAATCCCCATCATTTGTTAAGTATTTTTTTTTTTTGTGTTTTTATTGAAGATACTCGTGTTTTTAACCCACATGATAGCTGTTGGCTGGATGACTGCAATAGAAATTGTAATAAATAACCAAAAAAATTTCACACGCAGTAAAATCTACAACAACAAATAGGAAAAAAAAACCGTCATCTTTATCTCATAAACTTTTATATGAAAGACATGAAAATTCTTTTCTTTTTTCTCATTTCGTTTATTTTTTATTTTATTTTTTTATTTGGAGGATTTTCTCGTTGTTTTATTTCGGTTTAACTTAACTGACGCTTTTATTGCTGAGTGGGCGCTACTGTGTCTCATTTCCTTTGCAATGCGAGCAGAAAATATACACAAAAAAACTGCTACAAATCATAACGTCATTGCAATATTAAAATATTTTTAGAGAACCAAAAACACCGAAAAAATTTTATTTTTTTTTGTTTTATTTTTGGGTTACAAACATTTTTATAACCCCAACATCACTCACCATACATACATTTTAGTTGGGTGGTGCTTTACGTATATACATTTTGAATTTTTTTTTCTATTTTTTTTTTTATTTTTTTTTGCAGATAAAATATTTGTTTGTTTGAGTCAAATATTTATAAAAAGTAACAAAAACAAAAAAAAAAACCAAAAGAAATAGGAGGAACAAAAAATATTAAAAACAAAATTCTTTTGTACACATACGGACACCGTTTTGCGCAAACACTTAAACCGGCATTTTCAACAAGAAAATTTATTAAATTTTCGTTCACATCTGAACAACGTCATGCCTAATAAAAATTTAGAAAAAGAAAAAACACGTTTAATTTTGTAAATGACCAGAAGTCCAGGTATTCAAGACAAAAAATTAAAAACTTTTCGATTTCGTTTGTATTTGGAAACTTTTATTACGTAGACTTGAATAGAATGAGAAAAAGTATCAAAAAAAACTCACAAAATTTTAAAAATGTTTCTTTTTTCTGTCACATTAAAAAAAACGATCTAACTATGCTCCACTCTTTGTCAATATCAATGAGTAATTCCGCACACATGGATTCGATCTTTCCAAAATCTACCCACAACGAGTAACTGTCTGGTGCGGAGTTTGGTCAATCAGTTTGATTGAGCTTTACTTTTTAAAGATGTAGCTGAAATTGCAGTCTCTGTGAACGGCATTCGTTAAAGTAAAACTACAAGGAATTTTTGTGGTCTTAACTGGACAGCATGGATCAGGACCACAAGTGATATTAGCGAAATCACGCCAACAGTCACACCACACGAGCCAAATTCGATTTATTTCTGCAACAATTACCCGAACTCCCCAAACTATCTCAAGAAATTTTGATGTCATCCTTCTACCAAGATCATGCAATTGAGATTGTTTTCTGTGGTTTTTTGTAAATAAACTAGAAGCAATTCCTGAGCTTAAATCCGAGATCCAACGCATTTTCGGTGAGATAAGGCCACATTTCTATGAAAAAGTCATGAGAAATTTCAAGAAAGACTATTGATTCGTAATCAGAGGTAGGATGGCCATTTGGGGGATATTTTATTTCATAATTATTTGAAATCCAGCAAAAGAAAGAAACCATATTCTTAGTTTAAAATGAAAAAAGTACATTCTTACTGAGATACCCTTTATACATATGTACATATTTAGCCTCTAACTTTTTCTAATTCTTCTATAGAACAACATCCGCTCAAGCATTCGACCGAACATTGTGTATAAAATTACACTTAACCTTCCTTCTACAATATCCAGCAACATAATATAGGCAATGAATGAAGTTAAAGGTTTATAAACATTAATGTTAAACTAGCCTTCAGTAATATCTTAGTTCTAGAATAGCCAAAGAGAAGAATCTGAACCAATAGATAGCCGGATAGCGCTCAACAGCATACTCTGAACTAACAAACTAAGCTTCAATAGAAATAACATGCTCTTAAGTCCTTTATGGCCTGAAGTATTGTAGAGTTTAGACAAAATTATGTTGCTGATCAAATAGGCGCATCTAATATCCAAATGTTGCTGCAGATACCTACTTCGTAGGTTATTAACAGTTATACGGATACAATAAAATTGTACCACTATTTCCCTTTACTATTTCGGTAACTCTGTTATCATAGTAATCATTTTATAGAAGTCTGGATCTTATAGCTCATACTGTATAAAACCATTATCCCTTCCAAGTAGCGTACCACATAGAGTCGTTCTCTAGCACTCTTTAATTGAATTCTTCTTCGTATTATTTGTTTAAATATTTGGCCTGCTGCGGCAATTTGTTTGTTTTTTTTGTTTTAATTTTTCAGTCATGCTTCACTTTGAGAATTTTTGTCGTTGTTAGAAACGTTTCCGTTCTGAATTGAATGAAAAATTTTTTACTGTCATTGCAGTTGTTGTCAACAAAAAATATTTTCCTTTTGCTTCCCTGAATTATTGTCGATGTAGGCTGGCTAAACGTCTGTCTATTCGTATCTTTGGGGTGTCATGCAATTGCTGTTCTGACTCTTCATTGTCATCTGTGGAGGAAGACCAGAGACAATAAACTCTGCTTTGCCTCTAATGTTTTAAAATATTTTATTTACTTTAAGAGAGAAAAAAATTAAAATTAAAAAATAAAATAAATATTTAAACAAATGAATGAATTTCATTAAAATTAACACAATGTTTCAGTTGTTAATGAGCAGTAGCTACATACATCGTTGGGAAGATCTTAAATCAAACCATACAATAAGCATTCCAAACGAATTTTCTAAACTCCCTAAAGAAAATATATTTCTTACCTGTGATTGAATGCAATTCCCTCTCTCAACTTTTTCGCATTTACTTATTCGGGAATAGTAATAGAAACAAAACACTGACGAATTGGGCTCATTATTGAGAGCTTATCAAGAAGGACCAGGCATGCCATAATGATATATAGAAAGTTTTCTGGAAATTTCCTGAGTACAATCCAAGGCACGTCAAGACAAGGAGGAAGAATCCGAAAACAACTCTACTAGAGTTTGATAATTTTCAATTTAATTTTTTGTAGGTAATGACTAATTATCCTACGATGGATATTAGGGGATAAAATTGCATGCAAAGATACAGTGCACACTACTTACAGCAAAAGCAGTTTTTTCTAAAACATTAAATATGTTTTACGATACCTTCCCACACTTGACTCTAGGTGCTCTTTTATTCTATTTTCGATATAATCTAGCATGTTTAGATTTATTAACCCCATAAAGAGCTTCATCTGCTTGATATCCTCCTTTGCATAAGCATAGTTGCTCCTTTCCACATATTGTCAGCACAACATTGGTGATATCATCGGCGAATGACACAATTCGTCATGCAATACATTCAAAAACAATGAAACTGAAGCAGAACCTTATGGAATTACTGCGGTAATATCGCGTGATCCAGGTTTCGTCTGTATATTTAACCGCCTTAACAATGCTATGATATCTCCTTCTTCCATCCAAATAAATGTACCTTTAATTTAATTTAGCTCCAATCGGATTTCATGTTAAAATTGAGAGGCACTGAATTGTCGGCAATACTATCCGGAAGTCATACGGACTACACGAAATAGATCCGGTAACCTCAAAAGTTGTAGCAGTCGCTATTTAAATAAAACAACATTTAAAAGACCATTGTGTGCCATTATGTGTAGAACACAATACCATGACTCTGGCGTATAAATCAAGCTGAATTTGGCAGATCTCATGGGCCATCTTTGTCGTTGATTTTGATGACCGCTGTCGTTTGGGGCTTATTCGCATACACGTTTGAAAACTCCCCAAATAAAAAGTCTAACGGTGTCAAACTGCACGATATCGGTGGCAGTTCATATTACCTCCACATGAAATAACTATGCCGTCAAATCGCTCACGTAGTGGTATGTGCAGTGTGCAACCTAGCACCGTCTTGTTAAAGCCACATGCCTTTAGCGACGACATCACTCAATTAAGGCCAAAATAAGTTGGTAATCATCAACATATAGTATCGCCGTTCGTAAAGAAATGTGAACCGATGACACCAGAAACGTTCCACATCAAAGATCAGCAATGAGTATTCAAAAAGATGAGTAGAATCGAATCATACTCATAATTACTGATACTTATACGCATTAATACTTATTTTAATATCGTGGAACCTCTACTCACATTAAAAGTTTGATGTACTCATCATATTCAGACTTAACAACACGTCGACTCTCGATGACTCAACATAATAAGTATGATTCGCGCCCGAACACTAAAATACTCACTAAAAGGTTGTGTGTTTGCTCTGCTTGCTGCTCTGTTTTTTTTTTGCTTATCTGTCTTTATTTTTTTTTATTGTGTAAATGCAACTACAAGTAAGGCTGTAAATTTTGATGAATTATTCGATTCAATCGAATTATTATAAGTATTATAAGTATTTTTCTAAAGTTATGACTCTGAATGAGTAGTTTGATGTCAACGTTGTACTCATACTCCTTGCAACCTGTACTTATAAATCAACGTTGTAGTGAAAAAGAATAAATCAGAGAAGTTAAATTTCAATATTGTTGACTCACATATATTCAAAATTTCATGAGTGCTTATGCGTAGTGAAAAAAACGATTCATTGGTAATATCTGGAGATAGAACACCAGCAATTATTGTAATCAAAAATAAATTTATAAAAAAGAATTTTTTAATTGCCTCCTGTGAGGATTGAACTCACGACCCCTGGTTTACAAGACCAGTGCTCTGCCACTGAGCTAAAGAGGCTCATGTCGTCTTCATGCCAAATGCCTCTGATAAATAAAAATTTATAAAGAATAGCAAATAAAAAGCCAAATAAAATATTCATGGAAACTAAAGAAATAATAACAACAGAAAAGAGGGGAAAAACAACATCAGTTAGTAGACCGACGGTGAAATTGTTAGTACTTTAACAACCACCACCAGACAGTCAGACTGACTATCCCTGATTGCTGTTGTTGTGTCAAATTGCTAGAACGTGTTGAACACAACAGAAACCAAAATTCGATAAAGTCAAGTTAAAATTACAAAAAAAAAAGAAAAGAAAGAATTCAGAGGACTGTTCAGAGAAACAAGAAAAACCATTTAAACTGAAAGAGTAAACAACAGCAACAGCAATAAAGGGGAGAACAAAAATGAAAGCAAAAAAAACTGTTCAATAGTTCAATCGAATACCGATGTCGCAGTACGATAAGGCAAATACATGTGTAAACAGCAACAACAACAACAACAACAACGTCTATAATATTGTAGTATGGAACTACAACAAAGTTCAATCAAATTTCACATGAAACTTACACTTTCAAAGACATGAAGAAATACTCGCAATAATAATGTGTATGTCTAATGCGGAAATAAACAGTAAATGCTCGCTATGACGGCAAGTAAAGATTTGTATTTTTTTTTCATAAAAACGAATTCATCAACTTAAAATGTCATTTACAGCATGCTTTTACTGTGTGTAGAATTTCTAATGAAACTAAACTTACTCAGCGGTGTGGTATTCAGACTATCAACGTATCAAAAAAATAATCTCATTTACATTAAATTAGAATATATTTATGGAATTGCGTACTCATTGTATTTTTATTTCTTTCATTTTATAATAATTTGCATATGAATACGAATGTTGGATACGCTTTAATATGCAAACGTAATTCAGAGTTCGCATGACTTGGAATGAAGACGTTCCGTTTCGTTTTCTAAAGGAAATCATTTGAGTTCATTGGGCTTTAAAAATTGTTTCGATTGAAATCAGAATTTAAGGTCAGGGACTTCTGGTAACGACTGTCTTGTTGAAGCTACATCTGTCAAATTAGATGTCATTTATACAGCCTGGTTTTGCAAAACCAACAATTCACAATGACGTCGCTATATGGACTCTGGAGAAGTTGGTAAATGACTCTGATTGATTTATTGAAAAATCATCTTCTGGATGAATGGATATGTGAACAAACAATATCCATTCGTCGAATTCAGGACGGTAACAATACACACAAGATCGAAGAGCGTCCAATGCATCCGGAAAAAGTCACTGTGTGTTATGGATTTTTGCTACGTCATCGGTTTCTGGCCACCACTGTCAGCGGCAAGTACTGTATCGATTACTACAAACTTCTTTTATCCTGAATTGGATAAACCAGACAACAACGGAATGTGATTTCAACAGGTTGGCGCTACCTGCCAAGCAGCGTATGCAACTTTGGATATTCTGTACGATCGATTTGAGGGCATTGTCACCTATGGTGGAGGCGATGTAAGCAAATCAAAATGGTTTTCAAACATATTCATGCCATCGGGCATATTCAGCCTGACTTTGTGTCAGAGTCATGAAAAATTTAATATTTTGATTGCGCTTCATCCAAAGAAGCAGTAGCGTACATTTGAACGAAGTTACATATATTCCACAGGAAAGATTATTTCAAATGAATAAATTTAAAGATAGGAAGCGCTTAATGTAAGACCAGGTATTTCAGCAATCTGCATAGTAAAACTAATTCGAAATACAACTAAACTGTATTATCTTAAACGCTAATATTGAACACTATGTTTGGTAGAGTCTATCAATTCCTTCCTAAGATCAATCATCAAATTCATTAAAATTTCACATCATCTGTAACTCACTGACAATGCATTACATGAATAGGAGCCGCATAGCCTGAGCATTTATTAAAAAAAAAATGGAATAAGCAGAGTATAGTAACAGGAGCTCTGATCGGAACATCGTTACTGACATCAAATCGAAATTTTGTCAAAACTAATCTATAAGTCAACTCACTACCTACTAGACTACGGCGAATCCAAGGTAACACTCTTTCTTAAATCAAACTTTGAATTTGTTCCTTTTTTGTATTAATACTGAATCTCTTTGGGAGCTTAGTTGAGGAATGCTGTCGTATAGGATTCCCATTTAAGAGTGTTCATATCCAAAGTTGATACAAATTCGTAAAGTTTGAATAGTCTGTTGTGTCATTTCTTTTTTATTTTTTTTATTTTTTTTGTTGGAATTTATTTTATACGAAACGTGTAACGTTTAGCAACAAGTTATCATACAAATTGGATTTTCCATTTAATACATATCATTAGACTTCTGTATACTTTAGAGCTAATTCGTCTAACGTTTGTTTGTTTGTATATTTCAATGATTCTATTCAAAATTTTGTTCATTTATTAACATTGTTTGCTATTACTTGTAAAATAAACAAATAATAAAAAAATATTCTTTTATTAGCTTTTGCATTTGAAGTGGGTCAAGGGTATTTCAGCATTCGACCACTGTCATCCTCACAACACACTCATAAATATTCAGCAAAAATATTCACTAATTTAACAGCCGATGGCGTTTTGTATCTTAAATTATGAAAATAAGTTGTATTTAAATAAAAATTAACGTGAGAAAAAAAAAGAAGAAAAATAAATAAATAAACTAGACAACGACAACAACACTAACTACAAATATTTAATTTTTTATTCTAATAAAATACTTATGTACATATATATATGTAATCTTTGCTTTGCCATACCCCAGTATTAGCCTTTGTACATACTGTAGCGGTCTTTTAGTCTGTCCCTGCTCTTAATTATATTGTTCTAATCCATTACCCAACAAGCCAGTCAGTCAGTCAGTGAGTCAGTCAGTCGATCACATTGTACGATACAAGTTTATAAAGATGATTCATGGCAAATCATATACAATATTTGCATGACAAGCCATTAATTAAACAATACAACTCCGCTTATTTTTAATTATAAATTCCATTAAATGATCATAGTTTGTATAGAATTTGTGTGGTTTTTTTTGTTGCCTCATAATATCGTAACATTTCGCAAGAAATTTTATTTATTTATGGGGTTTTCTTTGTCTGTCTATTTTTATAAATTAATTTATAATCAATTAATTAATTAAACAAATACAAATTCAACGAACTATGGAATCTGAATAGAAAATAGAAAAAAACAACAGCTTTGGTTGTGAAACAAGAATAATAAATTTAGAAACACATTTCAGCCACATTTTCTAATAATAAAGTCCACAGACTTTGAGAAATTTTACACTCAAAAAAAATAAATAAAAACAGGTTAGTAAACTATGTTTTGTATAAATAGTGCTCTTCTTCATCTAGTTTTTGTGAGTGTTGTATCGATAACCTCTTTTAATTGTGTGGTATCAATTGGTTATGACGCAAATAAATGATTTAAAAGGGAAAATTTATTGTCAATTATAAATTCATACAATCGAGTCATTTTGCAATAAAACAGACATTTTCGTAATGAAAATAAATTAACAAGAACAACAACAACAGCAACAAGGAGAGGTGTTGTTAAAACACCCGGTTGAATTAATAGCTTTACGATTTTATTTTCATGCAATTTAAAAAAAAATCTGGCAATATTTTTAAAAACTCTTTTCATATTCAACTGTCTGTAGCATTGTGAATTGCACACAAACAAATAACTCCATATGAATTAAACTCTTGCTTATACACCGTCCATTACAGAAAAGAGCGGAGTGGAGCTTAAGTTGAAGGCCTCTTCTTGGAGTCGACAGGAGTGTGGGCACAGGTTCTTTACACACAGATTAATAGATAATTGACAAGATGATCACCAGTGATCGCAGTCTAAAAGGCGCCGTCTATTCCGTCTACAGTCTGATCCTTCTCTTGCGAGTATAAATCATTGGGGGTCAGAATTTAAACTAGCCCCCGCGAGATACAAAGACGAACGCCTTACTGGTGGACTAAAGTGGAGACTATTAAGAAAATTATAAATTATAAATACAATTATCATTATACTGCCCAGATAACAGAAGCTATCTACGTACTCGACTGGTTAGACTAATAGCATGATATATGTTTTCGCTTTCCCATGACTTTGATTTTTTTGTTGATATTTTTTAATTTTTTTATTTTTTTTTTTATTAAAAATTTTATTTAATTATATACGACCTAGTAACTTCGATCATATGCACGGTATAGTGTATAGTGTAACACTGGTGGGAATCGAACCCACGTCCCTACGCAAAATGTTTATCACATTACCCATTTGACTGCCAGGGCACCCAAGTTGATATTTTTCTCAACTGCAGCATTATGTGCTAATATTTCCTCTAACTTAGCTTTTATGTTAGTCATCTTATACGAAAGTATACAAATATTCTCCTCATAATCCTCTAACTGGCATGCGATTCCTCTTCCCTTATAATGATTCGGCTTCCTTTATAATATTATTCAGCACGTTGGTGAATAGCTAAAGTGTTCAGGTCCTTGTTTTACTCTGGCCTTTATATGGTTTCTTGATATTTCCGTTGTGTAGAACTGAGATTTCCGCGTTCTCGTACGGTGATGGTTCGAATTATCTTGTGGGGTACTACTTTTCTTTTCATCGCTTTCCATATTACTGTCCGTCTAATAGTAAGGAAGGTTTTCTTTAAATCTACATATGTACTGTAAGTACAGGCTAGTCACCATAAAAAAATTGTTCTAATAAATCTGCAAAGCGTTGGAGTTAGGCATAGATCAGACACTAATTCTGTTTGGAAGAAAACACTGTCTGTTCTTCTCGTTCTTCTGGATTTTATATTGAAGCCTTTCCTGTATTAAAACTGCTAATATCTAGTGGATGACGTTATGTATTTTAATTCTTCTCAAGCTATTGCAATCTTTTAAAATCATCACTTTTCGGAGAAAGGCTTCCTTCCAGACTAATGTGATATAAGGTCGCAGAAGTTCAGCAGTGGCTGGTATACGTATTCTGTCATCGCCTGCTGCCTAATTGTTTCTAATTGTTCAATGGCTTCTATTGTCTAACTTATATGGGAGACTTACATGATGTTCATATAACATAGAAGGATAATTTGAAGCGGTTGGAACCGTGATGAAAAAAATTGTGTCCTAGTTTTTAACCACTACACCATGCCACCACTAAGCTAATAATTCAATAAAGGTTTTGAAATCTTCTCAAGGAGTAGGTTAGGTTAGGCTAGGTTAGCGGGTATCTTGCCATTCACAGACAAGTTTACGCGCGCCATATGGCCCATTGTGTTACCCAGTGTGAGATAAGCCCCCTTGTAAGCTTCAAGCTATTTAGTACTGACGTTCGAACAAGAATTTTCCAGTTAATGAGCCACGACACTTCACATTTGTTTTAAAACTACTCTTTAAAACAAGGATTTGAACGAGTTTTGCTAAAGGAATGTGTAATTAAAGGGTCCTTATTTCCATTGCTCTTCATATCTACAATATTAAATAACCTGTAGCCCATCATTTAAAACCTTTCAGCTATGAAATAAGAATGAAACATTAAAATTTTCCAATTGGGTTTTCGAATACAAAATAAGATTGTAGTATTTTTAGTATAAAACCAAGTCTTACAAATGTACGTACATACACACATACATCTTATTATAAAGTCAATTGGGTTAATCATAAAGTCAATTGGGTTTGCGGCAATTGCCTAGAAATATAATATGATCGCTATCGTATGATATCACTGGAAATACATACATACATGTGCTACGAGAGAAATTTTATTATAAATTTCAAAAGTATTTTCATCAAGTCTATAGTAAAAGTGTTTTCACGTTATTCCCCTTAATTATTATTATTGTTTTTTGTTTAATTTTTAAGATTTCTAGTGGTTGTTTTAGTTCTCATATGATTTCTGAGTAACGATAGTGACTGATAATTTTAATATAATTTATGACTGACGTATACAATGCTATGCTCGCTCATATTAAATTGAATTGTGTCCAGTTCAGATAAGTCACAATTCAACTGAAGTCAGTAAGGTAATCATTCTTAATGAGTAATTAAGATACTTGGACTTTTATTTTATAGGTTTTTGTTTTGGGTTTTTAATACACTTGTAGCGATAACACAAAGTTATCGCTTAAAGCCATTTCAATTTTAAAATGCCTTTGAACCTTGTCTTAATTTTTATTGTTTTCTATGATTAGTTTTCGTTATTTTTTTTCTTTCGTTTTAATTTATTTTTATTTATAATTGGTAACTGACACTAACAAACAGAAACCATTAGTATTTATGGGTGTTAGAAAAATTTATAGACCCCTTTAGATAACCCTCTCATCGTACATACGTATATACTGTGTGCGCTGTGTTGACTGTAATTTATTCAACAAATTTCAATAAAAGTGATTAAAAATTGTCAGAAAAATACGTGCCCGATACTCGTAGCAATGATTACATAGAATCAACAGAAATAATTGTAATCAATTCAATCACAATTCATTTAATTCCAGCGGAAAATTGATGTCTGAGTTGATTTTTAATTCCGCTTTTCAATAGAAAAATCCCATACTCATGTTATTCTTTCATTGCGTAATACTTTGATTATTAAAAACAAAAAAATTGTAATAAAATATTAAAAATGCTAACAATTTACACTCGTAAATGGTGTAGTGATAACCTCTACCGGATTCTGAGACAGGTCAATAGCATGTAAAAGAAAATTATTAAATTAAATGAAAAATTAGTTTCAATTGAATGTTGTCTCAAGCCGTGACATACATGTATGACCACGGACCACGAGTTATAATAAATATAATATGGTGGAAAATTATTTGATTTATTCCAAAATTTAATACAGTTCGACTACCGAAAGTAAGAAATACACTCAAAAACTGTTCGACCATATTTCGACCTAGTTTTCTATCAGAGATCAGCAATGAATCGTTTTTTCGCTACTCATCCACAGTTTTGAAATTTAACTATATACTCTGATTCATTCGTACTCACTACAACATTGCTTTATAAGCACAGGTTGCAATGAGTATGCGTACAACGTTGACATGAACTCATACCATTCGAAATATGTTTGATTCATAAGCCTACTCATTTTGTTTCATAATTTTAGAATAATACTGTATAAATGATTGTAGAGTCATTAGAATCATTCATCATAACTTACAGTCTTAATTGTTGTTGCATTTACAACAAAAGAAAAAATACAGCAATCAGAGCAAACACACAATCTTTTAGTGAGTATTTTAGTATTCGTACGAGAATCATACTCATTTTGTGATTCTTGTAATGTTGAGTTATGGAGAGTTGAAATCAAGAACAACATCATACGTGTTGTTAAGTATGAATATGATGAGTACTTCAAACTTTGAATATGAGTAGAAGTTCCATGATACTAAAACAAGTATGAATACGTATAAGTATCAGAAATTATGAGTATGATTCGATTCTACTCATCTCCGTGAATACTCTTTGCTGATCTCTGTTTCCAACACTGTTAGAGTCATTAACATTTTAACAAAAAAAAAACTCGTTTGAATTACTTGTAATGCTAAAAGATCTCTTGCAGTTAAACGTTTGTATATTAGATTTTTTGAACAGCAATTTTTTCCAGCCTGGTCTTATTATTTATGATCTCAACACGTGCATATTAATGGTGAAACGCTCCATCAAAATTTTAACACATTTTTATTACCCAGTAATTTTAGTTTAAAGCATTAAATCTATGTATGTATGATATTAAATACGAGTATGGCAACATGATGTAATGACTAAATATACGAGTATAGCGCCTTTATAGGTATATTTGTTTGTAAACAGGTTTAAAGTTTATAACTCATAATTTAAATAATTAATAATTTTGATATTTTGTAAAAACTAAAAACGCATTAAAATTTTACACAATCCACATGTAATCAGATTATCCTTGGTATGGTCGTCATTAAACATCATTTAAAATTTAAATAATTTTTGCTTTAATTAAACATAAAAATATAATCTTTTTCGTTTCTTTTTTTTTTTCTTTTTAAACCAGATATTTAAAATATGAAAACTATATGAACGTAAACACAAATAAACAATTTATTTTTAATTTAAATGTATTAAATAAATTTAAATTTAAAATTCAATGAAAAATTTATTAAAAAAGAATTTTTAATTTTTCAAATCGAAATAATTATCATAAATTAAGAAAAGAATTTCAAGGAAAATGAAAATTATTGATTAAACATTTAAGGTGAACCTGGTATAATGATAACAACATTCCTAAATCTCAAAACTATGCCTATAGCACAACGAGTATATAATACATGCTTAGCTCTCTGCATCCCTACATCACTAGATAAGCAGATTGATTAGAATTCCAATGAAAATGATTGCTACATAATCAAGGTCAAGAATATCTTCCATGTTTATATTTCAGTTCCATTTTACGGTTCATTATTATCTGTTATGCGTTTAGATTTGCACCTCCATCGACATAAAGTCCCATTCACGCAACAAATCATTCATCGTCTTGTAGAAATGGATGCAACAGCATCTTGTGGATCTCGTTGAGTCATATTCTAACAAACTCAAACCATCCACTGATACCACAGTTTTTATTCCATTGTCCCGTAGTTCTAGAATCACTCGCAGTTTCTGATGAAGCAGCACATGCTGACAATGTCAATTCTTGACAGTTTCTCCAGCTCATCCAGGTAGTAGGCACCAAGACGCCTTTTTCACCTTTGACATAGTGCCGGGCATACTCCTAGTAGATGAATAACATTCTCAGCCTCTTCCTCATCTCTGCAGTTTCAACAAAAATCATTTGTCTAAGGCAACTTACAAATATTGAGCGTAGGATTTGGAAAGCAGTGAAAAGTTGTACCACGCCTGTTCTGTTTATTTGCTTCACACTTACCTGTAATATCATTGTGTCATTTTGTATGATGATATGGACATCATATTGTTCTCCTACCTCATTTAGATATCGGGAATAACTGTAAATTGTCTTGGAGTAATCACCTGACTATCGGAAAGTATGGTAATATGCCGCTTGGGCATATGTGCATTCCTAATAATATTCTTTACAGAAACTCTCGGACAGAAGAGGTAGACGATTAAACTCTTCAGACCCCGGCAAATATTCTCATTTCTTGTGATCATTAGAAATCTGTTGGGTAGTTTACCTGGCTCATCTTGCCTGTTCATAGGTTTTCAAGTAGCAGCTTAGTTAACCAATCAGCGACAATGTTTCACACATTGTCTGCCGTACCTGATACACAGGTAAGGGTATCCTTTAAACGATTAGCCTTCTTATTAAAAGGTAAACACTCTGCAAGGCTTGAAAGAGAACTTGAGTGTACAAAGCCTTTGAGCACATTGAATAATCCAACATTAAATTTCCTACTGGCCTGATTTTTTTATTTTTTACAAAGGTCACATGAAAATTTAATTTCCTTCCTCCAAGTGGAATGACTGACGTTTGCGACGGACATAAAACATACATACGTATTTATTTTTATCTCTACCCCAGTGTGACTTGACTAATCATTTCATTGGTTTTGTGGTGTTTTTTTATTGCTAGACGTCGTCGTTTCATATTATTTTGATAAGTGGTCAAGTGGTATTTTGTTATTGTTGTTGTTATTGTTGCTGCTGATTAATTTCAGTACATATTTGTTATTTTTAAAAATATTTATTTATTTTGTTATTTTTAATTTATTTTTATTATTTTTATTTTTTTTTATGGATTGATTAACACTTAATGTCGTGTTGTTTCTATTTCCCTTGCATGGCATTATTTGTCTGCCTAAAGGCGTCAAACTCGGGTCTGGGCAGGTTAAACAAATGCGGGGTGTGATAGGTGTGCAATTTCTTTAAGTGTAAATTATACGGTTTTGTTTAATATATTTATTTATTTAATTTCATTTTATTTTTAAAACTTAAATAAAATAATGACTGTTTAATACGCCATCTAATCCATGTGTGTGCATACTGGCCAAGTATGGTTGAATGGCTAAATGATTATGGTTGCCATGTAGGGTATGGCTGTTACTGATAGTGATGGTGATGGTGCTCCAGTTTTTGTTTATTTATTTACCTGTACAAACAACATAGAAATTAATCGACCAACCGAGTAAACAAACAAACAACTAACCAGCAAATTTATAAAATTTAAAAATAAAAACAAACAAAATTCAAGTGGCCCACAGAATAAGTTTGATGCCTATGTATGTTTGTTGGTAAGAAATACAAGTAATACTTGCCTTTGAAGTGGGATTTTTTTCTTTTTCAATATATATTTTGTTATCGTCTGATTGATTGAATGCTTGACCGATTGATTGATATTTATTTTTAATTTTCATTTCATATCGACTTCTCAGCAAGCGTTAATTTTACGTTCTTTTTACTATCTATAAAGTACTTTTCGTCTTTTCGGTTTTTTTTCAATTTTTTGTAATTTTTTATTTGTTTATTTATTCAGTTTCCTAAGGTATTTAATTTTTTAAGTTTTATTATTGTATTATGACTCTTTTTTTTTATTATTTTTTTATCAATCAGCACCCCATTGAAGATTGTGGTAGTAGCCCTCGTCGTTGTTGATAAACATTTTTATAGTCATTGCTTCATGACCACTTGTATGTTGTTTTTATTGTTATTGTATGATGTTATTAAATGAAATTTTATTATACTTGTCCATATCTATTTAATCAAATATACATATAAGTATTGTTTTCATTTTCAATCAGACCAAAAATTAAAGTGTGTTTTTAATCTACAGTGTTGGTCTTACAATTAGCACACTCTTCCAATAAAAAGTTTGTGTTGAAATTTTATTCTTAAGAGCTTAATTTTTTGGTCACATGCTGCTTAAAATAACTTACATACATATGTACGTAATTAGTCATTACAACCATTCAGTCAGGATTACGACCTAGCTTCTCACACCACTTATGTTGTGTGTGTTAAATTTTTTTACATGAGTGGCGGGACCTACAGTTTAAAGTCGGTTCCGAACGACAGATTTTTTTTGAGAAACTTTTCATGGCAAAGAGGAAGTCGCCAATAAATATTTTCATATTTTCGATTTGACGTCTGACCTGGGGTTTGAATATGCCAACACACTACCAACTAGACTACGGCGACTTCAATGTCCAATAATACTGTCTGTCAAATATATCACAACATAATTGCAGTCATTAGAAGAAAGTCCCGACCAAGAAACTAGCACCACAGATCGTCTCACAAGTAATCATGTGAAGAAAAATCCCTTCATAATACCGTCCGAAATGCGGTAACTCTTTATGGAGGAACACAACATATTAATTTTAACAAAAATCATACGTTTTTTACTCTGTACATCGCTTAAGTATACCACATAGAATATTTAACTTTCCCTAAATAAATTTTGAAAAATTTATCATCATTATTTATTACTGGAAAAAGTTCGTTTGGATTGGATGTGCTAATACTAAGACCACCACTGTATTTGTTAAGTGTGCAAACCACCTGTGTGCTGGTCTTTCTGTTTTCGGCCAATCTCTCTTTGTCCTCAAGTGTCGTAGGTCATTTCAAATTGCGGTATACATACATAGATATTGTATTTACTATCTAGAAAGCAAACCAAATATGGAAAGTTTCAGTGAAATACGAGTATTTATAGGAATTTCTTAAAATAGAATTTTCATAATAAATACATTTTCCCGTAAACAATTTAAGCAATTAAAAGAATTTTTATTTGAAATTCATCATAAAAATTTTATTTGACTTTCTTTGAAATTGTTTTGGGTAAGCAAATATTAGGTTTCAAGAGAAATTATTTTTAGTTGATATATTTGCTATTAATGTTTCTAGAAAACATCTGACACACTTACATACTTTATTGAAAAAGTGAAAAAATATACAAACACACATTTCCTGTCTTTGTTGGGACAACAAAATAAATTGTTTATAATAAAAATTATTTGTATGCCAAACTCTATTGAAAGATCGAAGAAGAAAGTCTCTTAAGTCGATTTTCTCTGTATAATTTTCTATTACCATTCCATATTCTAATGTTTAAATTTAATTGAGTAGTTATGTTATCAAAACAGTGATCAGGTAAACAGATTGCTTGTTAGTATGCTGTACGAGTACATTCATCTCAGTTGGTGGTGATGTGTACGGACCACCAAGATCCTACACAGGCTTTTTCCTGCGATGTTATCTTATGGCACAGCTGCCCTTATGCGACAGAGTCATGGATTTGAATTGGTCATTTCAAATGAACATTTAAAAAATGTTATGTTCCACACGATGATATCTCACACATACTATGTTTTATATAAATTTAAAGAGAGGAAGCATTTCTCTCTCAAATCTACATATAATCACTCCAAAAACCTTCAAAAGATATACAAGATTTTAATTTTAAGGCAAAATGCTTCAATAAATGCTTCATTGTATCAAATGATAGTTCCGAAAATTTTACCAAACACCTTTGGATCATATTTGGCAACAAACTAAACTTGAACATGAATACACAATCCAGAACGTCTAAGGCGGACCAAGGCTTCTCTTTACTATTGTAAGAGAGTTCTAGGCCAAGTGAAAATAAATCTTCATACACGGTTTGAGTATATTAAGAGGATGTTTAGAATTAAATCCTCTACAGCATTATTTACTACTTGTAACTGGCTGTAGACTGAAATGTTAGCGAAACAAATGACGGCACATGCGGCAGTTAGAATGAGCATCACAAGATCATGAAAGTAAGGAAGATATGGTCATTGCAAACTTTTGGGTGCAGTTGATATGCGATACTTGAATTTATTTTTGATTGTTTTTTATTTATTTTTTTAGGAAACACTGACTAGATCATATTATAATATTGGCTTGCATCTGACAGAGAATATCACCCACGATCATATGAGAAATTAAGATACGCAATCTTGTTAGATTGTCTCTTGTACTATCCGAAGGCTGTATTACTATTCAGGCAGAAAACAACGTCTACAAAGACAGTTGCTGTGAGAATCTGGCATCAGATTATAACGCATATTTAATTACAGTGAGGCGGCCATTAGCGGCTTAAGCAAAATGCATTGGCCTTAGTGGATAGGGCAATAAATTCCAAAGGAGTTGTAGATAGGAGGAAGAGCTATGAGTTATGAGAGTTATGCCGTAAAATAAGATCTCATCTTGTCCTCTAATGTGTTGTATCTCACTAATCAGTTGTTGATGGACGCTGGGAAGCTAAGTTTTGCCAGATGCTTACAGAAGTTCATGGGTTGACCATCACTTCTAAGGAGTTGTTACATCTACACAAACGCCAGCTTTCAGATCTAATATTTCGAAGACCTCTTTTTATGCAAAATTCTAAACTTAAAAAATGTCTCGATGGTAAAGTCTTCACCAACAATGTTAGTGATGATGCCTTTAGTTGAAGTTGCTTTTAAGAACCTGATTGTTGTTATCATAAACTGAATTTCGAAATTTCACAATAGGGAGTTAAGAAATAAAAAAATAACTTTTGTAATATTTCTTCTAAGGTGGCTGAATTATGGGACCGCCCTCGTAATTATTATATTTCTCGTTTTTTAATATTAATTCCATCACAATAAATTCTAAGGGCAACAGCTTTACTATTGATAACGACGTGATGCAATCACTTGCCTCGTTTTCTAATTCTGAATTCATTCTGAATCAATAAATTCTTAATTACAAATATTTTTTCTTGTTATAGAACTAAATTATACATTATTTATGACCAATTAAGAGCTTTTGTAAACGCCTGCTATTTTTTTTATAATTTTGTTTTTAGAAGAAAAAAATTATTTTTTTGTTTTCAAATTCTATTCAATACTTGCCGACTAACTGACTGGCACGTTGGCTGGCTGTTTTATTTAAATTGAAATTAAAAGCAAAAATAAAAAACAAAAATATTTTTAAAGAAAATATACACACTTTAATAAGCTATTAAATGCTTTCTGTTTGTTTTTTTTTTGTATGTGTGTGTGTTTTTTTTTTGTTTATAAAAATTTTATAATTTATTTAAATTTTAATGACCCTTGGCAGGGTGTTTTTTGTTTCCTCTCTTTTTTTTTTAATTTCAATTTTAATTTTTATTTCTTATTTTGTGTTGAAAAAAAAATTTTTTTTTTTAATTTTCATTCAACATTCTAAAGGCAGACGTCTTTTAGCGGATGATACGTTTGTTGCTATTACTTGCTGGCACTGTCAAAGCTTGTTGGTGTATCTTCGGGACTGGAAGGGGTGTTTTCTTTTTGTTTTCTCATCTTTAAATTAAATGTGGAAATATTAAAATTTTTTAATGCAACTCATCATTTTGTTGGCATTTCTTTCCCTGTCTGTCTTCTTAAAGAGATTATTGTGATAATTTTTCCCTGTTTTCTTAGATTTTTTCAGAACACTTCACCGTCCCTTGCTTGTGTTTTGAAGGAGACTCTATTAAACCCACATAAAATTGTATTCGAAGAAAATGTAAAGGAATTTCCATTTGATTTGGCTGGTATGGTAAGCACTTTTTCCATAAACTTTTGATTTAATTCGATAAGAAAAAAAACCAAACCAAACCAAACCAAACAAAATAAAATAAATTATTAATGAAAGAAAAATTAAAAAGTTTGTCTTAATGTCTGATGCGTAATATATTTGCCGTCTGTTTTTTTCCTTCCTTCTCTCTTGGATACTTTTTTTATTATTTTTTTATGGATATCATATCATCTTCAAACTAATTTATGCTCGAGGAAAAAACAGAAAGCAAAAAACCTTAAAAGTTATTAAAAAGAAAGAAAAGTGCTCCTTGTAGCCGTGTCAGTTGTTTGGATTATATTTTAAGTCAATGATTTATTTAATGAGCCTACCACCTCTCACGATAATGAAGGTTATTAAACCAAAAACAGACCAAAAAAAACAAAAAAAAAAAACAATTCAAAATATATTTGAAATTTCAAATGGGGAATTACCATGGCTCTTGGGAAGCTTTTAACCATGAAAGATTTTATAATTAATTTAATAGAATTCTTTACACACAAGCAGTTTAATATTAATAATCAGATAAACTTATAATAAACTAAACCATTGAGGAAGAATATTATAGCCAGTAGAGTGGAAGCAATATTTTATACCAGAACATGACACACTTTTTAGTTTTTTGTATGGGTGTTGCTGAATAATATTTTAATGCCATTACAAGGATTTGTGTCTATAGATGTAAAAGGTATTGAAAAGTAGTTACTCTAGACAGTTACAGTCAATTCGTTAGAAATGAAGTTTTAAGTAATGCCTCGTAAAACAAAGTATACATATGTGGGTTATCATTCAAAATTTTATTCATTTGATCTGTTATGTGCGGGCAATAACATCGTTCTGTTCTTCGGGTGAAGCTTATCAGAAATATCCAATTACGAAAAATCCATACTGAATTTTATTGCATGGATTATGATACCTTTGATAACCATTGTGGTCCTAACATATGCAATTTTAGAAATAAAAATCTACAAGAAAAATTTTAACGAAGTACATCAATTCACATCACATCACATTCTTGAGCTGTGCGGCATTTAACCTCATCCTGTTGAAATCACATGGTGTCCAGATCATCTAATTCAAGCCAATCACCATTTAGTACACACCGTGATGACCTGGTCAACGTTGTTTCTGAAGAAATATGGACCAATGACCTATCTAGCCCAAAATCCACATCAAATAGTTACTTTTTCGGTTTGCATTGAACGCTCGATAATATTGCTGATCCAGCAATGGGTCTCATAGCTTAAGCTGGTTTTTTGATTAATTTTAGGTTGTTAACTGCTGCAGAGACCATTCAGTGAACACACGGTCATGACAACTAATTTAACAGATGTAGCTTCAACAAGATGACTGTTCAAAAGTCCCTGTCGAAAGATCATAATCAAGAACTAATGATTTAGTTACAATATATTTCAGATTATCTATTAAACAGCAGAGGGAGACGCAATAATAATGATAAAACCAAGTCACGCTCAACTATTATCGACGTCGAGTCTGTTAAGCTGTCCAAAGCGCAGCTTTTCCTATTTAAAGACCACCCGATATACATTTGTATTCGCAGGCGAATCTAAATAGAAGTTCGTTTCCATATAAAAACGATGCTAGACAATAACAGAGGAACTTAATGATATTACTGTACTTGTCTACAGAATTTCAGCCCCTACAATAGTCGTGATATTTAAGATCAGCACCACTAAGGCAGTAATCAGTGTTCGCATCTACTATCATGGGTCTATCCATCAAACAATGACTTCTGTTCATAACTAAAAATACACGGTAATTACGTAACAGAAAATTTGCTGCATTATAGCAAAGGTTGGTTTCCTACGCAAATAAACGGGCGCTAATCTTCATAACGCTTCTTCATAATCTGTTTTCAGTAAGGGGGAAGGAACCTCCATCATATGATCAATGTGTCTTGTTGATAGCTTAGTACATGCCATAGCTAGCCCATAAGTGACATCCTTTAAGTTGCTCATGGTATGGGAAGCCCAATTCAATCATTGGAAGAACTCATTGGAAAGAGATTGTTCCATATATTCACGCAGAAATCTTTATCAAAGAATTTGTTGAAATCATATAACATTTAGTACATAATCATCATATGCGGGTTAAAAAGTGCTTTGAGTTGATTATTTTTGAAAGCATACGATCAAATGACACTTCGAGAAGATATGCATGTTATATTGGCAAAACAACATTTACATATGGGTTTTACATGGACTACCCCATATGAGACAATTTCGCTTGTTGACGCAAACATCGAATAAAAAGAGAGTTTAATCGCTAAAGCAAAAAATCAGCAGTGCAGGCATTTAACTCTAGCTCCCATCGGCATAGTGTTTTCAAATTTCAAATTCTTTTCTAATTTTGCATATCCCTTCAACCCTTATATTGACAGTGCCGCATTTCGCAATCCCCGAGAAGTAGCCCCATTTGGATTAACACTTTTGAAGTAAGTTTTAAGTATTTCCATCGGTTGTTAAACGATCCACATTCGTAAATACCAAATCGTTAACTGTATAAATGGAACTTCAAAGAAGAGACCGGTGATTTTAGAACCACCAGCTGGGCAAGAACTTTTTAATACATGCTATTAATATGCAGGATGTACAATTCATGCTTAACAAAAATCTTTATTTGGTAGCAATTAAATTTTAATTATAATTTTACAGCATTTAAGCTCAACAATATTCACAATATCTTTTAATTAGTAAAACCCCCACAAGCATCTTAATTTGTTTTAGCCATGTCCACATATAAGCTCTTTAAAGGTCATACAAAAACGAACAAAAACAAAAATCGAAGGCATACAAAATGTATTACTAATCAATCTTAAGAGGCTTAAAATGAAATGAAAAGAAAAAAATCAAATTATTTTCATAGAATATAAGCTGGTCTAATGATAAAATTAATAAATTCCGTGTTACGCTTTTCATAATTTACAAGCAGCTCTTAAAGTCTCACAATGATTATTTGTTTTCAATCAAAATTTAATGAAAACATTCTATATTTTACACTTTCAAGTTATTATTTGCAATTATTTTGTTGGCATTAAACTGCTCTCTGTATGAAACAAAATTATTATTAATGGTTCCACGTTCAAAGTCAAGTTCCCCTTGCCAACGACAAATTTGTTTTCTTTTTTTTCGTCTTATTTTTTTCTTATTTTAAAGGCTGATTTTGTATTTTATTTGTTATTTTTTCGTGGTCATTAAATAATTCTTTAAAACAACATTCATAAATTAAAAGATTATAATTTTTATAATGAACATAATTTGTGGTTTATTTTTGTACATTTTTAATGTTTATTTTAGGAATATAAAAACACAAACCATAATAATAATAAGTTATAATTAATAATTATATTGTTAAATAACAATATATTTCGGGCTTGTGTTGAAAAAAGTTATTAAGATGATGATGATGGCGTTGCTACCAAAAGAAATATAAATTTATTGACGAAGAGACTTAATGTGTCCTCTGACCATTTCTTTATCCTATCTCAGGATTCCCAAGTTCAACCGAATTTTGATTAAACAGACCGCTCCAAATCTTAGAATTTTCCCCAAAAAGCTTGGCGAATACGTCTCCTGCTTCCCAGACAACTGGTTTCTATTTCAAGCCGCGTTAATGGCCATAAATCAAGCTGCAGGTTTGATTCCGACTACAATTTCCAAGCTTTTCCAGAAGCCATTCGTTAATGGAATCTCTTTCGGATGGAACCTTAAGGCTAAAACTGGTTGGCATGAGCAACGACTATTCTGATCGAGTTTTGCGCAAGATCGGGGACGGGTCTCGTGTCTTCGGGACTTACCAGATAATTGTATAGCTGATGAATTTGCTACAGCAAGCACACTCATATCGAATGCCAAACCAATATCAATATCAATATATAATAATGTATCAATATATAAATACTAAGCTGTCAAATAATCTTGCTTCATTGTTAGAATCTCATGGTGTAAACTGTATATATTCTAAGGAATTATTGCTTATTGCATACGAATAACAAATTTCCATTTTTATTTTTTCGCAATGTCGTAAGCTCTCGTTACATATGAAATTCACAAAATACCATCATCTGCTTTCTTCTATCCGAAAAACTTGACATGTCGTATGTTTGAGCGTCTACATTCGCCTTTACCAGTTAATGACTTCTGCATAGGTTGTTTATGACTTCTTCGACTGAAGACCAAGAGTGTATTGTCCACTTCATTTGCCTAAATACGTCTCGACCTGTAACTTTTCTTTTTTTCACTAGGTTTAATAAACTTTCACGCTGGCATTTTTTCTACTTCATGGCTTTATAAGGTATCTGAACGGGCTGCTGCTTGTACTCAAATAAAGCCGACTTTCGCTACTGTCATAGATATAGTAAAAATGTTACCAATTTCTTGCAGGTAGTGGGGATTTTCGCCTGTCGAAAAAAGTTTTAATGAAGAAATAAATTTAAATCATTTGTACGAAAATAAATTGAAAATATACGGTCTATGATTGGTTCCAGATGCAATGCGAATATTTTCTTTGGAACTGATTATGATTTATAAAATCTAGGCGTAGTAAATGATACAAACTATCACATATACACACTGACACAATGTGTTTACAGTCCCGAACAATTGTGTGTCTTAACTTAATATACCATGAAATTGCTGTTTCTAGAAACTTTTCTAACTAAACCTACCTACCTAAAGATGCAATATTATTTCCTAAGTCTCATCAAGCAACTAAATTTCTAACATTTCTAATAATCGACGCGCACATAAAGTATGAATTACAATAAGTAGGTAGAGATTATAGACATTAAACGCATACTACAAGTTTTTTCCCAAAGATTATTTGTTAACGCTCAGCATTAGTGAGTGTCTCTAACTCATCGTATTGAACGCGTACACATTTTGAAATCTAGAAACATTTGCACACCTTTCAACCTTTTTTTTTTTTTTTTTTTTTGTTAGTCCAACCATGGCCATAATATTTGTTATGTTGGTACATCTATGCTATTAAAATAACTAAAACTAGACAGTGTTCAAAAGGAATGCATAGTGGCTTATAATGGTAATGCACAGCAGCGAGGAGCTAAATAGTAATTCAATCTTTAAATACTCTCTTGCCCTGAAGCTAGTCTTTTTGTCAATTTTCCTGATATAAAAATCCACAGCGACTTACAACCTTGATTTAAATATATCAGTGAACGCCTCTTTTCAATTCCCATTGTCGTGAAGAGTTAATATGCATGCGGAAAAGTCATTATCTAGAAAGAGAAATTGAAGGCAATTGTCTATATAACTGGAATGAACAATGATTTACTAAAGTACAGTGATGGCTTACTGTCCTACCGAATCACTCCATTGAGTTAAGCTAAAACCCCGGCCACTAAAATGTAAGGGAGGGAATCCCTAAAAAGCCTATAAGGTGTTGAAGTGGATGCCCCACCATACCTTTAGGAACTTCTCGAGCTAAACGATCGGATAAAGAAAGCGTTAAGTGCAGAATGCATGTTGTGAGTCTGGATCGGCAAAAATATTAGCGGAAAATGGCAAAAGACACCAGAATATATTCTAATAGTTGATGGACAGGAAGTTGCAGAGTCTAGTAGGTAGTGTGTTGGCTTGTTAGACAAGAACCGTTGGCTTAGACGTTTCAGAAATATGAAAAATATTTCTTTCGGTTACTTCTGGCAAAAATTCTGAGAGTAAAAAAAGTTGCCACTAAAAATTTTCTTAAATCTGTTGCTTGGCATAGACATTAAACAGTAGGTCCCTCATTCATAGATAAAATTAACACATACAACATAGGTGGTGAAAGAAGCTAGGTTTATAGGTGGTGTGAGAAACTAGATTGTAATCCTGACTAAAAACCAATGAAGTAAGTGCTTTGATAAACATTTAAATTAATTCTAAATTCAGATCGCTTGATAACACTAACAGATTAACTTCAATTTAACCGAATTTCTGATAAGCCACCTGCCTGCCTGTACTGGCAAGGTAGTGCGCGCTGCAGAACTCTAAGATATCCCAACTTTTCGGAGAACGCCAAACTGCTGACCAAAACTGTACAAATGCTTGCGAATTATAGAAATGGATTCCATGAAAGATAATAACAATAGAAATTGTAATGGAATGGTGGCTGCTGCTGCTGGAGAAATGAAACAATGTGAAGAAGACTATTAAAACAGAAAAGTCTAAAATACCACAACGATGGCAATAGAAACTCAAGACAAGTGAATGTAAGTATTACCGTATAAATATTCCACGGAGTGTTTTTTTCATTCAGAATTCCACATACCACATGAGGCATATGCGACTCACGAAGGAGAAGAGAACTTATCTTCTATAGAAAATAAGAATGAAGACGATACAGTTTCTCAATTAACTAAAAAACAAAATAACGAAAATATTTTTGTCTCATTAAGGTGTGACATTGCTAATTAGCAGCAATCAACTGTATACTATTTTTCATTGTTGTTGTTGTTATTAGTTTGTTCTAAATGTTCATAAGGTTGTAAGTATTTAATAGTGTTTACTAATTAGATCGTTTTAATTCTTATTGTTGTTGTTGTTGTTTTTCTATTTTTGTATCTACTTTTGTCTGCCTGTTGGTTAAAAGGAAGTGAAAACAAATTAACAAGTACCAGTACATTTATTTTTGTATTTTTTTGTATTTTTTTTTTGTATTTAAAAAAAAGTATTATCATTGCTTTTAATGCTACATACCCTCTCTGGGCAACAATGTATGTTTAATGTGTGTACCATACTATTGTATTTTGTACTTTGCACAAGAATATTTACATACCTTTTTAAGTACTCGTACATGAATATTGCGACGTTGTGTTGTTTGTTATACTCGTACATCACAATAGAATTTTAAAAAATAAAACAAACTTACAAAAGAAAAAATTGTTATTAAATGAACTACAATGGCTTTTCTTTTACTATTTTTCGTTTCTTTTTTATTGTTTGCTCGTATATAGAGGCCCAGAGCTTTTATCTCATGTACATGCATAAGTGGTATGAGTATGTGTTTGCTGTAATGTATACAAAAATATTTAGCATATGCATTAATATGTACAATACCCCCCCGACTGCTGTATGCTTCCTTAAGCCAGCATATACTCGTACAATATTACAATATAAGCTGTTGTGTTGTATTGTAGTCTTATATCGTATATGAGTTGTATTGTACTAGTAGTGCTGTTTGAAAAAACAGAAAATATTGCATGGAAAAATAATGCCAGGTATTGTAAAAATTTAAGTACAATAACGTATACAAAGTTTTCGGTCAAGGATTTCTTTATTTCTTCTTTTTCATTTATTTTTTAGGTTTATTGTATCGTTTGAAATCCGGGTCAATAAAGGGACTTACTCTGTACAATATAGTGAGTAATGCTTTAAAATATCTATAAGACTATAAGGCTATGATAGATTAAGTGTGAGTTGTGCAATTAAGCTCTGAAATGGTTAAATTTTAAATAGTTTCTTACTGCACACATCCATAATCCTCTAGGTCAGGCGTATAGTCCATCGACAAAAGCACACTTCAAAAAAATACCACATTTAAGACTTGTAAAGGAAAGGATATGGGGAGTATGTGTTTGAATAACATATGGAAAATTAAATCGCATTTAAATAAACATTCTAACCATGAGTATTCTGTATACCTCATTAGGTGGTGTTATTTTCTGTAGTTGTTTACTACAGACCTTTTCCCACCTCTCATTGTTTTATTAATCAAACACAATCAAACCGAAATACAAAACATAATTACAATTAAACTGAAAATCTACATGCAACAAAGATCAATGATGGCAACTGCAATTCTAATTCCACTCTCTTATCACTCTGTCATGTGGCAATTCATAAAAATGAATCAAGTCTTCATCAATTCAGGGAAAGAATTCAACGCCATCAAGCGAAAGATTTTCATTACTAAGTACTAAGATGCAGAACTCTTCTGCCCAATGGGGGCGTTAACCAACTATTTCACGCCAAAGCTGGAGAAAAAAGTTGGCATCAATCACCCCAATTGTTCACCAACGAGCAGCCTTTTTTAGTATATTCCAAAAAAAAATTTAATCAAGTCACTACGCAAAATTCGCCAAGTTCTTGTGAGCGATGCAAAATCGATTGCCTCGAATTCTCTTTCACACTTTGATGAACAGGGACGATACTTACAGCCGATCTTGTCTTTTATTGACGTGCGGGTGTTGGTCGATCGTTTAATGAACCAATGAACACGAATATATCCACCACATTGTGAATCGTCCTTTCGGCAGGATCACTATGGTGATCTTTGAATACATACATGGATAAATAATTTTTTTTTTTAAATATATCGTACAATTTCTATTTGGTAGGATAGAAGGCCTACACTTGACAGGGATTTAAAGATTTTTGACTTCACATCATCATAAGCAATTTGAATCAGGTGCGGCGTCAACATTTTTAACATCTCCCTGAGCAGCATGATATTGATATTGATGATATTCTGAATTGAGACGACCTATGTAATTGATAGTCTCTTTAATATCCGCATACAATTTTTTTTGTTCAAAAATAAACTTTAAATTGGAAACTCTTTTATGCTGCTCCTCGAATGCATGCCTTTCTTGTAGTATTTTAGAGTGGAGGGTATACATATGTACATATATAGTTTGGAGTATAGCTATAGCTTCCTTTGTATTCGTAGGTAAAGCTGTCTTTCTTTCGAAACCTTTTAAACACTTTTGAAAAAACAAAATCACATAAGAACCCACTTAAAATTACAAACACTTGAACAAATTTTAGGTCGCTTGTAGTGTCGTTCTTGACCAACCACATACTTTGTATTGTATACACGAGTATAATTATCTTATTACGGCTATTGTTATACTTAATGAATCGTATGTAAAAATTAGTTTCTTTTTCTGTCTCTCTCTCCCTCTCTCTCTCTCTCTCTCTCTATTTCTTTTGCATTTCGAAACACTTGTGTATTTGTAGACCAGTGCTCTATAATGAACGTTTTTCAGAGTTGAGGGCTTTAAAACAGTAGAAACAGTATAAAGTATGCGGACAAGAGTGATGGACTCAAACATTCATGATTTCTTTGACACTCTATAGAGGTGCTTAAATATTTAAGTGGTCATACTTACATACATATGGATGAGAAAACGTACAGCCGCGTATGTTCATATGTGTGTATATGAGTAACAAAAGTAATACAAGCAAATTGTTTTTTATTTCATTTCTAAACAATAGAAAAAAGTAAAAAAACAACAACATTTTGATGGCACTTAAAAATTGTTTAAGTAGGAATAAAAAAAAAATAGAAAAGAAAAGTACGTCAGGTACTTACGTAAAGTAGTTTATTTTTTCTGTTTTTCTTAAATTTTAAATTCATCTGCCAGGCACTTACGTATTAAGGGAAATAAAACACCCTGAGTTTTGCTTACATTTTCATTTTCAAGAAAATTACATTTTTATGCGGGTCTTAAGACTCACACACTGTCACTGGCACTGACTGACTACCATGGCTGTAGTTTGGTGAGTGAGACTACATTTTAGAAATATTTTATCCTGGCATTAATTTATCTTGAAGATTTCTGTGCTCATAAACCACATTTCCCTTGGCAGAAGACAACCGTTTGTATTTACTTTTCATAGAACTGAACTAAACTGTACTGAGCTTCGTACCAAAATACCCTAAGGAGGTGTGTGATGTTGTTGTCTAAAGATTTTCATTTCACTTTAATAAAATGACACTTCTTTATATTCTTCTTTTCACCAGCCATTTTATGTTATCATCTTGTGTCGTCTCCTCTCCTGTGTCAACTCTACTGTAGCTTCTGTATTAGTTTCTTGTAAAGGTTCATTTGCCATTAAGTGTGTAACTTTATACGTTACTTGGCATTTCCTTGGCATAATACATATATACGATGAATGAATGGTATGTTGTTTCCATGTAAGGACATATTCTTACACACTTACATACATTATATAAGGAAAGTTGGTTTGGTAAAGGACGATTCTTTTTAAATTGATTAATGACATCAGCACAGAAAAATTTTTCACTTTGATGTCAACAATATGTGACCAAAAATTAAGTTTTATTCGATTTATCATGCTGTTAGTGATGTACAGTCTAATAGAGCTTACGGAAAATAAAAGGCTCATAAAACGAGGTAAAGTAGAGCATAAAACAAACATATTTATATTAGAAAATCGTATCTGTATCTTAAAAACTATTTTAACAATTTCAATGACTAGATTTTAAATTATTTCGTCCAAAGCGAATGGTGCAGTACTTTCTCTATGCCTCTCTACTTTTCTCTAATGTTAAAGGACTTAAGATCAATAGACAGTTAGTTAGTTAGGTAGTAAACTTAAATAAAGGGCCAAGGCGGAAGTGGTACCAAAAGTTGTTTCAAACTACTGAAAAGAGTATTTCTACATCCGTGAACTGAACAGCTGATTTGCCACCAAACCAATTTATTATTTTCAATGCAAAACCCCTAATGCAGAAGGCCTTATGGATGGATATTTGACCCTCAAAGGTACTAAGACTCAGGCATATCCTTCTAAGTTCTTGGAATCATTCTTCTCATGATCAGGTTTTTTTATCCAAAGACTTTTATTTCATTTAAACGGTTGCCTTAGCCAGACGAAATTAAAGCAACGTACTTGATTCGATATACGAATCTTATATTCAATCACTGTATTATTGTTCTGAGAGAATTTAATAAATTTATTTCATTTTTAAATGCCAATAAAAATTACCTATGAATACCAGCACACCAATTTCATTTCAGCCATAAAATAAAATAGGCTTTCAGAAAAAAAAGTTTACTTGTTTCTTAATACCAAGCCTATAAAAGGTCTAATGTATTAAAAGTGTGTAATTTATTACTATCAATCTGTGTATGTATGTATGTATGTATGACCTTTGAATTGCTCAAATTCAATTGTAGGCCTCCTTTCAAATTTATTTCCTGCAAATGCGATAATAATGCCAAATAATTAATGAAACCCAAGCCAAGCCAAGCCAAGCCAAGCCAAACCAATGCAAACCAAACCGAATGCCATTGTTTTTTTTGAAAAAAAAAAAATCGATTATTTTGGAATTTCGTTTTTAGTTTGTGTTAATTTTAGATTTTATTTTTATTTCTCTGTTCCCCATTCAATAATAGTCTTAATAATATTAATTTTGTTTTTTTTTTGTTTTCTGTTTTGTTTGTTGTTTTTTGTAACAAACTTTTAATCGATGGTGTTTTAGCACGTTAAAATGCAATGAATTCTGTTTGAAAACAGCAAAAGAGAAAACAAGAAAAACGCCAAGAATTCAAACTAAACTGGGCGTATATTTTGGCATTCATGATAAAACGAAATTGATTAGATGTGTTGTGTACGGCTATAATAAATGAATTTACAGCTGAATACCGAAAAAAAAGCAACAAAGAAAAAGGCCATAAAATTAAATTGTTTAGACCTTGCAACATTCAATTTAATTTTTTCCAATTTATTCCCCTGTTTTTTTTTTCTTTTTCTTTTTCGTATGTGTCTAGAGATTTCAATGGAATTCTAATGAATAAATGAGTCTTAATAATAGTTTATGCTGTAATGGCATATTCAGTTATATTCGGTTAAAGAACACAAAAAAACCCATTAGCCAAATGGTTAGTCAGTCACGTTAGATTTGAAAAAAAAAGAAAATAAAAAATATTTAAACTTTTTAAAAACAAAAAAAAGTTTAAAATTAAATTTAAAGAAATATTCGGCACACTTTATTTAAATTTAAGGAATCAATTTCAATTTTAAAACCATGCTTCCCATTCTCTAGCATTAAAGAACAAAAATATCGTTTCACATTAAAATAACGTTGGTGTTAAGAAATTTATGGCCCGAAAAGTGCTGAAAGATAAAGTCATTTCGATAGAGAGTCTTACATTTACAACAATTAATTTTTGTGTTTTGTAATTCAGACTCTTTCTTGTCTTCATTTTTATGACTGCAAGTGAATGAAACAAAAAAAATAACAAAAAAAATTAATTTTTAAAACATTTTATTGTTTTATGGTTGGCCACCACCACCAACAATAATATGTGAAACAATTTAACATTTTAAGGAGTTAAAAAAAAACAACAACAAGAGAGAAAAACATGTTTTATGTTCATTACCGGGCTCGTTGCCAGAGTTATGGCCATTTTGGTATATTTATGATCAGCAGTTCCATAAAGAAATTTATTGGAAACTAAAAAACAAATGAAAAAAAATATGTTTTTTACTATTTAAGGCCCGTACAAATTTACTTAAAAACTTAATTTACGATTGCATTATGTATGAGTGTAGTTAATGGGTCTGTTCACATGTACATACATGTCTCTAAATGGGAAGGTTACCTACTAGTGAAATGTGCCAAAGTATACCAGCGTTACCTCAATTTAAACACAACCGATAACTAATGGAGATGGCAATTAATGATTCATTTTATATTTTGTATACCCTCGACTATCCTATTTTCATTGGTGACCAATTTCTGTTACTTCTAGTAAAATTTAATACACGAAACACAACCATTTACCATGACTAGAGCTCTCTAGAAGCTCTCATTCATTTGTCCATTATTTTTCAACGTAAAATCTTATTTGAGTGGAGTATATATCCCCTTCCAGAATGCATTAGGTTGTAGTCTATTAGCCATTGTGGCTCATTAGAGCAGAGACTGTGGTTCAAATTCCAGCTCATATGTCTCAAACAAATCGAAATATATTGCTGCTACTTTCCCTCTTGGCAAAAACTCCGACAGTAAACGAAACTGCAAAGAAAAGTTTCTCAAAAATCTGTTGTTCGGAATCGATGTTAAACTGAGGTTCCGACACTCACGGATAAAATTAACTGACACAACATGGGTGGTGAAAGATGGTTGGTTATAATCTTAACTACAGGGTTGTAATAACCAATCAAGATAGTATTTCCCCAAACAGAATGCAATTTCAAGTAATCACTCCAATAACGATACCTGTAGTCCTCTTTTGGAGTTTAAGAAGGCTTTCTCTGTATCGACTATCTAGGCTTGGCCAGATATACTATTCTATCTTGCTAATATCCGAAGCTGCTCAGACAGCATTAATAGAATATATTACTGTATAATCAATCCTAAAACTGCAGATGCCCAATGAAACTCTGAATGAAGAGAATTTACGCGAAAGTTTAATGGTTATCCCACATCTGGATGATACAGCAGCAGTTTTCCGAAATGTGAATATTATACCATTGAGAGACTCACGGAACTATGGGAACCCTGTGTGCAGAGAACTCAGACGCCATGCTATCAGAATGTATACTAATAATCCTTCCCAGACAAATTATCATTCATAATAATCAGCAACACAGCTTATATTGTCAACACTTTTGCTTGGAGCACACTGCAAAGGTCCGGTGGTTTTATCAGTGAGTTATATCTACATATGTCTCGTCTTGAATGTTTACGAATCACTATCCACGAATGACTATCCACGAATCACTATCCACGCAATAAATCTATAAAAAAAATAAGTTCTTGTCTCATAAGAGTCAAGTAACACTTTCGCTTCTCTAAAGCTTTATCCACGGCCAAAATATAAACCTCAAATAAAGAAAAATATATTGTAAATCCCATTATTGGCTTAAACATTCTCAACTAACTAGAAATACCGCATAAAATCTGAATATTTTCACCGATATTTATATCCCGGAATTCTCAGAGATATATCCTAATGAACCTATGAAATGTGTTGCGACATAAGCTCTTAATTCAGTTAACTTATCGTCGTTTGTTGGAATTTTAAAAATGAAAGCGTACATCCGACGCATAGGTGTCATGTCATTGTGACTCGAATAATACATAGTAATTTAATGGTAATTCCTGATTCTTAAAACAATTTAAAATTGAAAAATCCTTTATATGAGCATAACTGACTAAGGATTATGGATGTTAATGTTAATGACTCTATCTTGGCAACAGATCTACATGCATTCATATACATACATATGCCCATTAATATCATAAACCTATGACAGGAATTGGCAATCTCTTGTACTACAAAAAGAAATGTTGAAACCCCAAATTCCTTTAAAATTCTCTTGAAATGCACCGGATTGTTCCGTCAATCTATACTTCATACCGTAGTTTCACTTTAGCGCTATATGCGTGGAATTGTATGCCACTTATTTATTTCGCTTCGCATATAAACACTGCAATAAATAAACTGCGGTTACTTACTTTTTTCTTTGTTTCTCTGTTTTTAATTTCAAAGATTTTTATTATTTTTATGGTTATTTCGGTTGGTAATTAACACTAATTATAATTATCACAATGTAAGCGAATGGAAGTAAAACACAAGTACGAGTATAAAAAAATAATGTTACAAAAAACATATATTTTTTTATTTAGATGTTGCCATAAATCAAGCGAAACTGGAAGTTAAGATTTTAAGTCGCAAAAGCTATCAATGCAAAACGATATTACTGAGTGGCACTTGAAATTTAAATTACTGAAAATTCATTGAATCTGAAGTCTGAAGATCTTTCTTCAAAGAAAATTCCAGTCTAATTTTTTTTTCCTAAAAGTATTTTCAAAACTTTCCAAGATTGATTAGAGATTACCAGATCTTTAATGCGTACTGAACTACATAAAAATTACGTGTTTATGTCGAGCATACTCGTCGGAAAGGAATGGTAACTTTTCTGCTGATGTATAGAGTATAATAATGTCGTGTATAGTCGTCATAAACGTAGAAAAAACATTGTTTTTTATTATGATTTAAGAAATTAGCCGTAATTTTTTATTATAAAGAAGAGAAAATAAAAATCGTTTAAAAACTATACTTTCTACCTTCAATTTTGTTAGTTTCCGCTATCAATCATCTTATTATTGCTGCCAATCAACGATCCGCAAGCTCACAATTGCACTAGTCCGTAAAGCAACATAGATTTGACATTCATATTATATATGCATTGCCGAGGTCTGCAAACATATAAAAGCATGCCGAATGAATTTTCTTTTATTATGTCGCACATTGACGTTCTCATTAGTACCATTCTTTATATCGGTCTTCTAACTGGGACTTTCATACTTTGATAGTTGATAACTAACAGTCAATCTTGTTGAAGCTACGTCTTCAAAATTTGCCAAAATCACCATGGACGGATGTATTCAAGAACACATGCAAATAATAATATTGTTTTTTAAAAATGTTCTATTCGTGCAATGCCAATTTCTGGATGAATGAATACGTGTATGAATAAAATTGCCCACATCAGATCCAAGAGCGTCGAATGCATTCCCTAAAAGATGAGTCTGATTTGGAATATAAGCTGGCGGTGCCATCAGCTTATATTTTTTTTGAAAACGGCGTTGGTCAGGAAATCATTGTCATCCCTGGTGAGAACCTTAGGCGGTTTATTACCACCGACGACGCTACGTGCCATACAGCTCATGCAACATTCAATATTCGCGTCAGCAGTTTGAGGCCACAGAGGCTACTGAGATCGTGCCATTTGAAACAGTTAGAATTTGGACATTTTGCATATGCTCTACTCAGAAAAGTCATGGCGGATGGTAATGGCATCAACTTAAACAATTTTCAATGATTTCATACACTCGGTGTTTTATTTAAATTTGAAGAAAGGAAACACTTAGTGAAAGACCTGATATAAAGTTTTCATTTGTTGGAGTACAATGGAGTATTGTCTCTTGCCACTAATTGTAGGCCTTTAGATTCTTTTGAACAGGTCCCGGAATACATGGTTGAAAAACCAATTAAGAGGGAAGAAAAAAAGTATTTCGTAACAAAATTAAACAGTTAATGGTTTAAAGGCTTATTGGGAAAATTTGTATACATTCTGAAGGTGTCGTTGTAGCGCAATTGGTTTACCTCTACAACTGTCTCTATTGATTTTTAAAAATTAGGAAGAATTTATATTTTTGGCATGTGCTTCGTTCGATGATTAATTATCAGTATAAGCCATATGTATGTATACTATTTTTAATCTTTATTAATACACATATACATACATACACATATATTTTATATTTAGAGTATGGCAAAGTAAATACATTTTTTATTTTAAACTCGTGTTATTTACAATTTAAAAAAAATCGATTTAAGGTTGGTTTAACTAATTATTATTTTTATTATTTGTATGGTATTGTTGGTTTTGCATTTAATTTTATAAAAAAATATAGTTTTTTTGCATTAAAATTTTTAAACAAATATTGTACAATACATGCGGGAAAATGAAACTTAATGAAGCGAATATAATTGAAAAAAAGGAACTGCTTTTAAGTGATAAAACTCAGAGAAAAAATTAATACAATTTTAGTAACGATACTAAAATCAGAAAGAGCTTAAAGTCAAACAGTACTTTTTGAAACCCCTTTTTGAAACCATTATTGGCGTTTACAAAACTTCAGTCAGCTTTTCGCTTCACTCCTTGTGGGCGTTAGTTTTATTCATGAAACACGGAACCTATAGTTTAATGTTTACATGGAATAATTAACTCTGCATAGGTCCAAAGTATTCGGCGCTGGTGGTCGGGTGAACAGCTTAGATTGTTTCAAATTCATTTGGCTTAAGAAATGTCTGTTTTTCTGTTTTTCTATGTATTTTGCTAAGTTTACGCGTTAAAATTGATTTTACGAATCCATCAGAGATGTGGAAGTTTCTCTCCTGACATGCTGATTTCAACAAGACTCATCTATCTGATTTAGCTTGCCTGATTGTCTGATAGTATAGTTATGTCCCTAAGCTCTTTGCAGGTTGAATTGAAAACATTATCTTTACTTCCTGTTCAGGTTGTGTTGAATACTTATTTTGATGTCGAAAACTTTCGCTTGGAAGATATCCTAGCGTTTTCTCATAGTTTGAGAAATTTTCACTGTGGGAACGCTCTCTCTTCTGCCGCGCTATCTGTGTTTGACCCATAAGTCATCCATTTAAAAAATGATTGCTTCCTTTAAAGATTATTTACCTTTCAAATCGCTACATTCACTTTTATTACTTCGTTTTAAAATTATAGAGTTTGATGGATCCGCCCAGGGGATAGTTAAGGAAAGATCTTTCAGACACTAGACTTAGTAGGCCACGATGTTCTTTGATGAACCTGTCTCCAATTTTTCTTATTATAGTCTTCATAGATCTGGGCTTTGTTACCATACGTATAAGAACTTCCAGTTCTGACGTAAAACAGGGTCTCATTGCCTTGATCATGCGAATGCATGCCATTCTCTGCATCTTATCAATCTCCAACTCTTAAACAATGGCCCCACAGGCAAAGCCCCGGTTAATCAAACGTTCACGGAACGTCTGTTCGTTAGCATATGTAAAAGCAATATAAATGCTTAGTGAAATTATATTACGCTTCGGTAATCGCTATCTTTGCTTTTCGTATTGTAAAAAGGAATATACGTTCCGTTGTGTTCCTTGGACGTTTGACTAACCGAGGCTTCACAAATTGCCTAACGATCTTGGTATGCATACAATGTCCCATTGTTAGGTTGCAAATATTGAATATAAAATTAAAATAATGCAACAAGACACATGTAGATGAAGAATTTTGTATGTTGTACCCCAACCACGTGATATCAATATGACGTAAAGTTTAAATACGGGGTTTCCTATATAATTTATATATAAAAATCATATTTTTTTTTTGTATAGCACAGTGTTATGATAATTATTAAGTACGAATTTAATATTATAACCGATGTTTATGATTATTGTATGAATATTTTATTGCTCTTCAATAATTCTGTAAATGAGTGCACGTGCAGTTTATAATTATTATGCGATAAATCTTTATTAAAAATAATTAACAAATAAAAAAGGAACACGAAAATTAAAAATAAAAACATTACTGACTGATTTAAGAGACTTGACATTTAATTTTATTGAGCATTCGTATCAAATATTATAATGATAGGGTTCTGGGCTTGGTAACTTTGCTTGAAATTCTAATGATATTTTATAGAAAAAGTGCCAGTAAAATTTGGTTATTTCATCTAAAAACTGGTTTAAAATGCTTTAATCTCTTGACAGTAACATTAGTTTGTTTACCACTCAATTTTATTTTGTTTATCGTAATTAAAAAATCGACATTTATTTATTGTTGTTATTTAATTAACACAAAAATGTTTTAATTGATCTTAAAATAAAATAAAATTATTCAATATTTTCGCATTATACATTTGAACACGTCGAATTAATTTTTCAAGAATCTATAATTAAGGTAATGTAAACTCGTGTCTCATAAATTAAGGTTTTGAAAAACAAAAAAAAAGTAAATAAAAAACATAAGCATTATTAATAATAAAATAAACAAATCAAAAATGGCATTAATTTGTGTAATTAAATATGTCTCCGGGTTTTTGTTTTTCTCTCTTCCTTTCAAATTAAAAACTCACGGTAATATGGTTTTAAATCATATGCACATGATATAAATCATTAACAAAACAACAGTATATTTAAAAAAAAAATTAAAAACTATTTTTAATTTTCGTTTTTAATTTCATTTCTTTTAATCTTAATATTTTTATAATCATCATCCTCATCATCATTGTCATCAGCATTATTTTTGTGCACTTTGTGCGAAACTAAATTTTCCCATCATACGATTACGTGCTTATGGGCACATTTCACTTTTTTTCGTGATTTGTATTCCATTCTTTACAAAGAAAAAAAAAATTAATCAAACGATAATGATTATAATTTAAAAGCGATGAAGTGTTTGTTTGGGTATATTATTTGGTTAAGTAATCTTTTAATAATGGGTGTCATGAAAAGTCATGATTCCATAAAAAATCACGATTTTTACGTTGTTTAACAATCAAATCAAAATATTTATTTTTATTATTTTCAAGCGTTAAACAGAAGAATTTTATTTATTTCATTCCATAATAACATTTGAATATTAGTAATTAAACTCAAAAAAAAAAATGAATTAAAAATAATTAAAAATTTTTAATAATTCTCAGAACCCGATTCGATTCCCATAGTCATACCAAAGCTAAGCTGGACAAATACTCTAGAAACTCTGCTCTGTTAATTTTAATACAAAAAAGTGGTGGAACGAATTGCTTTGTGTCTGTGTAAGGCGATATGGTGTTAGGCGATCAGAGATAGCATTTCAGATCTGGAATTTTTTATAAACAATCACAATATTAAGCGCTTTTGCTTGCAATCGGCCACATTTATAATCGTGAACAATGCGAGGATCCACTATACTATAGAAACTAGACAGCATTAAAACATTGGATTTCACAATGGGTTGCCAAATTATTGAGCGGAATACAAATTGCAAACTCAGGTAGGGTTAGATTTGGAAGGATTTGTATTAGAAAAAAATAAAGAAAAGAAAAGTTAGGAAAGCAAATAAAAAAAGAAAGAGAAAGAAATAAAAATAAAAGCCAATAAAATAAATCATTTTCTTCAGCTTTTCGCCTCTCTAAATGTTTCCCATCCATAATGACAAGGTGATATAATGTTCATTCGCTAAAAATACAACATCTCCCTAGCGAGTCAATAAAATTTCCCATGCTTACATTTCTTTGATTCTATCAGAACAAAATACCCAGCATAATTTAACACAATTATTCTACATAAGCACACTTAGCAACCTCTTACACTCCAAGACCCAGATACGACCTAAAAGTATGTGTGTACGTTCAAAATTTTCGGTTCTACTTAATTATCCACACAAATGGTTTCTTTTTAGGTATTTATTGTATGTCTCTTGAATAGTTTCGTGGCTTTATCAACCCTTAGAATTTACGCGTGAGAGACGCTACATTGTACTGGAATGCTATACGACTTTCTAACACCGGGAGCAGAGTTGATCGTAATTTGGGACCCGTTCGTCAAAATAGCCCAGCCAACGAATCTTTACTTAAGTAAGCTTTTGTCGCCATATAATCTGTAATATCAACAGTCGAAATGACTTGACGCTTACAATTTAGTCCCTAGATCTCTACCAAGTGGCATATCCTTCAGAAATTCACTACACCTAACTGATTCAATCTAAAGAGCTGTGAATTATAATATTCAGAGTCGAATGAGTTATGGTTCTTCTGGCAATTGTCAGGCCAAGATGAGCAATTCTTTCTGGAACATTTCTGTTTGCAATTCTAAGTAAATAGCTGGGCGGAAAGCGGTTTGACTCCAATAATGAATTCAGTTCACAAGCAAATCTAATTTGAAGACATCGTCAAAGTTTAATTTTTGGAAGGAATGTACAAATAATAGAAACGTTGAGCAATGCGTTCATTCAAAAAGCCAGAGATTTATTAACCATACCTCGTATGTATGCAAAAATGAATTCTTTACAAAATTTTACATTTTAAAATATATTTTTTTTATAATTTTTAATATTTGATTGACCGCTTTAAAACAATGTTTCCCACTAAGTTTATAAATGTGCCACACCCTGCACTAGCATGTTATTTTGCCGTTTTAAAAATGTAATATTTAATTATGGTACATTATTATTTGAAGCAATTCTAAGATGTTTATCGGTTTCACTAAATAAGTTGCTTAAATGCAATTTAAGTTAATTTTTAACGACGTCATTAATGAATTTAAAGCAATAAATATTCTCCATGTCCAAAAAGACAATAGAGTACGAGTGATTAAATTAAAATTTTAATTTTTTCTTTGCTTTTTTTAAATTGTTTTTAGAATCGAAAAATATTATTTTTTTTCTTTTAATAAATTTATTATGAATACTTTCTATAGTAATTAAATTGAACAATAGAAGAAAAATTAATGAAATAATTTAAATATTTAAATATTCTTCTTAAAGAAATCCTCTTACGGCGCGGTAAAATATCGAACGCAGCTATACATACTCATAGAATTATAAATTCTATACAGTAGTAGACTTGGTAACGAATGTAATTAAGTATGTATATGAGTTTTGACACAAAGATGGGCAAACAAATTCCATACTCTCCTAAACCAACGCAATAATCCTCCGATTTACGTCGTTTAAATTTACGTCGTAAATTTGTTTGTTTTTTTTCTAACTTCGATATGCGTCGTCATTCGATTTACGTCGTCTTAGATGTTTAGCAAATTTTTGTTTAAATGTGAGTGAAGGGTGTTTGGAGAAGAAGAGCTCAACTTCATTACATAATGCCAGTAGGGAGAATCAGCATGTGAAGAAGCTAAAATTTCCCAGAAAAAAAATTAATACACAACATTGACACCAATGGATATGCTACTATGGAAACAAATGCAAGTATTACCATGCGATTACTAGGTCACTCTGGGGTACAACTTTCACGGCATTAGTCGACTCAGTTTTTTTCAATATCATGTGGTAACGGGAACATGAAGTCGTACCCGTAGTCTAAAAAGTAATGTGCGAAAATATCACACGCAAGGTTTTGCATAAAATTAAGACACACAACATGAGTGACATGAAAAGCTGGGCCGTAATCCTGACTAAAGAATTTTAATGACTAATGAAGTAAATACGTAACAGGAACATCTCTGCTAATTGTGAAGCTGCTAAACTCAATAGAGCAATCACAAATATAAAAATAGTCTTACCTCTTACGTCCGTTAAATTGTCCTGATTTGGTACCGAGCGGACACTTTTCTGAGCATTTCAACCAGTTCCGCATCATAAGCAGCTGAAATGTTGTGTGATTAAATCGCATGGTCTTGACGGCTAATGAACTGCTTGAAATTAATTGCTCAGTAAACGTGCTTCCCAAGGAGCTACCACGGTACCTTTTTAAATTGTCTTCAACGTTGTGAAATGTCTATTTTTGAGGAAGTATGGTGCGAAACTTGTGGTGACTCAGGGTGTATTGCTAGTTCTTGAGCTGCATCTGACTATTTTTCAAAATAAGTTCTGCAATTGAGACAAGAATGGAGATCAATTTTCTAAACGGAGCACATTTTGCACACAGAACGAACTTTCATGATAAAAGTGAATGATTTGCAAGCATTCTGCGTTTAGAATCTCGCAAATACTTTTGTATACTCAAATGCCAAACAGCAAAAAAAAATCACTCGTTATACTAAATTACAAATGAATATGTATTATAGCCCCTATGGCTGTAATTAATTTATGGTTTCCTTTATTAAATTATGGCATGCTTAAAATCTGGGTTTGTTTTATAATTCCACACCCCTTAAAAGGTTAAAAACGCGGGCAGAAATATACAAACAAACAAAAATAACATAGAAAAACCCATTAAGTTTTGAAAACAAATCCAATAAAAACAAAAACAAAAACAAAAAAATAACTGAAATTGTAGATGAAAATAACAAACAATTTTCAAATGAATTTTTATCTAATGAAACAAGCAAACCACAACAAAAGCTTATCAAAGCCAACAATGGAAATAGAAAATAACGATGAAAACAACTGCAACAATGAAAACAAATACTACTCTGCCGTCTACAATAAATCCATATGAAAACCAATTCCAATTCCCAAAGCTGCCCACATTTTTTTTTTGTTTGTTTGTTGCTGGTTTACAGATAAAACAGAAACAAGGTTTGGATATCCCAACCTTACAAAACCCACATACTTAGGTGGATGGCCATTAAGAGGGGGTTAAGGGTTTGAATTCGTTTTTAATATGAAAAAGAATATGTACGAGTATATGTATAGTTTTTGTTGTTATTGCTTTTTATTGTTAAATGCCAGTATTTAAAATAAATCAAATTGTAATTGTAACATACTCGTACAATTAATAACAATCGCGCAGAGTGCATGATTATTACAAAATCCAAATGAAATGCACCAACACGCGAATTCCGTGAATAAAAGTGTTTAAAAATACACACGCATACACACACAAAAATAATTGTGTGCATTTATACAGAGGGAAATAATTAAAAAAGCTTAATTAATTAATAACCACATGTTAAAAGTCTCGTACACGTACAAGTACAAGTACAAGTAAAAGTACGAGTAAAAGTACAAAGTATTTGTGTAATAAAAAACGAAAATAATTTTAAAAATCCGGTGAATAAATTGAAAGGAATTCATTCGTTTGATTTTATACAGTCCCCCCTTTTGCATTCAATTAAATATTTAAACTCGTGGTTTTTTTTAATTTAAGTTTTATTTTTTTTATTTTCTTTTTGTTTTCTGGTGTTAAATGTTTGAGGTCTTTTCGATCATCAATAATAATTTCATGAATAAATGAATGAATGAACGCGAGTAAAGATCATTTAAAGAATATTGACCGTTTAAAGGAGCATATATTTAAAAAAAAATATGAAATAATTTAAAATTTATTTATTTTATTTTAATTATTATTGTATTTCATTAGTATTATTTATAAACAAAACAATGAAATAAATTATTATTAAGAAATGTTTATTTCAATAAATTGCTTTAAATTGCTTTAAATTTCTTGAATTTCTTTGGAATATTTTACTTATGGTACGCAAACTGGCATATACAAGTTTATTTATCAAATTATTAATAACACGATATTATTCAAGTCTATTAATGGTTATGATATCAGAAAAGTTCAATGACAATTGAAATCTGAAAGAAAAAAACCATTGAAATACAAGCCTTCTAACCTACACCACAATATACCTACAAATTTGCCTAACCAGTTAGTTTTATCATAGCAGAGGTGAATGACATTTCAAAGCTCTAGAAATTTCAGGCAGTTTTAAAACTCCTATGAAAACAATCTAAAATCTAGGGCCACCCCTAAATGAAATTGCAATGAAATTTGCTGATACCGATACTTTGAAGTCACCGTAGTCTAGTAGGTAGTGTGTTAGCTTATAAGGTAACGTAAGGCCACGGTTCAAACCCCAGGTCAGACATCAAAATGAAAATATGAAAAATATTTCTTCGGCGACTTACTCTCAGCAGATTTCTGGCAAAAACTGCGAGAGTAAATAAAAATTGCCATGAAAAGTTTCTCAAAAATCTGTCGATTGGAGTCGACTTTAAACTGTAGGTCCCGCCACTCATGTATAAAATTAACACACACAACACAAGTGGTGTGAGAAACTAGGTTCATAATCCTGACTGAAAGGTTATAATAACCAATTATGTATGTATGTAAGTATGATACTTTGAAGGGAAAGTGGGCCCCCTAGGTTGTTAAAGGTATCATATATAAAAATATTTTGTTCGGGCAAAAACAAACAACAAAGGTGAATCCAGCTTTACGGTCAATTCACAGCGCTATGGCCGCATGATAATCGAATCTTTTTGCCCAGAAATATAAGATTACGAACTGGGCACTACGTGGTTTCTACAAGAAGGCCAAACAACAGGACCGATTTCAGTCGAAGCTTCCAGAGAGAGTAATTTCGTAGTCAATTGTCCATTACAATTGCGGTTAAAACTTCATCAAAACCATAGCTTAAGCAAAAGCGTTTTATTTAACTTTACTTTTGCAATCGTAAATCGATAAGCATTTGCAGATCAAATAAATTTAAAATCTCAAACAGTTTTTAATTATTATTTTCTTTCAGATATTAGAACATCGCTTACATAAAGAATATTAAAAAGTGGGTGTGGCAAATTAAAATAATAGAACATTAATAGATTCAATATTGTGATGCGCGTTAAATTTATTTCTCATAATTTTATTTATTTAACAGATTGCTTAAAAAAATAATAATTTTTTTAATAAATGTATCAATGTATCACTCTTTTTAATGGCAACCACTGGTGCTGTATCATAAAAAGGCGTTGCAAAGTATTTATTTTAATTAATGCTGGTTCTCGGATTACTATGTATACATAGTTAAATTAATTTTTTCGAAGATATGCTCATAACACAGTGTGCTCTGTTGTTATTTTTAAGTGATTGTGCCATTAATACGAAAACAATAAATCTATAAATTAGAAATAAATTTTATTAAAAACTTAAAAACCCATAAAGAAAACAACAAACAACAAAACCAATAATTTATTAATTGAAACTCATTATTAAGAAATAAAAAACAAAAACCATAAATATCCACACGTTTCAAATACAATAGAGTATGAGTAGTATTGGGGATTCTTCAGAAATAGTGTGTTACAAGTACATGCTTTATTCCAATAATCATAAAAATCAATTTTAATTATCAAATTAATATTTATTATTATAATATAATTTGTTTTTTTATTTTAAATGTTCTTAGTTATAGCAGAGTAATCATTAAAAAACCGGATGAAAGAAAAAAACGTAATCGACTATTAATGATATGAAAGAAATCTTTTGGTTTTAATAAATATTGTTTACAACGGTGAAAAAAATACAATTATTATTGATTTTCTTTTTTTTTGCCTTTTATTAAAACAGAATCATATGTTGTAATAATTATAAAAATATGAAAAATAATGAAATCGGTATGTTTGTATTAGAAAGAAATCAACAAATAAGCTTAGGTTGAGATTGGAAATGTACCATACCACTGCATTTGCAGTAGCCGCCTTGATCCAAACGAATTAAAAAAAACTATATACTAATCATTATGCCTCAGAGCGACTTAATATCCTCCAAAGATATCCACCTAAAGACCAGTCAATGCCGCTTATGTACCCTATTGAATCCTCAAACTTACAGTCCTTCAGATTCATCAGTTCCTCACCTAGCCGTTTCTGCAGACAAGAAGAGTGACATAAAACATGATCTTCTGTTTCCTCTTCTGCCTCTTCACATAATCTAATTCAAAATTCAAAGATATTTCTATTTCATCTACTGATCCTATGTCTGATAGGGCCTACTCCTATATTAGATCCCACATTCCACCTGTTCATGCTTAGAATGTGTTTCGTACCTACAGAATTTAATGTTATGAGCAAGGATCTAGCACCCCTATTGTAAGATATACATCCCCATGCAAGATTTTTGTGTTAATTGAACTTTTTCTCAATAATTCTAAAGAAGAAGCCTAATGGTGGTTTCACAGAGAACTCCTGTCACTATTTCAAAAGCTTATCTTGCAATTTAATACGTAATTTTACTATCAATGACCAGATCCCAGGTACCCAGCATAATCTAAATTGATAATTTGACATAAGGTTGCTTAAGCATCCTTTTACTTTCCCTTAACCGACGTTACGTAAAATCATTCTAACAGCCTTGCCTGATTATCCAGCTAAATTTTTACTCTTGAACTCTCTCCGCTAACAGGCACTGCATGCCGCTGGAAGGCCATATGATTACTTGACATTATTTCAATAGATGAAGACCCCTGCTCCACTTTATGTTTGTTTCAGTTTTTTTTTAACCGCCCGTAAAAATATTTTAGCTATCGAACAGTTTATGTGAATCGATCTAGAACTTCCAATCAGATAACTTCCAATCACATAAGTAAACATCTTATTGACAGTCGAAATAACTTTTAGTTACTTCGGCAGTGCGGAGTGGCCCACTTAATACAAGCTCACTAGACATTTTTCATATTTAGTCTAAGCAGGCATCTAGCTACCATCTTTTCCACATATTCGTCAAAGAATTCTTAAGGTGTGCTTCTGCAGGACCTTTTATAACGACAGAAGGTTTGAAGGGAATGTCCTTATTGAAAATCTTCTCTGTCATTCTCCAGTACTTAGGAACCAGAGAGCAATGATTCTTGGGAGTTCAGAGTTTATCTGAACCCAGAATGGATCTCGCCAAAGGCGATACGGACAGAATCTATCTAAATCTTCATGGAACTATCGGAATGACTAATAGATATCAGCGAGGAGTTATAATTGTTTAACGGAATATTTTATATCGGTGTTACAACGAGACATTGTAGCACCCAAGTAAGTTGCCACCTTCGGCTGCTGCCTAGCTTACAACCCGCTTAGATCTAAACTAATTTAACCTAAAGTTCTAAGCCATTTTTAGATGCCAGCGGTTCCAGTATCCGCTCTCAAATATCTCGAACAAAACGAAATATAAAAAATATTGCTTCAGCGTCTTCTCGCAAAAAGCAAATAAAATTGTTATAAAAATTTTCTCAAAAATTTGTCGTTCGGAGTTAATAATTTCTATGAGAGAGGCACATGTTTACATATGCATGTAATGAATTTCCGAGAAGCAGGCTCAATCTGTGTCTATTCCGTTTAACCTTTTTCTTCTGTGGCCTAGAATTCGATTAAATATAATCCTTAAGAATATCGTACCCAAGCCAATTTCAATTTTATTATTTGTTTTTAAATACCCTGTAGCTATCTATGTATATACTATGTACATACATATGTATGTACGCAACTCTGCTGAATATAATGGAAGACCACAAAGAAAGACAACAGAAAAGGTAAAAAAAAATTTTATTTTCAATAAAAGATTTTTAATTACAATAGAAAACCATTTATAATTTCCGTTTTATGTTTTTTGTCTCTTCCTCTCTGGTGTTTTGGTATCAAAAGCAGTAGAAGAAGATAACCAAGTGAAATACAAAATTTTACAACGAATGGACAAATGAATTTGACCCAAAGACCGAACCAACTTAATGAAAAACAAATCGTTACAAACAGACAAAACAACGGTCTGACGTTTTTCTATAAATATAAGTATAATAGAGATATAAAGATATTATACATACATACGAGTATTGTTGTTATTGTAATTGTTATTGTTATTGTTGTCAGAGACCACCACCAAATAATATTTGCCTTTGAACAAAACGAGGCAATACAAAGAAGAAGAAGAAGGAGGAGGAGGAAAAGCAAATCCAAACGGAGCAAGAGAATATTAAAGACCATATTTAAGTCATAATCTTGCCACATACAGCCATTCAACGTACAACATTGACTTGTTTTATTACACAAAAGTTTTGACACAAGAAATAATATTTTTTGTTGCTTTTTTGTATATTTTAAGGTCAAAAGTAAAATAAAATGAAAAATTACAGACAATAAGCTCATAATCATAAAACAAGGCAATAAATAATCAAAAAAAAAAAATATAAAAAAACTTTCAGTCTTAAGCGTATATATGGAGGCAGGCGCGTATTCAAAAAGGGGAGGGAAAATTATTTATATTTTGAAAATGTTTCTAAAATAATATTTTTTAATTGTAAAAATCATTTTTCAATTCATTTAATGCACCACAATCATGATTACAACCTAGATTATCACACCACCCCTGCTGTTGAGGGTGTTAATTTTATCCATGAGTGTCGCGACCTACAGTTTACCATCAACTCCGAATAACAAATTTTAGAATTTTTTTTTCCATTTTATTTAATGATTTTATTCAGTGTTTTTAAAGCAAAACTGCTGAGGGGAAAGTCGCCAAGAGAAATATTTTTATCACATTTCGATTATATTCGAGATGCCTGAGCTAGGGTTTGAACTGTGGGCTCTCATCTAATAAGCTACGTACTAAACTAATACAATTTTTAAAGATTATTTCATATCAATCTTGCCCACGCTGACGTCATAGATGTATTCATCCTACGGAGAATCCGGGAGAATATATTGCATTTTAGCAAGCACCTCATCAATGGTAGCTGCAATGTTGTCTTCCAAAGTTGAACTTGTGTCTGGTTTGTCCCAGTGTAATAAACACTTCATGTAATAAGAAATAGTTTAAGGTCGTTTAAACACGTGATCGTAATGGTCAATACACTGTCACAACAAAAAGCTACATTACTTGCTCACCAAACTGGCCTATAAATAGAACCCATCAAGCATCGCGCGTCGTGTGGCATATGACATCGTCTTATTGACCACATGTGAACCATTTTGGAGGAAAAAGAGTCAGAGCAATTATTACGTGGTAGAGGTACGCTCCAATAATGTTTCTGGATTGCATATAACACCAAACAGTAGAATTTTTAGGATGCTATGGCAGCTCTTGAACTGTCTCTGGCTATTTTTTACACCAATTGAGCCAAAAATTAGCTTCATCGCTGAAAATAATTTGTAATAGAAACACATTTCTGACATAGCACGTATTGTTATGATAATATTCAACAACATGCAAGCCTTGTCCCATTTATTAGACTTACTCTCCGGGATTATCTCCATCAAAAAATTTTTCATGTCGGTTACCAAGCTTTAGCATAGAGACTGTGGTTGGCTTAATGGCAGGCGAGTCTAACAAGCGCTTCATCAGGAAGCATCGTGATCGGACATGTTGAACGGCTGTTAAGTTTTCTCCTTATAAAATGCTACGCAATGAGTAATAATAATGAACGTAGTAATTTAGCTGATACGTACTAATTTAAGAGAGGAATCATTTTGTAATATACAGGTGGACCCAGAACAAACAATAAGACAGGAACGAGCTCATAGGAAAATTACGACAGTTTCGTGCAAGAAAAAGTTTGAAAAATGTTCTTAATTCAACAAGAAGTACATTGAACAGGAAGTGCAAAAGACGGCACTGAGCGTTCTAGCTGACAATCAAACCTCCATTCCAGCACCCAGCTTCTATGATGTTCGAGACTTAAATGAAAAGCTGCATCAGTTAGGCACAGCTAGATCCCAGATTATGTTAGAATTCGTGAAAATGAGCAGGAAATTACTTTCAATTTCGTTAAGGATGCCAAAACGGATCAGTGATGCTGAAAAAACAGTTTGAAAGAGTATACCTTGCAGAAGGTACGGGCACTGTCTCAAGTCAAACAAATTTGAGGCAACCTAATCTTTTTAGGTAACTATGAGGAGTGATTTCAGTTATGCATCAGAACATTGGAAAGACAGTTACCCTCACTGCTGCCATACAACATTCTAAAGTTTTCTAGGGATTGTAAAAGACTTTGCGGACAAATGCCACGTAAGTTGAGGGCAAACAAAAAGTCGTGTGGTCACAGAACTCCACTGTCTCTATGCAACGGAAAAAATCGGTTCTCCTTTATATGAACTATTTGTATGAACTAGGTTAGAGGACGTGGACGTGTACTTGTCAATTAAGACAAGTACAGTACCCGGAGGTCGAATTGACCCATTGTCCTGTATGAACTATATAAGAAAAAAACATAAGGAATTCTGGAATTTATTATAGATTAATACGCTCCTGGTTATATGCCAAGTTAATTTTATTTTTTTGGAATATTTTTCGCAAACCCAAGTGAGAAGGGTTTCTGTTTTGGCCCAAAACTCAAAAGTCGTTTACCAAGATACAAAAAAAAAAGGTTTTGCAAATATGTTTTTTTGTTTTTTTTGTGTTTTTCTTCCTTTCAATGGTTTTTCTCTTTAAATATAAATGAATATTTAAGAATAAATTATAATTTTTAGTGATAAAAGTCTAGGCATTATTAACGATGTAATTTTAAAAATTTCTTATTTCGTACATGTTGTTTATAGTCTCAGTTAAATATGGGTTTGCTAAGCTAAACATTATGTCTGGCTATGCATTACGATTTACGTCTCTAGGGGCCGATAAGTTGGGCTACACCTTAAACTTGCTTTTAATATGTTTAAAATGCTTACCGTTTGTTGTTGTTGTTGTTGTTGTTATTTCTTCTCATAAATTACCTATGCTAAGCAATTATCGCAAGAAGAAAAATGTTTATTTGTATCTCAACTAATAAATCTTATAATTTACCCATTAAAGCATTACAAAATAAAAAAATACAACAAAAAAAAAAAAAACAAAATATGTACAAAAAATAAAAATAAAAAATGATTTAATTTTTGTATGGGAAAAACAATTTGTTTCGTACAATCAATGGAGCAGCTATTGAATGAAATAATAATGGAAGTTTTTGTTCTTAAATCTTTCCGATATTTTCGATAGTTTTGTTCTCAAATAATAAATGCTGAAACGTTGAAATTTTCTACAATTTATATTACTTGTTATCATATACACTATTCTGAAATTTGTACGAAAAAAAACCATTTTATTAACGAAATGCATTTCTTATATTCATCGGCAACTTGACACGTTCTTGTCTACAGTTGTTTACCTTCAGTTTCTGGATCATCTGAATTTTGTACGGGTGCGGCCCAAGTCGGGGGCCAATTTGTGGTTTGCAAAATGGCCGAGTTCTAGTGAGCCACGCGAAAACGTCTGCCTTGGATAATCCTGCAAACTGCATTTAACAGATTTTGTGATCCATCAAAGCTCGGGATTGGTCAGCCATTTACTAAACCAATGAATTTATTCACCATATTGCGAATAGTCCTCTCGGTAGTGCATATTAAAATCGCCAATGTGAGCGGTACATACCCCAAACAGAATACCCATTTTGATAAAAATAATTCTATTATTTGCACGTCCATGATGGTTTGGGTAAAAAGCTGAGTTGTCCATACATATGAAGTCGCCGTAGTCTAGTAGGTTGTGTGTTGGTTCAAATCCCAGACATCAAAACGAAAATAAGAAAAAATACTTCTTCGGCGACCTTCTCTCAGCATATTTCTGACGAAAACTCTGAGAGTAAATAAAATTGCCATGAAAAGTTTCTCAAAAAATCTGTCGATCGGAGTCGACTTTAAACTGTAGGTCTCGCAACTCATGTATAAAATTAACACACACAACATCAGTGGTGTGAGAAGCTAGGTCGTAATCTTGACTGAAGGGTTGTAATGACCAATTATGTATGTATGTAACTAAAACAAGGCTGCCGTTATCAATAGCCAACGTCTAGATGTCCCTGTTAAAAGGCTTGATATACGCTGAACAATAGAAAATAACCTCTGAAAAAAATTATGTTGATTCTTAAGAACCTGAGTAGCCTCACAGTTAGCCTTAAAAAATATACATCGTTTTCAAAGAGTCACATACATTTAGATAAGCGTTCAATCGTTCAAGGCTTTATTACAGATTCATCAAGTTCATCATTGCTTTTGTTTATGCCATTAGGGTTTAAAGTCGCTTTTGTAGGGAATATGATTGCTAAGAAGTAAATCGTAAACGTTATGTTTTTAGTTTCAGCAGGGAGCTGCCATACAAGAATGTAATGTAATCAGAAAGTCAATTGTACTGCGATAATTGTAAAGTGAAATGAAGGGGTATTTCAGCGTAAAGTTTTTTCTAATGCCAACATTATTTAAAAAAAAAACTTCAATTTGATTTCAAATTTCATATTTTGATTTCAATAATCATTTTGAAGGTTCTTTAAAAGCCAAACTTATTATTGTTCAATTAAATTATTTTATGAAGCTGAAACGAATCAAATTGAATTTTAAATGCGTGGGTTTTCCTCAGCGAACAATTAATAAGAATTTAAAAAAAAACACAAAAACATTTTTAAATAAAACATAAATGAGTGTATAAATTGAGAATTAATGACTTATGAAAACAGACAGCAATTCATTATTCAAATTTCACAAACGGCCCTCCTATGTGTACATTTAAAAATTTATAAACAAAAAATACCAACAAAAAAAAAGAAACAAATAAAAATCGTTTAATATCAATTTGTTGTGATTTAATAAACTTTGACAGTTTCAAATGAACACAATAAAATAAAATAAAAAAAATAAAGAAAAGATTTTGTTTTCTTGTCCAAGACAGCCATCATATATTTTTAAATGAATAAGGCCGTCTTGTCTCTCTCTATATGACTGCCTGACTGCGTGTCATTGCTGGCCTTGTCTTGGCTATGACGTTTTTAGTGTAACACTTCATTAACATCTGAATATTAATTTCATATCCACATTTCCTTTCATTTCTTTTACACTCCCGTCTGTCTGATGAGAAGAAATCTACAATTGTTGTCTTTTTCATTTGATTCTTTTGTCTCCAGTTTATCAATTTTTGAATTGTTTACTGAGAATTTCACAAGAAAATTCTTTAGTTTCGTTTAGATGTGATGTCAAGAAAATTAACAACAACAAGAAAGTATCAATTATTTTTTATTTTTCCTGCTTTTTAATGACATTCAAGTCTACCATACCATTGATACCCTCATGAAAAGATGCATTAAATCAAAGGCCCTCATAATCAAATGATGAGATACACTGGCTGACTGTTGTATTTGACTGCACTGAAAGAAATTTTGAATATAAACTGAAGTAGGAATTTTAGAAACGGTTTAATTAGTACATACATATTTTGTATTCGCAGAGTTTGATCATCAACAATTTTCAAAAGTACCCATAAAACCAGCAGCTAAATGGATATCAGAAATAAAAATAGCGAGAGGCCACTAGATATTGCTACCTTAGGGGGAATAAGTAATCAAAAACTCGTGCTAAAGCCACAAGTAGAGTTTTTAATTCGTTCTAGAAGTTATATAGAAGAGCGTTTCAGCAAAACGGAGGCAACTGCAATACTGCGTATGGCGTAATCTATTTTTGTAGCAAGTAATTCCAGAAAATAATTATACCAAGAAAATCTGATGTCAAATAGTCATCAAGATTATGCGACTTAGCGCCACTTGAATTTTTTCATTGTGGTTTTGCAAAATCTCGGAACTCTATGCGAATAATTCAGAAACATTTCCTCAGCTTAAATTCGATATCCAACGCATTATCGTTGAGATACAGCCACAGCTCTACGAAAATATCAAGGAAAATTTCATAAAAACAGCAATAGCCAGTCATCAACAGAGTCGAGGCGATCATTGGACGCATATTGTATTCTGCTCTTAATCGGAACATGTCTTCCTTACAATCTAATAAAAAAAAAAGCTTACAATAATCTTAAGAAAACGTATTTTTCTTTGGTAATAAAAATGGTTTTTCTTACTGAAACACCCTTTATTTTCTTAAAATTATATTCTTTATTTTTTTCTTAGTTTTCTCTCAGTACATTGCTTATGAGGGAATGTAATCTTTGAACGGCTCTTGCTTTGAAATTAAAATAAAATATATGAATAGAGCCAGAGACAGACAGACCGCCAAACATAAGTATTTATAACTTAAATATTAAAAGTTTATTTCCAAATAAAACTTAATAAATAAATGGACAGTAGAGTGTTTTTTGGGTTCACAATTGTTTAAAATCGACAGTGTTTGAGGGGGTATTATAATGATTACCGGCGTCAGTTTGTACATCAAATCTCTTATAATGTTTCATAATTGTTAAACTCAACGCTATTGTTATTGTTGGTGTTGAGAATCAATGAGATTAAGATTTTCCGTAGTTTGTCTGTCCGTTTATCTCACTGTTTAATTTGAAAAGTGTGTGCTTAACGCCATAACGAGTCTTTAATGCAGGGAAACAAAATCGTTAAATTTAATGTCTGTGTGCGTTTGTTTGAATAAAATCCCATCAAATTCATAATCATGGATGAACTTCTTTCTATACGGCTTACAGTAAATGTATATGAATAAGTGTGTGTGTTTTGTTTTTGCTTTAAATCCCTGGCATACGTTTCACATGAAATATCTTTTTGTGGCATATAGATACTCGTTTACTTATTTGCTTAAGGCAGAGATATTGCATAGAACGGATCATCATCGTCAGCATTTTGCTGCCACAAAATTTGTAGACAAGTAAAGCGAACGTTGAGAATGTTTGGTCCGTTTGCCTAGATGTACGAAAAGAGTCCATAAATGCACGGCATAGATATCTTTTTATTCTTTTGTAGAGAATTAATGTTTTCTTGTTTCTCCCGCTCACAAAAAGCAAATATTTTAAACTGACTGGTATAGATTTTCATTCTTCATTGGTTGAGTTTTTTAATCCTCGCCCTTTGGTTTGGAAATGTGTATTTAATAATGAGCAGATATAAGAAAGATTTTGTAAAAGACAGAAAACGATTTTGTATATAATAAAAGTAAGGAGAAATGCAAAAACATTGAAGTTTACGGTTAAATACGGAAAGACTTGCTCTAGATATTCTAAATTTTATACAGAGTCGATGTTATTTATACTGTCAACCCAATACTTAATTGTTTTAAGTTGTAGCAAATTCAGAACACTTACATATGTATAAATTGTTATCATGCATACATACATACAAACATAATTGGTCATTACTACCCTGCAGTCAGGATCAGAGATCAATAATGAGTATGCAAAATGATGAGTACAATTTAATCGTACTCATAATTTCTGATACTTACACTCATTTATACTTATTTAATTACCATGGAAACTCTACTCGTATTCATAGTTTGAAGTAGTCATCATATTCATACTTAACAACATGTATGTTGTTGTTGATTTCGACAATCTCCATAACTCAACATATACAAGAATCAGTAACTCGAATTATTTATAAGTATTTTTTCTAAATTTATGAATCTAAATGAGTAGGCTTGTGAATCAAACATATTTCGAATGGTATGAGTTTGATGTCAACGTTGTACGCATACTCTGTTCCTATAAATCGAATGAATGTACGAATGAATCTGAGAAGTTAAATTTCAATAGTGTTGACTCACATATATTCAAAATTTTATGAGTGCTTCGAAATCGAAAAAGCTATTCATTGCTGATCTCTGACTTAGGATAACGACCTAGCTTCACGCACCACTAATGCTTTGTTTGGAGGAATGACTCCGTGTATGTCTATTGTATTGTCCTCGTAATGTTCCACTTTCTGTTGATTTCAATAATACAACAAATTTAATACCGAAAATATTTGACTGGCATGCAACAAACAACTTAGCCGAGTATACGGCACGTGCATTTGTTCTTTGATCAGGCCAATATTATTTAAATTTTACAATTTTTAAATAAAAATATTTCAAATTCTGCACATTTGTTTGATTCATTTCATTTGCTATTTTATTTGCATTTGTTATTTGCTAGACAGACATTTGACTAGACAATCAGTCAGTCACTGCTGAAGGCATGACAGAAAAAAATAAGTTGAGAATTAAAAATAAATTCAAATGGGATTATAATTAAATATCTCTGTATTGTTAAAAATGTATGTATTTTTCTTTTTTTCAATTAAAAAAAAACAAGGAAAATAAATTTAAAAAAAAAAACACATTAAAATATAATTAAATTGCATTTCATTCTTTGTGGTGGTTTTGTTTTGCAGATAAAGGCAATGGTATGTGATGGTACACACAGATTATTTTGTAACACGGTTTACGAATTTTCTTTCTATTTATTTATATTTTATTTGTAATTAAATTAAATTTTATTATAAAAATTATTTAAATACACTTGATGCAGTTTATTTGATTTTAATTAGCATATTAACAATAGTGTTGAAGGTAATAATAGGGGCAATTTCAATTCTTCTCAATAACATGTCATACAATTATCGTACTCGGCTTTTTTTGATGTCATATTCGATATTAATTTGTTCATTGTTTTTTTTTATTAAAAGGTACAGGTTCCCTGCTATGGAAAAAAAAATAGGTACACTTTCATTATTGTTTATATTTAGAAAAAAAAACCCTAAAATTTTTAGAAAAACAAATTAAAGGAAAGGTATTTATCCTCATTTCTCACTTTGTATTAATGCTGCCAAACGTTGTTCTATTTTCGAAAGAAGTTTACTTGTTTTAGCAGTTTATACTGCAAACTCTGGAAAAACAAAAGTGAACTAAAAATATAACATTTGAAGCCATGTATGCATGCAGGGAAAACGCAGATAAGATAAAGAAATCGTAAAAACAGCTGGCGCTTCTGAAAAACTTTTAACATGGAACTCAAAGATTAATCTCCTTAAATTAGCAAATATTCAAAATTGAACTCAGTACTCATGTTTCAAGCCGCATAATTACCAACAGACTTAAGGGATCGGGACTTATATATCGAGTTGCCAACTTGCCTGCTTGTTTGACATTCAAATTCACCGTAAGTTTGTTTTGATTTTGAAAATTCAATCAATGTTTTATGTAAAGAGATTATATTGTATCTTTGATTAAGCGCTTCCTATCTTTAAATGTAAATAAAACAAAATGTGTCAATATCATTGAAATTTGATGTCATTTTTTATTTGATGCCATTATTGTGGGATAAAACACTTTTCAAATGCCAGACATGATGGAGTGCATTCGAAATATTCAATTTTTCATTACGCTGTCCTGATGGCTTTGAGAACCGCTGTGGTTTGTGTCTTATTCATATATACCTGCGACTTAGAAAAAGCCTAACCATGTCAAACCACTGAGCAGTTCATTCACCTACATGTGAGATGGCCACGATCTCTAATCGAATGTCCAATCTAGAACATTACCTACTGTGAAAAGAGTCGTGTGGCACGTAGTCCCACCCTGTTGAAACCACTTGTCGTTAGTGTCCATTTCATCCAATTCAATCCAAAAGGTGTTGGTTATCATTGACCTTGTCGTTGGCAGTGGTGACCTAGCAGATGTAGTTCTCAAAGATATATAGACCGATGACGTCTGCAGCCCAAAGTCAATGTCAAACAAAACTTTTTCGGTATGTATTCGACGCTCTTGTTCTCATGTGGATTGGTGTCGTCTCAATTTCAACAATTTAGTTGTTCATGTATCTATTCAGCCAGAAATGGGTATCATTACTGAAAAAGATCTTTCGATGAGGATTAGGATCACTTGGCATTTGCTTCAGAGCCAATTCAACGAACGCACGTCGTTCATGATAATTTGGCAAAACTTAATGAATAAATTACCACAAGTTTGATAGATTTAACTTCAACAATATGACCGTTACCGATTGTCAAAGTTCGGAAGTCACTGTTGGAAGACACAATATAAAGATAGAGGAGACAGCACTGTACTTTGAAACAAATTAAAAATAAATTAAAATTCCCATCGGGCTTAAATCTTTAGATGTTGAATTTAAAACTCCCATTTGCCTCTTCCAAAGTGTCTTAAATCTAAAGTGTCTTCATCTGCCTGACACAGAGTCTGTGTTTGTTTATGTTCACAAAGAATAAACTTGAATAGATGGGTATCACTTAAATGTGGTATCCTGCTATAAAAATAGCAACGAAAAGGTCAAATGTATTTATGATTGCAATAAAATTGCATTAAAATTTCCTTTCTAAATTCTTTCGTTTTTAATTGTTCAGTTCAGAGCCAACGATTATATACGCTGAATGCCAAATTCTTCAATTTGTTAAAGTCTATCTCAGTAATTTGCATAACTAATCGCATACGAAATTAATTTCACATTCTTTTTAATACATTTCTTTATTCAATTTCATGGTTTCTAATTTAATTTGAGAAATTTAATGACGATATATTAGAAATGAATGAAAAGCAATAAAAATTTAATTTTTATTACAACAGACAGACCGTAAGGCTAAATTGCTACTTGAATTTCGGTTAATAAAAGAAAAATGCTACACAAAACACAATGGAAACATGAAATTAAATAAAACAAAAAACGTATTGAATAATAACATAAAATTTTCTTAGGATGAGCTCAGATCATTAAAATAATAAGAAAAAATTTTTTAAAATAAAACGTTTTAACATGTCCAGCTGGGCTGTTAGCCCCACACATTCTAAAAAAATTTAAAACACAAAATTTAATTAATTAGCCAGGGTTGTTAGTATATATTGATCCGTGTCAAGATCTAACGATCTGTTTATAGACATTCTATTCGCCGTAGCCTAGTAGGTGGTTTGTTGGTTTATTAGATATAAGGTCACAGTTCAAACGCCAGATCAGGCATCTCAAACAAAGCGAAGCACCCTCTAATTATTGTTGCAAAATTGAAATTTTTAAATGGTACTGAACTCTAACTGAAAGAGTACTTTTTTGAATCAAATGGTACTTTTGTAAAAAAATATTTATTTACACTTAATGCATGGCATAGAAAAACTAACATACGTTGTGTGGACGTTTGGCTAACCGGGGCTAAAGACTAATTCCACCTTTAGCATTACGTTGAACATATTGCGAACGCATTAACAGTATAAGAAAAGCGCAAAACATAAAATAGGTAATAATACGGAAGTACGGAAAGTCTCTTGGATATATTTTTAAAATAGATAAGTACCGAAAAAAGTACTAAAGTACTGAATTGCTTCTAATTATTACAAGTTCTTGGTAATGGAATCAAATGGAGTTTCTAATAGAAATTATCTTAAAGAAACAGTGACTCAAAATCTTGCATAAGGAATCAATCAATAAAATGTGAATCCCTGGTACAATATATTTTCCATTCACTTTCCATAATCTCTCTCGTATGTATAATTTATTTAACGAATAATTGCCTACATTTGCCTTTAAATGTTAAACAATAAATAAATAAATAAACTGACTGACTGGATTATAATTGTTATTCAATTATAATTTATTGCTTTTAATTGTTACTGAACATTCATTTATTCTCTTTCTATTGAAAAAATGTTCATTTGCTTGTCTTGTCTCATTTAATTTCCATGCAAAAGTTTAATTAAAGGGGCTGGTATTTGAATTTCAAAAGAAACGATTCGTGTTTTTTTAATTGCCAACAAACTTGTCTTTCTTCTAAGATCTTAATTTTATAGCAAATGTTTACGAATATCGATTTTAATTAATTATAAAGAAACTTAAGTGTGTTATTTTGTGAGATACATATGTGAGGAATTTCCCATAAGCGATATTAAAACGATTTTAATTTGAATTTTTCATTGGAATTTTGAAATGAGAAAATTCTTGCAAAAATTTAAAAAAAAACAACTGTTTGTACTGCCTATATTAAAATGTAAAACAATTGAGAATTATTTTATGTGATGTATTTAATGATTTTAAATAATTTCAAGTTTTCAGCAAGTTCGAGCATTTCATTTGATTAAATTCGATTATATGACACGAGTATTGTACGGCTGCCTTCCCAATAAATTTCATCAAGTTTTAATTGATTTGTTTCATTAAAAAAGTTACAATAAATTTATTTGCTCTCAGTCTTAAAGTCTCAATAAACTGGCATTTAAAAAAATTCTTAGTGATTGATAGGAATACGGTTTTCCAATACAATTTCTGATAAACATTGGAAGGACCCACGAATTTTAAGTGTTCAGAAAAATTTCAGATTGCTTACAACTAAGTATGAGTCAAATTAAACCCAAAAATGATTAGAGACTTAATTCTAATACCAGGAGGGCCAATGAAACTTTGTTTCAAATCCAACTTGAATAAGAACAAAGAAAATAATTAGTGGCTTAATTGACTGACTTTGTCTTCAAACCGGCGGTAAGAGACCTTCTGACCTTCTAATGATGTTCATTACAAACACTTACAGGATAGATTATTTGATGTGATGAACATTAACAGCCATAAACGCTTAGAAGCATATCAATGGCTAGAATGTATTTTGCACTAAGATATGGCTGCTAAGAACAGCGAAACATATTATTCTTTAAAACAAATTTCGAAGAAAGGCTGAATTCTTAAGCATTTACCTGAGTGTTAAAAGAAAGGGATGAGGCAGTCGGACGTATCAGGTAGGTAGCATACTACAGCCAAATATCAGATCTTCTAACCGAGACGATTTTTGACAATTGATAACGGCCATCTTTTGCCAAATTACCATGGACGGATATAGAATTCAACAACACGTGCAAATAATAAAATTGTTTTATCAAAATGGGTGTTCTGTTCCGTCAACGTACCTCGAGTTTCACGCATTTTATGATCGCCTTTATCGTCCTACCGAAAGGACTATTCGTAATTCTGCTGATACAGGAACTGAATACAATTGTTCACTTGATGGGCTGAGGAGCATTAGATAAACCAATTTTTATCGAAAAATCATCTTCAGTGATGAGATCCATTCCTAGATGGATGGGTACATGAGATCCAAAAACGTCCAATGCTTCTCGAATAAAGCACTGTTTGGAGTGGATTTTGGGTTGGTGGCGTCATTGGTTGTTTTTCTTTGAGAACGCCGCTGGCTAGGCCATCATTGCCAATCGATTATTACTAACTTCTAACCAGAACCAGAATTGGATGCTCAGGACGCCAACGCCATACCATGTTGGATATTCTGTACGATTGATTTGCGGACATGGTCATCTCATGTGTAGGTGATGAGAACTGGTCACCGTAATTGTGGGCTTTGAGGCTTGTATACTTTTGTTGTGGGGTAGTCTTAAGTCTTATGTAAATGCGAATAAGCGACAAAAGTGCTCAAGGCCAACATAACCTATGCCATTGGTTTGATTTAAGCGCCAGAGTCATGGAAAATTGAACGTTTTGGATGTGCTTCCCACATAGAAGCCGAGACTGTTTTTTGAGCTTTGTTATGGCATCAATCGAATAAGCAAAATCAATGATATCTCACCTACACTTTGTATTATTAGAATTTAAATACAGAAAGTGCTTAATGGAAGACCCAATATATAAAAATATTAAATCGCATATGAAAGTTTACACAAGTTAATATATTTTTAAATTGTTATACAAGAATACCAAAAAAAACTTCAGAAAATAATTTTTCTACAGGAAAATATGTTTCATATGGTATGTATGTATGTACATACCAGCATAAATATGTTATTGAAATTTGTAGGCCTTGATATAAAAATAAACATTTAAATTTATTAATAAAATAAAAACTAAAGAAATACAATTTTGCAATATTTCGCAGTAAATTAATGAAATAAAAGGCGACAGGTTTATATATGAAATGTTAAATTATGCCTAAAACCATAAATTAACGAAAAACAACAACAAGTTTCTAAAAGCGTAAATTGTAAACAAAATGCTAATTATTATATGTATTAATATATGTATGTGTTTTAATTTTTTAGGCCTCTATACTAAAAACATTGAGTTTTTTTTGTAATTTTGAAAGGCAAAGAGAAAATTATGGATACGGTTGACAACAACCCAAAGACAAGACATACAATTCTTTGCTTTTCTGTTTTCTTTTTTCTTTTAACTGATAATTTATAATTAATTAAACTAATACTTTAATAAACATGTTCATATATAATCGATTTACATCGTTGTTTTTGTTTTATTAACGTTACCATGATACGTGACCTGTACCACTCCATACATCATACATATTTTGTTTACTTAACTAAGCGCACTTGTCACATGAATTTAATCAATAGATTCGTTGGAATGATACTCTATGCCAAGACAAATCAAATGAGTATATTGGGTTTGAGTTAGGATTAGTAAAACTTAACACTACAACTGCAAAACTCACAAAACATGAGATGCACCGCGCCCTACACATCGCTAAAATCATGGAAATAATTTGGGGTAGAGCGGCACCTAAGCAACGTGGGTATTGCCATGTCACTAGGATTTCATTAAAAAGCAATTCTTTTGCATTCCAATCAAATGAAATATCAGAACGAATTTGGACATTGGACTGATTTCCACCAAACAAAGTCATACGCAAAGTAAATAAACAGCGACATGTTGAAACTACTCTCCGACAGAACCAGAACGTAACTATAATTTTGGAAACTTTTAGAAAATGGAGACAACATACTCTTTTTTATAGCAATTCTGTGCTTTACGGATAAGTCAAGAACAGATATTATGATAGAAGCGGGAGTTTTTAGACCGAAAGAGAAATATTCCGAGCCTATTTAGAAACTGGCGACTATTTACTAAACAGATGACTATGCCATTCGAAGATGTGCTCCATTGAAGTACACAGGCAGAGCACTTCGTTAGTATGAAATGGACTCAAAAATTGTATGCGACTGTCACTCTACTGGATGTTAGGTTGTGTGGGAAGAGATGTTTGGAGAAGTATATTCAGCGAATGGAAAGACAGAGAGACAGAGACTCTTCTCAAGCAAAATGTGTTAGAGGAAATCAAAGCTTTTGTTGAGAACAACATTAGAAGGAGAATTGACACCTGCATCAGACTATGCAAGAATAACAAGAAGTTAAGAACCCACCTTTGGACAGCGCATTACACTTGTTGGGAATGGAGAATGCCCCGAATCCGGAATCTATGTTAACAGAGAGAATGAATCATCAGACCACATATTTCAAACTTCTGGCGAATTAATACATCTTGAATATCTTCAAAAAACAATACATCGATGCTGATAAGCGCAATAGACTTGGAGAGACCATATATAGACTAAGGCCAGTAGAATTAATCCTCTGGTTACAGGAGTATTGTCAGTCAGTCTCACGCTGACAATTGCAGTTAATGTGAGTAAAGCCAAATCCATGAAAGTAAATGCTCCACACTTTGATAATTATTTTCCAGCCGGCAAGCTAACTGATGAAATGGATTAATTTTCTCGTCAGCGAAATAACACTTGACTGCGAACCAAAAAAATATATCAATGTCAGGCCGTCCAGAGAAAAGGAGCACTTGCTAAACTCAACAAAATATTGCAATCCCAGCAATTGGCAAAAACCCTTAACATCTGCGGATAATTGGCAAATTCGTAATGTCGTAAATCGTTTTGGATCAACATGCTTAAATCGTTTGGCAGCAACAATCTGAAAATTGCATTGGTTTTGTAGGGTGTGACCAATATTTGAAAAAGACGGACTTTTATCACGATGCAAATTTATGAAAAATTTTACAGCCTCATATGGCATTGGTACCCTCATTTATAAGTCATTATTTTTTACAAAAAAAAAAAAACAACAACAACAACATTTTTAGCATTTATCTGTGTAGTTTCATTATAATAATAGTATTTATTTATTATATTTTTTTTTTATTTTTTTTTTTTTGTTTAATTTCAATAAATTACTGTCGTTTATTTTAATGGAAGAAAGTACGCCTACTTAACAAAATTATAGAAAAATAAAAATAAACAAAAAATAATAAAAATTCTGATGATGATTTTATTTAGCAATACAAGCCATTTACGATGAGTGGTGGTGACTCCATAGTTTAAGACAAACAAAAACAAAAATATTCCATTCCTATAGTCAGACATGGACTGCATGCAATAATGTGTCATATTTTAAATTTAAAAATTACAAATTTGGTCAATAAAAAAAAAATTAATAATGAAAGCTATTAAGCCCAATTCATTATATTTTGACTTTTCGTTCATGTTTTTTGTAATTTTTTTTTCAGATAAAAATACCAAAAAATTATGGGAAATAAAAAAGGAAAAAATAGACTTAAAATAGAACATAGGAAACATACAAAGTAGAATGAATACATATGTAAGTATATATGAAATTGTTTAAATTGGAAATAATTATAACATTTTTTTTAACTTAACTGAAACCGATTGACATGGGGAAATCGATGTAAATTTAATTGCTGGCAAGCTGGCCAATCCCGGTACAGAACTCACAATCTCCGACATGTTACATCGCATAGGTAGTCCTATTGTCTTATTTAAATTGGATATTACATACATACATAATTGTTCACTACAGTATTACAGGATTACGACTTAGCTTCTCACACCACTCATGTTGTGTGTGTTAATTTTATACATGAGTGGCGGAACCTACAGTTTAAAGTCGACTCCGAACAACAGATTTTTGAGAAACTTTTCATGGCAATTTTATTTACTCTCGGAGTTTTTGCCAGAAATCTGCTGAGAGGAAACGCCGAAGAAATATTTTTTCATATTTCGTTTTGATGTCTGACCTAGGGTTTGAGCCGTGGCCTTACGCCTAGTAAGCCAACACACTACTTACTAGACTACGGCCAGTCTAAATTGGATATTACACCAACTTGATTTAGAGTCAGTTTCAATCGCGTCGATAGCAATGAAGGACGTGAAATTTTGCTAGACTTTGCTGGGCACGTATGGATAGCAAACTCTGTTCTGTTTCTTTTTTAAACTCAAGGCCAGCCAACACACAAGAGCTGTAATCTTGAGTCAGAGTATTTTTATTTTTGGCGGGCACTGTGATGCCTGATTTCTGCAGGAGCTGGTGCACTGTCTTTCATATTATGTGACAGTGCCCTGTTCGAGGAAGGTTCACCACTTTACTTAAACTGTGACGCAAAAAAGTTAATACAATCGACTGATATTTCATAATCCGTGTCATAAGAATTGATTTGCGTCTTATAACAATAACTAAAGACTATCCACGAAGGGGTGTATGCATTTCAAAGAAGATATGGCGAAGACACGGTAGTCCGTGCTATAAGAAATCAAAGCTCACTTGAATACGTTGTCATACCAAAGAAAGCGATGGCCGAGAGCTAACTGACAAGTCCTAATTAAACGGTCTGTCTAATTAGCATTGTAGCTTAGCATTAAAGCATGCGTTCCTTAGAATCCGGCCTAAAATTATCGTAAAAGTTTCATGAACCTATTTATCAAACTGATATCATACAACGATTGTTCGGTTCGACCACCGAAATCCATTTCCATTTCAACAGATCATAAACCTCATTAGCAAGTAAGCCTATTGCGCAAATACCCGTGAGAATAGATACAGCGACAGAGGTGTCCCTACAATTTCGTTCAAATAGTTGATTGGTACGCTTCCTAGTCAATTGACGCCAAGTGTATCTTGCCCAGTCCAGAATTTGTCGGCAGTCAATAAATACTTTTGTCTAATAGATGCAGATGCGGATTAATATTCAGTAGGAGGCAGTTACACAATATTCCGAAATGTTTCTGTAACGAAAAACTCACAGATTGACACAAAACTGCTGCGAGAGTTGATTGATTGAGGACGTCAATGAATTTATAACTGAAGTTTGAACCCGAATAAGGTTTGATTGCAGCTAGTACTTTTGCCACAAGTTTAAAATTTAAGGGAGTTTACTTTGAAGGTTACAAACTTTGTTGCCCTTAACCTTAACCTAAACTAAGCCTCGTAGTGTGTATTTATTTTATAATTGAAGTGGCTAGTTTCATAACAAAGGTGAATGAGCTTTGGCTGCAAACTTATAGTGTTCATATCAAAAACAAAAAATTTGCATAAATTTTTTTGGAAATCATTTTAATAACAACGATAACTCATTGAGATATAAACTCTCAATAGATGTTGGATTGCTATGGCTACCATAAAACAAAACTGGGTGTGATATTGACCCAGGTCATGATAAGCACAATAATGTGGCCAAAAAATAAATAAAAAATAACATTATTTATTAAATGTTTAATAGAAAAATCTACATTATAAATTGAAATTAATTTTAATTTTTTTGGCTACTACTCCTAACAAAATTTTGCTTTTTTTATTTCATCATCAATTTCTTTTTTTTAAATCATTGTGTATTTATGGAAGGCGTGACTAAAGATAATGATGATGTTGTACATATACACGATCATAATGTTGTAATTATTTTATTTTTTATTATGGTTTTTACTTGTATTTTAATTATAAATTATTAACATTCAAATATTGTTTTAAAAAAATTAAATATATTCCATGTATATGTATGTACATACTCGTATATGGTTGGTTGCCATGTTGTCAAACGATATTTAAATTTTATATTTGAACTTTGGCTTATTATGCACGCCTAACTCTAACATTTTTATATTCGTAATAATTAACATAATTTTTTGATTACCATACATAGTATATATGGTAAATTTTATTTTACAATTTAATTTATGGTTTTTGAGCACAATCTAACATTTCTGACACAAAAGTATGTTGCGGTTTATTGCGTTAATTTACTGCAAATTTTGTAATTTTTTTGTTTGATTTTGTTGTTCTTTCAAAATAAAATTTATTTAAATTCATTTATTTACGACAATATTCTTATGAGAGAATAAATACAAAAAAAAAATACTGATGTGGATTGTAGCAATATTCGTAGTCCAAGTGCCATATGTACTAAGAAAACCGAACAGAGCTACGCACACCAGACAAATCTACAGACTTTCAATCTTTCTATCCCTCCTTACAAGTGTGTAAGCTACTTCTTATGTGTGATTTTTATCTCAATTTATTTCTCAATGTAGGTAAGAAGATACGTTGATAGGTCGCTTATCGACATACATCGTCTTGTACTCATAATTTCTGATACTTATACGCATTCATACTTATTTTAATATCATGAAACCTCTACTCATATTCAAAGTTCGAAGTACTCATCATATTCATACTTAACAACACGTATGATGTTGTGTATTTCGACTCTCCATAACTCAACATATACAAGAATCACAAAAAAAGGATGATTTTGCTTTGCTTGCTGCTCCTTTTTTTTTCTTTTGTGTCTTTTTTCTTTTGTTGTAAATGCAACAACAACTAAGACTGTAAATTTTGATAAATGATTCGAGTCACTCGAACATACATAAGTGTTATAAGTATTTTTCTAAAGTTATGAATCTAAATGAGTAGGCTTATGAATCAAACATATTTCGAATGGTTTGAGTTTGATATCAAGGTTTTACGCATACTCATTGCAACTTGTACTTATAAATCAAATTTATAGTGAGTATGAATGAATGAGAGTAGTTAAATTTCATAGCTAAAACACGATTCATTGCTGATCTTGGATACCAACCACCACATTTCAAAAAATTCAATTCAATGCCCTTTTAAGAGATTAGCTGCGTAGTATCTATCTCAAAGTATTGAAATCTCTAGTTTTCGAAGGCTAAGCAATAGCATAAAAACCAGGTTCCAGGTTTTTGATATCCACACCATAAGTCATTCATTCATCATTGTCTACCACGCCTATACTATTTAGATGCACGTATAAGGCGGATTATCTCGTAAAGATGCTCTATATTCTTAAGTCGCCTTTACTAAGTCTTCCGATACAGATGATGCCCAATAATTGTGATATCTTGAGGTTTTATAAGCGAATAAGTTTTATTTGAAATACCAACTATACCAGTCTTCTAAGACAACTGTCCAACATTTTTCCAAAATTTATTCATGGAAACCATTCTCGCGATCAAAGCTTTGATGATTCTTACACATAGTTTTTACAGCAAACCGGCAGATATCTCACTAATGGCAGCTGTACTGTTGTCTTGCAGAGCTAGTATTGTGGCTGAACTTAATTGCCCCTATAAGTTTATGGTACGGCGTATACTATGGATAACTTCATGTAAAAGTATCACTGGTAGTGTGGATAGACCAGATAGATAGATAGTATTTCAGAAGATAGTATTCAGGGGATGAACAAACCATTGTTAGTTTAAATCGAAATATTTTTCAAATTTCTAAGGAAGCATTCGGGTAACTAGCTAAACTTCAATATCCAAACAAAAGTTGTATACAATTCTCGAATATAGCCTGATGTCACGAAGTTTTTTCTGAAGAGATTGTAAAAGTGATCGTTACTGTTACTTCATTAAAACACTGTTTCAATGTGGGTAATGTTTTACTGTTTAATCGATAATATAATATGATAGATAGAGATAATCTGTAATTTGACCGCAATTATCGTTTGAAAGCTTCCCAGAGTTTTATAATATTAAACAGTTTTAAACCCCTCAACCTCTTTCGAACATTATTTTACTTTGTTAAGTAGAACCCATTCCCCATATGTGTTGAAAGTTTGTTTGAAAAATTAAAAATAAAATTTTATTATATTAACATTTGCTTTTGACACAAACATTTTCTGTTAGCCACTTTACATTTATTTCAATATAAATATTTATTTTATTTTTTTGATTATTTTTTATTATTGATTTATGCAAAATAAAAAAATATTTCGCATTTATAATTGAAATAAAGTAACAAAACTAATATAAATATCGAATAATACATAAATTAACAGAAATATAATTAAATTACATACACTGAACATATTAAATTTCTCAATAAAAACAAACAAAAAACTGAAGAAAAAAATGAATTCCATTATAATTAAAATTGGAAAAAACGAGATTAAAATTAAAATATTCGTAGAAAAAAAATGATATTGAAATCAATATTCACTTTATGTATTTATTAAAACAATAACAATAACAACTATAATAAAAATTACAATATAATAATCAAATAAAATGTATTAAATTCTACCACAAGTGGTAGGTAGATAGACCATTTGTTTCTTACATATCGTATACGAATCACAGATCAGCAATGAGTATTCAAGGAGATGAGTAGAATCGAATCATACTCATAATTTCTGATGCTTATACGCAATCATACTTATTTTAATATCATGAAACCTCTACTCATATTCAAAGTTTGAAGTATTCATCATATTCATACCTAACAACACGTATGATGTTGTTGATTTCGATTCTTTTTAACTCAACATTTACACGAATCACAAAATAAGTATGATTCGCGTACGAACATTAACATACTCACTAAAAAGTTGTGTGTTTGCTCTGCTAGCTGCTCTGTCTTTTTACTTATGTGTCCGTTTTTTTTTTGTAAATGCAACAACAACTAAGACTAAATTTTGATGAATGATTCGAGTCGCTCGTTGAATTTCTGTAAAGTCTTTCCAGTTTACCTCCAAATCTCTTTTTATGGTAATATTTTTAATTTTATTTTGGTTTCCGCTGTTGGTGGAAGATTTTATATGTTTTCGTCTCTATCTGCGGAAAAAACACTAAGAAATTAAGAAGAGAAATGCTATGTTGAGCGATTGACGTGTATAGATTCTGATTTTCTTAAATTTATCTTAAAACCTTTGGAGATTCACACGTCTGTTTGGTTGAACGATATCATCCACTAGAAGTGATGTTAAGCCTCCAATTGATTCAAATTTCGAACATAATTTTCAGTTTTCTTAGTTGACATTCATGAGAAGACATAGATCAAGCATCGATTGAAAATTATTATATATTCGTTATTAAATATGCTCAAGGCAATAATAAAAAATGCTTTAAAAACTGTTAACACAAGTATTTTATGTCTGGCAAAATTACTTTTGAAGAGACGGCAACTAAAAAAATATCGTATTTTGTGGGAAAAATTAACTGCCACCATATCTTACACACAAATTGTCATTTTCGGAAGTTGAGTTGTTTTGGGTTGAGTGTGAATATACATACGTACATGTGTACATATTTTGCTTTAGTCATTTATAACAAATTAATGGATTTTTGTTTTTAATTTAATTCATATTAATCATGATTATAAGTTCGAAAAAAAAATTAAATGCACAACAGGTTACTGGAAACTCCCGCTTAAAATTTCACATGAAAACCAAAACCGTCTGAAAGCCAAATGGAAGAAGAAGATCAATAAAACCAATTTATTCGTGACTAATTTTAGTATTAATCAGTTTTTTCAATTTTTCAAACTTTCTTGTTTTTTTAATTAAAACCATATTTTATTCATTTTATTAAATAAAAAAAATTTTCGAAATTTTTTCAAAAAACAAACTTTATTAGATTTAATTCAAACGAATCATTTACATACACACAGTAACAACAGTTAGTCAACATTAGAGATAATTTATTTTAGCTTTGAAATTGTTGTTTCTTATATTTCTAAATATTTGCATTAATTTTTTTAAAAGCCTTTGACGCTGGATGTACCTAGTCGTACTTGGTTTGAGTTCTATTGGTTTGATAGTCTATTTTATATTCCTGTTCCCATAAAACCGTTTTTTAATTTTTGTTAATTATTGTATATCTAGGAAAGTACAACAGCCACGATCTTAAAATTGTATGCGTATAACAAGGTTTACCGGAATCCGAGACAGTCGATTACGCATTGCTCACAAGAACTCTTCCTTTCGCAGGCAAATTTATTGCCAAATTTTGATCCGTGACTTAGGTCTGCACCTAAACAAAATTCAACTGATCAGAAATTGAAAATAGAGACCATAGACAACGATATGTGTTCACTGAATGGGCTCTGGAACTGATGGCAATTGACACACAACAACTCGGCCTTTCTCAGAGCATAATTTGATGAATTTTTCGTCATGACCTGGGCCTGCAACCGTGAAAAATTAAGCTCACCTAGGAACTGAAGATAATAGACGATAGGCAATGACATGTGTTCGCTGAATGGACTCTGGAATAGTTGGCAGGTGACTCAAACTTACATCGGATAATAATCTTCTTCGATAAGGCCTTTTTCTGAATAAACGGATATGTGAACAAACAAAATTGTGGAATTCGGAACGATGCCATCGCGAAAAAATTACGGTTTGGTTTGGGTTGTGGACAGACGTTGGCCATGCCCACACTGTCAACAGAGAGCAATATTGGAATTGGAGGATCTAGACATTAACGACATGTCATTTCAACAGGACGGCGCTACATGTTACGCAACTCTGCCGATTTCAGAGCATGGTCACCTCACATGGAGGTGATGTATGTAGCTTCAACACAATAGACGTTATCAGCAGCAAAAGTTCGAAAGTAGAAGTACTAAAATAAAATTATATTTTCTCTTTTATTCAAATGAAATTAATATTTTAATTAAAATACAATTTGTTTATATTCAATTGTTATAATCAAATCCATTTATGAATTCACCTTTTTTTTCTTGTGAACTAATATGGGGCTAACGGAGCCAAATTCTTTTTGGCTAGTCATTATACATACAAAAAAGGTATTCAACGAAATATTTGTTAAACAAAAAAAAAACAAAAATAATAAAAAAATCATTTTCATTCATTTATTCATTAGTATGATTAACACCTCACGTCTTAGGCTTCTATTCATTAATAACTTTCCGCTTTTTTTGGTCGCTTTTTAAATCTGTTTTGTTAATAATTTTTGTGTTTTTTTTTCTCTGTTGAAATATTATTTTATTTTTAATTTAATTGAAAATTAATGCTAATTTCCTAATAACAACAATAAAAGCATAAAAATTTATCAATTCATTATGTTACGCATTAAAAAAGCTCGAAAAAAAATTAACTTCCAATTGTGACTCAAATTATTTGGCATGTGTGTATAAAGTCTGTAAATAATCATGAGAAATGAAATGAAATCACGTTCTCGCCATCGTGAACTCATGATCAAGGCAATTTTAGATTTTTAATGTTCATTATTTTGCTTTTTAAAACAACAACATAATCATAAAAATTATTAACAATAATAAGAAAATATATTTTTAAAATGGCTTAATGTTAGACTTGGCAAGAGACAGTACAGTATGCATCAAATAGACTTAAATTAAAATTACTTTACATTGGCAACAGTCAAGCATTTCATAAAAATTTAATTTGTCGGCCTACTTCCGACCCTAGATCACAATGTAAATCGATCTCAAATGGTACTTTATGTGTTAAATTTCAAATCGATTGCAATGAAAAACTCTATTCGCCGGAAGGAGAGCCGAAATTAGAGCAACCCTAGTACCTCTGTCCGTGAGTTCAAAAAATAAATTATGTACATATACATATATATACTTATATATATATTGATTCCTATGAATCGAAATGGACTGCTTGCTATAAACTTCTTAATGATGCGAATTTTATTTTAATTTCTATTTCTTACAAAAACTCGTTGCGAAGCATTTTCCAAAATCCTGTTCAGCGGAGAGTTAAGTATGTTAGACTGTCTTCCAATACCCTCACCACAGCCTCCAAAGATCTGGGCGATTACTCTCTATTGTGATGCGAAAGCAAGTTCGATTCGTAAGTTGAACGCTTTAAAAGTATCGCTTATGCAAAAGCTTTCGCAAAATTAGTTGCAAAATGATGACAGATTTGCGCAACCAAGAGTACCAATCGTTCGATTACGTACCATTTTCTTTTCGCATCGCAATAGAGAGTAGCTCCGCTGACGTTCACTATCATGTTGTGTAGCGGACTTTAGTATAACAGGCCTTCCAGCGCTGCTCCTGTATACATACTAACAACCGCTAGTCTCTGTAACAATGACCTCATATGTCACTATTTGTCTGATCATCATGGAATACATAGAGCGTGTAATTATTGGATTACAGCAACAGGATTTTCCTGCAAGCATTCTACATATCTATGTATATGGCATGTCTGGCCTTTTCTGAGTGCCCTCCATGTGAATTTACTATCCAGTGATATTCCCAGATATTTTATATCCATTCTCTGTGTTAAAATCTCATAACCTAAACTAAACTTGAATTCTCAAAATATTCTTATTTTGTACGCCGGCCTACTTCGAAGTTTTGTATACTGAGAATTCTAGACACCCATTTATTTCGGATGAATTATCGCATAAGCAATACAGCTCACTTGTTCTTTGAGATTTATTTTTGGTTAGTGTTTCGCCTGTTCCCTAGAATGTCTCTTTTGGACACTACGTTCGTCCAAAAAATTTCTATTATTTTTCGAAAACTGCGGCTAATTCCAGCTACTGTAGGGTCGCCTTAGTCTAGTAGGTAGTGTGTTGGCTTATTAGGACGAAGAACCCACCAACACACAAAAACATCGGTTGTATCCTGAAGCTAGGTTGTAATTCTTACTGAAGGCTTGCAATGGCCAATTAAGTTAGTTAAGTAAGTAAGTAGATGGTAGGTTGTTAAAGCCTCCTTTTAAAAATGTTAGGAATAAAACAACTCGAAATGAATTATTGGCTGTTTATGGACAGTTAAAACATGAATAATTTTAAAATGGAAGTCAAAGACTTTTTGCTTAAAAAAATTCAACAATTTAAATAAATTTATTCGATAAATTTTGATTAAAAAGAAAAAATAAATAATTAAAAACACAAACATTTATAACTCAAGTATAATTTTCGTTAATTGCATGTCAATGTTATTTTTTCTGTTAAAATTTATTTTTTTTTTTTGATAATTTTAAGAAAAAAAATCATGATTTAATACAAAAAAAATATATTTCCAGAGGAGATCTGAAAAAAATTGCCTTTTGTTTAGTGTCAATGTCAAAATATTGTATAAAGACGTTTTTCGTAAGCACAAAAAGCACAAAAACTACAAAAAAAAATTCACAATTCAACTTAAAAGTTGTAGACATAAAGCCTGTCTGGATATTTTTAATTTTTTTTTTTCGTTTTTCTTAACGACTTATGACAGAAATTGTAATTGTTTTATAAATGAAATGTTTTTTTATTATTATTATTCAACAATAACAAAACTATCCACATTAAAGCAGTCTGCTAAAGAAATCATAAACTTAAAAGGAACGAAAAAAATAAATTTCAATGACAATGATCACATTTTTTAAAAATTTAAGCATAAAAATGAATAATTTTGAAGCCGAATAAAACAGCTAAACAGCCTACTGTTTGAAAATACAAAAAACAATTGCTCGACGAAAAGCTAAGGCAGTTATGGAGACAGTGGCCACTTAAAAAATTATTGCGGGAAAATATATTTTAATCCAACAAAAATCCGATGTTGAATGTGTTAAATTCATCAATACGTGGCGAAATCTAAAGTGTAACATCGGATCCGAACGACTCCAAAAGATATATATTTTCTCGTAATTTTTATTCGAAATGGCAGAGCAGGGGTTTGAACTACAGGCTCTAATCTCATAAGCCAACACACTGCCTACTGGACTACAGAACTTCATCATTCAAATTTAAATAAACTAAGTGAGTGTGAGAACTTAATTTATTGATACTGTAATGTGTAGAAGTCGCCGTGGTCTAGTAGGTAGTGTGTTGGCTTATTAGATATGAGGCCTCTTTTCAAACCCCACTTTAGACATCTCCAACTAAACGAAATATGAAAAAATATTTCTTCAGCGAATTCCTCTCAGCAGATTTCTGGCAAAAACTCTGAGAGTAAATAAAATTGCAATGAAAAGTTTCTCAAAAATCTGTCGTCCATGTCGTGCACATCAACTAATGACTTTTTCGGAATGCATAGAACATTCCGAGATCTCATGTTTTTATCATCTTACATTCGACTATTTTGTTCGTGCATGTACCCATTCATCCAAAAAGGGGCCTTATCGCTGAAAATGATTTTCCGATTAAGATTACACTGAGTTGTCACTGCTTCAGAATCCATTCAGCGAACACATGTTGGTGTAGCTGACACATGTAACTTGAACAAGATGGCCGTTAACAACTGTTAAAGTTCGGAAGTCTCTGTTTTTTGCCTTTTAATAGCAACATTAAAAACATTAAAAAATAATTCGAATATGAATTGTGAAATTTCCGTTCTTTTCCCTTTTTTTTTTTTTGTTTAAAACTTTTAAGGCGTCTATGACCTAAATACCTTTATTTAGTAACTATTAAAAAAGCCACAAAAAATAGGCCTAAACAAAGGCGTTTACATTCACTGCCCATACCCTAAGCAAGCGTTTTTAGTGAAGCAAAAATAAACGTTTTTTTTTTTTTTTGTAAACAATATTCGCATTGAAATAAAAAACTGAAACTATTACTTTAAAAGTCATAAATAAAAAACTAAATTAACAAACAAAAGTGCTAAAAAACAATTAAAAAAAACGTACATTAAGAGGCAAAAAAACTAGTCTACTTTAGGAGTATAATTTGAAAATGGCTTTTGGCTTATTAATGCATTTAAAACATAAATTATTGTGTGGAAAATTTTGTTTTAAGCAAAATTGCCTGTTTTAAAATTATTTTTAAAACACTTTTAACAGCGTAAATATCTCGGCAAAAAAAAATGAATAACAATTTGAATGTTTCTTCATTGTCAGTTAAATTTAATTTCTTTGAAGAGAAAAAGCAGCGAAATTTAATTTAAAACTTAACAAAATAGAAAAATAACAGTTTGTCAGAATAGGCTGTAGTTTACGTTACTAACTTTTTCAAAACGAGTATTTCAATTCATTACATGGTAATATTGAAAGAAATTGTTGTTTAAAATCTTTACCTTGTAGTTCCTTTCAAACATTTATCAGACCTCGGGTGGTATATTGTTAATCCATGCGCATAGTTCACCCAAATTTTTTTAATTCCTGTCATGAAAAGATGCCACAGACTAGCGACATTGTGGTCTATTGGACACCGCTCAAACTTTATTGGGAATCCCTATGTTCGCCTAAATTTTTATTATTATTGTCATGAAGAGGTGCTTATAGCACAGAGACCGTACGGTCTATTGGACTCCCCTCAAACTTTATTGAGAATTCCTATAATGTCTCCTCCTTGATATGTTGTGCATCAAGAATGTGTTCTAATCTTCATTCCCATCGTGACAAAATCTACATATTGGGTTCGATACGATCCTCATTCTGTATAAAAATACTCTGAGTCCACAGTGTTCTGTAATAAGGCCGCTAACTAACCTCCTTGATATTGTAATTTCTCAACAAAAGTTCTGAAGGCCACAAACCTATTTGTTCTGAAGAGAGCATTTACCTTACTTTATCTGCCCTTTCGTTGAGCATATCCTTTCAAATATCTGTCCCCACTTCACAGAAAGATTTCAGCCGCATTAGTGACATACAAACATAACTTCATTTAAGCTCATCAGCCTGCTCATTGCCGCCAATTCAAATATGACCTGGGGCCGTGCAGCAGATAACACTATTTTTCAGCTTCCCTAGATAGTCCCATACTATCATGGATTTAACATAATAGGAGCCTAGTGGTCGGATGGCGGTCTAGCTGGCAGATAGTATTGCTATGTCCAGTCCTTTATATCTTCTATCCAAGTTCAAGTGAGTAAATATTTCGATGGTATAGGCTTTCACTTGGAAAACACTCGCAAGTGTCCATATGGGTTCGGAATATTTTATTACGTTTTTTTATTCTGCTGCTGTCCCCCCGTCTATTCTTAACACATCTGTTTACCACAGGCTGGTTCGTCTTTTAAAATAATATAATATAATATATAATATAATAATTGCTGCATTCACTTTTATTGCCATTATTTGCCAAACTAATAGAGTCTAGTGATTTTGTCCAAGGGACAGTTAAGAATGCAGCCGTCAGACACTCGAATCAGTAAATCCTCGAAAAAGTTTTACAGTTGTCTCCCATTGTTCTAGCAATAGATTCCCAAAGGTCTGGTCCTCACTACCATATGCAGCGAACTTTTATTCAACAGTACTTCCAGCAGTAATTGGCCAACTCCATTTGAGATGTTTTCAGATTTATATCATCTGCCCAGACAATGGCCCCATAGGTCATGTTGGCATGGTCGTCATGTTATATATCTGGTCAGTCAGACAGTCTATCGGCCTCAAGACCAACGTTATTACTTAAATATTGTTTATAATGCGTCATTAGTAAAGCTGAAAGGGCTTAAAATTTAAAAACAATAAAAAGATTAAAAACATAAACATCAAACAATTCCAGTAAATCAGTCATTTATTTATTTCAGTCCATAGTCCTTTCCATTAATAATCAAGAAATTTAATCTTTATTGTATAACGCAGTGTACGTGTGTATGCGTGGGTATCTCTTCTTACTAAGTCTTCATGGATTTGTTCAACATTAATTAGTTTTATTGTAATTTTATAGCCAAAGATATTCTAAATGATTTTGTTTTTATTTTATTTATTTTTAAGGTCAAACATTTAAGGGTGACAATTCAAACGATTAATCTACTCCTCTGGCACCATATGCAGACATAACCGTTGTCCCAGGCTAAAATAATTAAAAGGGACACACAAGAAAAAGTAGGTAAAAAAAAAATACGGTCAATGGAATTGTATTTCATGATCCCTTTTTATACGAAATCCTTTTCAATTTTTAGAGAGAAAATGATTAAATTCTGTAAGAGGTTTAGGCGCTTTGAAACGCGCTTAAAAGGGATTAAAAGACAAAAATTTTATATTTAAAGAAATCAGAGAAAGAAAATAAAAAGGGACGTATAGATGCATGGCATAGCGTGATAAATTATTACGAATAGTTCCTAAATTATTTAATCTATTAAAACTGTAAGTTGGAAACAATATTAAATTGACGCAAAACTGTAGCGAAAGTCCATCAAACCAACCAATTTAAACTTGAAGATTGCACATGTAAAATATATGTTTTCCAGTTGCCTAACGTAGAGGATAGATACCCTAAAACTTGTAAATTGCACACTGAAGGACAGTAGCGAGATATTCTAAGATTAAGCACTTCAAAAAATTCCACAGCCAACCTAAAAAGTAGAATCTTCCACATAGACTTTCTTGTGAAATCATCTGTGGTGTCTGTCAGAGTCTTCTCTTAGTCTTCTCTTCTTGGAATTCCAGTGTGGAATCGCCTATGAAAACTAGCTTCAAACAAGCTACCGTCAATTTCACTCAGATTCTGGGATTTCAACGCAAAAGACCATTAAATAGTCACGCGATAAATGCTATATGTTGTCTAGCCAGTAATCAGGGTGAAAGCCAATGCTTTTATAGGGGCAATGTGCAACTCACGTGTAATCTGTAATGCAACAGATCTCCCCAATTTATCAAGAACCTTCACATTGTTATTTTTCGGAAATCAGTCCACCAGAAGACATCTATCTCCATGAAACACACCTTCCTCACCTTCAGAATATCATAATCCTTATGGCCTAAAAGGCATGCAAAAAGTACAATACAATTTTAAAAGTTTAGCTAACACACTGTACTGTTTGTCAAAAATCTAACAAGCCACTATATTTCCGATGTGTGTCTACAGGACCGGCCATCACTACCGTTACTAACTTAATGATATCATGCATATAAATGTATATGCATTTATTTCAAAAGTACTAGCGGTTCCCCATTAGACGTGATTTACTTACATAACACCGAACCCGCTACAGGCGGGCTGTCTTATTTCTGCAGATGGCGAATGCAAGTAATACATGGTGAAGCATAGCGTACCTCTTTTCATCGCCTGTTTCAACATGCGGAAAGTTCTTTTGAATGTTTCAGACTTGGTGCATTTAATGCGGAAGGCGAAGATTGCTTAGATCAAAAGTTTTCGAAAATGTTGCCGACTATAGCCAGAGAGATTGAGATTGTTGTCAAACTCGAGAAGTACACAGAAAATCATAAGGAGGCATTCTAAGGATTATATGGACTTCTAAAAGCTTCCATACGATACGGGTTCTTTTTGAAAATTTTTGAGAAAAACATTTAATTTCCCCTTGAGTCAGTCATTTAGAGCATACTTAAAAGGCAGTAGACCTAATTAACAGTTTCCTTTCCTATACACGTTAGACATTATTACACTTGATTCCAACTCAAAATAGCACACAGCAAATTCTGAATTGTTCACAACAGTTGTAGTATTTTAACATTTTTTTATTATTATTGTAGGACACATGATTTTATGACACTGTGTAAATGCCTCAAATATATTGCATTTACCGACGGCTAGTAGCTGCAACTTAGCGACGGCAAAAATATATTTTTAAAAAGGCTTTAACATGCATACGCTGAAAAGAGGAATGTGTGGAGCCTTGAAGAAATGAAATAAAAACACAAGATTTTGTTTTAATTTTTGGTAACATTTTTTGTTGCACATAAATTGAAAATTTATGGCATATTTAACATGATTTTTCATTTTATTTATTCATCATTATTTATTTATTTGTTTATTATTAATTTTTGTATTGTTGTTTTCATAATAAGTTTTTGTTGTTTTCTTATTTTTTTTGTAATTTCTTTTTTTGTTTTGTTTTTTCTTATGCTTGTTTTGCATTATAATTTTGGTTTAGAGATACAGTTGCCAAACAATTATTATATGTTGTTGTTGTTGTTGTTGATGTTGTGTATTTTTTTGTTTTTATAATTATAATAATAATAATAATATAAATATTTACTATACAATACTTTTAAATATTATAGTTTATATTTAACAGAATTTTTTTTTCTTAAATGAGAATATCCGATGTTTTAAGAATAATTAATTACAAGACAGGGTTTTTTTAAAATAAAATTAAAAAAAAATAAAATAAAATAAAAAGTAAATAAAAAATAATAAAAAAATATATAATACAATACAATACAAAAGAAATAAAACATTAAAGCAATAAAATAAAGGAGAATAAATAAATTTAAAATTTTTCAAAAAAAAATTATTTAAAATTAAAAACTAAAAAATTAAAATTTTATTTGTTTTTATTTTAAATAAAAGTTGTTGGGGGAGACAAGGTAGGAGGATAGGCTCTTAGGATAGTTTAGTTTTAAATGATGATTTTTGTTTTGTTTTCTTTAGTTATTCTTTAATTTATTTTATATTAATATATTTTATTATTATTATTAATAATAGATTTATGTATATATATATGGATTTATATATATTTTATATATATATATGTAGTTTAAGTTAAATTAATAACTAAAAAAATAATAATAATTAATTAATTATTTTATAACAAATATCACTACCGTATGTGTTTTTTTTTTTAATTTAATTTAATTTTTCCATAATTTTTCTTTCTTTATTTATAATTTATTAATTTTTGTTTATTTTTGTTTTTAATTTTTGTTTATTTTAATGTATTTCCTTGACTATTATGTTGTTGTTGCATGCATAAATATGCTGTTAAATGTAATGAATTTTCTTTTTCAATTTTCTAATTTCATGTATTGATGATTTTCTTAATTTTCCTTTATTTCTTATTTTTGTTTTCATTTAATTTAAATTAATGCTTAAATATTATTATTTTTTTAATTTTAGTTTTCTTTCTTTTTCTTAATTTCTTTTTCAATTGTTAATTTTAATTTAATTTAATTATTAATGTTTGATTATATCGTTAATTAGATTCTTAATTGTTTTATTTTTAATTTTTTTATTTATTTTATAATAATATTTCCAAGCATATAATTTAGTTTATTAACGGTATTTTTTTAGCTTCTAATTTAATGAACTTAAAACTTGTTCCAAAAGTTTTCTCTTTATTATTTTTGTAATAACTTAACAACCCAGTCTTAAACAATTTGGTTAAAGTTTTCAATTTTAAAAGCAAAAAAATTATCATATTTCTTATTCAAAAAACAAACAAAAATAAAATGACTTTTAAAACTAAATTTAGAAAATAAATTAACTTTTTAAAGTGACAACAAATTTCTTAAAGGCTGAAGGTCATATGGTCATATATCATTCACTCTAGAATTTATAAAGAAAACATCTAAAATTGTTTGGTAAGTTCGAGATACAATACAATAAATACACAATTTTCAATTTTTCGCCAAACAAAGTTCTAGAACTTGAAATCAAAATAAAGTATGAATTTCTAGAAATTGGCTCTGGTTTAACCTAAGGATTACAAAATTTAGATTTGCTACCAATTACATAGGCGACTATCAACAGCACTGTTTCAAATTTTTAGCAAAAAAAAAAAAATTCAATAAATTTTGAGGTCAACTATTCTCAAAAATGTGTAAAGAAAACTTTTGAAATTTTCGGTGAATTCCAGAAACCAATTTTTCATAATATCGTAAAACAAAGTTCCAGAACTAGTCTTTAACGTCTATTATCAGGAATTACTGGAGAATAATTACAGAACAATAAAAAACATTGCAACTGCAATGATTCAAAATCAACTTTTTGACAGAAGTGCAAAACCCACGAATGCAGAGAACACGTAGAGTGTTTATCGAAAAGAAAATCAATTGATTAAATGGGTAGAAACGAGACTAAGACAATACGGTTATGAAATGAGAAAACGGAATGAGGGAATTTCTTCAAGTCTGCGTACATCGTTCAGTGTTGAATTCATACCTACAGTGGATTACAGCAGTTTATGTGCCACTTCCATAGTTATTGCCGTTTCCATAGTCGTCTAGCAAAATATACCACCAATTTTGTTTCAATTATTATAAATTATGGACCTTTACAGTTTTAATAAAGCGGTGGGAAATTGCAAACGAAGTACACAAATTTTTAAAATAGGCTTAAGGGCTCAAACAAGTGATTTTGTCAAGCAATACCAGTAAACTAAACTTTTTCAAACAACTTTTATAACGCAGACTTAGAGGATTGAAATTATTAAACTAGACGCCAGAAGTTTGGAATTGAAGTATAATAAATGGTATTTTAGTTAATTTTACCCTCGTATTAGTCATTACAACCCTTTGTCAGATTTACAACCTAGTTTCTCACATCACCCACATCTACCTACAGTAGAGATAGATTTGAGAAGCTTTTTCATGGCAATTTTATTTACTCCCCGAAAACTGTTTGAGCTGGGGTCTGAACCAGCCAACACAACACCTACTAGACTACGACGACTACGTGAAGAAGAATTGGGCTTTGCAGCAAAAATTTTTGATAATGCCAAGGGCAAGATAATATTTACGTTGAAAACGTTGGAAAATACGATAAAAGAAATGAATTTCACGGTACAATTAGGAATATAAAGGCAAATGAAAATGGGAAATAAATAATGAAACCAACTTAAAACGCTGTGAAAAACGAATTTTCAAGAAATTGCCTTACTTTTGAAATTTGATATGAAATTTTCAAGAAATTTGTTGCTTAACTGTAATTACAGTTCAAGGGGAAAAGGGTTTAAGTTTACAATTGAAAAAAAAAATAATAATTAAAAAAATTCATAGTAAACCAGTTAAATCAAAAGTCAACAAAACGGTAAAAAGGAACGTTAAAAAACGTTAAGAAAAAATTAAAAAATTAAAGCGTTTACGTACGGAAAGTTATGCTTTAAAGCATTTATGATTTTTAAGATAAGAAATATTATAATATTTACCGTCTAATTAAAAATTCCTAATGTTTTATTTAAGCCAAATATAATTTTAAATGTTATTTGTTGGTTACTCGCAAACTGCATTTTAAAATGATAGAAAAAATACTAAAAAAAAATATTGAAAATAAAAAAATAATAAAAAAAAAATAATTAAAAATGCAGTTTTTTTTGTTTAAAAAATTACAATTTCTTGTATTTCTTTTTGTTTATCTTTTTGGTTGATTTTACAATTTATGGTGATTAATTCTTTGTTTTTAATTCTTTTTTCGCATAATTCTTTAGCATAAACAATATGTATAATATTTTACAACAATTATTTATATTCTGGTCTTGTTTTGTTTTTTTTTTGTTTTGTTTTCTCTTGAATTTTCAAAGAATTATTAGAGTGTGTTAATTTGTTTGTAATAAATTCTAAATTTATTTTTATTATTATTAATATTTTAATTTATATTTATTATATATTTATATAAATATATATTCCCTTGTATAATTTTGTTTTTAATTCATATGATTTTTTTCTTTAAATAGTTTTAATTTTTTTTATTAATATTTAAAAATAGTGTTTTTGTTTTAAACTCTTACCAAATTGTTTGCTGGGATAACAAGAAATAAATTCAAAAATAAATTACAATATGTATACATACAATTTAACAAAAACCGTTATTAAGTTATAGTCTCCTTCTCTCTTCCTTAGTTAGTTAGCGGTAAGAGAGTTGGTTGTTAATTTTTTGTTTGTTTTTTTGTTCTTTTAATCAATCAATAATCATGCTTTTTTGGTTTTTCTTTTTTCTTTTTTTTTTTGTAATAATATTTATAGTACAGGGTTATACGATATTATAGGGCGTATTGTTGTTTTTTATTATTGTATTGTTTTTTTTTCTTTTTTCTGTATTATTATTTTACGATATTATTTATGATTTTATGTATTTTTGCATTTTTTTTAGATATTTTATCAGGCATATCCAAGCATTACAACAACTCAAACATCAAAAAGAAATTAACATATAAAATTGAAGAGAAAAATTATAATTAAAAGACTCTCTGCTGCTACTGCTGCTGCTGCTCTCCATCAAAACAATCTCTCCTGTACTCCAGCCAACTATGCAAATTTCTTCTCAAACAACTTTCTTCCTCATCACATTGGCATCACGTTACAGAACCGTAGAAAGAAAGGCGAGAGAGAAAGTACAGGGGTTTTGTCTTTTGTCCTTGAGATTTTAAGGTTATTTGTTGTGTGTGTGTGTCTTTTTTTTATTTTTTTTTTTGTAATCTATGACTATGGCTAGTATTTATTATTTGCGATATAAGAATCGTTTTTGTTTTGTCTACGTATACTTTTGCTCAGTTCTAAGCTTAAAACACCAACTTCTCTCTCCCTGTCTCTTTCTTTGTGAGGCTCTTTGCCCGTTAGTTTATCTCGTTGATATTTCTTAATTTTAAATTCTTTAAATTTTTCATTTGATTTATCACTTAGGCTGCCTTTTTGTTATTTGTTTATGTGTTTGTATATCGAAAAAATAAAAAAAATCTTTGGATTTTTGTTTGTTTTTGTTTGTTTTTTGTTTAATTTTATCACACATTATAACAGGAAATTTGTTGCAAATGTTGGAATGATGGTGTAGCGGCGACAGCAGCAGCTGCTGCTGTTGCAGCGGTAAATTGTGGAAAACTTTGTTGTAGATTAGCGGCAGCTGCCACTGCGGCCGCACTTGAACTGGCCGCAGCCAGATACGGATGCATTCTTTGAGATCGTAAATATTGGCGATATTTGCCACTGATTTTATCGGGATATTGATGCGCATGATGATGGCCAGCCGTAATCGATGATGATACATGATGATGATGATGGTGTTGTTGTTGCTGTTGTTGTTGCTGCTGTTGTTGTTGCTGCTGTTGTTGTTGATGGTGGTGATGATGGCTGGTCATGGCTGCAGCCGCTGCTGCAGCAGCTGCTGCTGCGGCTGCTGCATTTGAGGCTGTATTTGTTGAGGCTGTTGAACTGTAGAGGCTGGTGGCGGCGTTATTCGAACGTGTTGTTGTTGTTTGTGTTGGTGGCTGTTGGTTATTTGAAGTTTGATTTAATAGCGGCGTGGCCTCGGGACCAGCCTGATAATTACTAGGAACTGTAGCCATAGGACTGCGATCCATCATAAGACTTGTTAAATTGGCCTGAGAACTGCTCAAAACACTGGAGGCTGATGTGGCAGCAGTGGCCACAGAGCTTAAAATCGTATCCACTTGATTTGAGGAATTCCAAAGGAGTTGTTGCTGTTGTTGTTGTTGCGTTTTACTGCCATAAATACCGCTGCCCGAGATCATAGCATCTCGTTTGCCAACATTGGCACTTTGGGCCTTAAGCGAGCTAATGTTGCTGCTGTTATTGCTGGCGCTGTAGTTAGCGGCTGGTGTCATGGAAGTTCGTGCTGCTATGGCTGCTGCAGCAGCTAAATGATCCCATTGTTGGGTTTGCTGTTGTTGCTGTTGCTGCTGTTGTACTAATAGGTGACTTTGGCTAGATCTTTGTGTTGCTTGGCCGCTGGTTTGAGAAGATCTTTGGCTGGATCTCAAATACGATGAATTATTTGAAGTTGTAGAGTTTGAGGCGGAGGATGTGTTTGATGTTTGTTGCTGTTGTTGTTGTTGTTGTTGTTGCAGATGATGATGCTGCACCGGATAGTGGGCCTGTTGCGACATTTGTGACATTTGCTGAGATTGTTGTTGATTATGCCTGAGTTGTTGCTGTTGTATATGCTGTTGATACTGTTGAGCTGCTACAGCAGCTTGTCTTTGTTGTTGGTGGTGATGCTGTTGCTGCTGCTGTTGTTGTTGTTGTTGCTGCTGCTGTTGTTGTTGTTGTTGCTGCTGCTGTTGTTGTTGCTGCTGCTGTTGCTGTTGTTGCTGTTGTATAACCTGAGTTTGGCGATTTCTTCGGGTGGCATTGGATGAGGATGTCACCACCACATTATTTTGTGTGTTTGTTGTTGCCAGAGTCTGTGTATTTGCCAGAGCGGCGGTATTACGTGCAGCAGCCGCCGTAGGCATATTATTAACAAAAGGACTCCGTCTTTGGGATTCCATTTTACGGAAATAGCAGGGATGTATCATAAGCAGAGGTTCGACCCGTTGACCCGCTGGTGGTTTGGGCTGATTAGGCAACTCATATTCCACACTACAGTCCACATGCAAAGGTATTGAGTAGTCTTTGGCCGCAGCCGACGTTTGCTGGGACGACGACGAGGAGGAGGAGGCGGGTGTTAAAGCTGTTACAGAGGCATTTTGGTTACGTTGTTGTTGTTGTTGTTGGCTTATTGACGCCGAGTTATTTGTAGAACTATTTGTTATTGATGTACTATGAGAGTTTGAGGTTAACGACGATGAAGTTGTTGTTGATGATGATGATGTTGTTGAATTAAGCAAAGCGGCAGCAGCGGCGGCGGCGGCAACTACTGAACTGGTTGAGTTCATGACATTTTGAGTAGCCGACGCCGCCAACGATGACATTCTATTGCTGCTGGTCTGTTGATGTTGACTGTGATAAGAGTGTTGCTGTTGTTGTTGTTGTTGCTGCTGCTGTTGTTGTTGCTGCTGCTGGTGATGATGATGATGTTGGGTTGTGGAGTGTTGTTGATGGTAAATTTGCTGCTGCTGTTGTTGTTGCTGTTGGTGATGATGATGTTGCATTAAAGCCTGAGCCGACTGTGTTTGAGCCAAAGTATGAGAGGCCAAGGAGGCCATATCATAATTGGCATAACAAGCGGCCATCGTCATTTTGCTTAGAAATTCTTTTTTTTGTTTGTTTGTTTTTCTACAACGTACTTTGGATTGGGAGAAAAGGATATGAAATCCTTTTTCCTATACCGTTCTAACACAATATTTTAAAAGTAGTATTATTTCGTTATTGTTGTTGTTGTTGTTGTTCCTTTTATAAATAAATTTTATTGTATTTGTTATGATAACTTTAGCACTCTTTTTTAATATTGAATTGCAATATTTTGAATACAATTTACAATTAAGAAATCAAAACATATTTAAAAAGCGACACTTTTTTTTACTTTTTGTCAGGATTTTTATTTTATATTCTTGAGATTATTTTTTGCTTTTTTGTTTTTGTTTATTATTTTTATTTTAATTGGCACTGGTAATCCAAGCTGAATTTCTCTGATATTTATATTTTTTTTTTTGATATTTTATTTCTATGTTGGTTGCAATATATGTTTTGTTGTTGGATGTTTGGTTGTTTGTTTAATTAAATCAAAATATATATAATATAGGTAATCCACAGGGCTATTATATATATTTTTTCTATTTATGATTATAAAGTAATTAAATTAATGGTAAATTTATTATTTATTGTTATTATTATTATTATTTGCTTGTTTTTGTTGTAATTTTGTTAAACTATTTAGCAGGAACGTTAATCCATGTATGTATGTATGTGGTGTGTATGTATGTGTATTGAGTAAAAAATATTTTATTTTTCTTTTATAGCAGGTATTTAGTGTTTTAATTATTTTTTGTTTTGTTTAAAGACCCGTATATTTTTAATATTTTTTAGCTTTATTTTCCGGTTTATTTAGTTTTTTTTTTCTATTATTTAAATGAATTTAAATAAATTTAATCAGTCTTTCTATAGGGTTATGTTTTTTAATAGTTATAAAAATTGTTTTCCTTTTATTCTTCTTTTATTTTCAATATTTTTTTTATGTATTTATTTCAGTCTTTTTAACATTGATTTTAAAATTTTTGTTTTCTTGTTATTTAAAGCTGCTTTAAACGTACGAACCCACGACAACGATGACGGCTTTAATTCTTTAATATTTTTCCGTTTTCCAATATATCGTAATTATTAATATATTGTCCGTCCGTATAGCACGAGCAGCTTAAACGTTATGCGAAGGTAGTAGTGGTAACAAGAAATTCTTAAAATGAATATGCGTTACGTTGTAAGCGTTTAACATAAAAAATAAAGTTGCGTTATGATTACGTTCAGTGTATTTTTAAAATTTATTTGCTCTCTTTCAAACACTGTCGCTCCTACTCTTTGCGTTACGCTCTCACTTTTTATTACTCCAAACAGTTGAGTAATCCACTCTCTTTTACTCAATTTCCACTCAATCTTTTGACACAATTTTGTTTCTTTTTCTCTTGCTCTTTTACCACAAATTTGTAAATTTTTGTTTTACACTTTACAACACGTTTTCCTTCCTTCTTTCTTTCTTTCTTCTTTCCTGTATTATTTCTTCTTTCTTCCACTTTTTTAACTTTCTTTGCTTTTATTTTAAGACTCTTTTAAAGGTCTTGCATAAATCTTTTAATGAATTATATTTTCATTAAATATCACAATAAAATTTCTGTAAATATTCATTTTATTTTTCTTTAATTAATAAGCTGAGCTCTTCTTCTCTCTATTATGATTTCATATAACAATTTAGTTTTATTTATTTGCTCTTTAATTGTATCGCATTCTATTAAAATTACTTATAACGTCTTCACCATACGAGCTCTCTCAACCGACTGACGTCTCAAAGTTTTTTAAATTGCCGCATATGAATTTTCGTATACTGCTTTTGCATATTATTTCTGTAAAATGCTCTCCCATTTCATCATTCTCTGCTATAGTTTAGCATAAAATGCTCAACATATGTTTAGGTGATTATCCAGAATATTGAGTAAAAGTTGTTATGAATAACAGCTGTTGTCTGAAATACAATATACACAAACAACAAATGCTCTCAGTCAGAGAAGTGAAGAATAACAAATAATGCCGTTTAACAACCAATTACATTGTATTACAAATTATAGTTTTAGTTTTCTCTCTCACTCGCTCTCACTCTCCATCTCTATCACTAAGTAAAATACTCAATTTATATGAACTAATTACATTGTTCTCTCATTTACTCATTTTATTTACTTTGTTGTTATTTTAGACTCTCACACATGTTTCCATTCTATACTGTTATTAAATCTAATTTGTGTTTGCAACGGGGATGATTGTTTTCAGTGGCGAGCAGTACTTTTACTTTAGTTTACTGTAGGAAAGTACTAAATTTGAAAGTAGATGGTTTTTTCGAGATTTATGTGAAATGAAGAAAGCAAGTATAAAAATATTTGTTTTTGTTTTTACAAAATTTGATTTATTCTTGTGTATTTCTTAGGGTTCTCCAACAAATGATGTTTGTTGACAAATTTATGTATTTCATTGCTATTTCCATGAGAGTGTTTTGATTTTCTATTGAATGCGGGAAGTCTAAAAATTTTAATTAGCTACAACCGAACTCAGATTTTTTAGTTTTTTAGAGAAAAAAAATGGCTCGTTAGGTGACAATCTGGGTTTAGCTCTAACTAATTCTAACTAAAAGGCTAAAATAACCAGATAAGTAAATACGGTAAAACCTCTACTTACGGACACCTGCCGCAGGTGGTCACCGCTATCAAACGGACAATTTTTTTGGTTTCTTTGATTTTCCATTATTTTTAAAACAAACTACGAACACTCTCATTGCTGTGAACGTGAACGCCTTTTTTCTTCATCAAACGGATACATAATCGCGCAAGTGAGATGACATCAGAGCCTGACCTTTGTTCTGAAGATCTTATTCAATTTCAATTAGAACTTTTTAAGTGCTCAGCCAGTTAAAAGCAGAATATATTTACAATTCAGATGAAAGTGACCAAAAGCATTATCATTTCAATCCAAAAAATATAGTGAAGGTAGACTACAAAAATAACGACTGACAATTTAAGAAAAAGTAGACCCTACAACATTACAAACTATTTTCGTAAAGCCGAATTCATGCGCAAAAACTAAATTTTTCAATGAATTTAATCCATATAATGTGCTATTAGAATCTTTATTGAATTTCCAAAATCCGGGACAGTCATAAATTGGAAACATTACTCGTCTTGTCAGACGCAAGAAAGCTCGTAGAATTATTAGGAGTGACTCACGCGTCCATTTAAAAGCTACAGATTTTATTAAAAATCAAGGAAATTGGAAATTTTTGCATTCAATTAACGCTAACGGTGAAAAATAGATTTACTATGACAGCCCCAAATACAAAAAAACCACCCGTTAAGCATGGGGAACGTACAAATTTTTTTTACCTCACACGCCAGACTTTGTCTCTTCTGACAACCTTTTGTTTCGATTAATGCAGAACGTAATTTTTTGCAGAGCAGGGCTTCAATAATATGCTATTTTTTTGCTGGGGAAAAAACAACTTTTAGTAGGGTAATAGCAATACTATTAAAGTGTAATTATTTTAAAAACAATATTTTTATTTAGTTCTTAAAACACCAAAAACTTCTGTTTGGACACAGAAAATGAATAAACGAAATACTTGTAATAATATCATACAAATAAGTACTTTTCACAATTTTGTGGACTAATTTAAAGTATATCTGGAAATTAAGTACCATTTGTACTCATCCATCTACCATCATCCATTGATAGAATAAAAAAGGGAATAAGTAATGTGTCAATATTTTCAACCCCGTTATTGTGATGTTTTAATTTTCATTATTACTCTCCATAAGAAACGGCTCTCACTGAGCTCACACTTGAGTGCTCGACAATGAGAGCCTCTCACAGAGTTTACTTACTTGGATTGTAATGCGAACAAAAACAATGTCATGCAAAAAAAAAAAACTGTTGGTGTTTAGTTAGTATGCCATATTGTATTTTGTTTTTGTACATTTCAGCCATTTGTACATGCGGCGGCCATCTTTATATTTGAGTTGAAATTATTTTCTTTTCAATGTATAGATTTCAATACCCTACAATAGCATAAGTAGTTAACGATGTATGAAATGATTGAGAAGCCCAGCCTTTAAGCAGTTCACATTAGATCGATTCTTCCCTTCTAAATATTGAACTTTTTGAGTTAATTCGTTGATTTGTGCGTGATTTTTTAGAAAAATTTTAAGTATCATAGGAAACCCTGATGGAAAGCATTTATATGTATGTAGGGTATCAATGCATAAGTATGGAGGACCATGTTAAATTTGTTTGCCTGTTTGGGCGAAAGTTGTTTCCTTCGTTTTCTAGTTATTTGTTGTTGGATTTCGTGTTTTCTTTTCAAAGAGTTAAATTAGTTGTAGTTGCCGTTGTAGTGGTGTAGTAATAAAAGAAGAATCATATGTTTTATTAGAGTGTGTTCTCTTTCTAACATTTTCAACGCAATTGTTTGAATTGTTTAGGAAGGATTTGTTTTCATACTCTCTTTCTCTCTGTCTTTCTTTCTGTCACTTTCTTAGAAGTTATTATTGTTGTACTACAGAGAAAAATGTCTGCTTTAAGGGATTGTGATGATGGCTCAGAGTTTTGTGGGGTATTTTTTTTGTTTTTTTTTTTTTTAATTTGGGACAAACGTAATTTTTTTGATATCGATGTCACTGGTAGTTGTTATTGTTAAGCGAGAAATACATAAACGGATGCTATTAAGCCAATAGGGCTTTTTAAAATTAAATTTGAAAAAAAAGAATCTTTAAAGGTTTTGACAATTTCTTTATTTGATTTATTTTATTTTATTTTTTTTTTTTATTAAATTATCATAAACAATTTTTTTCTTAACTGCTTTTAATAAATTTATTTATTTTTGCATATTTAAATAGAAATTCTCTGTTTATATGCATAAAATAAAACTTCTCATCTTTAGCAGCAAATACAACAACACTAAATACTCAGAATACAAAACAAAAACAAAAACAAAACAATTGGGTTTAAAAATCATGAAGGTCGTTGCCATAACAGGCATTATAAATACCATGAAAACAATATTGAGTTGTAACCATACACATGCATACTCTTACACAAATATTCATACTCTGTTACTCACGTTAAAAACAAAAACAAAAGATCATAAAATGTAAACTAATTGAGGACGTCTGCACATTTTTTTTCTTTTATAAAGAGCTAAAACTCATTTTATGAACTCAATAAATACACAACAACAGCAAAAACACAAACAACATACAGCGTACTTCCTCTTTGAAAGAGCAATTTCTCTTTTTCTTATGTTCTCATTGTTTTGTTTTGTTTTTCTGTATTTGAAAACTCAGCTGTTTTCTGTGTTTTGTTTTTATTTTTTTTTTTCGAATATAAAATCCAGCATAACTTCATGTTGTTGTTCTCATTACTGGTTCGGTGCGATATAAACAAAAAAGAAAACAAGTTTTGTTTTTAAAAATATCTTTGCTTGTACTAGTGGGTCTGTGTTGAACAAATCAGCTGTTTTTATGAACCACTTTAAGTATTAAATAAGCAAAAACACATGCATATAGGAGGTGTGTTTCATTAGCGTTTGCCCAGTAGAAATATTCAACTCAAACACAAACGAGTGGGCTAAGTTGAGTGAGAGAGAGTGTGAGAGAGGAAGAGAGGAGAATATAATAAAATCAAATGAGTTCACTGACAAACTGATTTTTTTTAATGTGGCTGTAAAAGAGCTTTATTAAAAAGAGAGTTTTTATGACGACATATTATTTATTTGAGTGTTAAATTAAACTCTTTTTGTGGTTAAGGAATAAATTGTTGTAGTTATTGCTTTTGCTCTCCCAGTTCGTTACAATGATAAACATTTATCTCTGACATTAGCTTCAAGAATATATAAAAAAACATCGTTTAACATTATGCCATTACTTTTACACAAAAAAAGAAATGAAAAAAATAGAAGAATTTGAATGTTTTGTATTTTTTTCTTCTCTCACTCTCTCTCTGATATATTGAGTAGTGTTTACTTAAAAGGGTTGCTTTACCCATCGTTTAATTTTAAATTACTTTTTTTTCTTACAATGTAAAAAAGATGTAAAAACTTTGTAAATAAAACGTTACTTTAAAAGAAAAATGATTTATGGATGGTTTTAACTATTAAAAAGGAAGTTTAATTAAAATTATAATCACAAAGAAAAAGTAAAATATACTTTTTGTTAGAATTTATAACACAGTGATAGATCATACTTGATCGTGGTGATGGACAATCGTTTGACCGCACTTAATTTGTTGTTCTTAATTTGTATTCTATAAATTATTAAATTTATATTTTTTTAGTATAAATACCTATTACTTTACTATTTAGAAAAAACTGTTGCAGTTTCTTTGGTAAGACATTCGTTTGACCGCAGTATTTCAATATTTTATTAAATTATGATACAAATCGATGTTCCAGCAAGTGTTTTGCTAACTTTGTCAATTAAATTGAAAATTTTATTATAAATTAAAGTAAATATCATGCTTTACCGTCCTAAAATTGATTCTAAACTGCGGTTATTGGCAAAAATTAATTAATAAAGGTCTTCATTTCGTAAGGAGACCAATAAATGCAGTGTAGAATTCTCATTACACTCTTAAGACGACAAAGTATGGCGATAGTAATGTTGTTGTTTTGAGATAATTTTCCTGCCATGGTATTACGTCGCAATATCGTGTACAAGACATTTAAATATATGCCAGTAAGATGTGTGTTCTAACAGGATAATGACCTAAATATACTGCAAAGTACCCTAAATAAGCGTTTATCAATATCTTCGCCCAATCCTCCTTTTGTGGATTTAATCCTCCCAAAATAACAGAATCGAGTGCTATTCTATATTTCTGTTTAATCGATAATCTAAAGCATAAGGTAAATTCTAAACAAAAATTGAAGGATTAATAACGGCTTGTGAACTTGACAAAACCTATGGAATTTAAGAACTAACGAAAGAAAAATTCGACTTAAGGCCACTAACGATCGTATCGATAAATAAAGAAACTACTTGATCGTCCTGATACTGCGTTCATAGTTTTATTTCTAGGCCGATGATTAAATGGAAAAATATGAATTGAAGCCATGTTAGACTAAGGTACACACTGTAAGACGACTTAATTTGCTCAAACCCACATGCCTTTGGACCAATTAATGGAAAAATTATTCTTTTCACCTGAAAAAAAGTTAAATTTAGATGGTTGTTATCGGCATCATTTGACAAACATTATATGATGCAAACGAAATTTTTGTGAAGGAAGCATTCTAGAGTCGGTATTTGAGGTTCTAAAAGATATCATCATGACAAAACTTGACGTGAATGACGAAGATCCCTATATTTCTTGAACAGAAAGCACGTCATGTTATGCACAAAAGTAAGAAATGATTTTCTCAGAAAAATACTGACATATTTCCGGATTGCAGTTCCATCCTAAAGTAATGGGAACTCCTTGCTGTTAAAGTTTATGAAAAGGCGAGGCAATCAAAGCTGGTTGGTTGGTTGGGTAATAACGATTTCGTTAAAAAGACTCATTTTTACGTATGACAGGTTTAGGGCTGTTTTTTAAGGCTGGCGTAGAATATAAAAAGTAATAAAATTTTTAATAATTTCGTATTTAAACAATTTTTTTCGTTTGTTTATTATTTTTATTTTTACTGTAGGGTAAGGCGTTAATTGTTGATTTAAAGTCATGCTAATTTTTATTAACAAATAGTTGCGGGGGTGTGACAATTTAACATTTTTAGCACCTTTTCGATTAAATAGATAAGAAATGTTTCTTTTAATTTTATTTATTTTTAAATTATTACCCAAAAAATAGTTGAAATTTTTAGTGGATTTCATAATCAGCCACGAATTATACAAGTCATTATAAACAGAAATTGATTTCAAACAAATTCAATAAAATAATGCTAATGAATAGCAAATAAATAAATAATGAATTGTAGAATTATTTTGAAAATGCTTAAAGTGATTCTATACTGATGTATCATATCTGACAGGTAGAGTAGTAACAACTAGGATCTAATTTGGTCAAACTTCGATCGATTGTCTTCTTTGGATAAGAAATTCACAATGTAACAGACGCAGTCAGATCTGTGCATTATCACAATATACGAACTGTCTATAAAACAATTGCTTCCTCTAAAGAAGGTCTGACGGATAATGCGAATTTGTCGACTACATGACGTTGTTGGCGATAGGTCCTATCTTATCGGTCATTATGGCTTATTTTGCATTCGTATTTGCATATTCATTTACACAAATTCCATTTCATGGAACCATGCAGAATGCCTTAGATATGCTAAGAGTAGTAACAGGCTTTCAAGGTAGATTTTTCGAACAAACTCGAGTGATAACTCTGCGGTTTTTTGGACCCTCTATAGAAGATTATGAATTGGACAGTATGTACTCATAACTAACACTTATATAATTGGTCATTACAACTCTTTAGTCAGTATTATGACCCTTATTTATAATTTTATTTGTTCTCAGAGTGTTTGCCAGAAATCTGTTGAGGGGAAGTCGCCGAGGAAATAGTTTTTCATATTTCGTTTAGTTGGAGATGTCTGACCTGGGATTAGAACCGAAGCCTCTAGTCTAATAAGCTAACACACTATCTACTAGTCTGCGGCAACTATACACAGTGTCTGGTTCTAACAATTCGGTGCCATGAGCCACACTACTCGTCTGATTTTGGCCTTATTGTGTTTTGGTCACTAAATATGACGGAGTTAGACTTTTTTGTGGCACTAGGTCAAACACCGCATCTTTGATTTTAATTCCATAATGTTATCGCTGAGGTATCGACCAGAATATGGTATAAAGGGGGTCAGAAACTTCCCCAACAAAATCGACAGCTGCAACCAATCCAGGGGCAGGCATTTCAACGGCATGTTCCAGGTATGATAACGAAATAAAAGTTTCGTAGAAATAATAGAAACCGAAAGAATCAAAATTCTTTAAAACCATGAATTTATTTATGGTACACTTTATCCCTATTAAAGTGTCATTATCAAAGTAGGCTTTTCTCGCTTGTACTTGTAGGTACAATATTTCCAAAATCTTTAAATGTCAATACCGTTGGTACTGCCTGTGAGCTAAACGGTAAGAGGTCAGTTCATAAAAATCTTAAGTATGAGTCTATAAAACAACAATAACAAATATTGTTATAAACTATTAAAGAAAAGGATCAAAAAAGGAAATTCAAAAGGAACATGAAACAAAGCAATGTATGAAATCAAATGCGAACGATTTAAACGAAATAAGAATAACAACAACAACATTAGTAATTACATAAAACAAAAAAAAGAACATAAGTAAACATACAGCATGCTGTGTCTCTTAAGCATTAATCCTCTCATGCTGATGCTAATTCACTATTGGGCTCCTCAAGCATACCCTGCTAGAGTGCCTTATGTAGCAGTACAACGTAAAGGTATGTGACAAACAAAAACAACAACAGCAACAACAAATACGATTTGATTACAGTTGCTATAGTGCAGCGATAAGTTGTCATGCTTACTTGCAGCCATGGCAATAGCAGGCATCACCATGTGAGGAGGCATCAATTATAAAACGTGACATTTTTTGTTGCAGGTACTTTTGTTTGTTTCTTGTTATGGTGTTGCTTATTGTTGTTTTTTTTTTGTCATGTTTTATTATTAATTTTACGACTTCTCTTTTGTCCTGCTTAAATTTTCAAATGAAAATCAAACGCACATGTCACAGCCTCTGCTTGTTGGCTGTCATAAAATTTATTCAATGAGGGTTTATTGAAAAGCGCTCCCTTCTTGTTGTTGTCTTTACTTTTGATACGAAATTTTTTGTTTGAATTGTTGCCAAAGAATGGAGGGATAATTGCAGTTGAGGCATATGAGTTACAAAATACCTGTATATTCTACATGCATGTTAAAGTTCAACAGATTAAATTCGTTTAAATTTAAGCCATGTAGGCTTACACAGAATTGTTTACAAAAGTCTTCTTTACGATTTGCGGATTGAAATTTTGGAAACTACTCTTAAACTTTTTCACTTCGTGAGTATCCTCAGGACCTCCACTGTCGCCTTTAGTTGGTCCCCATCACATAAACTGTTTGTAACGATGCAGTGAATAAATTCATTAAATCAATCATTAAATGTCCGACATTAAATGATTCTGGCGCATAAAACAAGCGGAATGCATGACTTATGCTTTGGGCACCACTTTGAGGGCTCATTACTATCCACCTGAGACTTAAGAAGACCGCCCAAAGAAAAAGTCTACCAAGGTCCAATTGCATGTTCTCGGTTCACTTTCAAATTGCTCGTGCAGAATATCCAATGTGGCACATAGCGTCATTCCGTTGAAACCACTTTATGCCAAAAGAAGTTGTTAATCATCGACTCTTAGTGCTCACCAGATGATGCAGCTAACCAAAAATCCACACCAAATAGTGACATTTTCGGGATGGATTGGACACTCTTAGAAATATCTGTGGTTCGGAGTCGACTATAAACTTTAAACTTATCGTCACTCATGTATTAAATTAACACACACAACATAAGTGGTGTGAGAAACTAGGTCGTAATCATGACTGAAGGGTTGTAATAACTAATTATGTGTGTATGTGTAATTTGACGGATGTACTTGAAAGTCCATATTGGAAGACCCAATATATGAATTTATGCAAATAGAACACTACATTACACTTCAAACTTTAAATATACATATTCTACGTAATTATACCTCCCTGTATTTAAAGCTCTTTAAATAATAAATTATACGCCATATACCCACTATATTTTCAAAGAAAATACCCCTTTAATGCCTATTAATTACAGGCTTAAAATATCAAATCAAATCACTCACATGCGTTCACTTATGCACACACATCGTTTATAATACACACAGCCATGCATTCCATTTGAAAAGCTTAGCTTTGTTACACTCTACATTACCGTAGGTAGTGCGATTTTTATTGTCTGTCAATGAAACGGTATTTAAATTTATTCTCTCTTTAATTTCCAAAAAATTTTGTGTATATGTGGGAGAGTGTTTTTATGCAGCCTTGATTTAATTTCTCTGTTGTCATCCTTAGAATTTTCTTAGAATTTTCTTGAGTTTGTAAAAGTTTTTCCAAGAAAATCTCTCTTTTTTCAGGTGGAAAATGAAAAGATGAAGGAAAATAACTTTTAAGGTTTGTGAGGCCAAGAAGTTTGGTTAGGGGATTACAATTTATTTGTGTTTGTGAATTTTGATGTGTTTTTGAAGGTGGTTAATGATATAAATGTTAGAGAGAGAGAGAGAAAATGTTTAATATTTATACAGTAAAGGATTAAGCGATAGGACGTGAAAGATCAAAGCGTTAACTATTATTTAGATTTAAAATAAAATAAATAAATGAAACACTTAAACTTTCATTTCATTAAAATGCATTAAAATGCTTGGAGCTTGCCACTATGGACTTTGCCTTGCCAAATACAATATCATTGAAATAACCGCCTCTGGATTTGTTGCAATAGTCGAGCTAGTCTTCCATTACTTTTTTGACGATAATTGAACGAATGTTAGCTTTTAAATGCTCCAACGTTAGGGGATTATCCTTATAAGAAACCACAAAATCGCTTCAAATTACATGATTTTAGTGGAAAACTGAAGTCGTCAATTAAATTAAATCGTTCTTCTCGTGTAATAAAACCAGCATTGGCTGTCTTATGTGGCTCGTGGCATCGACTTGTTCAAACCACATACATACATACATAATTGGTCATTACAACCCTTCACAGTCAGGATGACGACCTAGCTTCTCACTTAATTTTATACATGAGTGGCGGGATCAATAGTTTAAAGTCGACTCCGAGCGACAGATTTTTGAGAAACTTTTCATGGCAATTTTATTTGCTCTCAGAGTTTTTGCCCGAAATCTGCTGAGAGCAAGTGGCTGGGGAAATATTTTTTCAAATTTCGCTTTCTAGATGTCTGACCTGGGTTTTGAACAGAGGCCTCACGCCTAATAAGCCAACACACTACCTACTAGACTACGTCGTCCTAGAAGTGCCATATTGTTGGATTTTTCAAAAAAATCTCAAACAAAAACTATACTGGATGAGCAAATGTAATTTTTTTAATATTTTCTTTGTTATTTTAAAAAGTACCTGCACTTCGTTCCTCTTTAGCTATTGGCCAGCAAGAGGAGTACCCATATGCTATACTGAAAGTATTTAATTTGACAGTCAATCCAACAAAACGATCTCGTTTTTAATCAGGCCATCAATCTGCCCAGGCAAACGAGACAAACCGCTTTGGAAAAACAATCCTCTTCGTCGTCGTCGTCAATTTCATCCTCATCAAATAAATCTTTTTGGAATTTATTTCGTATTGAACACGAATGCAATCAAACAAAACAGCTGCTGTCCGTCTTGTATGTCTGTCTGGCGTTTTAATATTTTGAAAAACAACAAAAACAAAAACGAAATCCTTAAAACAAAAGATTCTCGTTATTGTTTATTGAAATTGTTGCTGTTGTTGTTAACTAGAATTTGCTACAGGCTCAGAAGGCTACGAATGTGAAGGGAAAACCTTTTTTTTGTTCGTAAGCAAACAACAATAACAACAACACTATGGTGAAAACCAGTACTTGAGTTTTATTTTTTTTTTTGTATGAAAGGACCTAAAGAAGTGGAAAAATGAATTAATTCAGAAGAGCATGCAAGATAAAGTGACAACAGAATCCGATTTTTAAGAAATTCATAAAAAATAAATTTTTTAACTTTGTTTTCAATTCCATTCTGTGAATACGTAACATTGTTTGCCTTTGGTTAACTTTTATATTTGGATGTCAGCGTATTTCTGGAGTGATGAGAAAAAGTATCAGTAGGGCTTGCAAATTGGAAAGCTACCAATTGATTCTGTTGGGAATAAAGCAAGGAGGTTAGATTAGGTCACATGGCGGGCAATTCTTGTAGTTTCCAAGGTCGATACCACAAGCCTGAAATATATTTTTATTTCGAGATTTTCAGACAAAGATAATAGGCAATAAGGGGACAAGGATCTTCGCCTTTTCCTGATGAGAGCTAGTCACTGACACGTGAGAGGAGAAATTATTATTATTGCTTATTATCACACACAACATTATTGGTATGGGAAGCTAGATTGTGGTCCTGACTAAAGAGTTGTAAATACCAATTAGATAAGTAAGTACATAAATGAGAGGTAGGCCATGACGATTCCTAAATTTTTGCGGGTTGAACAAGTAATGGTTCCATCTGGATTTCGAGATATTTGCGTGAGAACAAGTCTGAGCTAAAGACATTAGATTTCAAGCACTCAGTTTTGTAGACATTTTGAACAAGGAAACCAAAAGAATTGGCTGAGGAAGTTGTGCAATGCATTCTATGCGATTTTTATGTGATTGCCAACATTGAAATCATAGAAGTGTTGATGACTATACAAAGCAAAATCTTTTATGTACAGTTGTGTTAATGTTATATGAATGCCTGCCTTGTGCGCAGCATTGTGGAAATTACCATTTATTGTTGAACATTTGAAAATTAAATTTTATTTCTTAAAAGTTTCTTGAATTTAGGCATAAATATTCATATCAAACTCGAAAAGCGGTCTTAAAGACTCTTAACTTTGAATTGTAAAGAGTTTATGGTTTAAAATTTTAATTTTTTTGTAATATTTAATGAAATAAGTTCTTATAATGTTCACCGCAAATGTTTGTCAGACATACTATTTAAACGCTTTAGGAACCACTTCAAGAAATTTCTTTATGAAGTAATTATACACGGCGTACATTAAGCTTCATTATTGAACAAAATTTCTAGAAAATGAAAAAAATAAGAGATAAAGATGACAGAAGAAGCATTAATTACAATCTTCTTTTCCTCTCGAAAGACTCATCATTAAGACAACAACATAACAAACGAAAGAAGTATTTTAAAAGGCTTAAAAGCATAACGAAAGAAACAAAAAGAAAAAGTACCATAAAATACGATGAAAAGAAACAAACAAATTTAATTATAATGTAATCCATATGGACAGATTAGACAAACAACTTCAAAAAACTAAAAAACAAAAAACAAAATATTAAAAACAAAATGCTTAAAAAACTACAATACGAACAAAGAAGAATAAGAAAATTAATGTTTCTGAAGAATTTCTTAAACCAACTTGTCAAATACTGGTAAAACAAAATGCAAATGACCCTGTTTAATACAGAAAATGTTTTTCCTTTTTTATCTTCCTTTTCAAGTTGTTTTATCTTCCAAAAAAAAATTACACACAAAAACAATAACAACTACGATCATAATAAAGTAACTATAGAATACCTGTGATAAAGACAACAGCATGCATGATGAAAGATGCGGGCAAAATATCAATTTACACTCAAACATTAAGTATTTGCCTGCTTGTCCGTGCATGCGATCTTTCGATTTCGAAGAGCTTTTATATCTTCGGGAGAAGCTGTAAAAGAGCAGCACATAAGGTCCAATAATTGTTTGTGTCTTGGTTCTCAAGAATTTTGTGAAAACGTAAACGTACTTTTGTAATATGGTACTTAAAAATTTATGATTTTTCACGGATCCATAAAGCATAGCTGGAAACTTATAGAGAGTTCCCTGGTGGATTTGTTGAGTAGAAAGATGCAGACCATGGCACTGATGTTAGAACATATACATTTGAAGCGGGAAGAGGTTCGATTGAACCCCTACTCATATCCAAAATTTGAAGTACTCATCATATTCATACATAACAGCACGTATGATGTTGTACTTATAAATCAACTTTATAGTGAGTATGAATGAATCAGAGTATGTAGTTAAATTTTAATATTGTTGACTCACTTATGTATGTATATTCAAAATTTCATGAGTGCTTATGAGTAGCGAAAAAACGATTCAATTTGTTAACATCTTTCTTTCCAGAAGTGGTTATGTCCATTGTTCCCCCTCGTTCACGTGATTTAACGCCTCTGGATTATTCTGATAATGTTTCTGTTTTGTATTATCATTTGAAGTTATCAAACTTATCTGAATGCCCAATATGAAGATGTATGTATGTATTTTAAAAATGTATAGAGGCGATGTGGGGAAGTGGTTAAAATGCTTATCTACAAACCCATGTAGGAGTTTCCTTTAAGGAAGAGGCTACACTTATGTCAGCATTTAGGCCATTTTCGATAACAAAATGGAACCTGGCTGTCAGAGTAAATCATGAGATTTTCAGGGAAAATCCTGCCACCCAACACGCATTGCTCATTTTTTTTTAATTTCTTGTTTATGAAGTACCTATTGTAGTACCTTTGTACATAAAGTACCTATTAAACACACCAGAGTATTTTTTGTACTGTTTTTAATTAATTCTTATTCTTTTGCAACATAGTTAAGCATTCGATTTGCAATAAAATTTATTAAACATGGCAGATTTGTGCTTTTGATTTGAGTTCTAGGAAACGAGGAAATTAAGTTTTTACTGTAAAAGTACTTTCAAAATTTTAACGATTATATTTTGGTACTGTTTTTATTTTTAAGGCTTAACTGTTCAATTTATAAGGCTTTCTAAAATTTCAATTTACATTTCATTCCTTCATGGATTATGTTAATAGCCATCAAATGACATTAAAATGATTCTTTTAATGTATCTTATACAAACAAAGACAAAAAAAGAAACGAGAAAAGTGACCAGTAAGTGTTAATTAATTACAACGCCTCATCATCAACAGGAAGTGACAGCCGTTAGTCAAAGTCTATAAAGCTGTCTAGAAAACTTTCATTTTACCCTGTGGTACCGGTTGCAAATACCGGCATTGAAATCTGCTATAAGCTTACAAGATTCTAAAGGAGAAACAATGTCGACTGCACTACGTATGAAAAGTTAAAAAAAAAGGAAAACTTTTTTGTTTTTTTGTTTCCACTTTATTTCAAAAGCCTGTGTTTCCATGTAACCGGGAATGTTGTTTTCGGTTTTAAACGAATTGTTGTTACTGTGTTAAGCATTCAGCAAAACGAGTTTACGTTTGACACCATCAAAGTTACTTAATTTCATAGAAGATAAGAAGACGATAACTGAACAGAAACATAGAATAGAAGCAACAAAATCGCATAAGAGGGTCATAAAAAGAAACACAGAAGAAAACCTCGCAGCCAAAGTCAGCCAGTAGTACACACGTTCATTCATTCACATGTTTGTTCATGTAAAACGATTGACTGTTGGACTAGACTGTCTTGCATTTCCCTAAATAAAGCGGATTTAAATGTACCACGAAAAAAAATCAAAGAAAAGAGAAATGGTGCTGGAACAGAGAAGGCAATGTAAAAACCAGAAGCATCAAAGGCAACTGAAAATCCTTTGCCATGGCAGCCATAAAAAAATCATCGTAAACGACGATGACGATGCCATTGACTATGTGGCAGCAACAACAGACAGTAGACAGTCTATAAAACAAAAAATTCAACAAATAGTAATAAAAAAAAAACCACAACAACAACAATGGCAATAATAATGTTTAAAGTTGGTTTTATAAAAAGTTTATTAGGGTGGCCCCTAAATGTGTGTAAGAAGTCAAAAGTACGTTATTTTTTAATATGCCACCGTAATGCAGTCGAATTAAGAAAAACAAACAAACTGGCGAAGATATGGACTCTAATACCAAATTTTGCGCAAATCCCTTTACATTTGACTCTTGCTAACAGCTAATACAGGGACATGGTTGTGAAACCAACATTATTATCGCCATTATACAGTTTTTTTTCCATAGCCGATATAATTTAGTTCCCTAATTTAATTAGGTTAGGTAGCGAACCTTCCCTGAAGAACAAGGTTCAAGGTAACCGTTCAGGCCCACTGTGATGCCACAATTAATATACAATCCGGGAATTCTACATTCACTAAAGGATACCAACCTCAATCCAAAAATAAATCATGCAAGTGCAGCAATTGGGGAGTTAATACAGGGATGTCAGAAAATGAGAAATTATCCTTCACGGTGTAAAGTATTTTCTCTCTTTTATCCCCTCAGACCCATATCTCCTGTAGAAGTCTTTCAATAGAATGGCAAATCTATCTATCATGCTATTTAGACATAGACACCCCTTCTTATCAATAGAAGGGGTGATTCCCATAGAATCTAGTAATATTGACCATAACTTCCTGCTGCCAATGAAATGAAGCTTTCCTATTAAAGGAGCATAGTTTAAATGAAGCAATCGGAACATCTATGCCTCGCAACATATCGGAGATTGTGAGCTTCCTGGCCAGTTCTTCTGAGATGCAATTTTCGATGATATTTCTATGCCCCGGAATGATAAGAAATTTCCCTGAAAAGCAAATGCATGTTGAAGAGGCGTTCGTTAAGGACTTAGTCGCATTCTGACTGTCCGAGTACATCAAAAGATTTTCTGTGTAAAACCCATGGAAAACATTATGTTGGTTAGGCAGCCTATACGAAAGTTTAATACCAGAACCCTTATTAAATATACCACAGGTTACTCCCTCGTGTCCGGATACTACAACTGGGGAATTTAAAACAATAACAAAAGGCAGATTTGTCACACTGCGCATGATCAGAGATCTCGTCGTACAGTTAACATTGACTATATTACCTTAGCAACAAGCTGTCCATTTTATTTTGCTCTTGCTTGAAGAGACAGCAGATTATTAAATGTCACAACCCCTAAAGGGGAACCCCAATGCAATAATATATTCCAATCAGTCTAGAAACCGCATACTGTCCAAAATGGTTGTGATCATTACATACTAATCTTGTAATACTAATACACTAGAATGGAGGCTTCCAAAGGTTTCTCTGAATGAAAATTAAAAGTTTCTGATCTTTTTCCTCCCCTATAAACATTTTCTTTTGCAGTATAATTAGGGTAGAGATTTTTTTACTTTTCCCCCTCGTATGTTGAGGTATGAGGAGGGGTTGCAAAAGTTTTTATTTATTTTTTTTAATAATTTCTTTAATGTGACACGAACATGTTATAAATCGCGAAAATTAGTTGTAATTTTGATGGGGTTTTTTTTTGTTTATTTATTGTTGTCGCTGTAGTTTTATGACAGTAATACTAAATGACACTTTGAAAGCCAAATCGTCGAACTTGACGTTTGTATGGCCAAGACAAGTTTGTCTGCATAACTCACTTGATGGTTGGCTGGACATTGGCTGTATGTCTGACTGTGGCTAATGTGTCTTGAATATTTTCGTTGATTGCAAATGGTAGAAAAACAAACGCTGCAGGCAATATTAATGGTCAATTTATAAACATTTTTTTAATATTCACATTTAAAGGAAATTAAGGAGTGACTGGCATGACGACAACCCCAAAATGGCAGACGAAGAAAATTACAAAATTGCCAAAGAAATAAAAACTTTTACGTGTCAGTGGTTTAAATTGCAGTTAAAAATATAATATAATATAATATAAGATAATATAATATAATGACAATCAAGACAATTTTACACTTGTAAATAGAATTTTAAAAAAATCGAAGCTCTCAGATCGGATTGTAAACTGGATGTATAGACACTAAAGGATGATATTATGATGACCATATAAATCTAAAGTCTGGCCTTGTAATTCCTGAATAACTTACATACTAACTTAAATCTCCAGTATACAGCAAGAATGACGTGATTAAGTATGTTTAGAGACTCAAAAATAGAATCGTTTGAGATATTTTTGAAGCCTCAGAAAGACTGGTATAATAGCTATGCTTTTATATTTTTGTTCTGACCTTTACCTAAAAGATATAAAACAGATAACTTGAAGTCTTTTCTGCTTACGCTTGCTAGCACCGTCTTCAAACCTACTCTTTACGTAATTGTCATCATTGTTTTTATTTTACAGTGGGTTGCTTAGAGACATCTGGCGAATGATGATCCATACGGTCGCCCCATTCAATTCTCGCTGCGACCTCAAACATAAAAACTAAACATAATTATCTACAGGTACCACGCAATTGTTCTCCAAATAGAAAGGGTTAATGCGAAAGCCATTTTCGAACACCAATTTCTTTGCTCACCAACTGTTGAAGAATATATCGTTGAAATAGGTTTGATTTAATCCCAATTGAAAATCTGAACCCAGTCAGAGCAATACATTGCACTTAATGTGTGGCTACGGCTGGGTCTAGCCACGAGCTTCAATTTTGTCACACCATTTCGGTTGGTAGGATAATGTTATCTTTCTTTATGTATCCCCACAAAAATAGTCTGAAGAGATCAAATCACATGATCTTGACAGTCAGCTCACAAGATGTGGTCAAACCCACCTTCCAATATATTTATAGAATAGCGTACCAAAAGGCATGTGACACCGTCTTGTTGAGATTACATGAAAACCAATTGCAAACCTTTCATTTTGAAGAAAAAAAGTCAAGAATCAACACTCGGTAGCACGTTTCATTGACTGTAACATTATGGATTTCATCACTTGGAAAGCAGTATCGTAAAATGATGTCGCCGGCCCATAAACCGCTCAAAACAATGCATCGTACAGGGTGTATTGACGGCTTTTAAACTGCCTTAGATTGATATTTACACAAAATTCAGGTCCATTGCTTATAGAGAACGCGTTATTGGTTTGTTAATTTATTCATGGTGAAATAGTAAACTTTACTAAGCACTTTTGGCATTGACACATATCACGAATCCTTTTTTATACTAAAAAAGCTACAGTAAGAAATCAAATACGAAAAAAGAAAATCAAATTTCATAAATCTAGAGCAGGAGTAAACCGTGAAGCATATTCTAAAGAAGTATATTGGCTCCGTCAGAACGAATACTGGCGACTTTTTCCTTTCTCAAAGGAATATAAGAATGCCGTGTAGGATAATAGGATTACCAGCAAATGTTGCCTAGAATTCTTTATGAAAAAGTATAGGGCATAGCGATAGCCTATAGAACTCTACACTTTCTTGTTAGATGTGCTGCCAGACAATACTCATGGGCCGGGTATAGGTATTACAAAAATGTTGTAATATTGCTGAGATATTTTTATTCTTAAATTTTATTTCATTTTCTCTTCGTAAGATTGTTTTTCTAAAATCTTACTTTTTCCTAATTACCATCGTGGTGTAGAGTATGTACAAAAATTAATCTGTAATCTTTTTACCCCATATTTCTGCTACGTTCGTTTCTACTTTATTCACTTCATACATATTAATGCGATAATACATGAATTCATTCAATTACATTAAAAAATTGTTGTAATTTGAAAAATTTAATTTAAATTTAATGCCACACATTAATAAAAGCAAAAAAGCACAAAAAATCAAAAACGCTGAATTGAATAAGAAAAGAAAGAAAGAAAAAATCATTCCATGAACATGAGGGTTCGACCAAAGCGAAGAAAAACCAACTGTGAACAACTTTGTATAGAAAAATTCATTCATACAGTCAGTCATTCAGTCATTCATCATCAATCACACTACAAACATTTCAGTCTCCTTTTTTCATGATTTTTTTTTTCAAACATTTTTCTTTTGTATCTTAATTACGTGGAGATATAAAAACAAATCAGAAATAATTTGATATTCGCATGAACGTTGGCAGTGCATAAATCCTGGGCATTAATATTTTGAAAATACCCTACAATTTTCAATATTTTTTTTATAACTTTTAACACTTTCTTAATATTAAAACGTAGTTTCGCAATAAAATATGCAGGATATTATGACCCCATAATACTAAAAATTGGCCATGTTTTAAGCTTTCTGCGGTTATCAAACGATTCATATTCGAACCCAATTAAAATTGTTTCGTATGGTAAAGTGTAAGTTGAATGGACAAAATTTAATAGATTTTGTAAAATAATCCTTTTAGCTCTTTCCACATCCTTTATGACCCTTAGTTGTTTGCGTATGCATTCCTTTGGTTTCTTTCACTTTTTGAAATCGCTTATAATCGTTTATTAAAATGTCATAAAGCCTAAGAGCAGCATTTTTCTTGTTGCCATTTTTGCCGAACGCAATAAGAGTGTGAAAGATAAATGCGCGGCAAATGGATATGAAGAAATGACTGCGATGGCAATCTTCGAATGGCACAGCTCCACAAAACAGCAAAAAGGTTTCAGTACAGACGGACATGATTGAATACAATGTTAATTCAAGTACGACAACGACGAATACGACGAGTGTCTGCATATAAAAATGTTTACCAAACGCGTTGCCATTGCGAATAAGTGTTTGACATAAAAACTTATAAAAATTATGGTGTGGTATGGTATGGTTTGGTATGGTTTGGTGTGGTATGGTTAAGGAATAGGAAAAAATATTTGAATTATTTTTTTTTCTCTTTCCTTTATAAAATACATACATTTGTTTGTTTGTTTGTTTGTTTGTTTTTTTTGCATTTCTTTTACAGTTATTTATTGTTGGTGCTATTTTCATCGTGATAAGTAGTATTTTTATGCATGGTTGCCTAGTTGGTATTGCTCATATTGCTTTTGAAGAGATAAAATACAAAAGATTTGTATGAAAATATAGTTTTTGTTGCTTTAGACAATCGTTCGTTCATTCATCCATTTGTGCATGAATGCAGTGGTACGTTAATGCATTAATTCATTCAGTCATTCGCTCACTCACTCACTCACTTATACGCTCAGTGAGTCATTAATTCATTCATTTGTACGTTCATTCCTCTTCTTGTTCACTTATCTGCTTGAGTGTCAGTTTTTCTTCTTGTTTTTTTTTTCTTTTTTTTGCTGTTATTTAATGAGTTTAAAAATGTCAAACAGAAACACAAAAAACAAACAAAAAAAAAATGGGTATGCTTTTGAATTCAATGCTGGGACAGTGGCAAACAAAAGTATGAATACATCTATACAGTCAACCAAAACATTGCAAATGGTACCCTAAACTGTAATAAATTGTTTAGAAATTTTAATTTAAGTTTCTCTTAAAACAGTTGGGATGAACTGTGAACTTTACACATAGAAAGAGGGAAGAGTGGGTCATCAATAAGTTCATTGCTATTTGCATGAAACATAGCTTTTTAGACAAACATTTTGTTTGTGTGTGCTTTGTTGTCCAACATTTCCTAAATTATTTATTCCTTTCAAAAGTAAAACTTATGGTTTCATTATATTAGGTTCGTCTGTGAGATATCTTCATCGATGTTGACTTTCTCTTGGTTAAAAGTGTTCGATTTTCTTGTTATGGTTTCAAATTGGCTTCCAATATGTAGTATCTATACGGTTAGTTCCAAAGCTCGTGAAATTTCAATCGAATAACGTCTTTGGTGGATTGTGCGCGATTAGCCCAAAGTGTCAAAATCGAAACTACTGTGCTGTTTGTGATGCATTTTCATCATTATATTTATCGCTGTTTCAATTTCCGATCGGCCAACATCATATCATGAATTCCTGAATCGAGTTTTGTATCACGGATCGGTTATAAACTAATGTTCCCTAAGCTGATATTCTTCATATTCGACATAATGACAAAAGGTTGCCAAATCAACGATTTTTACTCTAGTTGAGATCAAATATGAGCCGGTTTTATTCGCGGTTAATCGATCTAACATGTAACCTAACCGTTAGTAAAATAAGTTACTACGATGGTGAGAAGTAGAACTCTTATCATGCTTTATCAAATTAAAGAATCCATATAGCCATCTGTTGTTATGTAATGAACCGTGTCCATTCAACTCTGCTGTGAACAATGTTGCCTTCCACCTTCTCTAAATTAATAACACTTTTATGGAGCTCTTATGCACATACATACATATGCGTATGACTTACCGCAACGTTGGGTAATGCTGAAGTTTTTTGGACCATATAGGGGCCAGATCTATCGTTTTCTTGCACACTCCAAGTCAACTAATTGCCTAGTCTGTGCTTTTAATCGTAATGCAGGATCAACCTCTCCTTAATCAAGTGATCAAGTTCAGAAAAAGTTATTCTGGTAGTAGGAGTTGCTATTTTATAGTCTAGCAATCAATGTTGAGTAAATTTCTTGGAGGTTAAACCCTTACGGGAAATTTCCTCGTACAATATATACAAATCTATGTCTAGCTTTAATTTTGCATAAGAGAGTGGTGAGTTCTAGAGGTTCCGAAAAAGCATCCATGTATTTGGTACTCTTTCCTTGACCTTTGATTTTATTTCTTTGGTTTTACCAATTATAGTTGTGGAAGTTCGCACATGTTCGCCTACGATTCTAAGAATTCATTTCGTTTCGTTTTATTTTTCTCGTTGCCAATTACTTTCCGTAAAATGTTTTTTTTTTTGAGATTTTACCAACCATTTCAATCAGATATTCTGTATGTCATTCACTCATTCCATTGCTGATGTACAGCCCACCAGTTAATCATTCATGCATTCATCTATCTGTCAGTCTATATTGATACAAGAATGTTAAATGCAAACGTTCACTTAGAAGAATTTATTGAATTATACTTCAATGTCCATAATTTTATTGGATTTGAAAGTAAAGAATTTTTAAGCTACTGGGGAAAAAGAACGATTTTAATATAAAAAATTGAATGAACGGATAAAGCAAATGAGAAATATTAGTTCACCAATACTCACCAAATACCTACTGAATTAGGAATTTTTTGCACATGCTTATTAAATTCTAAGGAGTATATGACGATAACATTTCCGTTTAAATGTGGAATGGTTCTAGACACAAAACATAAGTGTTTTAAGATATTAAAAGCAAATGGAGCAGCTGTATCATGCGATGGACTATAATCAGAAGACAAAAGGCCATACATATATAGTATATGATATCCGTATTTCTCTTGTTTAGTAAATGTTTACTATGTTAACAGTTTTTAAGCGTATGGAACTATTTAAATAGCAAAGCGAGAGCATGGTCTTATATCATATTTGAAGTTAATTACACCATGACTGGCAATTGTCGAAGTTAGTTTGAGTATTCAGTTTGGCGATGTGGTATAATATCTCAGTCGTTAAAATTGACTGTAGCTGGTAAGGTTGTAAGAAGTTTATTCTCTTTTTAGGCAACTCCGCATCAAAAAATGGAAACCCAATGCAAACTATGCTCATATTTTATATTTTCTTTACAATACAAATTCTTGGTATCTCTATCACTTTCTGACAAAGAGTTTTAACTGTATTCGAAGGTCAGGACATGTTCATATATGGTATAGTATCTTTTTTCAAGCGTTTTCTATCTTTAAATTTAAATAAAACATCATGTGTGTGAGATATCATCCACATTATTCGCTTGAATTACCTATTGATGCTGATTATGTGTGGTATACAACGTCATTCAAATATCCGCCAATAAATATACAAAAAATACACCCGTTAATACAAACTTTTGCATCATATTGTGACCAAGTTATCGATTACTGTAATATTTTACAAACATTAACGATTTCACATCTTATTTCCCATAATTACTGCGAACATCAATACTCGCCTTTTTTGTCCTACAAATTGCTTTCAACAAAAAGTAACGTCAAGTACGGGTTTTTGATTTAATGGTACTTTTTCTGCATGCATCTTTAAGTGATCTTAGCTGACATAGAAGAACAATATTCTTGTTTTTTCGTTTTTTTTTCAATTGTATTTTATGAAGAAATTTCATTTCCGTTCATTTTTAAAGTATTCCCATGAACATGAATGCCAATGAATGTTTTACATCAACTGGCAAATGTGACGAGTGCTCAGGAAGAAAAGAGGAAAAACGTAAAAAAAACTTTCAAAAACAGAAGAAATTAAGGTTTGTCATAGAAGAACAGTGATGGAACATATTGATGAGGCAGAAGTCAATGAAATTTAAAATAAAAAAATTCCTTTCTGGTGTGTAATACATACTTTTTTGACAATCAATATTTCAGTCACAGTTGTGCAAGTTCAGCAAGTACTTGCGCAAATATTTATTTGTTTGCATTTTATTTTGGTTTACTTTTGCCATTAAAGTATACTTCCTGACTGTTTTTTTGTGTTTGGTTAATAAATGCAACTTTTAAAGCTTCTTTCTTAACAAAGTTTGTTGCCTGATTTCTGCCCTTTGCCTTCATTCTTTTCTCCGAATCAGAGTCCGTTTTATGGAAAGAAAGCATATCAAATGTGATATGCATATAAGTGATACTAAACTACTTATAATTTCTTGGCAACTGTTGTCATGAAATTTTCTATAGATTTTGACAGAAATCTGGCTATACCTCTCCAATGTGTTGGATCACGTATTTGAGCTCAGGAATTGTTTTCGGTCTATGTCCCGATTTCACGAAACTCCAAAGAAGTTAATAGTATCGCATGACATCAGAATTTCTTGAGGTAATCATTGCTGCTGTATGTGCCATGTTGAAGGTGTGGTCTGATTTCTTATTGAAATCATATGTCGTCTAAGCCACTGCCGTGCGTTTGTGCCAAAAGAATTTCGTTATCATATTCCTGTAACAAATAACCAAAATCCGCACCAGACCGAATTTTTCATGCCCCTAGGTTTGTTTACTTTGTGTATTCACTAAACTATTCAAATGGAAATGATCATCATCAGACAAGATGACTTTTTTCGACAAATTGTCATTGATTTCACTTTGCTCCATGACCCACTGAACGAATTGATGAATTTTTCCATGATCTGTTGGTTTGAGCTCCTGAGTAAGCTGAATTTTATACGCATGGAAATGGAGGTTTTTTTGCAAAATTTTTGGATAGTGCTTCGTGAATTTTAAGGTCGGCGCTGTCGGTTACAGCAGCAATGTTTTCAAGAGGTTGATTTATTCATCACTATTGGATTCGAAAACACATATTAGGTGCGCTTTCTCAACTGAAATTTTTTCGAAGCTTGAGAGCAGTCTCATCATACATTGCAATTATAACGCATTATTCTTTCATAAAGCTTTACATTTGTGATAAACGGAATAAATATATGTGAGTACTGACAAATTGCGGAGTTGCCACTTACAGAAAAAAAGATACTTAAGTCAAGAAGTGCACTCTAACTGAGACAATCTTCAGAAGAACTTGTGCAAATTTTTGTTTAAATACGAGACTTTTTCCTTTTAAATTTTTTGTTCTTCCATATTTTCCTGTTAATTTTTTTCCTTTTCCTGTAAATTTCACTGAAGCTTTTTAAATGAAAAAACTTTTTTTATTTTATTTAATGAAGAAACAAGAAAATGCGTAAAATATTCAAATGACATAATTTTGTCATGCCTTAAAAGTTTTTTATGAATTTAAAATTATTTACACATGACTGAATAATCCAAATGTCACCATAGCGTAGACAGCGACCCAGGGTAGTGATGGTTCGATTCTATGCTTCCAGAAATTGTAAACTCGTAACAAATCAAATGCAAAAGTTATCCTTAAACTATTTTCGAAATACAATCAATATACATACACACACAATTTGGTATTCTTTCTCACTTTATTTTATAGAATGTTTTCATTCTGTCAACTTTTGTTTCATATTTAATAAGTAACTTCGACAGCAGCCATAGCATTATTCCATTACGCAATTTCATTCGTTCCTATTGCCTCTCACAGTTAGAAACGAGCATACGTTCCGTGAACGTTCGGCTTATTCTACCATAAGGATGCCTACTTGAAATGTTTAATTTTTGTTTCATTATACTATGTGCGGGTGGAAATTCATTTTCTATGGTTTGCTGGTTGTCTTCTGATAATATGTTTCCCCTTTACCTTGCATTGTTAACAACTTTATTTATTTATTCAGAACTTGTAAAATTAAAATTTATATTGTTGTACTATTAAAGGAAAGGGGCAATAAGTTGGAATTAGAATAGAGAAATTTAATTACATTTTAAATCAATAATTTTAAAGGAATACATACTAGGCTATGTATTCGTTTTTTCTTTAGCATTTGAAAATAGTTTTTTAATTAAACTGCTTAAGCAAATATGCATTCCTTTTAATCTTTTCTGCACATTTGTGAACACAAATAAAAAAATTTTTTCTTTTAATTGGTTTACTTGTCTACTTTCACAAATTGCAAACGACATTTAAAATGTCCTTTTTATTTCATAAATTTCCTTTGCAGTTCATGAAGAATATGCCAACATTAAATGACAATCTTTCAATAAAAAGAAAAAATGATTAAAAAATGCTTGTAATTAAATTTACTGTCTCCATAAGGAATGCTGAACACATAATAAAAGAAGTTAAGGAATACTTACAAATACAACAAGGACAAGACAAAAGGAAACATTTTCCACCCACCCACTTACATGCTGCTGTGTGGAAGTCCAAAAGCATCAGGGAAAAAATATGATAAATTTTACAATTAATTAAAGGAAATTTTATAATGCGCTGCTGTAGTCAAGTCAGCAAATAAAGAAGACCATAAACAAGAGAAGAGAACAGAAAAGAAAAAGGAAATGGGAAATGAAATCAAATGAAAAGAATAAAAGTTTTCTGAAATTAAACTGAACAGAAATGAAATTGTATTTAAAATTGAAACTGTGTTTACCAAGTGTGTCGATGGGAGTATGATGATGCCATGAACAATTTCAGTTGATGGAAAAATGTTGCCTACATTTTAATTGGCCCCAAAGGGCATAAGTGCCAACAACAATAGCAGCAATAATTTACAACCCACTCCAAATGACAACATCAGTAATAGTAGCAGCAGCAGCAGCCAAGTCAACTACTTTACACAATTACAATGCCGGCCTGAGTAAGCAAATACAAGCATAACGCAAGGAAAACATCAGTGCGTATGACATTTCGTTTCCACCAAGTTTATTAAATTGAATATTTTTTATATCTTCAAGAATCCTGTACAGTTTCACTTGAACGGATTTTATAGCTAAGAAATCAGTTTGATTTTTCAAAGACTTCTTTACGATTATCTTAAACTAGAGTCTTTTTGAATTTTAAGTTTTAAAGGATTTTCTTTCCAAGTTGTATTATTTTTCATCGCCGTAGTCCAGTAGGTATTGTGTTGATTTATAAGACGCGTGCCCAGTGTTTAACCCCTAGCGAAATATAAAAAAAATATTTTTCGACAATTTCCGCTCAGCAGCCTATTGAGGAAGACTTTGAGAGTATTTAAAATTGCCACGAAAAGCATAGTCATTTCGTTTTTCTTAAGGCACTTCTTTGCTGAAGCGCCTTTAGAACTGCATTTTCCACACAATATTTTTGAAATTTACATAAAGGCTGCCATGAGTTTTAAAGGGTCCAGTCGACAGTAAAAATGACAAGAACAGTTTATTTAAATACCTATTTGTGCGTAATTTTTCCGATTTTCGGACATGTATTGCACCTAACGGTAATTGGGGATCAATCATTAATTAATCGAAATGTAACCAAAGAACCAGGTCCACTGGATCTTTACAGTAAAGACTTAAGATCTAATAATAGTCACGGTCTAAGACGACTGGAAAATAACACAAATCGAATGGTGGTCGCTCGAGAATTCTGACGAAGTTGAGTACTTTCAGGAATATTGATTAGAAATTACCACATTATGGCTACTTGAGGAACTTCGAGACAATAATACACTTCAAGATAATAACACACTTCGTAACGGCTTCTCTAGATATCTTTACATACAATTCTAGACTAAATGGCGCAGTAAATATTGGTATATTTTAGAGTTGGTAGGTATAACTCACTTGATAAAGTTACCGGATCATTGCAGCGTCTTCCACATGGAAGTATCAGCCATAGGGACTGCGGAGTTAAGTATTAAGAACACTAATATTTCTGAGAGCGATATTACCATACTTTCTGATCACCAGGCGACTGTCAGGCATTGTCAGGTTTTCGGCTATCGTGAGCCACTTATATATGATATATGAACGGATAATAGATTTTTAGTTACTAGAGACTCATGCAAACAGCTATTCCATAATGACTTCAGTGTGATAAGGATAAAATTGTTGCTCACATAACTCTTGCATTAGTATTATAAATTTTAAGTGCTTAGTAATTCGGTTGCTTAGGTGCCTGGCATCTTATGAAAATTCTGATTCAGGCATGATTGAGCTATAAATTATAAACTATAAATTTTATATAACTATAAATTTTGCTTATATGGACTTCACGGACGGATACAGACGAACACATTTCAAGTGGATTTATATAAGAAAGGAAAATATTTTTTATAAATGAAACCTGTACAGTGAATACAGCGTCTAAGTCTATAGGTTAAATTAAAAATTGTATTAAAAACAAACAAGCGAAAACATTTTACAGCTGTCACCCATGATTGTATGGGGCTTACGAATATCTACCAAAGGGTTCTTTAAGTTATTGTCTGTGTGAATGAATGAATGAATGAAATGATGAATTTTATAAAATATTAAAACAATTCATATGGAAACCTTATTTGAATTCCTCAATTTGCCAGATTATCAAGTAAAGGATAATTTCAATTTAAAGTGCAAAAAAAAACGAAATTCATTTTATTTGTAGTCAGAAAATGTCATTCCTATCCTTGTTCTCTTTGAAGTTCAAAAATGTTTTTAATTTTCTACGAACACAAACATTATAAAATTTGCGTAGTCAGTGTGATGTGGAGCATTCATACTAAAAATATTTGCTTATTCACTCACACTAACTATTCAATTGAAGAGTTTATTTTGTACATGTTAGGGGTCGCCTTTTGGATGTCTGTCCTTCATTTGATTCTACTTTAAGCTAAGCAAAATGCCCGAGTCTTTTTAACTGTAACTGATGGGTTTTTTGTTTTTAAAAGATTTCTTTTTGTGTGTGTGTGTGTACTTTGTTAATGACGCCTCATGTCACAAATTTTCGTTGAGCTGTGCCGGCTGGAAGGTCTATTATTATGACTTGGTTGGTTGGTATTCCTTTATGTTCCTGGGGTTTTATTTTTTTTTTCTCTTCGTTTTTTTTTCTTTTTTGTGGTTAGATGTCTGATATGTGGTTAGATGTCTGAATATGTATTTGATGGCATCTTTCATTTCGTATCCTTTTTATCTTTTTATAAAACTTATGTACGAGTATGCGGTCTTGAATGCCGTCAAGTTTTATTTATCAGTCTGTCCATTCGTTTATCTGGCCGTCTGTTTGTTAATTTTTGTTTCTTTTTCTATTGGCTTAATTTGATTCTGTTCATCATTTATTTTGGAACAATTTTCGCAGCATATGTGAGCTAAACGAAGATACTAATAATGGTTGAGTGGACTGTTCTGTCGTTTTTAACAGAAAATCTATTCTTTGTGTCCTTTTTTTTATCAGAGTAATCACATAATTTGATTGCCTTTCGTCTTAGATTCTGTTGTATTATTGCCATTGTTTCTCTTGTATGATAATAATGTTATTTCTTGATGACAATTTTTTTAGTTGTGCCCATTAAATTTGTCTAATTTGGTAACATGTTTCTTTTATTACCTTCTAGTATGAGTTTGCACATGTCACGAATGTTTTTTTGGTTATATTTCCAGCTTTTTTCTTTGAATTTTAATGACTTGGTATCTTGTTTTTTAAGCAGAGATTTCCCCTGGATTTGTTCTTTTTTATTTCATTGGAAATAATTAAATGACTCAGTTAAATGATGATAAATGATGATCACAGCATTGCATTCACATCATTAGCAAAATGTATTGACACAACGTATACTTAATAAATACGGTATAGGCGAATGATAAATAATGTCTTCCCAATAAAAGTAGTAGCATTGTCCAGAGAATACTGTGCAGCATTGGCCGCTTTTTCTATGCGCTCTTCATATCCCTGACTATTTAAGATTTGTATGCTTTTATAGGTTTTACTTGTTTTAACGTAAAAAGGCCATCGCTATCAACGGCGAGCACTTCATTTGGGCCGAATTGAATGATTTGGAATGATTAGGAAGACCTTGAAAAAGAAAAAATAGAACTTCCTTTTCCCCTTTATTTTCCCGAACGAATGTACATATATATGTACCTCTGTATTTTTGGCAACCTATTATTTGGTACCATATTTGTGATCCAGCTGTCGTCATTTAGCTTTCGGTATCATTTTGAAGTATGAAAGAAGCATTCTCGGTTCTAGCCATTTCCTTGGGGTACATAGCTGCAGAAAGCAGAGTGCCATAGAGTTTTGGACTCAAAGAAATCTGTTGTTCAATCCTTTTTTTATGACTGTCCTGGTGTCAAGACATGTACATAAATGTCCGTCATTCATGATGCAATAGTTCCGTATTTATGTTCCTTCTTAAAAGCTGTGTTATTCAATCGGCTTAAAATATAATTATTTTGATGCCTTAAGGACTCTTAAGGAATACAAATCTAAGAAAATGAAAAAGAAAGAAATTGTAATTCAAATTGAATAAAAACGCTGACAAAGAAAAATACAAGCAAATGGGCGTTATTTGTAATAATAAAACGTTCTTTAGAAACATTCTTTTAAGATTTTGAGTTTTAACGCCAATGGTGTATAGCCAGCGTGTGAATGTTGGCGGTGGTGATGGTGGTGCTAATGGTATTCAAGGATGTAGGAAAAGCTTAAGGCGTATTCCATTTTCTTTAGTTTTTCCTTTTTGTTAAATTAAAACCGTTGTTGTTGTTAGTGCCAGAGTGCTTGCCGGCTTCAAACAATGTTAAAGGAAATTGCAGAGTATTTTTGTGCCATTTCCTGTCTAATAATTACAAATTCTTCTTTCTTTATTCTTGCATTGTTTTTGATATTTTCACGAATATTTGTTTTTGTTTTCATGAAATTTAATATTTCAAAGGATTTAAAAATTGAAAAAATGTAAATTTATAGAAATTTTTCACCCTTCCTCCGCTTGCCATCATCAGCAATGAAGGCCGCTTGTCATCAGCGTCGGTGTCGTCATCTTTTTCAATTGAATTGCATTGTAATTCAAAGCCAAGAAGCGATAAAAAAGGAAGTTTATGCATTTACCACCACACTCCACTTACTTTCCTTATTCTCTTTGACAAAATTTACATGAAAAGTATTTAAAATATTTTTTCCTGCTCTTTATTTACTTATTATTATACGTTCTTTTTAATTTCATACTTTAGCAGGCATTATATTTAATGTCAGAGGAAGGATGATGACATATTTCTTCGGTACCATTCTTTTGAGATAAAGTACTTTTATTTCAAAGTAAATTATTTGAGCGAAGGAATTATAAAATGCAGAGGTCTGGGATACCTTTTTTAATTGAAGCAAATTTTCATATAAAACATGCCATTATTTTGGTACCTTCTTGATACTTTTTTTTTTAAAAAAAAAGAGACTTGTTAAGCGTTTAAGATTTAAAAATATCAGGGTATCTGAAAATATAAAAAATAAGTTCTGTAAGGTGTCTGTCAATCTTCTGTAAAGGTGACGGGTGATTTATTTCAGTTGGATTTTCAGCATAAATTTTTTCAGTGTAATACACTGACGTACTTCGTGTTGATTACTGGGGTTACTTACTTACTTAGTTAGTTGTAAAAATAACGGAATTAGAATTGATATCAGCAAGACTGCGTCATACAGCCTACGTCAAGCGATATTTTCAATCTATTAAGAGATTAATTTGGTGAATTTAAGAATTTGAATTTGTTTGAGAGCAGTCTATTGGCCGCCAAGCTCATGAGAGTTTTATCCCAACTAGACTATTTTTTATGGGGTGAGTGAAGATACTTCTAGAATAACTTAAAAAAACTGCCCAAAGAGAATATGCACAATGTATAGTAAATTGTTTTTTAGTTATTTCAGCCCTTCGATCCAGGAAATATCATAGTATCACCTTTCTTGTTAAGGCCAGTATCATGTGTACTTACTTTGACGTACATTGTATTTGCCTCCACACAACCAAAAATCTCAAGGAGTGTAAGCGTACAGCACACGTCAAAATTAAACGTTTATGGGTTGCGTTAATGGTGAAGTATCGAAGGGAACAAGGAAAGACTTTGCTATCAGTTAAAAATGTCAAAGTAATGCACTATTAGTGATGGATGCTTTACAAACATATTATAGATTGTACCTTTAAAAGGTACCTTTTATAGTACTTTTCCTAAACAAGATTTTTATACGTTTTTAAAATCGTTTCCATTATTCTGAAATATTCTTTTGTAAATCTGTTCTATTGTTTCATCTGTAGAACGAGCGCAGTTCCTTAAGCTACAAGAACAATAAAAACAAAATATGTATATGTGAAGATAAACAATAAAATCCTAAAGGATATGCACACACTCGACTATGTAAAAACAGGCTCAAATGGGTTGAGTGTATATGTGTGTAAAGCATTCATTGAAGACAAAAAAAGAAAAAAATTCAAATTTATTTCCCGACTCCTGTGCATATTTTCATACAAAAATTGTTTTTGTGCATAATTTATGATTAATTTTGCATATTTTCTTCATTCTTTTTTTTTGTATTGTATCGCATTTTATATACGAAATGCATTGTATTGTTTTGTTTTTTTTTTATTTGAATATTAAAATTTATTCCTCTCTTTCCTGTTTCTACTTTTTTTAATGGAATTTTAATTCTTTTGTTGGCTGTTGCTTGTTTTACTCCCCTTTTTTGTGATCTTTGTGGGCTGTGGTTGTTTCTTCTTTCTTGTTTCTGCCCTCCTATAGACTTAATCTTAAAAGTTATTTTTGACCAGTTTTATAATGCCATGGATTTGGGTTTTTTTTTGTTATGTTGCTGAAATCTATGTTTTTCCTTTTCTTTTCTTTTGTATTTTTTTTATTGTAATCCTAATTAAAATTGTATTTTTGTTTTTAGCATTTCGTTTCATTTAAAGCTTTAACAGATGTTGCATGCAACATTAATGTTGAGAGTAAGAAATTTATTTTGTATTCAAGCATATCTTGTACATGCAGACTGTTATCTTTGTTTTATCTGTTTCAGGTCAATGGAAAAGTGCTTAGGGATTTTAAAATTAAAAATTAAAAATTTTTGGAAAATGTTTTGAAATTCAAAAATAATGAAATCAGAAAAGTTATCGTATGCACATGCTATTGCACGATTGATAGTAATTAAAAAAAAGAAACTTTTAAAATTTTCTATTCACCGGGTAAGGTATGATAGAATGCGATGTCGACGTCTGACAACCTATGGAATAATATTTTGTCGCCTCAATTGTGGACATCAGTCGTTAATAAAATAAACCATCCAGGGTTTCATATATATTACAACGATCTGGGGATAAGTTGAGGGCAGTAACTTCTGTAAACAAAGTTGGTCAGTCGTTGGATGAATATAATGCTAGGTTAATGCAAACTAAAGAATGTGATTTTTTGAATTTTCTATTAAAACTCGTAGAAGTTGCGTCAATTAATTTAAGTTTCTCATGATTCTATAAAGTCTTCCAACAGCGATTTTGACAATTGATAACGGCCTTCTTGTTGAAACTACATCTCTCAAATTTGTTGTCATTTATTTTTTATATTATGCCAAATAGCCATGGATACCCATAGACGATGTATGCTTCTTAATTGGGCTGTATAGCAGTGATCTAATGATCGTAATTTTAATTGAAATATTATATTTAGTTATCAGGCCTATTTCGGGATGAATGGATACGTGAACGAACTCAATTGATGAGTCGATAAGAGGTACAAGAGTGTCCAACACATCTTGAAAAAATCACTGTTTGAGGTGGATTTTGAGCTCGTGGCATCATCGGTCTATATTTCTGTGATCAGGAAAACACTGTCGACTGTTAAGACTATATGTCGATGATTACCTTTCTTTTGAAATGTTTTCAATTCATATGGTTACCAACGATATGTGCTTTCAAGAGGACAGCGCTACGTGCCACACAGTTCATGCCACAATGGATATTCTGCGTTACCATTTCTTACGCTGAAGTGAACGTGAGTTCGACCCATTTAGACTTTTCAATGTTGAGTTCTATTAAGTCGATGTAGTATGCGTATAAGCTACAAACCACAGAGATCGTCAAGGGCAACATAACGCATGTCATAGCACTAGCTCACGGAATTCGTCAAGTTTTGGATAAACGATACAGAAGTTTACATAAACCCCATTCTGTTTATCACATGATTCTACAGTAATACCAATATAACATGAACATGTCATGTAAAAGAGAACATCGTGTGATATCTTTCTAGAAGCTCAATAGAAAATTTTGAAAACTCTCTGTATGAAGCTGCAATCTTTTAAGATCACGATGCTGTTACTCCACTAATATTTTAAACACAACTATTGCTACCTTATAACACAACGTAGTCTTCTAAAATAAAATTTACAAATAAATGGAAATCAGCAACAACAATAAAAAAGATTTATACGAAAATACCAACCAACACCTCTAACAGGTCACACCTGCCATTAAAGCAAAAAAAAAACAACAAAAATCCGCAAAATTTACAAAAACAACATCGAAATATAACTGTTAAAATATAAAAAAAACACAGGAAGAAAAATTATACCCTAGACAAGGTACGAGAATATAATTTTGCAGCAGAATTACGTTCATTACACTTTACACTGGGCTGCAAGGACAGACAAAAACACGAACGCTGTGTCACAAGCATTCGAACGTGGTTATTTAAATGGAAATACTCGCATAGAAATATTTTTAAAACGCGACTTGTTCTATTTTTTTTTTTTTACTGAATAGAACCCAGTTCAACATTTTTTCTCTTTTTTTTGTGTAATTCTGTACAAATCTAATGAAGCACAACATTTTGTATGCCCTCCAAGGGCAGAGTCGACTTTATGCTTAACAGAGTGTAGGCAATAGGAGTTGTGAAACAGCTTATATGTGAAATAAAATATGTTTAAAACTACACTGTAGAAGCACCCTGTTTCCTGTTAAGTCGATTCTATTTTAAATTGTTTTTTTTTTCTTCCCATTTTTATATACCAGCGAGCGTATTGCTATTATTTTACACAACAGGGTTTAAAAGATTAGAACATTTGACTGGCACCTTTCTGTTGCCCCCACACTAACATTAATACTAACACTAATAATAACAACAATAACAGAATATAATGAGAGCTAAAATTACAGTTAAAGCGTTCTGAGGAACTAACAGCAGTTAAAAATATAAATAGCAGTGGTGGTCGTTTTTAAGTCCATTTGTAGCCTTAAGTGAGATTTTTATGCAATTTTTTTCTTCCTCTTTCTCTTTATGAACACTACAACCTGGATATTCTTCTGCATTTTTAAGGCTCAGAAGGGGATTTAAGTTATGCTGTGTGCTCGTACAATATTTTTTGAAAACAGAGAAGCTAAAGCATTGATATTGGCTAACGACCTGGTTTTAAGCCATGTAATTTAATATTTTATACAATTATTTCTTGTTTTCCTTTTCTAAGATTGAGATTATCTTGTTTTTGGTTTTTTTTTTTGGTATTGAATTAAAAAGTGTGAAAGAATTAGTCTTCACCGGAACGACAATAACAAAAGCATACAGCACGGTTCTTTGTAAAGGCTAGAGTTTGTTTTACTTTTAAAAATTCAGAAAATGATTACATATGTATGTATGTGATATGCATGCATATGCTGTGGAACTCAGAAACCTTTTTTTAAAAATTTGTTCCAATCATGTGTCACCATGACACCCCTATTTTGCTTTTTTTCTTTCTTTATTTTCATATTGATGGCAATTTTGCATGACTCTGGCGAAAAAAATCAGGCTTATTTCATTTAATAAAACATCACGAAAAAGTCTACAGAGGTCCAATCGGACGATCGTGGTTAACATCGATCAAACAGAATATCCAGTGTTGCACTAGATATGTGGTACGTAAGGCAATCCTGTTGATACCCTATGTCGTTGGTGCCGAGACCATTCATTTCAGGCCAAAAGACTTATAGTGCTCGCCGTTGAGGACAGTGACGTTGCTAACGTTGTTCTCAAAGAAATACGAAGCAATGACGCCGCCCGCCCAAATTACACTTCACGTATGTGTTAAAAGACGGAGGTTCTTGACCTTTCACGTTCGGAAATCCCTTATCGATTCGCAAAAAAAGATTTCTACAATAACAAGATTTAGTTTGGACTCGGGTTGATTGCCACTAGAGAATGTTTGAAACCAAAGTTGGATATTAATTGTGGTATTACTATATGATATCCGGAATACGAACCAAACCTTTACGGCCTATGTATATTGACCACATTGCTGAGCTCGTCAAACGGGATATGACAACAATGTATGCGGAAGCTGTATAAAACAGAGGAGAACAACAAAAATGTAGAAATTCAATTTGTTTGTCCGCATTGCCATTTCAAGATTTTTTTTGTTATACTGACTGAGTTGTTCTTCCCTCAAAAAGCCTTCTTGAACTTAGTGCGTAGATTAGATTCCAGTAAGTACAGTATTTTAGATTCTTTAAGTTAAAAACTATGTGTATGTTTTGAGAAATAACGCTTTTGGAAGAGCATGTGTTCAGGACCGTACATTTAATACATAACATACATACATATTTAATTGGCCATTACAAATCTTCAGTTAGGTATATGGACCTAGTTTCTTACACCACTCATGTTGTGTGTGTTAATTTTATACATGACCGGCGGGATCTACAGTTTAAACTCGACTCCGAACGACAGATTTTTTCACAAACTTTACATCGCAATTTTATTTACTCTTAGAATTATTGCCAGCACTCTGCTGAGAAGAAGTCGCCGAAGAAATATTTTTTCATATTTCGTTCTGATTTCTGACCTGGGGTTTGAACTGTGGTCTTACGTTTAGTAAGCCAACACACTACCTACTAGACGACGGCGACTTTATACATATTTAATATTGAATTTAAAGCCTATTGTTTGCTATCACCATGTTACCGTGTATAGAAATACATTTTTGTTTTTCTCTTTTCTTTTTTTTTTTTTTTGCAAATATTTCTAAATCCTTTGACAAATGTCATAAAATTTACATGGCATTGTTTAAATTATACTGACGATGTCATTTAATAAGCATTTATTTTAAATATCCAGATTAAATTGTCATTTGACAGCAACGAAAGGCGATTACAAATTTTAAAATGGGTTTGTTTTGTTTTTTTCTTTTCTCTTTTAAATACGAATACTAAAATATAAAAAGGACGGGATTAATATGTATGTTCAAATGTATGTTCGTATATCATAAATATTTATTATTTATGAATTCACAAAAAAAAAGATATTTTCAAAATTAATTGTTTGAAAAGAAAATTGGAATTAGAAATCGATTGGATTTAAAAATTTAAATTAAATTCAAACAAAAATTATTCTCTTTAAATAAAAACAGTAAAACAGAATGAGAGTAAAAGGAACCTGAGAAAATATTTGACTTCAAACGCCCTTTTCAAATCAAAAAATAAAAAGGAATAAAAATTTACCAAAAAGTAAAAAAAAACAAGCCACAAAATTAATTACCAAATCAACCCATGAATATTTAATGGCAGCAACATGGTGAACACGAAAAGGTTTGTTCCCCCTAACCTAACCGCTTCAACAATATAGTATATGCATGTATGTATGTATGTGACTATATCCCTCTATACTGGTAACATTGTTCTTCCGTATGGCGTTTAGACTCCGTAGATTGTAATTTTAACTGCTGCCTGTCGCTTTTATTAATGGCAGGTTTTCACTTGTTTTAACATGGAAAACGATAAAGTTGACAAACTCGTTAAAATAAAATTATTTCGTTTCTTAACCAAAAAACAGTGACACAAGATATAAAAACAAAACCAAAATTTACCTGATAATAAATAACAAAAAAAAAAAAACAACAAATTAAAACAAAAAACGTAAAAATTATTCTTTGAAATTGAAACATTTGTAAAGAATTTGTTGGCCGCTTTAATTTTATTTTGTATTTACACAAGCCAACTTCTCAATTCCGTAGGCGAAATATGCAACTGGATTTGAAAACTCAGCAATAGCAATAGCAATTGAACTTGCAGGTGGTTTTCGGGGTTTCAATAAATTCTCCTTCCCCTCTGTAATGAATAATTAAAAGAAATTAATTTCGGACAACATAGTGGTTTGCATTAGTCAAAGCATGAACGCATATGAGTGCATTAATTGTCAAAAAAATGTTACAAAATAAAAGTAAAAAAAAAATATGAAATCATAGTCGATTAGATTAACCACTAAGCTACACTACAAATTAACATGAGACAATTTTTACCCGCAGTTCACATTTTTCAATCACTCATGGTATTTTGTTTAATATGGAGTGAAAGTGAATAGATCGTAAAGACATTATTTTCCATAATACTTAGTCCTTTAGTCCCATGCAATCATTAAACAGTATGAAAACAAATGGGCGGTTGTATCGCAGCATATTTTAAGGTTCACAACCAATTTACAGGAAACTGCGAGGATGCTTATTAATGGTGCTGGAGTATTGTAATCGCCGTAGTCTATTAGGTAGTGTGTTGTCTTACTACACGTGAAGCCAAAAAACCCAGGTCAGACATCTCCAGCAAAATGAAATATTAAAAAAAATTCCGACTGCCTCTCAGACATTTCTCAGAGAGTAAATAAAATTGCCATGAAAAAGTTTTTCAAAAATCTATCGTTCACAATCGACTTAAATAAACTGTTGCTCCCGTCGCTCATGGATAAAATTAACAAACGCAACATGGGTGCTGTGAAAAGCTAAGTCGTAATCCTGACTGAAGGGCTATAATGACCACTTATGTATGTAAAGTGTTTAACCCTGTTGATTCACTGAAACACCGTTTGAGCTTTAATGTTCTATCACTACAACAGCGAAATGTGGTCTCGTGAAACAAGAGCACATGTCGTTGGTGTCCATATCATTCACTTAAGGCCAAATGAAGTTGGTAATAAATACCCTATAGTACTAGTCGGTGATAATGATAACTTTGCCAATGTCTTCTCAAAGAAATATGAACAGATGACACCCACAGCGCAAAACACACACCAAACAGCAACTTTTTGGTGTTGCATTGAACACTTTTGGATGTCATGTGGATTCTTATCGTCCAAATTTAGACAATTTTGTTTGTTCACATAGCCACTCAAATACAAATGGACCTCATCGCTGAAGATAATTTTTCGATTTTAGGGTCCTGAAAACACGGCATTGTTTATGGTCGTTTATGGTGGTTTGACAAAGTAGGCTGAATAAATTACAATTAATTTAATAAGGTAGATGTAGTTGCTTAAATCTTATCAATACGTTTCACTTTTACATTGGTTTACATTCTTAGACATGTGAGTACTGTGAGGGTAATGAGCAAATTTATTCTTATTTGTTCCAAGCAATTGCATAAGGTTATGCTTACGAAAAGCCCAAGAAAACATTGTGATGCTATGAGAAGAGTGAATTTGCCATCTCTAATCTGATTAAAATTTGGGATAAATTGCTTTCGACATATGCCTCTTAAGGTAATAGTTTACAACATATCCTCTATGTCCTTAGGTCCAAGGTGTAAGGCCCTTTGATTTTAAGGCAACGATATTTTTAATGATTCAAACAAGTTTCAAATGTACCTTTTTTTGCCAAATTATGCAAACCAGAATTAAATGAAAAACATTTTTCCCCTTTTCTTTGTAATAGCACGGGAATAAAAGCGTCAGTAATTAGCAATCCTTTTTTAATTCAATAGGGTTTGGCAGTTTCTCCTTTTTTTGATTTTACATACGAGTATTTATTTGAATTATAAACTGAGAATAGCAGACTCGTTAAAGAAAACAAATGTCATAAATTGTGTTTTGTTTTTTCCCTCTTTTTTCTCATTTTTTGTGGGCTGCAACAAAAAAAATCATCAGCGTGTAACATATTTTAACAAAACGACCCTTTTGATGTTCTTGTTTAAAAGCATTTTGATTTTGTCCCAAATGAATTTGTTATGAAGATAAAGAAATAAATGATAGACCGGCATAAAGTTCCAAATAGTTTCCATTCGTTGATTAGTTTTCTATTCTGTTATAAATTCCGTAAACAAAACAAAAGAAAATTTATTACAATTTTCAAATAGCGCCAGTAAATATTGTGGAAAAATTCATTTTTGGAAACTGATGGAAATGGAAAAATGTTGTCACGAAATTCAATTTCAAATTTCAACGTCAATCATTTGTTTGTAACATTTTGGGAAAACAATAAAATTATCATAAGGGCTGATGTTTAATTTTTCTTTTATTTTTCAAATAATTTGTTTCATCGAGAATCTAATTTCTCATTGTAATTTTGTTTAAAATATTTTTTTTCTAAATTCAACGGTAATTTTAGTTTTAGTCATGCAGAAACTTTATTTTAAACACTAACCATATTGATATTCGTTTCAGTCTATAATTAACTAAAATCGTACGGAATATTTAATTATTAACCAAGTTATTAGCCAAGGGCGTTTACTTTCAATGGCTATCAATATTGGAGAATGCTTTTGTTTTAAAATTTTATTAAAAACCATGGGGAAAAATTCGTTTCCATTTACTTATCTAAAGTTTGAATTTTCCTTTTTGTTTATTGTGTTATTGAAATATTATTCAGTGAGAGACATAAAGGCTTTAATAGAGAGGCTATTGGCAAATGTTAAATCGGGTTTGCCAACGGGGACTTTCAAACTGTAACAGTTGACAACGACCATTTAGTTGAAGCAGCATTTGTCATTTTCAGTTGCCATACATTCAGAGTGTGTTGTCAAATAGCCCTGTGCAAATAAAAGTTATTTAATTTCAATGTTTGTCCTGTGCGGGCAACGTACAGGGTGTTTAACCCATTTACTAACGTCTTAATCGTTCTACTGAGATCACCGTTCGCAATACATACATACATAACTGTTTATTACAACCCTTCAGTCAGGATTACGACCTAGCTTCTCACACCACTTATGTTGTGTGCGTTTAAAGTCGTTTAAAGTCGACTTCGAACGACAGATTTTTGAGAAACTTTTCATGGCAATTTTATTTACTTTGAGAGATTTTGCCAGAAACCTTTTGGGGGGAAGTCGCCAAAGAAATATTTGTTCATATTTCGTTTTGATGTCTGACCTGGGGTTTGAACCGTGACCTTGCATCTAATAAGCCAACACACTACCTACTAGAAAAAAAAATTGTTTTGTTTTAATGCTTTTCCTTCCTGTGTGGGCAACGTACCGCGTGCTTAACTTATTTTACAAAAGTCATATCGAGAGTATCCTTCGCAGTGTGGTGGATAAATCCGAGTCCACAGATTCAGTAAACGATCGACCAAAACCCTTACGTCGATGAAACGCAAGATCAATCGAAAACATCGCCGCTGTCCATGAGAATGTGCCGGACCTGAAAGATTGGAGAAATTTAAGTCGTGACTTAAGCCTACACCCAAACTGTCAATGATTACCAACTTCTTTTGGCCCGAAATGGATGACCTGGACATAAAGACATTGAATAGGACTGCACTACATGCTACAGAATGGATTGGATATTCTGCTATAGCGATTAGAAGGCGTATACGAATAAGCGTCAAACAGTGGTTGTCAAAGCCAACATACCCTTTGCAAACGATAATTTCAGAGCGTGGTCATTCCATGTGAAGATGATGTGAAATAGCCACTGAGATCATATGATTTGACCCCGTTAAACTTTTTCTTGTTAGGTTTACTCAAGTCAAAGGTGTATGCGAATAAGCTGGAGAGAGGCAACTGTGGGTATCAACACAAAATTTCACAAAATATACCCGATATAATTACGTGCAAAATTAAAAATCGTTTCACTCTACCTTATATTGTTCGATACATTTCTACATTTTTTGTTTTTGTCGCAAACTTAGTAAATTATTTAAAAGTGCATCACATATAATTAAAATACAATATATTTGCAATATTTTCTATAAAGTATACTTAACTTTTCATCATTCGTTTTTATTAAACCATGAACTAATTACCCTATAGGCAGCATATGTATGTATAATTTGTGTAATACCCCGTTTTATATTTTACAAATAAGCATTAACCTTTACTAAACGAAGGCATAAGTAGTCATTACAACCTTCATTTGAGGAAAAGAAATCACCTGTTTCCTATTTATTATGCATCGATGACTTTTACGTATACAAAGTTATTGAAATTATCAGGCGACCCAACTAAACGAACTGAAAAGTTTTTTGTGTAAAGTTAACATGTTTCGATTAAAAAGAAAAAAAAATTATAATTTCTTGAAAATCAATCCTCTCTGGACGTTGTAATTACAGGCAATTGCATGTGTCCGAGTATCTATTATTTTTACTACTACGCCAGTAAAGGGGAAACAATGAGAATCAAAAAAAGCAACCCAGTATTAAAAACGCAAAATATTTAATAGCCACCCTTTTTTCGTTAACAAAATGTTGTATTACCTGTTTAACTATACACGTAGAGTATAATTTGGTAAAACCTTTGATTATCACAAACTATTAAATGACAAATTAAAAAAATAAAATAAAATAAAATAAAAAAGGGCCACCTTTTTCTATTCATAACACTGTTCGTCAGTCGTATGACCACTCTTTTACCCTTCATTAGATATTTGACTTTGTTTTTTAGTTTGTCCTCTTTGTCAGATGTCAACATGGCTAGAAAAATAACGGCTAGTGTAGTAGTAGGTTTTAAAACGATTTTTCTTTTAATAAATTAATACACTCGTGAAAAAATTTAAGTAATTGTGTAAAAGAAATTTCTATTTGGAAAATTTTTGTGGAGTATCGAAGATAAGAGATTTCAGACAATTTGGGGGCAATTTAAAACATTGCAACTGTCTTTCTAATAGATTCAGTGCACAGTCTTAGTGCACTTCAGCCTTAAGACTTGGCCATCAAAGAAACATGCGTACTACAATTGCTGTTTGAAGAGTATAGGCTCATCTCTAGTTGATAATGTGGTTGTCTAATAGTCAAGTGGCTATTATTTTCCTTCGATTGTATCACCTCTTAAGGGTTAAGACAGTGTAGGACCCTAAGCCTCTTTTCTGTAAGTGTCCTTTCAGTAGATCTCAGTTTACCAAGATTTCTATGATGAAACGAAAGAGTGGATGAGTTGACCCACGCTATTGATGTGGGGTGACATCACCGAAAAGTTCTATAAGAAGACAATTCTCGACCATTACTTGGTTCGGGAAAATTTTAGAAGGTAGATGCTTGAATCCTCTAGACTTACCTGACAGGAATTTAATATCACTCGCTCATAGGTTACAGTAGGAACGACATTTCGAGACTGGTGTCTGTACAATCCATGAATTGAATTACACTTTAATAGCAACTGCCATAATTGCGACAATATGAAAGACCATTAAATTCACATATAATATATATCTTAGGTTCTAAATTGAAAGACGGGTTTCTACGTATATCAATACTTAATGGCTTGACTACAGAATCTCAGTTGAGAACAAATATCTTGTGCTTATTTAAATAAAGTACTTTCAGGGAATGTGTATATTCTTACCCAATCATTCGCTAACACTATAGAAAGGCATATTATGCCCACCACAAGCTATTTGAAAGAATATTGAAATTAAAGCGAAAAACTACTGTGTGATGAGATGAATTTAGTAAAGGCTTTTGTTGTGAGGTGTTAGAATACTGAATAGATAGCAAATAGAGTTTACTCTGTTAAGGTTTATTGCGAACCCACATCTGTTTTCTTGAAAACCTTTACTATTCAAGCGTTCTCTGGGTAAAATTGGATTTGATCGATGACATGGATTGTGTTGGTTTTGAGGTTCGCTGTAGTTTTTTACTTATTCCTTCATACATGCGTCTTAAGCAAAAACTCCAAACTATTACGATCTTGGTGGCTAGTTTATATTACCATACTTTCAAACCGCTCGTGCAGAATATGGAATCTGACATGAGCAGTCCTGTCGAAATCAAATGTTATTCAAATGTTATCCAAAATAATTTAGCAGTCATCGCTTTATAGTGGTTGTAGTTGGTAGTCCATTGTCCATAGTCTTTTCCCATCCATTGCCTCTAAACTGTCAGACATTGATTCACACAAACTGCTGTATTACACAAACTAATAGTTCGACAGAACTAGAAGTCGCCGTAGTCTAGTAGGTAGTGTGTTGGCTTATTAGACGTAAGGCCACCGTTCAAACCCCAGGTCAGACATCGAAACGAAATTTGAAAAAATATGTCTTCGGCGACTTCCTTTCAGCAGAGTTCTGGCAAAAACTCTGAGAGTAAATAAAACTGCCATGAAAAGTTCATCAAAAATCTGTCATTTGGAGTCAACTTTAAATTTCAGGTCCCGCCACTCATGTATAAAATTAACACACTCAACATGAGTGGTGTGAGAAGCTAGGCCATAATCCTGACTGAAGGATTGTAATGGCCATTTATATATGTATGTATGTATGTAATAGTTCGACACGTTGTAGAATTTATATACACATCTTTGAGAGATTACCGGTTGATAGCCAACAAAGTTTTCAGTCCAACTGTGGCCTGATCTCTATATTAGAAAGAAAACTGGCTTCTGGATTGGTTAGATTCGATTAGAATGATAAATCTATAATTCTATTGAACCTTGGGAAAGTCTTTTAAGTCACATTATACATCCAGACCTTCCAACTAAAAATTAAATTTAAAATGAAATTCTCTAAAAGAACACAATATTTGCAGTAAATTATTCTTTTCTTCCATTTCTGTTAAATTTTTTTCTATGGGTGTATTACAATATAATTCTAGTATAAGTGTACGCTTGACAGATTAACTGAATGAGTGCCTGCCTGCCTGCCTGCCTGCCTGACTGTCATTCTATTCGATTCGATTCTTTTCGTGTCTTGTTTTTGAATTTCTATTTAATTTTGAAAAGTTTCTTTTCTTCAATAAATTCTATGAAAACAACGTTTGTTCCACTTTTATCGTTAATTCCCATATTCATAATGAATATGATGTGATCCCTTACGTACGTGTATGTTTTATTTTCTCCTTTCAATTGCTTTTGGCTGTGTGTTCTACTTAAAGTTTTTCGTATTATTTGTTGCCTGTTAATGGAATTATTAAAGATTTTTATATTTCCATTCATTTTTATTATTTTTCTGTTTCTGTTCTTTTAAATCCCTAGAGTGTTAAAATGTATGTATGTATGTATATTTTTCCTTATGGTTGAAGTCGGTTTTTCCATTGTTTTCTGATAAAAGTTTTTGTTTTTCTTTTTTCATTTTTTTCATTCACTTTCATAGCTGGTTGATCTTCTACGGACATTTAGTCTTGCCTGTTGGTTGGTTGGCTGCCTAAACCAGGGGCTGAGTCAATTCTTGTTCACAGTTTTTGTTTTTCAAATTTTATTTCTTTTCTGAAATCATGCTGTCATAATCATAGATATTTTTCTATTGCTGTTGTTGTTGTTGCTGCTGAAGTGTACTCGTAACAATGTTTAATACTTCATCGCAAATGAATTTTTAATTACTGGAAATAATAAAATTTTCTGAGATTCATAACAGATGGCCATAAAACTTGTAAGACTTGTATAAAAAAATATACTCGTATAGAAACTGAATAAAAGTCATAAAAAGTAATTTGGAATTCTACAAATTTGCTTGAAATTCATTTACTAGTGCCTCCATACCCTTGGCAAGCAAGGAATTTAATATTTTTGAAAGTATTTTAAATTGTTTTTAATGTGTTTTTGAGATGGAAATTAAAATAAAAAGAGATATTTCGCCAATTGTATACGAGATGTGTCAAAAAAAAAAAGAGGAGGGAAACTTACAGTTTGTCAAATTCAATTTACATGGGAAGATCTCATTCATATGCATTTTGTTTGACAAACTACGTCGTTTGTTGATAAAAAAAAAAGTTATGAAAATTGATTTGTCACATGCAGTCGCATTTTTTATCAAAAAAATTATTCACCATCACCTAAGTCGTCACCGAGTTTGTGTATCTTTATCTTCGTCTTTAACGAGCCTAAAGATGATGCAATTTTTTACGGTATTGAAGCGATTTAAGATTTTGAACAGAAGGGAGCAACTAATAGCAGATGACGCCGGTCAATACTATTCGAATGTGTAATACGTTATCACTTATTCGTTTTTGCTTGACCATCGTTTGATTACTACGAGTAAACGACAACCGTTTTTAAAATCGTCATAATTTATTCACTTTTGATTACCGGTTACTATCCGTTTCAAAATAGTTCAACTGTAAGGCGATTAGCCCTATCAGGGCCCTATCAGCTTATCAAGGATCAGAATCAGGGGCCCTATCAGGGGATCAGAATCTCCGTGGTAATAGTCATTAAATAAATCGTCATTTAAGACTATTGGATCACATCAACATTTTTAACAGATTTACTCTGATCAACCATTACAGTTAAAGACCTCATAGTCTAATGATTCAAAACCCAGCTTAGACCTCCTGAACAAAACGATAAAATCTCTGAGAGTAAATTAAATTGCCATGAAAAGTTTCTTTACAATTTGGCGTTCGGAGTCGATTTTAAACTGTAGGTCCCGCCATTTTTGCATAAAATAAGCACACACAACATAAGTGATGTGAGAAACTAGGTCGTAATCCTGACAGAAGCATTGTAATGACCAATAATCTATGCAAGGATGTGGTATAAGAACGTAATAAATTAAGAATTTTCGATGGCATTTCTAATTGGTGAATTGGTGCACCTGCTAGAGTGCGAAAAAAAACCGAGAACTACTTTGGGAATGGCAAGAGCAGAGCTTATTGCATTAAAGTCTAGTGCAGGAGAATTGTTTACATCCTATACTCCACTAGAAATCAATGATAATAGAAAACGAAGGAAAAACTGCGAACTGCCTGATTGAGTTCACTACTTCTAAATCCAATTATGAATTCCTGTGGTCTCAATACAAGAGACCAGCGTGCAACAAATGAAGAACGAAAAACAATTTTGTTACACAAATCAAAATCTGATAACTTTTGGGTTACTTTTGCATAAAACTTAAAAAAAAAGTGAAGACGCAACCCTTATGGTTTTTGGTTTTTGCGTTTTTCTTTTTTTTATTATTTTTCTGGCCTAACGTTGTAGTAACCGACAACAAAGACTAACAATAGGAAACCCTTTAAGCCAGGCAAGACCCACCAATACTTGAAACGCAAATAAACCAAACGAAAGGAAAAAAAATTTAATTTTTTATTCTCTTATTATTTGTAAATTTTTCCTTGGATAAACATCTAAACGTGCTGAAAGGCATAATTAATGAGCCAAGAAGGGAAAAAATAATCGCATGTTTTAAATTATGTGTGTGTGTGCCATCACTACCATACCATAGCAGATGAGGAATGAAAACCTGAGGGTTACTGTTTAGTGTGAAATACGTATTCCGTATGGTAGGAAACCTTATCTTAAAGATGTTTTTTATTTCTTTATTGTTTTTCGTTGTTTTTTTTTTGTTTGCAAAAAAAAAACATTTTCAAAAGGAAACGTACTTTGTTAACAATACGCAATATTTTATCATTATTTTTGCCTTGTTTGTCTTCCGTTGTTTATTTCTTTAGATTTCGAATTAAAGCTGTGCGAAGACGAAATAAAATAAAAAAACAAGTCCATGCATAAATAATTTGAATTGTTGTTCTTGTTAAAATTTCAAAACGCCAATTGCCAAATAAGAGTCTGATTTACCTATAATTTATGCGAGGGTATAAGGGCAACAAAATAGATTATTAAAGAAATAGTAGAAAAAGAAAAATCCTTTCAAATGTTATAAAATCGTTCACATACAGAAGAAGATTACTTTAGTAATAAGACTAGTAATCAAACTGAAGCTAGCTAAGTCTGACTTTTCTGAAACACCAGAGAAATATTACGTTTCATTAACTTTATGAAGTTAGAATGGGATATTGTTGTGGTGCAGAAGTGCCCCCCATACTTTATGGGTTATTCATATAACATCTCTTCCCAGCCTATTGACCTGATAAACTTTAGGATACTGTTCGGTGCCAATTATGCCAATTACCTGCCGAGCACCTAATATAGACCCTTTTGTTTGCTTCTGGCTTCCATTAATACTTCCTAAGTTCTAACAATGTGTTCCAATGATTTCTTTTCTTCGCCGCAGAATCTACATGATGGCTATCTCCAGTTTATAGTGTCATTTTTAAAGGGCTTCCTATTTTTAAACTTAAATCACACAAATTGTATGTGAGATATTATCGATATATATTTTTTTTCATTCGTTTGCAAGACCTATGCCGTAATGCCGTTATGTATGAAATATAACATCGTTCAAATGTCCGCCTCGGTTTCTCTGGGTGGAGCGCATCAGAAATGTTTAATTTCATAGCTCTTGAGTATATATTAGGCTGAAATTGACTAATGATGTATGTATGTTATCACGACTTAAGAAAACCCCACAAAAAGAAGCCTTACGCGACCAAATGGAACAATATGGTGGCCAATTCACATAATCGCAACGTGAGCTTAGCCCTTAAAATTGTTGATGCAGAAAATACAATTTGACATGAACAGAATATCTAATGTTAGACAGATTGGACGCTCTAGGATGTCAAGTGGTTTAGTGTCGTCCAAAATTTTATATTTCTTCAGAAACCCATTCGATCAGAAATGGGACACATTGCTAAAGACGATTTTTCGATGAAAATTTCGGGAAATATCAGTTGTCAACTGTTTCAGACCCTATTCAAAGTACATGCAATGGTGATTTGGCAAAACATTGTTCTTACATGTCGTTTTTCCTTATCAAGTCGTGCGTGGGAGTGGCAACGCTACAGCGAAAAGATGTTTCGCTAATGTACCCGAGGGAAATCAAAGACAAAGGCTGGAACTCAGATTGTAGATAACTATTCTAAATTTAATGCAAAAAACCAGAGAGGATAATAATTTAATTTTTAATTCAGGCTAAAAAGCAAGATGGCTTTTGAATTATGAAAGGCGTGTACACAAACGTTTTCAGGTGAAATTAAATTAAAAATTGCTCTGAAAATCTAAACCATTATACCCAGTAATTGTGAAATATGGTTTATTGTTGTATATTCAGAGACAATCATTTTTAAAATGAGCCGTCAATGATAGATCTCCTGTAACTCTATACCTGCTTTCTGTCATTAGCTTGCAAATACTTTGTATTCGACTAACTGTCAATTCAACTTTATTTAATTAAATTTTAATTATATACAGTATTAAACTAATTAAATTGTTTTTAATTACAATCTCCAAACCATCAGGATTATTTAACTGTCATTATCCAGTGACATAAAAAGTCATGAATTTTACTAATCAACCGCTACTTTATAAATGCAATATTTTAAAAATACCGATTGTGTAATCGACAAAATTAATTTGTAATTATGCCATATTTAATACGATTTTATTTTTTATTTTTAATGAAAATATTGTATTGGGAAATAGATTTTTTCTTAAAAATTTAAAAATTTTTTAAAGGCAATCAATTTTTATGGCACTCAAACGCCACTGCCGGCTTCTGTTATATTTACGGCATAGATCCTAACCAAAAAATGCATTCGACGCTCTCGTATCTTATGTGGATTGGTATCATATCAAATTTGACAACTTCGTTGGTTCAAGCAAAAATTCATCGAGAAATGAGCCTCATCGCTAAAAGTGATTTTCCCATGAAAATTAGGGTCCGTTGGCAGCTACTTATGCAGTGAATGCACGTCGTCGTTTATGGGCGTCCATCTTGATTTGACAAAATTAATTTGACTGATGCAACATCAACAAAACAATCGTTATCAACTGTCAGATTTCGGAAGTCTCCGTTAGAAGACTGTATAGATACAGCCGTAATGTGTTGATCACTGCTGAGTTAACAACTATCAGATTCAGAGCGATATTTATTGCCTAGACCTCAGGTACATAACAAAAGTGTAGAAATTTTCTGTACAGAAGAGCAACTACAAAAACTTAAAAAGCAGCATGGAATTCAATAAACCACGGGCGGTCCAACATAACTGGTTGTCGAAATTCAAAACTGTTGTGTCCAGCAGTGGACAGCGGGAGAACCAGAGAACTTCCATAAGAGAACGCAGGATTTCTAATGAGACACTGCGGTATTGGCAGTTTCACTGATAGGCTCATTTTGGCGCACCAGGATTACTGCAGACGCTGCCTTGATGTGGAGGAAGCGGAATCGGTACAATACCTTTTATGCAAGTGTCTAGCATCCCAGGACAGATGTCATCGTTTTTGGGTGACGGAGCGTTCGATGATCTTGGCATGGTAGCGAACGTGCCATTGAGGGAACTATCCGGTTTCATCCCGAGCTCAGGGCGGTTCAAACCCACCGCTAACAGATCACCTCAAGGGGGCTTACCTCACACTGGATAACATAATGGGCCATATGGACCGCCGAGTGAACTTGGCTGTGAGCGGCAAGCTACCCGCTAACCTAACCTAATTTAACTACTGTCACATATATTCATTGTGTTACCAGATACTATCCCCTTTTCATCTGGAAATAAATAAATGTCTAAAGATCGCTATAACAAAATATTTTGTATCCAATTTATCTACTGTGAAATCTTTTTCACGAAATAACTTTTTCCCTGCCCTAAAACAATTGGAAAAAACCGATTATTTAGTTTTTATTATTATTTTTTTAATTATGAAAAGCTGCTAAAAACAATGTTTACGTAGTTACAATTTGAAATGAGACCGTTTTTGTTTTGATTGTTGTTTTTTCTCTAGATTTTTCACAAAAAAAAACTCAAATCAATAACAGACTCATAAATTTTAATATTCAATGACTAATTGACATAAAGCTGAGAGCAAAAAAAAAACAACAAAAAGAATTAAAATTAATGGAAACAAATATTATAGCCTGATTAAATAAAACCATACTCGTTTAATATGAAACTTAATAATCAAAAAAGCATTTTTGTAATAAAAATTTAATTAATATTAATCACAAAAAAATAATAATACATACATATATGTACGTACGTACGTATGTATAATGAAAAAAATATAGATTTTATGTATGTATTGTTGTTGTATTGCCTTTTTCGTAGAAGGCTTGATGAAGCATAACGAAGCGTATCAGAGGCCAAATTAAAAACTAAAACACAAAAAATTGCTGTTGCTTAGGAATATCAAACTGTTCATTTCATGCCATGATTGCATCAAATTAAATTATTAAAATCCATGTTTTTTTTTTGGAAGAAAAAAATTTTTTTTTTCAAATATTATTTTTCCTTTTAAATTTGTTCATAATTTCCGGCATATGGCTACAATTACGGTTTAAATATACTACCTATTCGAATGGAAACAGAAATTACATTTTAATACAGATACTCTACATTATCATGACTTGGGCGATATTATTCCATTTGTAGGGACAATTGAAATAAAAAGCATTTGATTTCTATCAAAAATACTCCTCAATTTAGCATTAATTTTATAAACTGGCGGGTGTAGAGTAATTTTATAAATCTTAGCATTGATCTTGCTAGTCAACGATCCACGATTATAGGTCCAGTTCATGTTAAATGTCAGAAGTGTGCTTAATAAAGGACAATTTACATGAAAAGGTTTTATGTACGTAAATTCAGTATTCCATCCGATTAGTAAAACAGTGTAACGGTTTTTGAGCAATTTCTAAAAAAGTAAAGAGTCGTACGACTAACAAATTTCTATCCGTTTTTCTTACTAGCATTACATATATTGGTCTTACATGATACTACCCACTCTTTTCTACCCAAAAAGTTGAGGAATCGTACGATTTGTGTAACAGCCTAAAACCCCATCAACTTATAGTGAATGTTTTATTGCTTCTTCTTACATAGCACCACTCTCGATCTTAGCTCTGTAATCGCACTGAGTACAGGACTAGTTGATACTGAGCCGATAAAGCTTTTAACTTTTAACAGCTGCGTGATATTTCTATATTCTACGATGAATGGAATCTGGGGAAACTCGTAGTAGTTTAAGAGCCGTATAAACACTAACACAGTCTTAAAAGAATCGCAGTCTAAAAGTCTATTTGCGTGCAACACGCAGATGTATCACTTATCTGCAGTGAAATAAAGTACATTCCGGAATGTGACATACATGAACATGAACGGAGATTGAGGGAAAAAGTAATACCAGGTTATGTTTTTCCATCATTACCGTGGACTTAAGTATCGATATGAAGTTTAATGGCACCCAAGAATTTGATTCGAAAAATCAGAATCTATTTCTCGAGTAGTGGTTAGGTGCGGTAGGTTAGGCAAGGTGGTATTATAGGTGTAGTGTTAGTATAGATGTAGTACTAGTCGAGAGCACTTGATTGAAACCCCAGCTCAGGCTTCTCGAATTAAACGAAACATGAATAAAAATATTTATTTCTCCAAGCACTTGTCTAGCAAAAACTCTAAATAAAATTACCATGAAAAGTTTCGCGAAAATCTATTGTACGGAGTAGGCGTGTTAAATTGTTGGTCACGCTACTCATAGGCGGTGTGAGAAGCTAGTTCGTAATCCTAACTAAACAGTTGTAATCACAAATGGAGAAAGTAATAACATTATGGCCATGAAAATGTTGAGAAAAAAGCTACAAATTCCCTTGGGCATGACTATTTACTTGAAGTCGCCGTGGTCTAGTAGATAGTGTGTTGACTTTTAGACGTTAAGCATCGCCGCAAGCTCCCGCAAATCCCAGGTAAGACATCAAAACGAAAATATAAAAAAATATTTCTTCAACGACTTCTTCTCAGTAGATTTCTGGCAAAAAAGATTCTCAAAAATATGTCGTTCGGAATCGACTCATCTAAAAAAGTAATACACACAATATAAAAGGTGTGAGAAGCTAGGTCGTAATCCTGCCTAAGGGGTTGTAATGACCAATAATGTGTATGACTATTTAGTAAAGTGGTGTCAATATGAACTACTTCTGTCTACTTATCTTACCACCACTCAGAAAATGATTACAAATGTTGAATAGAAAACCCTTTTATATAAATGAATTTGCGATAGAAGAAAACTAAATATTTCACAAACCATTTATGTTATCGTACCAAAAATTATCGTAATTTACTAGACTGCAAAAGAAAAAAATAAATAAAATTCCAAAGATAACATCACCATAATTGTTGCTACACATGAAAATGTTTTAAGGCGACAACTGTCACTTAATGTTGTACGCAAAAGTTGAAAAACAAAAAAAAAACAACAAAATAGAAAAATAACTGGTCATGTTTATGAGACCGGCTGTCCTTATTGCTGTATACTATTTGTCTGTCTGTCGGTGTTTTTGTACATGGCTGTTATAACATAAATTTTATAGCCATAGAAGACTAAATATGTTTCATAGGCATGGAGACTAACTCTAACTCGCTTTCAAATGCCAAAGCTAATGAAAATTTGCAATTAAAAATAAATAAATAAATTTAAAAAAAAAATCCATAAATTTAAAAAGTAAATACCAGTAGTATTGAAAAACATACATACATACATACATATACCTTGAATTTAATTACTATTTCAAATTCTCACAAGTTTTATTATTTTTTCTCTTGTTTTTTTTAATTCTAAATTTTATTACAGATGCATAAAATTACCATAAATTTTCAATTTACAAGCAATAGAAGAGGTCTTATAGCATTGGTAAGAAATAAAAAAATTGAATTCATTGTGTAGTTAAAGGCAAACAAATAATTGAAAACATATACTTTAAGTGTTACGTCTTACGTTCAGCCAGTTATTCAAATTCGTCCCTCATTTTCGTTATACTTCATCAAAGAATAATTGCAAGTTTTAACTTCTTTTTATTTTCATTTCTTAAGATGCCTTTCTTTGTAGTTGCGCTTGTGTAAGAGGACTTACTATAGAGCACACAGCTCAGAGATAGAATAAAAGTTTAAGTACATAAGTACATACATATGTATGTATATACACATCAAATATTAAGAACAATTACGTGCGTCAGCTGTAAATATTCTGTCATATTCTTTGCATATTTCATTTGCCTACACTACTACACTACACAATTGTATTGTTCCGCAGCGTTGCTTTGCCCGTATTACATGGAATATTTTCCATTATTTTTGTGTGTCGTTGTCGTCTGCTTTCTTAGGAAACAATGTCAAATTAAAGTGCTTAAAAATACAAGAGGATATACTATACATTTGTTTTTGTATTTGTAAATAATGATATAAGAACTGACAAGTTTCTCATTTCCTTTACAATTTACTTGTGAAGCAATAAAATAGAAGGAAATAGGACTGACAGGCAAAATAATACGCAAAAACGATTTACAAATGAAGTCATTGTTTAATTTTCCAATGTCTTATGCCGTAAAATGCATGAAATATTCGGTTTTTTTTTAAGTTTTCAAGCTTTAAAACAAATATTTCATGGTGCACAGAAGTTGGTGGCAGGTTTAAGCCCAATGCCTAAAGTAAGTAAAAAATATTTTCATAAGTACCTACAGTGTTCGAGGAAATAACAGGGACACACACCAAAATTATAACACTTTCTTCAATTTTTATTTATCCTTACCCTGCTGGGTTTGTGGTAGTAAATAAGATTTTTTGAAAATAATGCCTGGAAAAATTAAAACGGATAGTCATGGCCGCTTGTTTAAATTTCAGGGAAAACCGAGCAACAAAAATATTATGCCACCTATCATTCTGCTCAGCGTCGCAGTGATTTTGTTTGTGCCCTTTCATCATGGCGTTATGTCATATTTTAGTCCATTCCGTTAACACAAGTAATTGTAGCCTTTTTTAGCCTCAAATGTCACCGACGTCAGCCAATTTTCTTTATAACGCTATCCTTGTAATACTAGCACAAAAGTTATTGAACATTCCACAAAATGTATCTAAAAAGCATCACGATTATGAATCTTATCACAAATGAATTGAAACAATTCGTGAGCAGTTCTATACAACTGAATACTTAAGAAATATTACCCGCTAGTGCTAGGACACTAATTGCCATAATGACATAAAATTTCGTAGCACTAAACAATAAAACATGACAGCTCAGAATATCCTTTTTTCCTCAACATCCGGTTTTACAATTAATTTCATCAACCAATTTTACTGGAAACAAAAGGATACAATTGAGTGAGAATGTACGCGTAGAATGAGTGTGAAGACAGCATTTTGTCATATCAATGGGATGCTGGCTTGGACCACTTTTTAAATCTTAATTTTATTTAAAGCACTTCCTTTCGTTTTGTTTGCTGTCCCTTTGGAATTGAAAAATAGTTTTTCAATACAAATATTAGAAGAATGCAAACAGTAGAAGGAAATTTTGCCTAAAGATGGATTAAAATTTTTATATTTTTTTCGTCTTCCTTTCTTTCTTTCTACAAGTAAAACAAATAAACTAAAGTTGTAAAGAGAAAAAAATAAAAGAAACAAAAATTTTTAAGAACCCTACAGGGCTTATGGTAAAGTAACAACAAAAATTCTTAAAAATTTGTCTTAAGAAAAGTTTCTCTTTTTTTCTTTCTGTTTAATTTCCAAAGAATTCTTTTTATGAAAATATTGTATTATTTTTGTAACAACTAAACATACAAACAGCTATTGTTGTTGTTGTTCTTTACCTCTAAAATGTATCAGGTCCTAAAACAACATCAGCACTAGACTTAAAAACTTCTCTTAGAAAATACTCATGCACAAGTTTAAAATACGATTCGAAATAAAAATAAAGAAGAAGAAAAACATGCCACAGTATTTGAAATTGTGGAAGTTTTCGTTGGCAGAAGGCGGAGTGGATGGAAATGGCAGGAATCTTTTTTAATTTTTTATGCTCTTAAAAGAGGAAATTAAATTTTTAGTTATAAAAACAGCAAGAAACTTTATATCTTTTGTCTCTTTTACTCCAACTACGCTCTGTTTTGCTCTGTTGTTTATGTCTCCTACTTCATAACGATTTTTAAAGGAATCTGAGTTGTTTTTTTGTTTTTCTGCGATAGCTTTCAAGATGTTGTATTTTAGGGAAAGAGATAAAAGAAATGATTCATGTTTTTTAGTTTCCACTTTTTGGAAAGAAATAAAATATGTGTGGCACATAGATGTTGCATGTCTGTTTGGTACATAAGTAAGTAAGTAAGTAAGTGAGTTTACATAGCCTTAAGACTCGGTTAGCCAAACGTCCACCAAACTTAACGAAACATACGTTAGTTTTTGAAATATAAAAAGCAATGCGAACGATTATCAAACCATAATGTAATTTAGTTAAGCATTTACATTGCTTTTCATATGCTAAAAACGAACGTTCCGTGGACGTTTGACAAATCGGGGCTTTATACTTTAAACATTTTTTTTTGCATTATGTTTCAACAATTTTCATGTCATACTTTAAGTTTTTCTGTTCACGTTTTTGCAAGGTTCATGATGTTGCAAGAAGACAATTTAAAGTTTTTAACAAAAATTTAAACGACACTTCTTTAAAATCTAAAATATGACAAAACAACAAAAACAATCAAAATGTAACATTTTTTTTTAAATTTGAATTCAATTGATGCGTAAATCTTTTAAACAAAATTAATAAATTTTATGTTTATGAAAGCAAATTGCTTGTCTCTTGAGTAATATTTACTAATAAATATGTATCGTGGTCGAAAAGATTTTAGGCTACATGCACACATAGGCTGCCTTCCAAAATGTATCAATACAAAGTTTGTATGCAGTTCTACTACTGTATATAAACTATGTAGATATGCAAAGTAACCAAACAATGCTTCAACTATAAATCCGATGCCTGATTGATTTTTGACTGCGTTAAAAATACACATTGACGACGTTTTGAAATAGAATACATTGTATATATTTTGTACAGCGGCATTATGAAACACGATACTTTGTTCAAACACAAAGCAACTAACATTTTGGAAGGCAGCCATACATAATTGGTCATTAGAACCCTTCAGTCGGGATTACGAGCTAGTTTCTCACACCACTCCTGTTGTGTGTGTTAATTTTATACATGAGTAGCGTGAACGATAATTTTTGGAGAAACTTTTAATGGCAATTTCTTTTTTACTCTCAGAATCTTTCTCAGCAGAGTGCTGAGAAGCAGTCGCCGAAGAAATATTTTTTCATCTTTCTCAGCAGAGTGCTGAGAGGCAGTCGCAGAAGAAATATTTTTTTCATATTTCGCTTTGTTCGAGATGTCTGAGCTATCGCTTGACACTACGACCTAGTGTCTCAAACCACTTATGTTGTGTGCATTAATTTGTATACATAAGTGGCGGGACCAACAGTTTAAAGTCGATTCCAAACGACAGATTTTTGAGAAACTTTTTTATGGAAATTTCTATTTACTCTCAGAGTTTTCGCCAGTTGGAGATGTCTGACTTGGGATTTGAACCGAGGTCTCACGTCTAATAAGCCAACACACTACCTACTAGACTACGTCGACGGATAGTACACAATGTTATTAATTATGCCTGTTATCAATATCGTTACCATCCTCATAATACGCTCAAACTGGGTTTTACTGATCTTTGTTAGATTTTCGTTATTCAAAAATGTTTTAAAATTTACCTGAAATTACGTTTAATATGTCATTCGTGTGGTTCTAGCACTAATTGGTTTATTATGATATGAGAATAAATAATAGAATGGACATATTTCCCTGGTCTGCCTTCTCTAATGCGTATCATATGTATGAAATATTGAAACGAAAATCTAGAAAAACAAATAAAATTCCATTCTATTATGAACAATTTCTATTTTTATGAAACAACAACAACAACAACATGAATCGAAAACAATAAAATCTTTCACAATAAAAGTTCAAATAAAATTTTGGCAAAAAAGAAAATAAAAAGAACTCCTAAAATACCTCTGCCGTAAACATCCTCTCCATACTCTGATTTTGGAGCATCCAGATGATGACAATGGTTCAGGAAAATTTTTTTCAAATTCCCATAGAAAACGTTTATTAAACTACTGCCACTCAGTGCTGTTGTTGCATTTGGTTGGTATCCTTTAGAAGAATTTTTCTCTTGTTTCTTCATTTTTTTTTTCATTACTTTTTTATTTCTTTTTTTTGTGTTTTTATTCGATAAAAATTTGTTTCATTTCTTGTTTTATGGTTTCCATAAGTGTGCGCGTGTGTGTGACTGGAAGTGTGAGTGTACCTTTGAAGTTCGACGCAAATAATAACGAAAAGTTCAGAAAATTTTTATTGTTTAACAACGTAAAACAGAAAAGGTCCTTAATTTTAAAGGGGAGAAGTTGGAAGTTATTTATTTTTTGTTTCTCTAGTTGTTGTTGTTGCAAACATATAAAAGTAACAAAATTTTATTCATTTTATTTGTATTTTATGACTCGGGTTTTTCCCTTTATTTTATATTTGTTTCGCGGCAAAGGAAATCGCCGTTTCAGTAAAATATTTTTTTTTCTTTGATTATTTTTATGATTCCCTTTTTATTATTAATGTTGAAAATTTATATGATTTTAAAGAGAAAAACAAATAAACGTTAAAAACATGTTGGTTGTCAACGACTATTGAATGGATGGTACTACAATGGGCAGCAAAAAAATGTTCCCATTTATCAATCACATGGTGGACCAATTATTATAAAAGTCAGAGAAACGCTTAAGTGCATATCTTGATAATTTTTTATGACATTCACCTCTAAAAAGCTTCTATAAATTCTAAAAAAAATTCTTAATGTGTTTCAAAATCGTGGCAACTCTACAATAAAATATAGATGCATGAAGCGATGACTCCACCAACCCAAAGTACACACCAAATATTCGTTGGAAGATAGCGATCTGATAATCTGTCTAGTGTTGCGATGGGTCGCTATTGAAAGAACTGTGTAAGGAATCTGATAATTGGGTTGATCCTGGATACAATAATATTGGCCCTTATATCTACATTTGGTACACTAAGTTTTAACCCTTTTAACTGCTACATTATGGACGCATCAGCGAATGGGTTGAAGCGAAGAAGCAGAGGTGCTGGGAGCTTAGGTAAGAATTATTGGATCGCTGCTGGAACTAACAAGCCAACGTGATACTGTTATCAGGGTGCTTTACAGGACATTATGGTGTCAGTGCACTGACAGTATCTAGGAACGATGATCTCAGTCTTATTTGTGCTAGGTATGTGGATATAAGGAGGAGATTGAGACGAGGAAGCATATTGCCTGTCATTGCCCGCCACTTGGTAGAAGAAACAACATACTTTGGGAAGGAGTTCCTTTAATATTTCCACTCAGTCTGAGGAGCCGATATTTAGAATCTTTTTCGATTTATTGTAAAAGTACTTTGACTTTTTTACTTCTTTCTTTTTGATTTTTTTTCGACTTTCCTTGTTCTTGAGCGAACACAATATGTTCGAAGATTTTGGGTTTAATTTTCATATTCCTTCAGATCTTTAAAGCAAATCTTTTGAAATTCAACTTCCTTGTTATGTTACCAATTGTAGGTTGAATTTTAATTTGACTTCATGCCACCTGAAGTGACAGTATGGCGCTGTGTGTTTTGTGTTAATAAAAATACTCAAAAAAAAGGAAAAAAACCTTCTCATCATTTATTTTATGGCGAAAGTATTTTTTCTTGGTTTTATTACTTTTTTATTCGTGTTTCTTTTTATTATATTTTTCGATTTATCTTATTTGATCATCATCTAATTCTCAAATATTATTCCCCAAATGCTCGTTGTACACGCAGTAGCAAAGCGAACGGTATTCAACCAGGCACATAGGCCGGCTTGGCTGGCTAACAACCTTTTTTCTTTCGGTTCTGTTCTGTTCTGTTCTGTTCTGTTTCTCCTTTTGTCAAATGGCCGTCTTCTGTTCGGCATGTGGATATCGGAAATTGTAATGCTCTTGGCGGTAATATTTTCGCTTGTCTTTTATGACTTTTTATGAGACTTTTTTTCTTTCTTACATTATCGATAATCTTGTTAAACATGTTCCATTCTGCTAATGTAGAACTTCCTTCCGTTTTCTTTCCTTTCATTATTTTTTAAGTTTTCTTCCCCATTTCATTATTATTTCGTATATTTTATTATGGTTTTTCATGTCTTGTGAATTTTATTTTATTTTACGTGTCTTTTTTTAAAAATCCTGCTTAGTTTTATTGTTTAAATGCCTGAATGCTTGAATGCCTGACTGCCTTTGTAACCTCTCCTTGCTAAATGACCCCTCTCCCTGCCATTATCTGTCAATTTAAGTGTTCTTTTCGTAAGCACGTTTTTCTTGTCTTCTAATATTGCATTTAAGGATTCTATAATACGTATGTATGTATATACAAACATACATACATAACTGTCCTTATTTTAAATAGTGCATTATAGCACCATACCCAGCACACGTACATACATACATACATACATATTCATGTTTCATATTGAATGTGTCTTGAGAGGAGTGTTTGGTTTTTATTTTTTTTTGCTAGGCAGTCGTCTATGTCTTTTATGCCCCACCTTTGTATTGTTTGTATTGGCTTTGTAGTGTCCTATTTTAAGGACACTCCACTTCTCTAAAGACTTTTATGCTGCAATGCTGCTGTGTCTGCTGTAGTCAGTGAAAATTTTCATCCACTTAATGGCTTCAATTGAGTGCCTCATTGTATCACAAATACTAGCTACAAACCAAACTTGGCATTAAAGTATAAAGTTTTTGATTATTTTCGAATATGACTGAAGTGAAGTTTTAAAAGTTGTCGACATTGCAAAACAACTTAGACAGCAATGAACAGCATCAAAAAGTTTTTCAAATGGTTACAGGAAAATAGTGAATGCAAATAAAAAATCTTCCTTTTGTGTTTAATAATCTTCAGATTTCACTTTAATTAGAAAATTTTTTAACAAATCATTTTACTGAGTAACTTTATTATAAAGTGGAAGCAGTCTCTTAAAGAAGAAAAGACTGTAAACATCAGATTTCTTTATGTCTGTCGTATTCAGTGAATTTTTAATGACAATTATCACGATAGATAAGTTTTTAATTTTAATAACCATCTGAGTCAAATTAAATATGAGATTTTCACGATTCATGTAACCCAGGAATTATTTACTGGAGATACACCATGTTGCTTACACCAATAGTGACCTATGGGGCCATTGTATGGTTAGACAGAACAATTCTTAAAACAGATCATCATATAGGCAAGATACATAGGCTAGTTTAAGGGAGTATAACTGGAGCACTGGATTTAAGATCACTGAGCCTTGGAGACTATGGTAAGGATAGTGGGAGACAAGTCTAAATTAAAATTAATAAACATTGTAACGTTGTGGTTTTCATACTTCGTGAAAAAGTATGGTCCAATGATACTACAGGCCTACAAACCGCACCATACAACACCAAGTGTTGATTGAGTTCGATTTTGTTTGGCTGCATTTCATATTGAAGGAGCGTTTTAATTTGATTAATTTGATTTTATAGATTAGACACTCATACCATATTTTTTTCCACTAAACAACAAACGGCCTTTGTGCAAAACTTGTGTACAAATAGTAACTAATTGTTGAACCACTAGGAGAAATTAAAATTTTTTGTTTTTAATTCAATTGTATTACTAATTGGTTTTGTTTTTTATTTTACTTTTTAATAATTTTGATTTAAAAAAAATTTAAATGTATTTCACTTACTTTTGAAAGGAATACTAATCGAAATACCATGAGATAATGAAGACGACGTTGTCGTTGTCGTTTTTTGTTGTTGTTGTGGAATAGGAAGCCACAAAAAAATTGGCAACAGCATACGAACATTTCAAAGATACAAAAGTGTGATAAGGGCACCAGAAGTGAAAAAAAAACTTGCCTCGAATGTGGTTTAAATAACCAGGGGAACACGAACATTAAATGTAATACGAGGCTGTATTGAGAATGTTTTGTTATTCAATAATGCAGACGACTGTTAAAAGTTATATTCTCTTTTTTGGAAGAAAATTCAAAAACCATTGTGTAATACGGGAGCTTCTATGAAGGATCAGCCAAAAAATTAAAAATTGAAGTCATATGTATACTCTGTGTTTTTTTGAATCCAAAACCATTCGAAGGCACCCTCGTATATGGAATGTTTTAGATTAATTTTAATAATAACAAAGTAGAAAGGGAGAATAAACTTTTTTATTGTTGCTGTTACTGTTGTTTCTGAGCTACTGCTCATAACGTAATTGGCACACTTCACAACGGAAATCCCAGCAAAACTGATAGCAACGTTGTGGCAGTTGCAGCAAAAGGTAAATATTAACAAAAAAAAAAATACATTTTTGCAACAACAAAAACTACTTTAATAAGTATTTAAGACATAAAATATTAAATTATGGCTCTGGGCATGTACAAATTCGAAGAACCCTACAAGACGTATGAGAAACAATTCATAGACTAATTCGCTGATTTTTCTTATCGAAAATACATACATATGTGTGTACCTCTGCACAGGGCTTGTTTCTTGATCAAATGTTATCTTTTTAAGCCATCACTGACCGCGATTGTCTCTTTTATAACGAGAATATTCTTGTGTCCAAGCTAGAAAACATAAAGAGAGAAGAGCTTGCGTGAAGAAGGCATTTGGAAGAAGAGTTGTAGAACTACGAACTAAGACGTTAAGTATGATGTCAGGGATTCTGAATTTCAGCTCTCGACAGGGAGTTAAAACTACTCCTTCTCCTACCTACGGCTGGACAATTAAAGTGTAGGTGCTCCAATACCTCTTCAACTCCACATACCCGGCAGGCATCAATGAAAGGTCTTTGTCAACGACCAAATCTTACAATTACCTGTAAGAAAGCCATCATCAGCAAGCACAGCATAAACAGAAGTGAAGGACGATTTTATCGGTATTATCGTTAGTCATAGCGGGAGCCACAGATGGTGTAGGCGATCTGTACTTATGCGAAGTATGAAATCACTGCTCCAAATTAGGAGATGACCAATGGATCATCTGTAGATGCTGGACTATTCAAGCGGATAAGATGATCCTAAGAAATTGGTATAGCACGGCACTCCACGGGACTGTAAAACAAATAAAGCCGATTGAAAGCGAAGAAAGGGATGAATGGGGTCACTTCGCTTATACTCTTATTATGAAGAGTGTCTACATTTGAAAGAATTTACGGATTCACCAATGTCCTTCCAGAAAATTCGGCTGCCATCAAAATACCAAAGTGATGTTACAATGCAAATGGTGTGCCTATCTCTGGTATCAACAATATTAGTAAATAGGCGGGCCCGAAAGTGGCATTAGTTAGCAAATCACTTACGGCTGGTATGTCAGCCCATAAGATTGGTGATAATCAGTAGAGAAGGAGTGAATCAATGACTTGTTTGACCGTTTTAATAGGACGTAGTCACCATAGTCTAGTAGATAGTGTGTAGGCTTATTAGACGAGAGCCTGTGGTTCAACCCCTCGCATATACATCTCAAACAATATGGAAAAAAAATATTTCTTTCTTTCGGTGACTTTCTCTCAGCCAATAACTCGGCGAGTAAAATAAAATTCCCAAGAAAAATTTCTCAAATCTGTCGTTCGAAGTCGACATTAAATAGTAGGTACCGTCACTCATGATAGAAAATTAACTCACACAGCATGAATAGTGCTGGAAGATAGGTTGTTATCCTGACAAAGGGGTTGTAATGACCAATTAAGTAAGCTAAGTAAAGGTTGTTTGCAACATTTGATTTGAACAAACATTTTGTATGAAGCCTATGCAGCAAATGCAAGTCACAAGAGCATCACAAGAATTGAAATTTGTTGCTCCTCACTTTTTACCGCTGCTTTGTCCGTATTTTAGTTGGTAGATTGTTAAGTGGCAAATATCGTATCTGAACTCCTTATAGCATTTTTTTTTTTCGAGTAGTACTAACTACAATATGTTTGTGTGTATGAAATTCAAATGAATACATTTAACGTATGTATATGTCCATATATGTATGTAGATAGTATAGAAAACAACAACAAACCAATATCATAACATCTACAACCAATGATTGTGGTTCCGAAACATGAAAATAAGAAAAAAAGAGAGAAAAACAAACCCCATTCATTTCTGCTATTGAAAATTGCAAATTTAACAGAGCAGAACATAATTCACAACCTTAAGATATAGACAACAATCACAACAACAACAACAACAACATCTACAAAGGAAAAAAAGTAATATATAACAATTACAACAACATCAATAAAATATTATATTTTATACAATGTATAGAGAGTATGGTATTATAAGACATACATACATGCCATACACGTGTACATACATATACATACATGCATACATGCATAATAAATATTAGATTTTTATACTCTGTGGTATTTATTCGGCTGTGTGATACCATGTTTTGGATAGCAAATCAGTTTTTCAATTCAGCTTGTTTTTTTCCTTCTACAGTCAATTTTTCTTTTCGTTTCGTTTCATTTTCGTTTTTTTGATACAATTTTGATCAAATAAATTAAATAAAAATTTTTGCCAACAACTTAATACATACATACATACATACGGTTGGGTCGGTCGGTTAGTTGGTTCGTTGCTATTGCTGACGGTTGTGCCATTGCTAATGCCATGCCGCAGTTGTAGTTGCCACACAATGGCAGCTGTTTTAATTCCGTTTGCGGCTTCCTGCAAAAACATCAACGACGAACGACAACAACAACGACAATCTTCTCATCGCCAAATAACAGCAGCGGCAACCGTCAAAGATAAAAAACCGATTTTTTTTTCGCTCTCTCATGTTGCCTTTTTCTCGGTTGGTTTCCATTTATTTGCAATAAATTTAAAGAAAAAAACAAAAACAAATAATTTTATTTTTCTTCTGCATCGTTTGTAACTCTCAAAGATTTAATGTCAAGCCCGAAATGTTTCATTTCGTTTCGTTTAAGTGTTTGTTGTAAGTAGTCATTGCAACATTTTTCGTTCGTTTGCCATCACACGAGTATGGGGGTGTGTATAATCCTCTGGCTTAAACTTTTGCTATTTTTCTCTTTAATTTTTTACAAGATTTTTTTCGCTTTTTATTTAAAACAAATTTTTCTAAATAAGCGAATATCTTGGAAACAATGTGGCATATCTTATGTACCATCATCGTTAGTAAAGAATTTGGATTTGGCAACTGATTTTCATAGTTTTTCAATGGGAATCTTTATTTAAATCTTAAGGCTCAACAAAAAAAAAAAACTAACACCCATCCTTTACCATGACTTATAATGCTATGCTGGGAACACAGGTAGCAAATAGATACGTTAGGCTATTATGGGAATAATCATGGGATTAGTTGAGGCTTTTCAAAAAAAATCTTTTTTTTTTTAAAGAAATATGTAATCACTTGGATTAATACAAGGGAATTGGAATTTAAGAATTGAAAGAAATTTTACAAGTCATTGTTTAAATATCACAACAAGTTTCGTTTTTTTTTAAATCACATTTTCCATGCTTTCACAATTTAATTTTGTTAGCTACTCTCGTTAATACTTCAGTATTTAAGAGGGGATCGTTCATTATAGTGTCGGCTTACTTGAATATTTCCACATTTGCTGTGTTTGGCAATCTCAATCAAATATAACACTCAGTAAACGGGCTTTTGTTATGACGCTTATGACGAGGCTAGTGAATACTTTGCTGTATTTGAAGGAGGTATCTACATATATTTTTTTTCATGCATCCCATTAATCGTTAAGCAGGGTTGCTAGGTATTTAAAGTTTTATTCTTCTCAAATTTTGTTTTTTTTTGGCTTACTATCATGTACCTCATGTTCAATGTTTAAATCACTTCTGCAAGTAAGAACATCAGCTAATATCTTCAGAATAGTTAAACTGTATTGCATGTATTATTGTGTCGTCAGTATACCTATCGTATATTATTTATTCTTCGTGCAGGATTTTCTCTTTCTTCCCCCTAACATTTCAATTTCCAATGTTTAGTTTTTTTTTGGTTATTTTCTCGTAGCCTTCTGAATCTTGCATAGACTGGAGTCGCTAACCAGTTATGCACACGCTACATGTTCCCCCCAGGGGTATTATTAACCAAATATTATGTTGGTGCTGTTATTCCGGAATAAATTTCTAATTTTAGAAATTAAGTAAGAACAGTCAAGATGTTATTAAAGTTTTTAAAATTAAAGAAGTTCCTTGAATTACTTGGTTTAGCTGTCATTTGTTTGTGGATGTTCTATTCAAAAAACCTCACCAAACCATTTGTTTAAATTTCTTTGTCAAATTTGGAATTAAGCACTCAAAAACACTGCAAAGAAATCATAGGTAGATATGTATGATAGGCCTCACGCCTATTGGCATGTTTCTTGTTCAAAATTCCTTAGCTTCTTCTAATCCATCTTTCTGAGATGAGTTATGTTTGCCCTGGGTATCTTCTCTTAAATATTGGCATCTTACACCTGCTTTATTGTGGGTACAGTCAGAATCGCTTCAAAGTATCTTCGCAAATCTTCCCGTTTTGTCGTTTTCCACAATAGTCAATGCTCCATTTCAATTTTGTAGCCTGGTTTTCAATATACTAAAAGGCATTATTTTAGCCAACTCTGTGTCATGTAATACTTACGCCCATAAGCCTAATACTTACGCCCGTTCACCCAGATTGTTGCTCTCAATGGTGAACGTTATAAGGGCATAGTTGTACAATGTTTCGTACTTCAATTAGCTGGCATTAATCTCGCTGACATGTGGTTCCGATAAGAAGGTGCCATGCGCCATACAGTGTATTCTCCAATTTATTTACTCATAGAAACTTTGAATGAGAGAGTAATTTCACATAATGGTTTAATTAATTGGCCATTATGGAAAGTTTCTCAAACCTGTCGTTCGGAATCGAAGTCGAACTGTTAATACACTCAACATGGTTGGTGTTAGAAGCTAGATTGTAACACAGACTAGACCATTATCATGGCCCACTAAGTAAATAAGTCTTTCAAAATATTCAATTTTTTTTAAATAATGATTTGTAATCAAATGCAGAAGTGTTCATTCACTCCTGGTTTGTTCATTTATCATAACAAGTTTTGAATATGAAAGTAATACATTTATGCATTAGCGGGCCTATTTATCATTTCCGAATCGAGCAAACGAAGTGAAGGGTCGAAAATACTACAACACTTAAGGTATACAGAGCTATTAATTCTTATTAAATCTTTAAAATTAATAACGAAAAACACAGAAGAAAACTTATTACAATTTCTGACGACATAAATCAAAACAAAAAGTGACAGTTAAAAGAAAAAAATATTTTGAACGACTGACGTTAAGATTTATCACAGCATTAGCAAAAAGCGTGAACAAAATCAAATGCAAAGAATAACAAACAAACAAACAACACATCGTTTAATAGGGTACTTCGAAAAAAAAAAGAAAAAAGAAAAGAAACTAAAAGTGAATGTGAATGTGAATGTGAACCTATTATTACAGCAAATACTGTAAATTTTGTAAAATCTAAATATGAATCAACAAATAATCATGATTTACGGCAGGAAGTATAAATGTTGTGAATCTTATGAATCTTTTGAACACATACAAACAAATGTATGAGGAGTGTGAGTGTGTTTTTGTGGGGCATAAACGCATTTTTTCATTTTGAATTTAATCAAATGAATGAAATGTTGGCTGAAAGCGGAAGCTTTGATTTCTTAAATGCAGACAGGGGTCATTTAATTTATCAACTTTGCTTGCCTGTACACGATAGTCTGTATCGATCAATGGTTCTTGCTGTAGGAATGTAAGGCAATGAAGAATATTTTTTTTTATTCTTAAATAAAAAATATTTCATACAAACTCTGCTTTTTGATTTTATTTATTCAGAACATTTTCGGCCAAATATTCAAATTTATCATCAACAGCACATCAGTAACAGTAACAGCATCAGCAACATCATCACCAGCGTTGTCGGTGTGTTGGCTGAACTGGTTCATTTCCTAAACGTATTTTATTAGATAAAAAACCAATTTTCGAAAAGGGAAAACCATGCCATGGCATGAAAATAATCACAAAAAAAGCAAAAAACCATAAATGTAACAGGCTCCAGCATTTCGTTACGTTCAAACGAAATGAAATGCATGAGTTACAGAAATGAAATCAAGTCCCAACAGAGTCAATATTTATTCAACGAAAATAAACAAAACAAGAAATAATAAATAAAAAAAAACAAAAACAAAAATAAAAAATAAAATAAATAAATAAAAATTGGCATACAATTTATTTATTTGATTTTCTTCTCTTTCCCTGGATATTTTCGTTTCCGCAGAAACACGAAAAAAAACTGAAATTCAAACTGGAAGAAATAAATTATACAAAACGTGACCCTTTGATATCTGCGTTCTACCATGGGCATGAAACTGCAAAATAACCAAAACATAAAAAAATACAAAATAAATGAAATGAAATGAATTGAATTGAAATATATAGCGTAGTAAATTTATATAAGTGTGACAACATTTTTTGCATACAAATCAAATGTATTTCATACTTTCTATACAGCGTCTCTTATAATGGCATTTCAAATTAAAATGATTTTTAACGGCAATAAATGTCACTTGATTTGGATTTCGTATAATTTTTCTTAGAGGTTTTACATAAAGACTGACTAACGTGTCATGTCATGTCTTTATGAAATATTTTTTCTTTTTCTTTTAATTAATATTGCATGTCAGGAAATAAAGGAATGCTTTAGCATTTCTAAGCACTCAAAATATTTCAAAAAGGGGAAAAATGAATACAAACTTTTGAAAAGAAAATTCAATGTCTAATGAATGTAACTCTTGTGTTTTTATTAATGAATAAATTATCTTTGGACATTAAAAAGCCTCCATATTTTATAGCTCATGTTGATATCAATAAAAATATATGCCAGCTTTAAACCATCGAGTGTTGAAAGTTATTATTTTCATCGTCATATTGGTGACACCTCTTATCTACAAGAGTGCCTTGTCATTAATGTGTAAAAAAATTGTCGTATTTTAATTGCATTAAAAATAAAAAGTATTGGGGTTTTTTGATAATTGAAAGAAACAAAAAATTCATGTACATAAATATTATTCACAGCTACGATGTAGGCCGGAACTAAATTGTAACACAAGTGACTTTACATTACTGAATTGGTTACTATTATCCATTTAGTCAGGACTACAACCGAGTTTCTTACAGCACCCATGTTGTGTGTGTTAATTTTATCCATAAGTGGTGGTACTACCTAAGTACTACCTATAGTTTTAAGCAGAAAGAATTACAAAGTTTTTCTGTTGTAACAACTTCATGCCATAATATTAATTTCCTATTTTTTAATCTATCACTCACTGTTCTCAGTAGTAAAATCCACAACGGGCCGCTATGCCTGCTCAAGTGAGTTAACATAAAATTAAATTTATTTGCATAACTCTCCGTGTAGCAAATGATTTTTCCTTTGAAATTAAGGAAGAACAAATTAAATTTTATAGTTTAACTTTTTGCCATTTAGCCCAGAGCCATTTAAACTTTTTATCTGTCTGTATACATTTAAAGTTTGTAATTGTAATACTTTCACTAAATCAATTATTAACACAACAGACATGAAACGTGTGAGAAGCTAGGCCGTAATCCTGACTGAAGGGTTGTAATGGCCAATTATGTATGTAGACATGAAACGAATTTCATTTCCCTTATTGGCTCAAAGATGTGAATGATGAAAAATAAGCAAAACTAAGGCTCAAATACATATGTATGCAATTATATAATGAATAATAATAGAATAATAATTATATTTTTTAAATACAATAACTTTTAATAACCACAAGGAAAGTAAAATAAAATGAAAACATTATTAAAGAGAAGTTTATTTTATCCTAAAAGACTATGCAACAACATCTGCAACAATTGCTGATGATGATAAGAAACAAAAATGAAATTCTAATGAATGAACATTTGAGTACAGTGATGGAGAAAAAGTTGAGTCTCTTGAGAAGTCTAAGCAATTATGGCAAAAGTTGCACAGTCTGAAACTACTGACGATTCTACTGATTCTACTCATGTAGAGTAATATGTGGAAACTAGGAACCGAGCAGCTGGAAGTATGTTCCGCGTACAAAGTAATGAAAATAGTGTTTAAGTGACAGTCTATTTATTTCACTAACTGTATTTATAGACATACATACATATGTATATTATGTATGTATAAGCACTTTAAAAAAATGTGTCCTTTAGTAAGTTATAAACTTATCTTGAAAATATGTTGAAAACATTTACGTAATATTGTTGAACTACAATTTACAATATTTATTATTTGACAAGTCAATATTGTAACTGCTAACATTGACAGTCTAACTGTCAATTCGATATGCTCGAAGAGTATGAATTTCAATTGAATTGTTTGTTATAAAATTTCATTAATGATAAATGGCCAACAACAATTTGTTGAACTAAACAACTGAGTAAATAATTACGTTGATAATGTATAAACGAAAAAAGAAAACAAAAAAAAAATACAATTAAACAAATGCGTTATTGACAGCAAAATGTATGTATGTAATGTACACTAATATCATGGGGTGGAGTAAGGGTGTATAGCCTTTAAAAAAAACATAGCAAATGTTAAAATAAATGAAATATAAAGTGCCACAAACATTTAAATGAATCTACAGTTACTACTGGAAACAATCTATTTTACAATAAAATACGAAGCAATAAAAAATTTAATGATGCAACCGATGGAATGAGAGTGAGAGTGATATGTAATAATGTAAACAATTTTAGTTACGAACAATTTAAATTATTTTTTAAATTATGTATGCACGAGCATAGAATGTAGGAGTACGTTTTTGACAACAATGTCATGTTGTCAAAGGTATAGAAAGAAATACAAAAATTCAAAACGAATAAAGTTTCTAATTTTAGTTAATATATTACACACACACACACGTACACACGTACATACAACTATTATTTTCTGTAATACTGTTTGTAATATTGACAATTTATTAAAACAAATAAAATGAAATGTCAATATTAGCAATGAACTATAATAATGACAAGCGAGTTGAAAACATAACAACTACAACAAAAACAACAACAATAATAATAATAACAATGATAAATTTAACAATGACAGCAGAACAAACAAATAATCATGAATATGCAGTCGGGCAACCAAACAAAACAAAATAAAACAAAAAATATAATTTCGAAAGCAAATATTAAATGGAAGTACTTCAGATGCACTCACACTCATATCCTTACATGCATACGTACATACATATGTATCTACATAGTATGTATAAATAGATATCAAGGCAGTACTATGCCTAGGAAGCAATTTACAAGTGTTTTATTACAAGGTTTATACCACATCAATGACATTAAATATAGAATCGTGCAGCTAATATAGAGCACACATTATAAAATTAGTTATAAAATATATTATCGACTACAAACATATTGTAACATACAACTGGTCATTACAATCCTATAGTCAGGATTACAATTTAGTTTCTCCCACCACTTATGTTGTGTGTGTAAAATCTTAGGCATGAGTGGCGGAACTTACAATTTAAAGTCGACTACGAATGATAGATTATTAGAGCAACTTTTCATGACAATTTTATTTACTCTCAGACTAAATCAGGCAGAAATCTGTTGAAAGATTCGGTTTTAAATTAGATTTCTGACCAGGGGTTTGAACCGTGATCTTATGTCTAATAAGCCAACACTCTACCTACTAAACAACGGCAACTACAAATTTTGTAACACATAATTTAAAAAAGTACGTCGCCGTGGTCTAGTAGATAGTGTGTTGGCTTATTAGACGTGAAGCCTCGGTCCAAACCCCAGGTCAGGCATCGCCAAACAAAAGAATTATAAAAAATATTTCTTCGGCGACTTCCTTTCAGCAGATTTCTGGTAAAAAAAAGAAAAGAAAAATTTCCCAAAAATTTTTCGTTCGTAGTCGACTTTAAACTGTAGCTCCCACCACTCATGTATAAAAATTAATGCACCCAACGTAAGTGAATTGAGAAACTAGCTCGTAATTCTGACTGAAGGGTTGTAATGACCAATTATGTTATGTTATGTGTAATTTAAGAAAATAGTTGGGGTGAGCAATTCAACTTCGAATCCAGGAGAAACAGAAAAAATTATTATCATGGTTTGCATATTTTAAAAAATATTAAAATTATTTCATAATCTCATCCAGGAAGAGAGGTTAACATCAACAACAATTATCATAGAAGATCAAACTGTGCTATTTCACTACTACATACGGGGGTCCCCACTGTTACATTCATAACCTAACTAAAAAAAGCTTGATTTATAACAATAAACAATAAACATAATCCCCCAAACGATAGCAATTCAAAAACTGTTATTCTAATTTTCAGCCAAGATGGCCTTTGGCGAAAAAAAATTGTAAAATTTCTTGCATTTTATGAACAACTTTGACAAACTTCTAATCAATACTATGCCAAGCGGGTATTCATTTCGATTCAAAGGGATCGGAGACGATCTAAACTCTTTGGTGAAAATGGAATCTAAAGGAATTTAATATCAAGAGGCTCAAAGTAACTTTAGCTTGAACACAAGCTTGATATTTGAGCACAAGCCGAATTGGTACACATTATTTCCTTTCCTTTTAACTTAATTTGTATTACTCGCTTTACAAAACAAAAGAGAAAAAGAAGAAAACGAATGAAAAGAATTTCAATTTGTTCATCATAAATAAAATGACTGACCCAATTAGTTTACCTCGAAATTCTCGCTCCAAAAATGAGGAGCAAACAAGCAACTAAAAAAATATAGAAATAACCATCATAAAGCAACAATATTTGTAATCATTAGACGTTATTTGACTGAATGTCTATCCAACTAATTTGGAAAGGAAACTCATCAATAGAATTTAATTAATATTGATTCAAATGTAGTCAAGATATTATAGAAGAAAACAAATATAGGCACGCTTCATATCAAAATATTACCAAATACGTCTACGGTAAAACATACTTTGGAACGAGCTGAATTGATAGGCAGACAGACAAATAAATATAGAAATATGCAGACCAACTAATATGTACACAAATAGACAGACGTTTGGGCAAACATTTAAACATCTCGTTTTGTTTTTTTGTTTTGGTTACATTTTAAGTCATTTAGAAAATAGTTTTGTCTTGTTCAAACAGTGTATTGGAGGGGGTTTGAGCTTCTTTCCTTAAACATTTTTTACTTTGTGCTTCATTTATTGCCAAATATGAGAAATACTCGCAGATGAACAAATAAAGCTGAAGTAGAGAGCCCAAATAAAAAAAATAAACAGAAACTTAAAATAGATTAGACAGAGTCAAATGAAACGCATACTTCGTACGCAATCAAAGAGTGGAACCAAAAGAGTTTTAACAGTCATTTCGTTTGTGGCAAACAATATCTTCTATAATCTTCAGTAGTGACGAATGTAAATTGTTTCGGCGCCAAGTTTGGGTCATTTTAGATTTATGAGCTGGCGCAGAATCTTGATGGAATGTCCAGAACGATAAGGAAAATTTTCTGTGCAAATTATCAGCGCGCCCCAGCATTTTTCAGTCCATTTTCTAAAGCTGCAATCAACTTTTCCAGGAGCATATTTCATTGAATTTCTGATTGGACATGTGTGACAACCAGTGGCGATCTTTAACACGCACTGTCTCCTCGAGCAGTTTTATGCAACTGTCCTGATTACCAGTGCGCTCTGTCCCACTCCAAACAAGGTTTAATTTTTTACATATATTCAATTGGTTCCATTCTAAGCCTTTGTTAAAGCAGAGAGCAGTAAGAATCAATGCAATAAAATCCTGGTCTGGTAATCTGGTTTCTGGGGATACATAGGCACATCCGGGTCGATAATATGGTTCCTTGTAACTTTCTTTATAGAACTAGAGACTTCTGCTCAAAAGATTTGGTTTATACTGTTGGCTCAAATATACGTAGCAGAGTGGACTGAGGTATATTTATTAAGGGTTCTGGTATTAAACTTTCTTATACGCTGTGTGGTCACTCCCAGTGGTCTGCAGGCAGGGTACATGACTACTTTGAAAACGTAACAATAAGCCAGCGCACTACTTACTAGCCTATGGCTACTTCAATTTTCCATTACACTTAGTTTTTATAAAGCAACATAAATAAACCATTTGTATTCGAACACTATATGGAGGTAAGAATCTATAAATTACTTCCGGTTTAATCAAATTTCGTTTGCATTATAATTTTGGTAGAAATGACTTCGTACCCCATCTGTATTGTCCATGATGTTGTGTGTGAATATGTAACGTATGTTTTTGTGTGGTATGATCAGACAAACAAAAACAAAACAAAAATAATACGAAGAAGAGGAAGATTCATATCATTTTCTTGCTGTTTATAGCATTTGAGCATGACTTATTTCGTGTTGATACAAATTTAGAGATACACTCTCTCATACACAATACAATACAATGGCATGTTACGAATGGAATGGTATGGTATGGTATTGATGCCATCAAAGCGTAGAGTCAAACAAAAAAATGTTACACTATCGTACTAAATATTCTGTTTTTATGTACCAAACTTGTACATGTTGAATGTTTTAAAGATGATAATGGATGACGACGACCATGTTATTGTTGATCACCACCACCAGCATCAGTATCATCAGCAAACAACATTTACTGCATCAAACGACATCATTAAAAGCGTTTCTAGTGTGTAGTAAAAACTGCTGTGAAAAACTCATAATATTACAGCTATTTGAAAAAGTAAAATGGATAGCTTTATTGTATCTTTATGTCTATTTGATGTTCTACGAGTATGTTTTAGATTAATTTTGTCTATCTTTTCATTTAATTTCATTTCTTTTTTATTTTTATTTTTTTTCAATTTTGGTGTCTTTTTAAATTGCAACGCAAGCGATTTGAAATGTTTGTTAAGAATACTCAATTTGGTTGTTTCCTTTTTCTGTTTTTGTTTATTGGAAAATGTAGTCCCAAGATAATCACAAATTCAAATGAATTGTATTCATTGTTATATACTGATGTACGACTAAGTGCAGCAAATGTTTAAGTTCGGATTGCAAAAAGAAAATTTATGTTCAGATTTAATGATGCAAAGAAATTTTTATAAAGAAGAAAATTTTTGTATTCAAATTAATATTACTTTTCCTTTTTCTTTTATGAACTGATCTGTGAGAAGTGAATGCTTGCTTAAGTGAGTGCTTGCTTAATTGGGTAGATTCCAAGAACAAGTACGATGGAGTACTAAGCTGGTTTTAGAAGAACCTATTTTACTGTAAATAATCCATCTATACAATCTTTGATTATAAGATATCAAGGAAAAAGATGATGAACGACTGCTTAGGTGATTTTAAAGCGACATTCGTTAGTCTTACTTTTTCTCATAATTTCTGAATCTTCAATCTAATATTCAATTAACAATATCCCAACTCTAAAAATAAGATGATTTATTCCCTGTTAACAGCAAGGGTAAATTCAGTTTTAGTTGTTAAGATATAGGATCTTTGAGCAAAGACTTACGAAATTTAAAAGTTTGCTATTTTTCAGAGTCGCCATAGTCTAGTGTGTTGGATTATTAGACGTGAGGCCACGGTTCAAACCCCAGGTCAGACATCTCCAACAAAACGAAATATAAAAAATTTTTCTTCGGCGACTTACTCTCAGTAGATTTCTGGCAAAAACTCTGAGAGTATATAAAATTGCTATGAAAAGTTTCTCAAAAATCTGTCGTTCAGAGTCGACTTTATACTGTAAGTCCCGCCGCTCCTGTATAAAATTAACACCCACAACATAAATGGTGTGAGAAAAACTAGGTCGTAATCCTCACAAAAGGGTTGTAATTTTTATTTATTTATTTATTATTTTTTATTTATTTTTATTATTCTCCTATTCTAGCTTCATTTGATAATGAACCGTTTCTGGTTATGCTGAGTAAATTTGTTAACGAAAAATGCGTTTCAATAAAAACTTGGAAAATCAATTGCTTTTATTAGTAGTTATTTCGACGTACAAAGTTGTACAATCGATGTTTTAAAAGTAACTACAATATCTAGAGCATATTGCATAACGGTTTCCAAAGGTAACTGTAATTACAGAAAATGTCTTACATCTCCTTCAAAACATGCTAAACATTTTAAGTTACCATTGGGATTAAAGCGTTTTCTCAATATCACTTAAATATTATAATACAAGCAGGTCCCATATGGCTTTTACCACAGAAAAACGAAAAAGAAAAAAAACAGATGAGATGAGCACAATATTAGCATTACAAAGTAGTACGTGAACAATATGTATAATTTTAATACAATTCCTGTAGTGTAAAGTATGATTTGTTTAGTCGTTGGAATACTCAGCTCTTGCATTACCCTCCCACTCGTCGTAATGTATTACAACTTTTAATCCGCATTGGTAACATAACCACCAACAACAACACGAACCATGAAAACCAACTGGCTGACCTACTCGTATAACTAAGTATTCAGTTTCTAATGCAAATCGGCCCCTACCACCTCTGGGAGTAATACCCTGAGTTCACTACATTTTGTAATTCTTTTTCTTTCTTCTGTTTCCCCATTTTCCTTAAATGTATTTGCAAATGTTTTAATATGAACATGAAACAGACATTTACATCGTACATGGACTCGACGTACATATGTACACACATATGTATATGCATGCATGCATGTAGATTTAAATACTCCAAATACATGATGTAAAAAATAAAAGTAGTTCAGTTCAGTAGATGAGTTTTTTTGTTTTATTTCTTTTTCTTTATGTTGCTTTTGTAAATTTAACATGATAAGTCTGCATAAATACGCAACTAAACCATAAAGTACTCATAAGTATTAAAGCCATAAAATGTTACTGTTGTTGTTGTTGTTTTACTATCTTCTAATGTGTTTTTTCGCTTTTTCTTCTTCTTAAAAAACAGCTGAAAGACATACGCATACATAGTTGGACAGACAAATAGACGTTATGCGTTATGTACGAACTACATACCGATTTAAACTTAAACGTTCAACAATTTATAAGAGTTTCAAGAATAAAAAACGAAAGAAAAAAATCTGTTATAGAAAAACATAAAATGTACACGTACTTTTATATTAATGTGGCTTAAAACAGTCATACAGACAGACAGACATACCATACCAGCACGACTAAATACTTAAAGGGGATCTTAGAAAAACAATGTTTGTGCACAAGTGGTTCTTGGGGGGCTTTGGCTGGCAAACTGCACTACGCTTAAAAATTATGGCAGATGGTTTTCCTACCACCAGCAATAATAAACAATAGAAACACGTACAAAATTTACGGTCATTACAGTTCATCTGTATGATACCAATACGCTACTACAGTCCATTATATCCCCTTTTTGGATTCCCCAAAGACAACAACCAATAAATATAGAATGATCTTGTTTATTTGTCGGCTCAATCCATACTAATAATATGGACTGATTTTACTTAAATTCTTGTGCCTAGAGCTTACAATTCCTACTCTGACTTCTGGTTTAAAGATCCAGATGTACACAATGGAGCTAGAGGTTTACGCTGACGGCTTAAAGATGTGTGACAGGGTGGACTGTGGTATATTTATTAAGGGTTCTAATACTAAACTTTCTTAAAAGCTGCCTGACGTTGTAGTGTTTTCCACGCAGAGGCTAAGATTAAGTCCATAACGAACGTAGTGGAAAATTTCAGATCATTCAAAGGTTATATCGGTTTCGGGAGATAGGTCTGAGGAGGAAAAAGGGAATGCAATTTACCTTATGTGTCGTCAGTGTCCTGATTTTATTATGAAAAAACGAAAGTTTGTGAACTTTCTGTCCTTCTTTTCGACATTTTTGACAGACTAAACAAACTGTCATTTTCGATTTTGAATATTTAATCAAATCACCTTGTATTCAATCAATCACCTTGTAAATAATCCATTCCGGTATGCCCCTAACAACATAGGAAGTCTTATGAAAGACTGAAAGGCCAAGGGTTTTCACCACTGTACCGAATAGGATCTCCCAACTGCTCACAGAACGGAGTTCTTCCACCACTAATGTACGAGGTTTCAGCAACTCTGAGAACAGCTCAAAGGGAGTTGGACAAGATATAAAGACCAGCTTGTGTAAGTACAACTGGGGCAATGAAAACCTATATGCTGGAGGCCTATTTTGAATTTAAGACCGCTGCATATGGTAGTCAAAGAATAGAGCTTCGGTGGCCATGGATTTTGGCCCCAGAAAGATGTATTCGGAGCCCATTTAATCTATTGTCACGGGCATCTTTCAAACAGAGGTCTGTGCCATCGAAAGATATGATCAATTCAACATTTTTTTATGAATTTCGTTCATTCTTTCCTTCTGGCGTCAAATAATTTTTAAGCCCACTGTATGTTAGTACTCTACAATTACTCCATTTACAACATTTGCTATGCTACACTGTATCGGTATAGAAAGAAAAAAAAAACAAAGAAATTACCCAGAAAAAATACACAGTAACGGCATGTAAGCTGAAAAGGAAAGGCAAGACAAGGCAAGGTAAGGCTAGGCAGGCAAACAAGATTGCGTGTTGCTAGACAAGAGCCATGATATTTAAAAATCTAAATTCTAGTTATTGGAATTACTTTTATTTTTCACCGGATCCCAAGCATGGATTACATATTTAGTAGAGAGAGACAAAAATAAAGAAAATATTTGCAAAGAGAAACAAAAACAAAAAATAATAATAAAAACTGTAACAAAATAAGTTGAAATATGAACTTAATAACACACATTCAAAGTATGATGACTGACTGGGTATGAATGAATAACACAGCATGAGCATGTTAAAAATGGTGTTAAAATATTTGCTTTTAAAATCAAGCATTTATTTAGTTTAAGTAGCAGTAGTGATAGAAGACTACACATTACACGGAAATATTTTATGTTTAATGAATGCTTTGAGACAGAACAATGTCTGTCAACATAAAATATTTTTATTAATTTATTACAGCGTCCTTAGCCGATACCGCCTATAGGTTTACTAAATATTGGTATGGGATAGCCTTAGGAAGCTAAATCCGTAAATAGATAATAGTGCCATGTCGGCAGCATCCACACCGCCGTTGGAGTCTTTCTGCGGATTGTGAATAGAATTTTGAGAATGCTATACTCTTCGAAAGGAAATATTAAGAGGAGTGAAGGTGATCCTCAAGTTAGATGAATTTGCGACAATCTGAACGTATTGTGTCCAGAAACAACCTTAGAATAGTAACCGACCTTCTGACCAAGTATTGTAGCCGTACCAGGAACCTGTATAGTATTAATGCACAGCTGGATGCTTATTAAATATTAGGAGGGAAGTTAACCTTACTAACATTGAAAACCGTTTAATATTTGTCATATCTTAGAGCTGGGATAGGTATTGTAGGGCAACCGTATATGCAATAGATCATCTGGCCACAGTATATTAGTACCTCTACACAAAAATACAGAAATATTAGTACCATAACTCCTGGTTTTACAGGGGCATCTATTGAAGCGTCAGCTACATGGTATGTTAGGTCTGGGTTTGATATTGTAGTATTGGTACTTTAAAACTTTTACCCTATTTTCGTTCTTAATATGATGATAACTAAATTTTGTAACTTGGGCAATGTATTGTCCTGTTATCCTAAAGATGTTTTATGACCTTTCTATTCTTCCTCGTTATTACAGCTTCTGGCGAAGTTTTTATGAGGTATTTTCCAGTTTCCGGGAACGCTGCTATAAGGTTCATAAAATGGAATCTAGTCAGGTTTAATAGAAATTATGTTCTGCATACGTTGGATCAAATCCACTTGGTTTCTTTGCTGTGGGGTTTATTATCCCCTTTTTATTTTGCAAATGAATGAAGTTTGTGAACGGCTATTTGTTGAATTCTTTATTGTACCAGCTTTAGCAAGCGCATCGCCTTTGTTGTTACCTTAAATGTCCCAGTGTCCCGGAACTCATATGAGGGTAATTGCCGAATGACTCAATATCTCCTTCAAAAATATGCGGCATTCTTCGAGAATTTTATATGTGGTGCACACATTCCCTAGGGCTTAAATAGAGGCTTTACTGTACTGTAAATAAATTCTGAACTGTGTTATAACAGTACTGTATACTGTACATACATGTACTGTGTAAAATCCTCTTAAACTATTACAGATTGTAATGAATTAAGCAGACAGAATTTGGTAGAAATGAATAGTTTTGTAATATGATCGCTTCTGTCATTAGTATCGACTATAAATACATAACGATTTTTTTCTTTTTCAGATTAATACAATTCTTTTTTTGTATATTTTTAATGAATAATGACCAGCCATTCAAAATACAAATGTTACGGATCATTTTGCATAAATTTTGTAACGTAGTAGCAAAATACAACAACAAAAGGAATTGAAAATTAACTACAAAAGATTTCTACTTAAGCCTCTTGGTCTCTGCGATGGCTTATTTCGTGTGATTTGGTTTTAAACACAAAAACAAGAGAAGGAACACAACTTCAAAAAAAAGGAGGAAAAAATGGGTGCTACCACGATACAGGCTTCAGTTTAATATTTCAGGATTAAATGACAAGACTGTACATGGTATACGGTCAGCTCATATTTCCTTTGAATTCCTGCATTATGGCTTTTGAAAAGCTTTAAAAGGTTTCAACCTTTTCAGAAAATACTGAATATGTGTGTAACGTGCAGACAAAGCATTTCGATGTGTCTTCGTTATTTTAAATTTGCTTTCCTTTAATACCAATAAATGTTAAATAAATATGAAATTATCTGTCCAATGTGGTTGTATATTTCTCCATATTTTAACCCTTTTTTTTTGGTTTTATTGCCAATGTTTTATTCCATAATTTAATTCCTATTACTTGTGTTAAAACATGGAGGTACTTAGACTGCCAGAAGGTATATTCACCAACAGACATTGGAAACCATTCCGCCATCAACGTCATCTTCTTCAACAATAAAACTTTGTCTATTAGAGAAGAACGTACAAAATATTATTTTTTCTTATTTTCAGTTAAAAACTTAATTTGAAAAACAAAACAAAATAAAAAATATATTCCATCCTTTGGCCAAAAACAGCTTAGCTCGTAGAATTGTTGTTTTTTGTTTTTATTTTTATTACTATTGTTGTTGTATTTTTATGGTTTTGAAATTGTTTTATGGTTATTTTTGTATACAAAGCCCTCTGTATGAATAACAAAAGCAAATAGAACAAATATTTTAACCCTGGCCATTATAATAGCCCTTCATATATACATATGTATGTATGTATGAGCCATAATTTGTATTTCATTTCTACTTGGCGTTCTATGAGATTTTACCTTCATTTTGTTTTTCGTAATTTTTATGTGACATCAGCTGTTTTTATATAAACTCGCGGCTTAATATCTTTTCACATCCATATAATAGTGGCCCGTCCCTTTTTTCTAAACGTCATTTCTCCTTTGTTTTGGCTTTTCTCCTCTCTTAACATGTCTTAAATTTTTTTTCTATGATACAGCATTTTATTGACGCATAAAATCGAATACTACATAAGAGTTCTTAATTTGTTTCCGTTTGTTTAAGGGAAATGTCTTAATCAAGTCAGTTGTTGTTTAAATTATATTCACAGAATTAGCTTAACATAGAAATAGTTAACCTGGAAAGAGGATATAGAGTGGTCAAAGTGCATAGATCAGGTTAAATGTCCAGTCAAGTTAAATAGTATAGGTTACTTGTGTCCAATAAGAACTCGTTGTGCCACAGATAATACTTATTCCGTGATGCAATTGTAATTCCTCATTGGCATCTCTAAGCCATTCCGATAGTTTTCAGACATCTGCCTCTCCATTACTGCTTTTACAGAAGCCACTGTTAGAGTTCGATTGTGTGCACCCACCATCAGAAAGTCCTCATCATATTTTGAATAATTATCGGAAATTGCTTCAAAGGGATTATACATACAAAATGTTTCCATTTCAGAGTCAATAATTAAAATGCCTATGCCATGTACTTTAAACTCCTTGAAAGAATCGATTTGCTGTTCAAGGACTATCGTGCTAGTTAAGTAAGTCGCCGTATGAAATGTATAAAAAAGTGTTCAAAAATACCGCAAAAGTGTTAACTTACATATTTATTTACCTAATTGTCCTTTAGTCAGGATTACGACAGATTTTGAGAAACCTTTCACGGAAGTCGCCGGAAGAAATTTTTTTTGTATTTCGTTTTATTCGAAATATCTGACAAAGTGGTTGAAGCACTGACTTTCATCTAAAAGGTCTACTAGTTTACGGCAACTTCAGAAGTGTTAACAGCTTGATTATATTTCCCATAAAGTGGCAAAGTCCAATCACTTTAATGCAATAAAAGTTTCATGGAAATCATAGCTTATGTCCAGTATATGAGACAATTACGAAGATAATTAAATTTACAGATGGATTGTTAAGATTGTTATTGAAATTTTTTTATGGAATACCCCATATGTAAATAATTTAAAAATTTTAATAAGTACGTTGCAATATCTTCCTTTTCCCCTGCAATGATTATTGAAATATTCTGTCGAATTAAACCAAATAAAGCATTAAAGTTTTATTGTGGTCCATGAAACTTCAAAGTGGTAAAATAATAAACTTGTGTGGATATTATTGTATACAAACTCTACAATATTATTAAAGAAAATTTAATAATCCCTTTGAAATAAATTTCACAGTCATGTTGAAAGACAATTGCCTGAGCAATTCCATAGCACTTGTAATTACGGGTTAAATTTCCCTTTTTTTTCCTTTTCTACTGGAACTCTAATTTCTGTGGTAAATTAATTGTGAGAAGGTTTTACTTTTTTCTGTCAGTTTTTGCAATTGACTGCTGCAAGACATTTTAACAATAAGTTTCGGTTTTTATTTTTGTTTCTGTCTTAAGGCTTGTCTTCACAATGAATAATCATCATAATAATGATGATGATGATGAAGACAAAAATAATTCATTTGTGGTCGGTCGAGTCATCAATAAAATAAAAGCATCTGCTGGAAATTATTATAAAAAATATGAAAATATTATGGAAAACAAAAGAAAATGAAAATACTGCAATTGTCGGCATTACAGTGACCACGAAAGAAATACTCCCTTGGAAAACAACAGAATTATGGTAATTATGCCAAGAGCAAAATAAAAACATTAAAAAAATACTCGAGTGCTTAATTTCATTTCTTTTTTTAATACTCATACAGTCAGTTGTTATGTTATATACGATTACAAGACTTTGCTGGCAAAGCTATAGAAATTAAATTAGAAAATAATGTCTAGCTTTTTAACTAAAAAAGGTTTGGCTATTCAAATTTAAATTTAAAGAAATTGTATAAAGTCCTTAAACCACTCCACACCTCATCACTGTATGGTGGCAGAAAAAATATTCAGAAAAAAGGCGACAAACCCTTAACCATAGAACGTCAAAGATAAACATAAAATTGCAATAAATTGTAGCTAAAAAAAGAAACCAAACCAGCATTCTCCAATAAATAGTACTTAAGAGAAACCACAAACGACAAAGACAACGAACTCAAGATTTGGAAAAAAAGTGAAGTCAGAAAAGAACACAAAAAAACTAAACGAGTAAAGCTTAAACCGAAAACTGCCCTCTTGAGGACGCTGTAAAGAGCTGAAAACAGACAAAACAGGGGGAAAAATACCCAGTAGAGTTTCTTATGCCAATTCAAACACAAAATAAAAAGAAAATGTACTTGAAGAGGATACTTGTGCATGCAAGTAAAGGAAAAACATAGTCGTGATGGGTCATCAAGATCATAAAGCATTTGCAGCAAAAAATAAAAAACAAAAACTATCTTATGTTTTAACTCGTATTTCTGATGTATCATCAATATATTGAAGTATTGAAATACGTACGCCAAAGCAGTAGTGAATCATTAAGACGAGACAATAAGAATTTTTTTTTCAGAAATTCTCTGGTGAATAGACAATAACTTTGTTTCGTACAAAGAACTTATTATTGCAGAGCCGTACAAGTTTTGAGTCACAACATGCTTGTTTTATTTATTTGGTTGCAGCAGTAGTATTCAGAATCTTTAAGCATTTTTTCTTGTTCTTTTAAAAGTTTTCTTTTAAGAGAAGTAATTTTTGAAGCAGTTAATGACTTCAGTTATAGCGCATCTTCCAGTTGGAAAAGAATAAAGAGTAGAAAGCAGAGATGATGAGGAATGGTTAACTTTCGTACAGCTTGTAGCTCCATGTAGTACTCAGAAGGTAGTTTCTCAGGTACCTGATTAAAAGCACTGGTATTAACAAAATAAATCAGTAAAACAATAATAATGAATATGCAAGCCAACACGTACAAAATCATGTTTAGTTGGCATACAATCTGAAATTCTGAAAAACCTTAAGAGTAGCAACTTATTCAGCTCAGAATCAGTTTTTTCATTGAATTCTAAAATAGCTTATCCAGACTTCAATGATTTCCTCGACACTTGCCAGTTTTTACAGTCATACAAAAAAAACTGATTTGTTGCTTGCGTATGCCTATCTGACTTTAACAAAAATATCACTTTCGAAATAATATGGCTATGATAACATTTTATAACTCTTTCAAATCAGACTGTCATTTCTTCTAAAATTCTCGACTATGTCCCACAAAGTTATCGTACATTTTTTCATCATCAGCTTTAAACACGAAAAGTCCAAATATATCCTACGAGTCTCTGCTATTAAGTTCACTAGCCGGCTTTATTATATATAAGCAAATAATTAACGATATGTTATAGGATATAGGAATATATATACGCAAATAAATTCAGATATACGAGTATTGGCGCTTTCGTATTCAAAGCAATAAGGCACGCCTTTATTTCAACGCTCTCCCTTCTCTTACTTTAAGTTAAAAAATGAAATCAAATGCAATATTTTAGCATTTAATACGCATTGGCATCAAACAACAAAAACTTCACAATAAAAATCGAAAAATTTCCTCAATTAAGTTTGGCCCATGGGCATCAGGAAATATCTACAGAAAAATAGCCACAAAATGAGAAGAAAACAAAAACTGAAATAAAACCTAAAAACAAACGAATTTAACATCACATGGGCCAAAAATAGACAATAAAGGGTAAAATTGCCTTTAAACATACAATATTTTTTTCTTTTTGTATTAAAGAAGCAATTTCATTGGTGCTGTTTGTTGTTGTTGTTGTTTCGCTTAAAGTAGAATTTAATTAATTTTCGGTATTTTTTCATAAAAGTTTTTGATAACAAACTTTAACGGCATATGGTTTCCATAAAAATTTAATAAAAATTTTTAATTGGTTTTTTATTTTCTAAAACAAAACGAAACAAAAATTATTTAATTTTAGCAATAAACGCCTTAACAAACACGCCTATTAATGGAATTTGTTTAAAATTTGAAATGATTGTATTACACAAACAACCACATGTTAATAGCACCACTGTTGTTAATACACAGCGTGAAATATAAAAGAAAACATAGGTTTTTAGTTCTTCATTATCTTGGGTTTATTGCCTAAAAAAATTGGATTTGAGAATACGCCTTGAAAGTAAAAATCCTGTATGTATCGGCTGATTATCGTCTTCTCCTATCACACCGTTCTAACAAAGTAACCAATTAAATGAAATACTTTACTTAATATACAAAAGTGAAGACATAGTCTACTCTGTAAACCATTTTCTATATTTTCTTTAATGCCTCGAGCAATTTCAGTTCCCAAACGGAATAAGTCTCATTGTGGCGCAATTCGCAAAGTGTACGATATCGGTGGCTAGTTATAATATTTAAGATTGGCAATGAACTCAAATGAAGTCGCCGTAGTCTGGTAGGTAGTGTGTTGGCTTATTAGACGTAAGACCACGGTTCAAATCCCAGGTCAGACATCAAAACTAAATGTGAAAAAATATTACTTCGACGACTTCCTCTCAGCAGATTTCCGGCAAAAACTCTGAGACTCAATAAAATTGCCATGAAAAGTTTCTCAAAAATCTGTCGTTCGGAGTCGACTGTAAACTGTAAGTCCCACTACTCATGTATAAAATAAACGCACACAACATAAGTGATGTGAGAAGCTAGGTCGTAATCATGACTGAAGCGATCAATTATGTATGTAGACAAAAAAAAAACGTATTTTACTTGATATCTGATTTCAACACGCTGAGTCTTTATATGTATATCGACGGCTAGGTCAATTGTGAATATCCCTAACGTACAATTTTATAAATATTTTACATTCAAGCATTATATGATGGGAAATTATGATTTAACCAGTAGCCATAACAAAACTGCAAATTATGCCAAGACCATGTGATACACACAGTTACCACACAGTTACACAGTTACCGTTAAAAACTTTTTATATGGCATTAATCGATTTGTTATATAAAAGAAAAAAAAACAAGAAAAGCTTCGATATGAAATAAAATAATGGCAGCCACATTTATTCAGCACATGATGATTATGTTTTCATACATTGTTGCTTGTGAAATATGTACATACATTAATAGCAACTGAAATTCTACAAAAAAAAAAAAAAACTTATTTTATAAATATAAAAACAAATCCATGCATAATGTTACTACATATATGTATTGGTATTGGTATTTTATTACCATCTGAATATCCCCATTACCCCCTCCCTTGGAAGATGATGTGTTTTTACGGCATCAAATGAATTTCAAAAGATGCCAGTGATGGTTATGACATTCGGAATTAAATTTGAAATGAAACAAATGTCTGTCAATCAATATTTACAGCAGTGTTGGTGGAAAGCAAACAAAAAAAAATTATAATAAAATTTTATAACTTTTATGACTGACTTACTATACTCATAAAAAGGCCACAAAAAACATGAAATAAATGAAATAGCATTCCTAATGGAAATACAAAACAAAATGATCACATGGCAAAAGTCTATTAAATTGTAAGAAAACAAATAAATTGCAGATGGCTTTGGGGTTTTACTTACTTATCTAACTTAATTGTTCAGGATTACAATCTAGATTTTCCGCCAACTACATTATGTGGGTTAATTTTTATATACATACATACATATATGAGTGGCAAGACCGATGGCGACTCGAAAAGACAGATTTCAAAATCTTTTCATAATAATTTTATTGACTTTCAGAGTTTTTCCAAAAGACTGCTGACAGGTTTAGCCATAAATTATTTCATTCCAGTACCACCATTCTATGAAGTTCTTGGCCCTACTTTTTAAGACTTTCTACTTTGATTTCCATATGTATAAGCAGATTTATTAAAATAATATGCTGAATATCTCTCTGTAGAATGTCTTGTGCTCACCAAAAATACCTTGTGTTTTGTGATATGAAAAGTTAAATATTTTAAAATAACTAAAGAAATATGTATGCATTTATTTCAGAAGAAAAAAATAGTAATTCAGTGATAATTTCTCTGCCATATCATCTTTCATGTTAAATATTAAATTATATAATATACTATAGGAAGACGATTTTGTCATTTCATGAATATCACCAGCATAAAAATTGTTCTCATGCTACTAATTTTTTAACATAAATACTCTATATTATCTCACATACTACACACAATGCATATATATGTATGTATATGTCCCTTTAGGATGTTATGAATTTATTCAGGATGTGTGTTGATATCATTTCGAATTACAAGAAATAATTTCAAAACTATTTTGTTTATTATTCATATTGGGATATCAAATTCCATTCACTTTACTACACAAAGTAGATACAATACTTATACATACTTTCATACATTTAACAAAATATTATATACATTCATACATATGTTGTATATATTTATTGTAAATAAGTGTGTATATGTATGCATATATGAATATCTATAAACAAACTATCTTCAATCCAATAATTTATGCATTGAGAATTATTACGCCTTTAATGAATTCTATTCAATTCAAATTGAAATTGTCCAACATACATGCATACATATGCACATATATATCGTACTCATTCTCCTCAAATAGTAGAAATGCAATATTAATGATCACAATGAATGCCATCGTCATCGTCATTGTATGTCAGAATGCGCGTTGTGGAATGTACTCGTACGATATAATTTAATATTCATTCATTGTAACACAAGCATATGTGGGAATTTAAAGGGTTCGCTATGCAGGAAGTTAAAAATTATTTCATTTTCATCAAATTGGATGGATATTGTTTGGATATTTTTTTATACTGCAATACAATTGCGTTTGTAATAGAAACTTTACTTCAAAATATGTTGTCCATGATAACTTTTTTATAAAAGAATTCATTTCGGTATGATTATTGTAAGGTTATTTCAAAAAAAAACATTGATACTATTAGTTAATTTTCTTGGCAAATAAACTGTCGCGGTTCATTCATCACAAGAAACAATCGAGTTAAAGTTGGTTGTAATATCTACTACTTCATTTCAGGTAAAAGAATATCTAAACTTCTGCTGGAAAATTATTATTAAAATCGCGGTGAAGACTGCAACCATATGATCTGCTGTATTCCCTTAAAATTTTTAGGGTATCCCTACACCTTCTTTTTCTTTTTTCAAACTTCAGGGCCCTAATCACTGTCAACAAGTTTAATTCCCTGCACGCCACTTGTATGAACTGATGTTTCCTTCTGGGCTGCATTAATATCTCCCTATGATGTCTTCGAAACGATTGCCTAACGTTATCTGTCTTACCAACCATACTATCTTCGAACTAACGCGTTAAAGCCGAGTGCTTGAATAGCAGCCAGACTCTCAGGCAGTGTTGTGTCCTTGGTACCTTATATCCAAGTTGAATTGAGCACATCTTTCGATGGCATACCGCCGCTGATGTCTTAAGATCCGTTCTTGACCTATGCACATGCCACTAAATGGACGCTCTTTTAAAAGAGTATTTAGCTACCGAATTAGTCCATTAATTTTTTTTTACTAAGTTGCAAAGTATTGACTAAAATCTTGGAGCTTACTTGGAACTTAAATCCAACAGAACTTTCAGATTTCATTTTCCCCTGTTACACCAACACACGCTAGTCGCTATATCTTGTGCAACTTCATTTGAGATGTTCAGTATTTGTTATGCCTGCCCAGGCAACTGCCCCAAAGGTCACAATTAGTTCACAAATGGTACATTTCCGCTGTATAATTTTTGGGTTTGCCAACCCATGTCAGTTAATACCATCTCTCAGCGCCTACAGCCAGAAATGTTGACCAAAACCAATTAAAAACTTCCTGATGTACCGATCAGAACTCCCTCGTTTCGAAAACTCTATACTGCCGTCAATTGTGTCGATAATATTTAATTTCATGTTTGAATTTCCATTGAATGAACTCGTAAAGACTTATTACACTAAATATCCATTCAGTTAATTGGTATTCGTGTATTGTTGTTGTTATTGTTGTTGCTTATACGATTATATTGTTTAATAATAATAGTGATGATAATCATGTTTATGCTGGTGATTATTTACCGGCAACAATGTTTGACTGTGATTGTTGCTTTTAAAGAAGCAAAATATGCTTAAGAAATCATAAAATCTCACGTTCGTCTCCGTAAACGCCCAAAATTAAAAATGAACATTCAATACAAAGGCAAGTTGAGAACAGGCAGACAACAATTGTGATCGTGATTATGAACACAAGTGGTGGTAGTAAAGTATTATTTTCTTGCAAGAGTTGCCAACTCAATAAGATAATATAGTTTCAAAACAGTGTATTTTATGAGAAATTTCGGAATCAATGATATTTTGAAATCAATGGTAATGGCGTTGTTCATTTTTTCTGTTTCAAAAGTAAATTGAAATAAAATCCGCGTAAAGCTTTGATTTCAATAAAACTTTTACTTCAAAAATGTGACGAAGAATGATGTAGCATCCACTCTCTAAAGTAAAAATAAAGTAAATTTCAATTATTGTTCACGTTCTTCAGTTGTTAAACTATTCATATGCTCAAATGGCAAATCTTATATCAAATAAATAAATATCTTGACATCTGAAGCCAATGTTATGTCTGCGGAAAAACAGACATATCCAGTCGTACATTGGTCTTTAATTGCCCTATAAATGGCTACAATTTTGTGAACAATACATTGTATATTTTACTTAAAGAGGATCGATCTTTCATCTTAACACGTTAAAGACTTTTACTGATTGAGAAAATGTTTATCTACCTTGGCAACCCAGCCTCCATTTTTGCAAATTCAATCATTACTAAAGTTGTTATACAATTTCATTTTAACTAAATAATGCATGACTGGTATTTTTTTTGTCTTCTTTTTTTGTTGTTTTTTTCTTAATTTACAAAGAAATTGTAACGTATGATTAACTGGCCCCTTAAATGGTACTCGTAACTGATACTTTAAAACTGCATGCAACTCTAAAGCTATCCGGAATTGAAGTTTAAACTTAAAGATTTTTAAGGCGTAACACAAGTGAAAAAAATCTAAATAAACCAGCCAGGCTTCACACTAATTTCAATACAATACCTAATCGATTAAAAAAAAGAACAATCAGTTTCAAAGCCAAATGTCTGTTCGTGAATATGTTGTAATCAATTCATTGCAATTCAGCAAAAAGGCATTATTATGATTTTTTTGCTTTGCAGCGATGCATGATATAGGGTGCTTACCATACAATAGATTATTCTACACAAAGGCGTGTAGGTCCTACGGACAGTCCTATTTAATAATATATATATATATATATATATATATAATAATATTTCTATGTAAAACAAGGAACACCTCTTTTCACATTGCGGATGAGTAGACGCTACAGAGAGATCTCAGCTACTCAATTGTCTATTGATACCATACTAACACCTGCTGGCAAGTGTGATTGTAAGCTTGATATACAAACTGAAATTATATTTACTGATAACTTCTGAGCCAAATTCACTGCCAACATCGAAAGTATAGTTATCGGCCGGATTTATCAACTTGTCAACAACATAATTTTTCTATCATTTCCTTCATCAATAGTACCAATGCGTTATACTCCTGCTTTTCGCAGAGAAAGCCATCATTTGTCATCAACGTAACGCAGTTAAAAAGGGATCGTCTTGTCTGAAACGATATACGGTATCAAACGGTTCGGAGTCTTCCACTCCTACCTTGACAGAGCTGCAGGAGGCCACCATCGTCATTCTGCATAGACTTATCATTTTCACAGAAATACCGAGCTCAAAGATTACGGCAAAAATACGATTTCTTTTAGAGCTACCGAAGGCTGCTTTATAGTTGACAAAAGGATGATGTGTGTATGGACTTGATTTTCATTGGTCTTCTCTAGGATTCGACATAGTGTGAAAACCTAGTAGATGGTGAGCTCACCAGGTCTAAACCCGCACTAATAAGTTCCAATCAGCGCTTTGGCTTTAGTCGTTCACACAATACGCTTATAATGCTTATACCCCTGTAGTTGTCGATTATCGTGGGAATGATTATTGTGTTCCGTTTTCAGGGCTGTAGTTTCTTCCTCTTCTTCATCTCAGTAATGCCACTCGCATGATTGTCCAGTGATAACCCAACAACGATACTGAGCGTGTTCCTTTGCAGTTTAAACATATATTGCATACATACGTCTTCTATCTAACCTTAGCTAGATTTCTTGTGGTATCTTGCCCGCATCCGAAGCACCCACCCGATCTTGATGAAAATCAAGGTCACAAGACAAGAAATGGTGGTAGCATTAGCCTACTTACCAGGAGAAGAGACCTCACCCCCAACGTTGAGAAAGTAAAGCTAGTTATTAAGCATTGTGACAGGCCTAAAGTACCACTGCTGATTAGATGGGATGCTAATGCCCACAACATCATATGTGGCTGCACAGACGCTAGCAACAGAGGTGAGAAGCTTTTAGAAATTCTAGTAGTTTCTAACCTGAATCTACTTTTGTTACTAGAGTTAAAAGAGCGGTTTTGGATATTAACACATGTCATCCGAACATTGCTACGTCTATAAAGGATTGGAGAGTACCAAACAAGGATTAATTTATCGGATCTGAAGAGAATAGAATTCTCGCTAAGAGGGCTAGAAATCTCAACACCACCATTTAGAAACCCAAGAAAGACTAATTGGGTAGCATTTAAGACAACATTAAGTTATACGGCGATTATACAGCTCCATTCAACCTCGAACTAACGGCAAACCTTTCATAGAGAAGTCATAGTGTAGTATTATGTAAACAATATTTCCGAGAATTTTTAATTCGATCCAGAAATTTAAGCCTTCATCGGCAATAATTGCTAACTGAACACCGATGCAGTACAGATTTTTGAATAAAACAATTTAAATGAATTTAATAAAGTAATAAAAATTAAGCTCTTTTTGTGGATACGAGACGTTGTCGTAAAACAAGTTGTAGAGGCATTTTAATTTTTGTTTTTACGTTTTTGCATAAATGCAGAACAAAGTTTTTTTTCTATTTAAAACAGTAGAAACTGAAGGAAGAAAACAAAACCTTGTTGTTGTATTTCTATTTCATTTTAAAATGCCTGACAAAGGCACATACATAATACAATCAGCATTAAACATCAACATGGTTACACTCTATTTTAAACAGAGAAGCAGGACTTTAATTATCTTAAAATATTCCATTGGCATATGCCAACGCTATAGTGCCTTTGTGTGAGATAAAAAAATAGAAACATTGAAATAAAAAATACAAAATAATTATAATCCTATCAAATGAAATTTAATCTTATTGTTTTTTTTTTTTTAATTTTAGCCCGGCTGTGGTATTTAAAATTCTCATTAGAATTGCAAAAATAAGGCAACAGAAAAACGTACAGAAAATTAATAAAAAGAAAAGCAAAGAAGAGGAAGAGAAACGAGATAAAATTAAATATAAAATAAAAATTGATTACATCTTAAATCCTTGATGGTATCAACAGCACCATCCACTACAACAACAGCAACAACAACAAGAACAACAAAAATATCTTAAGGCAACTCATATACTAAACAAGCACTAACACAATAGTAGCCTTAATAGCAGCCACAGCAGCAATAGTAAGCATATACGATGGCATGGAAATGTTATACAAATACACCGACAATAAAAACAATAACTACAACAACAACAACAACAACAACAATGAAAAAAAAAGTAACTTATGTTGAGCCATATTTAGGATTGAATTACTTGTGTGACTTAAATTTGAAACACAACACCGACAGACGCAATGACGCATTCACTAGAAACTTACAAAACACACACACACATATAGACACATATTGACATACAACAAGGCAACATTGTATACAACTGGGATTGATGGATGGATGGATGAATGGTTGGACCAATATACGGATATAACCACTATGCTTGGAAAAGAAACAGAAAACAGACAAACGGATAAACACTGATTCTGATAAGGAAGAACTTTTAAAAAATCTACGCTATGAGAGTAAAATGGGAACGGACGGACATATGGTTGACTGGCTGACGGGATATATGGCTGGCTAAAGTGACAGAGAGACAACAACGACGAACACAAAGTTGTAAACTTGTTTTATCATGAGATTTTGCGGTTTAGTTTGGTTAAGTTTGATGTTTCATTTTTTTTTGTCTCTTTTTCTAAAAATTTTTTAGTCTTTCTGTTGGAGGCTGTTTTTCTTCGGTTTCACTAACAGTGGCAGCCGCCACAGTAATATCAGCAATTTGTGTGATGAATGTTATTTAATACTCCGATATAAATACTTATTTGCTGTTGAAAATCTCAATAAAAAAAACACAAAAAAAACTGAGAAATCAAGAAAAAAAATCTGTGCTGCCATAGCAACAACATCGTCGCTTTATCTACCTCTCTACATAATACAACACAACACAGTATTTCTTTATTTAGTAATTAAGATGAACATACTCGTATATTGCCTGAGATGTCTAGTTGTGAAGCATTTTATTTCACTGCCCCTCAAATGAAATCTAAACTTTATTTAATTTCATTTCACTTAACATTTCACAAGGTCCAGCCATTCAACGAACCATCATCGCATGTATGTATATCTAACCATATATGTACGTATGTATGTTTGTATGTACGTGTACGTGTAAAGCACTTGTATGGTCATGAATAAATACTATTGAGATGAGTTCAGATTGCAAACATACAATATTTTTTTTTTGTTTTTTTTTGTGGAAAAACAAGCGCATATTATCATAAATACTTGTATATGATACAAGTATGCCAAGCCATATCCATCGTCCCAAAGAGGAATTAATAAAACATTTATATACGGAAAGAAATGAAATTGACATTTCCACTGAAATGCAAGCGGATTTAATGCCGCTCTTTATGTCTATAAGATGTTCATGCCATGATGCCATGTAACAACTTTAAATAATTAAATCGTTATCGCATGGCCATTAACAGTAAGCCAATACATATGATCTTAATTCAATGCCCCAATATGAGTTTACAAATCCAAACTACAAAAATATAATTATTTTATGAAATTCCTATGAATTGTTACAGAATAAATAAAACGGAAAACACGAAATTTTTTTGTTAGAAAATTGTATTCAGAATTGTTCAGGTAAATCAGGCTACATGTCTAAAAAAAAAATTAAGTTGGATCAGCTCGAATCTGATCTGTCAAAAAAGCATTAAAATGTTCGTAGGGAGGGATTAAAGGCCAAGTGTACTAAGTTGAAGCAGATGACATGAACACATTATGGGATCAAAATACCTCGGGAACGCGTTTACACCAACAGCTCCACCTTGAGCAACAGTAGAACTCTCTGTAGAACTCCAGATCAACAGTTTGTTGGCTAGTATTTAACATTACAATCGGATTAATACCACTGATAAAAATTAAAACTATTAAACGCAACACAGAATCACACGACGATAATATTTCTGAGGAGATGCTTCTATACAATCCAGAAGAATCTGGAACTTTGTGCCATTTATTTGTACAGAGGATATGGGAAGAAGAAACTTTGTCAACCTCTTGAAAAATAACAAAAAATAGTTCTTTTAACGATGAAACATTAAATCGTATAACATTGACCCTAATATCCGATGTAATGAAGAAATTTGGCTTTGATAAGATCAACACAATAAGTATAGCTTACGAGATTTTAGCCCAAATTTAATTGACTCTTGGAAAGTATCAGTAGGCTTGAAAGCCTTATAATGACATTAAAAATTACAACAACTACAAACTTATGGGCATTAAGTTCGAATATGAAATTACAAATAAATGTGATAAATGAAGCGTTAAATAAATAATAAAAAAAAAACAAAAGTGAAAAGCATACAACTGAGACCATCATCTGTTGTCCTGTTGTTGTTTCATTTTCAACTTCTTCTCCTTCCTTTCGAAAACACAATTAATTTTTCAAATTAATTCTTTCCATTGTACATACATATGAGAAAATGAAAGAAATTCTTCTTTGTAAAGTTTTGCAATATTTTTCATTTTCATCTTTTAGCTTAAGATGTTGATAAACAATAATCATCCATCCATCCCATCTTCTATCCATTCATCCATTCACTTTGATGTCCTAAAGGCTGATAAAAATCACTGCGCATTCTGTTATTTTATTATTTTTTTAACGTTGTTTTGCACCTTTTCTGTGTTTTTGTTCTGTTCCTTTTAATTTCTTGCTTTGAAATACAGACGTGCTCATGTGTAGTTTTAATCGAAGCCGCAAGGTTCCTCTTCTCAACTGGTTCATCTTCTTTGTCGTTTTAGCCTTCAGTTAAGAAAGAGGGGAAAAATATTGTGTTTTTCTTTTCTTCTTATTCCTGAGTTTCTTTTTCGAGAAGAAGAACTTTCGTAACACAAGTACAAGTACTTTCACATATTAAAAGACTAGATGATGTGCATAAGGAGGGATAAAAGAAGAATTCGAAACAAAGTTTATGAGAGAATTTTTAAAAAATATCGTCAATAGGTGAATAGTAATGCACGCTATATTTTATGGAATGGGTACTGAAGGTAAACCGTAAACGGTTTCAACAAACACTGGTCTGATGTTGTGACTGTGCATGTCTTTGCACTGGCCCAACAGAAGTTTAGACTATCTCAAACCCATTTAGAGCCTTTGTCTTCCTTATCATTGAATATACCTTTCCAGAGTTCTGTACGCTCTCCAAGAAAATTTCAGGCACTGTCAGCAAAGTGAAAGCTCCCCTCTTCGCAAGCTAATTTGCCTGCGCAATACAGCGAATTCTCACATGACCTGCAGCCCAACAGATTGTGATCCTATTTTTCCCATCTAGCTGATTCCGCTTCTTCAAACAGTACCATACTATATTCGTGATAATATTAAGGTAGTGTTACCTAAGCTAGTGAAGCTACAAAGCTTAATTTTTGTTCTAATATTGCCTTTAACTAACTGTTTATATTTAAGATCATGATATATGGCTAGGTTAGCTTTGAACCACCTTACGGGTTCTACCGGATTTGAAAAATTGGGTGCCAGTAGACTTTCCTGAAAATTCTAACTTTGACTGTGCAGTGTTAGGAGTGACTGCCGGATAGCTAGGAAGTTAAGGCCTCTGACAAGAGGTGTATAGCGGAGACGTGGCCTTAGCTGTTTATATGAGTACCTAACACAACGCTTGAGCATGGAAAATTACGACTACTGACATAACTGCATGTCACTGTTCTGCTCTCGCTGGTAAACGCTTAGCGAATATCTTAAATTTAAAACTGGAGATTATATACGGCTTTATGAACAACACATATTGGTTTTTCATTGGATAAACAGATTTAATTAAGGTCCCATGGCATTAAACTTAGCATTGGAGTCTAAATGTGTCGATCTGAGACGCCACCGCACTTACAAAACCCAAACTAGCCTATTTACTGGCCGTGAAAATCTGTTGTAAAAATCACCGAAACGGTAACGTGAAAAAAAGTTACTGAACTTATTTTTATTTAACAAATTTAAGAATGCTTACCATTGAGCATAGCGTACATAAGTGTAGGCCATACAAATTGCGTGTGAAGTGTAAAACAAGCATTTTAGTTTGTGTTACAATGACGACGACAACAACGGCGACGATGATGTTGATGGGAATTCAACATAAAGTGTGATGCATTCACAATTTGTCGCTGTTGTTGCTGCTATTATTTCACTTCAATCGTTTTCTATGTCCCTCACTTACTGCAGTCCTTTCTTTTTTCTTTTTTTTTAATTTTTTTCTTTTTTTCCCTGTAACAGTCAGTTGTTTTAAGTTTCAATTATATTTCAAGTGTGACTTTGAGTTATTTGAACATAAAATGTTTGCGAAAACTTTTGTAACATGTTTACAACTTTTTTTCTCTCTCTTTTTCTTTACTTTCAAGTTGTTATTGTTGTTGTTGTTGATGTTATTGCCTGGGAAAGAAATAAAATGAAAATGAAAATGAAAAGCAAACAAAAACAAAAAATGGATTGAAATCTTAATGTTAACAGTACATATAGTAGTATGTACAGTGATTTTTAGGAATGTTAAATAATATAAACTTATCGTGGAATAATAAGAAAAACCAAACTAACAACAACTACAATACATAACTTATTTTATACGGTTGACTAAATTGTTAACGAAAATGTGTTCATATGAGAAAATTTATGTGAAAATTGATTTTGAAATAGACATTCATTTGAAATCAAAAAAATTAAATCAAAATATTTTCAATTTTCTTTCAAAAAAGCCCAGCAGGAGTTGGGATTTAATTTAGATTCTGTAGACATTTTGTAACACAAACGGTTGCCTTGCAAATGGTTGCATAATGTTCAACATACGGACGTGATACATGAATTGTATATATTTATGTGTATATGTAGTTGCCTTGTCCTTATAAATGAAATTCAATTAAACTTTTGAAATTTACGAATTTATACGCTTTTTCTTCGAAAAACAACAAAAATTATAATAACAACAAAAAAGTATCTGCATAAATTTAAATAATAATCGATAAGGCGTAGATAGCAAAAGTTCATTAAAAAAGGGTGATTTTTAAAAATTTTTTAATTTATTAATAGCCCCTATAAAGTCTTCTCCAAGCCTTGACAAATGGCACGATGCTGCATGGAATCAAAAATAACAATTCCGCAAGGTTCCAATTATGTGCTCAGTTCAGGCATTCTCATCGCCGCATAATCTGACTATACGTACACAGAGTTTAGAGTGCCCGGTTATCAACCATAGGTTTTTTCTTGACAGTTAGATAAACTGACTCAGATCTCCTCTTATTGTAATCTCCCCACAAAAGTTTTGATTGCTTTAAACCCACTTGAGCACAGAAGAGTCTTTGTTTATCAATATTTTCCCTTCCAAGCATTCACTTCCTCTTCACAAAAGGGTTCAAATCCACTTGAGTAAATAAGAGTCTTTGCGTCTCTATATTTTCCCAAGTGTCCAGAGGTTCACCTGAAGGTAATCTTATTTTGTCTACCTAGCTACTTCAGGTGCTACAGACAGTTCCATACCATATTCGATTTAAACTTATAACAGCAAAGTGTCGATAGTCAGATTGTATTGCTTTATAATGTCTTTTGTACTTTCTATCCAAAATGAATTGAGCACATATTTCGGTTGCATAGAGTTTCCTACAGATTATAGAACTTTTTCAATTGCTCTGTCTGCAGAAGAAGCCTACTTCATTGGAGACTCCGAGACTGAATGTTATGAGGGTGGCTGAGTTTTTCGGTTTGTCCGAATCACTGCAGCAGAAAATTATGAAATTAAAGTATGCTGCTGACAGATTTTGTAAAGGAGAATGCAATAAAGCAGCCATGTTTGTTTAGGCTTTAAATAAAAATAAAAAAAATAATAATAAAATAAAATGCCAATATTTTATTTATTTATTCATGCCATATGATGTTGATCAATTAATTGGTCACATGAGATGACTATTATATTTTATTACTTTTGGAATAAAAAACAAGCGGATCCCAACTATAATTCACAATTATCGTGACATGTCCTTGTGGAATTCATTACAATTATAATTTGTTTTTATTATTAGAAGATTTCATTTTTCACACTTTTTTCCCACTTTCGAAATACAAATAAATTTTCATACTCGTTAATGCTTTCAATTGTTTCATTCAAATGAATGGCATGACTAAAAAAAAAAAAAAGAACGAAATCCCATTCTACATGCTACCATACAATATGCATCGAATGGAGGGGACATACATTGAACAAGTATGATGAGGATGGTGTATGGGATTCGTGAAGCATTATGTCCCTTACCTACATTGTCACAACACAAAAAGGGAGAAAAAAACTGCCAGTGGCAAGGGAAGCGTTTCCCGTTACAACCCACATTTTATTCAAAGTTTTTTTTTCCTGTTTATTTTTTATTTTCTTTGTATTATTTGTTCACAAATGTTATTCGTGTTGGCATTGCCTTTGCCTCGGCTATACCGTATTATTCTTTGTAGACTTCTGTGTGTGTCTGTGGCAGGAAGAAAGATGAAGTGGGTATTGAATATTGAAATTGATTTTAAAATAATTCTCAGGATATTTTTTTTCCTTTTTCATTCTATATCGATTTTTGTTTTCCTTTTATGAATCTTTTTTTCAACACCCATTTGAAATGGAAATATTAAAAAGAGGAGACGAACCATAATAATAAAAAACAATTAAATTTTCTGTCCTAATCCTCTACACATACTACTTCAGCTCAATTTCTAATGCCCAAGTATCTTCAAAAAGTGCCCCTTTTTAATGTGAAAAGCTTTTATTTAAATATTGTACGTTTTATTTGATTTCTTTATTTCTTTATTTTTTTAATCACCAGTCTTTACTGGCTATAGACATTCACATTTAGACATCAGTCTGCATTTGGGGTTTTAATGTTCGCTCATTGACAATCGTTTGTTTGTCAAATACTTAAAAATACTCACATACTTAAACTACTCAGACATCTATTCAGTACTTTTTTTCTGCACTTTGGAGGTACATTTTAAGTCTTGAATGAACAACTAAATGAATATACGGCGTCAGCATTTATTGAAACAAAAACGTATTGAAATACAGAAAAACATTTATTCATAAGCATACATACTCGTAAATATCTTTTGAAAGCCACTCATTGTATTTCAAATTCATATCGGTATGCATGCGATAATAAAAGCCGATAATAAAAAAATAAAAAAAAAGAGAAAAAAATCAATAGAAATTCATGTCTGTCTAAAGAAGGCTTAAGTTTATGACATTTGCAAAACTAATAAATTTCATATTTTATTGAAATTGCGATAAAAATAAAAAGAAAAAAATCCCATTTAAAGCATTTAAATGTATTATAAAAAATTTTTATAATTATTTCAATTTTAAACGGAAACCGCAAATTATGTTCAGATAACTTTGAAGATATAGAAACCATGGTATTCATTTAATAATGCATAGCGCGTTCAGAACACAACGTATCGTATCGGCTATAAAATATAGACTACAAAGCTTACACTATTTACACGCTATTAAAAAATGTCAATAGATGAAAAATATGTGATCTTATATAGATCGGACTTAAATTTGACATCTTTATTCATTGTTATAAAGCCTGATTTAACCTATAAAATTTAGCAAAACATGCACCATTGGGATAGCTTTCCATTTCATTTCCTTTCAGTAACATATAGTTGTCGCACAACAGCTCTTCTATCTCGTTATTACTTGCTTGATTTCAGTTTTATTAATCAGGTTTTTCCATAACAGCGTTTCTAAAATATTGGAGTTACCAGCCTTCGTTCATCGTGGCAACATGTTCTTCTGCTATTGTAATCAGTACAGTGGTGATGAATGAATGTTGCTAATGGAGTCTTATTGAATCTCAAGAAGAGGCGTTTAATTAATTGCTTCTTGCAACCGTTCAGTCTTGTCTGCTAAGTTTATCTATGAGCAGAGGAACCTATAGTCAAACATCGACTTAAATTTGGAAAACTTTTCGTGGTAATTTTATTTATTCTCAGAGTTTTTGACAGAATTTTGCTGAGTAGAATTCTTCGAAAGATATAATTTTTTAATATTTCGTTTTCTTCGAGATGTATAAGCTGGTATTTGAACCAAAGGCTCTCGCTTAATACACTAATAAGCCAACGTACTACTTACTAGACTATGGTTGTCTAACATTGCTTGTTGGTATTATCAACCCTGTCAGCTCATAGGGTCCCTATGTGGACTATTTGTAGGAAGACTGAAGCCCCTTAATCATGAATGAAGACGCGTCTGTATCACTTAAGGCATAAGTTAAGCGCCTTAAACACCACACTACTCTTCTCAGACCAAAGATGAAATCTCCATAACGTTTCACGCTGTTTGGAATCGTCAGTGAACTTAATTTAATGTGTTTCTGAGTGCCTTCACTCCTCGTTCTTTCTAAAGTTTCCTGTTAATAAAAATTACTTCACAGAACTACTCTACTGAACTAAATTGACAAACGAAATGTACTTCTCTTTATCACATGAACTAAACTATTATTTTTGCTGGATATGATCATACATAGAATGATCGCATTCTCTGTTTCTATCTATCGGATCTTTCATTAAGCTCTTCCTATCTTTAAATGCAGATAAAACAAAATGTGTTTGTGGGATATCATCGAAATTTTTTATTTATTTGAAAGACTTATCGATACAATTGTGTATGGAATATAACGTCGTTCGAATGTCAGCCACGGTTCCTCTGGGTGGAACGCATTTGATAAGTACAATATTCCATGAGTCTGGTGCATTAATCACACTGAAATTGACCGATAGCATGGGTTGAGATGGTCCTCAGAAACGCTGTAGATTTTGGCTAATTTGCATACTCCCGTGACCTCCGAAAACCCCACAAGAAGAAGTCTAACGAGGCACGATCTCAGTGGCCAATATATATCATCTCCACGTATGTTGACAATGCTCTCAAATCTCTCATGCATAATATAAAGCGCGTCATGAGCTATGTGACACGCTCCACTGTCCTTGAAACCAAATGTCCTTAATGTCCAGATCATTCAATTCAGTCCAAAAGAAATTAGTAGTCATCTTGTCGGCTTGATTTCATTAAAGAAACTGAAAAGAGTTCGCCTAATAAATTTTAAACGCTTCAAAATTATATGAAGTCGCCGTAGTGTAGTAGGTAGTGTGTTGGCTTATTAGACAGGTCAGACATCAAAACGAAATGTGAAAAAATATTTCTTCGGCAACTTCCTTTCAGCAGATTTCTGGCAAAAACTCTGAGAGCAAATAAAATTCCCATGAAAAGTTTCTCAAAAATCTGTTGTTCGGAGTCGACCCACTCGTGTATAAAGTTAACACACAAAACAGAAGTGGTGTGAGAAGCTAGGTCGTAATCCTAACTGAAGGGTTGTAATGACCAATTATGTATGTATGTATGTATAATTATTCGTATCAAAGATGTCAATTAATCTGAAGAGTTATTTATATACATATATTTGGTTCTCTGATACATTTTCTATAATGAAACTGTCTCTACCAACATTCATTTAATAGGGCACTATAATAATGAAATTAATTTACACAAAAATTTGTGAAGGAAATTTCAATTTACAATTACTATTCAGGCAATCTTATAAATATTTCAAATATTCGAATTCCATTTCTTTAGCTGTCATCGTCATTGTCATCAGCATCATCATCGTCAGCATCATTACCAATTGAAGTCTGGTACAATTGTGTGGCTTGCTTTTCATTATCCTACAATACGCTTTCACAAGAATATGAAGATGACAACATGAATAATTCTTACTTAAGATTGAAATGGAGACGGGAATGGAGACGGAAATGGAAATGGGGAACAATAATGCATTTTATTCATGAACTACAAAAATTAAATAAGGCATACGCATTCACATTCGATAAGTATTCGATAAGTTGCATTATACTGTACAACAGCACAGTCAATAATCACTCAGAACTACTTGTTTTACATTTCAGGCCTACATACTCGTACAATACATCTTTAAATGGAACGTTTGCTTTTGAACGACTTTTTACACACACACACACACAATATTGAGTTCAGAATGCTTTTGATTTGGCCTCCTTCATATATGTACATATGTACATACTTGTGGTTCTGGGTAATCACACTTAATCATATACGAACACAATTGAAACCCTTTCCAAAGCAATCTTACCAAAACTGGCAAATGAAATACAATCTATAAAGAGAGGCCTTTGCAGAGAAACGTGTTTTGAATTTTTAGCCTCGTCTCATTGGAGTTGCTTGGATGACGGTATTTAAGTTTGTGGAAATGCTGACAATGATGTCTTCTGATGAATTGAATTCATTCATTTAAACAAAAAAGGTCTGAATGTCTGTCATCGTTTATAGATCTGTCCACAGATAAGGTAAGGAATTAATTCTTACTGTTCTGTACACTATTTGCAATGAAAAAAGGTTCGTAATTTGGTCTATGGGGAATTCATAAAATTCTATAATGTACCACCAACACAAACACCAACACCAACACCAACACCACCACCACCACTACCATCAACATCAGTATGTACTTCCTTTCCAGCACAATCAACACTCGAAGGTAAACTTAAAATTCTTTTAAGAGTACATGAGCGTATGCGTGTGTGTTTAATTTTGGTATTGCCATGTTCTCATTCTCTGTGTATGTACTATTCAGTGTGAATATTGTATGTCTTATACGAGTTGTAAATCAGGCCATTATTTTAAATTTAAATCTGTATCTTACAATCTTTAGAATATTATTTAAAAAATATTTATTTTTGCCAAAAAGAAATCTTTTTTTATTTTATAATTAAATTCATTGCTATTATTCTGTTCTACGGCATTCATTGTAGGAAAAAATCGAAAAATAATATTTTCTATAAATGTGTTCTTATAATTTGTTACTGTGTTTCTATTTTATTCTTATTCTGGTGAATTGTTGTATTTCTATTGTATAAACAGAACAATGAGTTCTTTATATTCCAGTTAAATTTGTATTATTTGGACTACAAAACTTGTGGGCTAAATTTAGATTTCATTGTATTTTTTTTGTTACATTATACTCGTATTCTATGCCAAAATGTGTAAGAAAAAACTCTTCTTTATTATGTAATTTACGGATGACATGTTTTGTTTGTTAGAGAACATATTACACAAGATCTCAGTTGTTGGCAATTTATGCATTCCATCTAAATAAAAAAAAACTCGAGAGCGTCCTGCATCGATCGAAACAAATGTTAGCCAGAAGGGGCAAGTCCAGGATTCTACAGCGGGTGAGGCAAAACTTCCCATATACTGTTTTTCAAATAAATTTTTATTGGCTTTGCAATATATGGCCGAGCGTTGCCATGATGGAAAATTATAGCCGCGTGTCTGGTTTTTCAGCCAATATTCGCTTCAATCCAATTAATTGTTGTTGTGCCCACCAAATATAGAACGACTCCCTGACTTTACAGCTTGACAGCAGATTTTGCTCGTTATCCACTCTTCACATATGATTTCCTGCGATTGGGATTGTCGTAATGAATCCACATTTCGTCGCCAGTAGTAATTCGATGCAAAAGTGATTGCTCGTCTCTCGGCTTCAGTGCATGTGTTACCCAATTTAATTGCTTTCGAATGAATCCTGCTAGTTGTAAACATTTTGAAATGCCAGCTTGAGTTACGGCTAAGGATTGTGTAAGCACTTCTTGCATGTGGCACGAATCTTGAGCAAATAAAATGTTGTCAATTTAAGGTCTTCAAACTTGTTTGGCTGTCCCGGACGCTATTTGTCTGTTATATCAAAATCACCATTTTTGAAACCAAACCATATTTAATGTAATAAAAATAATATTTTTTTATATTCTTTACGATATTCTCTACAGTTCCTTTCATATTGCTTTTCGTAATAGAAATTTGTTTTAATAAATTTTGCAATGTATGTCAAATGTACTCTGGTTCAAGTATCTATGAAATATGAACATTTTTATTAAGCTTTTACCACAAAAAAAAATAGAAACACATTCACATATACATACACCGTATCTGTGTATAAAGTATACTTACAAAACTACACACTCATGTACCACACATATACGTATGTATTAAGGCAATGAAAAACAAAAAAAAAACAAAGAAAAAAATTTAAAAAAAAAACAGAAAAAGAGTTTTAAGAGATACGTTTTGATAAATCGTTAAATATTGAATTAATCGTATGTAGATTTAATGTATATTTTATGCCAGCATATCTCCATATACGTACATATGTACATACATATATAAATACATATGCGCATACATATATGTATGCCGGAATGACTGGGGACACTGAGACGCGACGCAATGCGATACATTGCCATACGGTATGTCGCTATGTGACGTTTACATAGCTCAGGTCGTTCTGGTTTACGTACGTGAATGTTTTAACGCTTGGAAACCCTTATGTTTTGTATTGAAAATATTTTTCGTTTTTCTTTTAAATGCTTTTCAATTTCATTTTGAGCTGGTATTTTATAAGGATTATAAATAAGATTTAATCTGTATTGATTTATTTCGATATGCTTTTAATTTATCGCTCATATAATGTTTGGTAACCATAATTTATAATCATAGATAATGTAAATACTTCTTAGAAAACGAATGTTTGTAAAGCAAAATATCTAAGACGGACATTACGTTTGTTACTTTATGGACAAAAGTTGTATGGATGCTGCTGGTTGTTAGTAAATATGTCATGTCATGTTATTGTGTTCTATTTTCAATTTTCATCAAAAGAAAAAGTCTTTAATTTTACTTGGGAAAGTGAGAGCAGAATTATCTTTTGTAAAAAATTCCACTTCTTTTATTTTCTTATTTATTATCTTATTATCGTCGCATTAACCTAACTAATTAATTTAGATCTTAAGATCATATTTGACACCGTATCTTTACTCACTATTCCTTGCGTAATGGGTTAACATGTGGAAAAACTTCACTTATTTTTAAATCACCTACACAGAAGTCGTAGATCGACTATTATCCAATGTCTGGCTCTGGCTCGATGCAGATTTTTCTTATTTAGGTCACCTTCTCTCTGTATTCATTATGAGGCTTTTATTACTAGATATTGTATCGATTATTAAATCCATTAAACTTTCAGGTCGATTTTCAGGCATGTGAAACACTCGTGCTGATTGTCAAGACTTGTGAGTTAAATCTGGAGCATTACTCTATTGGTACCATAAAGGGTCACTATATATATGCTCAATTCAGATTTAATTTAATAGAACTATCATGTCCTTATATCATAGCCTATACTAAGTAGTAAGCATTAGAATACGACAGACGTTGTGTTCAGGTTTCTAACGAAACAAAAACGTGTGTATTCAATAACGCCTAGGTTAGGATAGACCAAACAATATCCGCTTATGATGCCTCTAAATCTAATACACAAAAGCCTGTACTTCTCAATTTTATAATAGAACACTGAGGAACCTTATTTATTCCATATTTTTAAAGGCTATCGTTAGCGTGTTTCAAACTTTAATGAACTTCCTTATTTATGTACAAATTCATGCATTGAAAATGATTTTATATTTTTATTTTAAGCTTTTAAATATTTCTTAACATAAATTATTACACAAAATATATATGAAATTCGGTACGGACACCCTGTTATTATTTAAAGGAAAAATTTTATCCAAGGGGATAAAGGGGTTGTTATAAGAGAATCTATTATTTGCAGTGTTATGAAAAATCTTTTAATTATTTAGGAAGACATTTCCTTACACTAAAATTACATTACAGATATACTGTGCTGCTTTGCCCTTTGGCTATGCATGATTATTTTTAATTTTTCAAAAATAAAACAATCAATTCTCAACGCACTCTCTCATAAATAAATAAAAAGCAAAAATAATTTATAATATTTCCTAGCACAGCTTTAACAATTTATACCTCCTACCAATTATTAAGAGTTTCGTATGGAATATAAAAGAGAAGGGGAAGAAGTAACCATCCCTAGCCCATAATTCAATTCATGCTGTGCTCATTTTGCACGCATCAATAAAATCATCATCATCAACAGCAACATCGTCATTGCCAGCGTAATCGTCGTCTCTATGTGATTCGTCGAAATAACACAAAAGTGGAAAAGGAAAAATCATCCAAAACCAAATCGAGAAAAAAGGTACGAATAAATGAAAGAGACGCATACACAGACACAGGCGCAGACAAGGTGAGCTTGGCAAACAAAAGATATTGCCATGGGGTAAAAAGAAGTGTAAAACATTGAAAATTCAATTCTACTCGTTACACGTACCCAAATTCATTTTAAATCCAACAAGTAAATATAATTTATAATATGGCCCAGCATACGAAATCATTCATAACCAGCCAAACCAGGCATAATCGTCTTCTATTCATTCATTCATTCCATCAAACAATCTATCCATCCAAGCATTTCACGTACATATATGCTACGTATGTAAGTATGTATATTACTCTCCCTACATTTGTGAAGAGTTTGATTTCAATTTTATTTTTATTTTATTTTTTTCGTTTTTAATAATAATCCTGATTCTTTAAAACGTTTTCCATCAACACAAAATAACAACAACAAAATAATCTCAGATTACAAATAAGACCCCTTTTGCTAAAAAAAATAAAAAACATTAAATAGAATCCTGTGAATACGTCATTAAGAAGAAAAAAACAAATGATTGAAATACTGAAATATGATCAGGATTATAACACTGGGGTGTACAACAAGATATCAGTAATGTGTAGGTATTTGCAGAAACATTATCGTGCATTCCTCCTCATATCATTCATTCCATTGTTCATTCATTCTATAGTTTATGATGATGATAGTTCCGCCCACAATTTTAGTTTTCAAGGCAAGGGAGATGTTCTGGATCTAATAATGGTGAGGAAGTTTCCCTCCCAATACCTCGTCTGCTTGCTCATTGTAGAGAATTTCCACTTGATCTTGGAGGGTCAGATGGGAACTTTATTTCCTCGAATGGCGGCCTGACTCTCGGATAGTATTGCTATGTCATGTCTTATGAACCTCCTATCCAAGTTGAATTGAGCACATCTGTCGATGATTTGATTTCAATATTTGCTGCGAGCTCTAAAAACGAATAAAGTATCCGGTATATATTCTTGTGAACATAATCATTTGGTCCTAGTTATTTAACAAATGAAGAAATTTTTACCTCATTACGCCTACTAAAAATAAAAAATATTTAAATGAGACGTGTAACTAAAGCTGAAGTGACTTTAACGAAGTATCTTCTGTCATCTGTCACATTATACTGCTACACTAAATGCAAACATAATCCCAGTTGCATGTTGTATGCTCTTAGATGTTAAAATAGTGTGATGTGGTGCGCTCAAGTATCAACATTTTAGTAAAAAAGGCCGAATAAAGTGTTCCAAGGTCCACCACACATAGGTCGAAACACATCAACAAGTGACAGCACACCAGCACATAATTATGTTAACACAGTAAAGGAAATGATGAAATTAATTGAAATGTTCAAAGAATGAATCATAACTAAAACCAAATGCTAATTGTTTCCACGGAAGAGCTCAGAAGTAATGACATTGAAAATGGAAGGTGAAGTTTAATCAAGGTTACACTGAAAACGAAGCTTTTTGCTTTGAAGCTGTGTGCAGATTTTTTGAGCCAAAGCAACACCACAGATGGAGAGCACTAATCAGGGTTTACCGATAGTTTGTGCGGAAATTATTTTCAAGGGACAACATACAAATCCGTAAGTGAGGAGAAAAATAAAAAAATCATCAGCTTATTTTCTTAATCGAATTCATATTTTCTCACAGATTGAACAAAATAAATTCAGTATTCAGAGGTCAAAAGTCAAACTGTGAAACTAAAAAAGCTGTTGTTAGGTTTGTGTTGGTACAACTAATACATTGGAGTATTAAGTACAATCCAATACTAAATTGGGAAATTTAAATAAAAAAAATTCAAAATGTTTAAACTTGTTTTACCATAAATTATGCCGCTTAGCGGCCTATGTTTTCCACAGACGAATGCAGTGAACCCTAAGGGTATGAATTTGTTCCTCTTTTAGGCATATAACAGTGAACTCGGTGTGTTCTGTAAAACAAAAGACAAAGTGAGTTTGTTCACGTAATGAATGCAATTCAAAAGTGCAGAAGATATTGTAGATGTGATGCGCATGCCTGTTGCATTAACACAACTGTGTGAAATTTTCTAGAAATTCATTTTAAAGCATTTCATGTGTTTCATGTGATTCAGTAACAAGTGAAAGATAATCATTGAAAGACGCCTTCAGATTCAATATGACTATGCTGGGTATTATGCTTGTATTATGCTGTTATTACCATAGCATTTTGGTTTCTTACTTATCAAACAGGATGTGTTGGTTGCACCTTTTCCCGTTCTTTTAAGATTTTCTTTAAAGCAAAAATTTCTTTTACGAGACTTGCAACAACAGCAGCAGCAGCATTTGCTCTTTTTTTTTTGTAGCATAGTAAACTGAGTGCGTGCAAAGTAAGACAGACAAGCAGTCAGACGGACGTACTTATACCAACCGAAGAAAAGTCAAAGTAAAAGGCTCCTTTTTACAGTTTTGGCATCCGTAAACTACTCCCTGTGAACAAAAATTTCAAAAACCTAAAAACTAAAGGCAAAAAACTTGTTAAAAATATATTTGCGTGTTTGTTTGATATAAGTTGTTGGTTTATTTCTTCTTTTTCTCTTTTTTTTTGTGTTTCATGCAGTTCTTTTCTTTTTTTATTTTTTATTTATTTTTGTTGCTGCACAAAATAAAGACAAGAAAAAAGTATAAAATTTCAAGGGGGATCGTTTATTTGTATGTCTGTTCAAATATGTATTTATGCACAGGTAGTTTTTATGTTTTCAAAATATACGAGAGTCTTGAAGACACTTTAGAATAATTATGTTAACGGTAAATTGGTTTTTGTCTTTCGTCCCTGTTGTGCACAAAAACTGTTGTTGTTCACCCCGAATTTCTGATTTTTTTCTCCTCTCAATTTGAGGTGCAAAAACAGCTGTTATAATAACGATGATTAAAATCTTCTGCCTTTCGGTATATTTGATGGCATGTCGAAAACACTATTCAAACAGGGGTGCCAATTAAGTTCTCTTACACCATGTGAGATATCATATACATACATACATACATACATACGTTTTTAATTAGCAATTTATAGATGTTGTCCTTAGAAGATGTTTCTGACTGTTAACTAAGAAAGTGTCTTAAATTCTAGAAAAGAAATTTAAGAATTTTCTGTGCCATTCAAATTTCTTTTTAAAGGAAGTAGAAAGATTAATTATTTCATTTAAGTCCACCGAGAATAAAAGTGTCCATTTACAGTTGGAATTTAAATTATTTTCAAATTCCTTCAATGCATAAAAGACCAATTATTGTCTTCCACTAATGCTCCTCTTCTAATGCTTTTAAACTGAAATAGTCCTTGAAAACAAAAATGGCACAAATGTAGTTCCGTACATTAAATCATTACATAACCATGTAACCATAGGGAGTTAACAAAGAGGGCTCATATAGAAAGCATTTTAATAAAAGCTAGATATGCCACAACGATTTACAAATGACTTGCAGGAAAATGCTGGGTATATAACCCAATAGTAACCTATGGCGCCATTGTTAAAGCAAACAAAGCCAATCGGAAAACAACAAAAACGGAGTTGAACTAGATACAGAGGCTAGAACAATGAAAACCTGTCATACAACATCGCTGGAAGCTCTATTTTATTAAGACCATTGCACACGGTATTGTAGATCAGTTCTCTGGAGGCTAATGCTAAACAAAATTCATTAGGAGACTTCAGAACCTTAAGATTCGAGTGATTGACAGCTCCGTCCATACTTGTCTGCTGGACAGAATCAGCACACTCTATGGTTTTGGGAAATGATTCGTAACAAAACTTAGTAAGAAACGTGAATGGAGTAATCTGCACGCTACACATTCTTTTAAAAGAGAGACAAATTGTGGCATACGAAAGGGTCATCGAAGAATCTTGGGGCAGAAGTGGGAAATCTTGGCTTCAGAATGAAAAATTCCGAACTCATGGTGAAACTCTCGAGTATCTTTCAAGCGGAAGTCTATGCCATTGAAAGTTGTGCTAATTCCTACTTCATTAGTAGATACAAAGGGTGGAATCCAAGCATATTTATGAGGTTAAATATAAAATAGTATGAGACTGACTGGGGCAGCTGAATAGGATAGCTAGGAGAAGTTGGGTTGCCTTTTGCTGGGTCCCAAGTCATGTGGAAATTCGAAATTTCTTGGATTTGATACAATAAAAATTTCTGTTACGAAATTACAGTTGGAGGAGATTTGAGTCATGCACCGAACTATTCAAAAATAGCCTAAGATTAGTAACTTGATCTTGTTCAGAATGAGTGCCGTCTCGAACTCAATATACATATATGTATATTCTGTGATTTTAGAGTGGATCATCATTACATATTCTTGGAACCTGTGCATCTCATGAAGAAACATCTGGATACACATCAGGGCAATTATCCTTGTTAACACCAATCAACATCCTGAACTTTGTCAGAGCAAGACGCTTGGAGGAGGCATAATTGGGATACCTTATATAGGATGACGGGAGTACAGTAGATCGGATGGTTGCAGTACTATGGCACTTTTAATCGATCGTTGTTATACTCTGCAGAAAACCAAACGTGATGCATATTTAACATTAAAATTACTAGAACAGAATATGAAAAAAAAATTATTTTCTTTATTTAAGAAATGCTCGAAGACTTATATTTTATTTCTAACGTAATACTATTGTAATCCAATCGTGTTTATACAACAAAATATATTGTAAATCCATAGATTAGATAGATTTCTTTCTACTACATTTCCGTTTTACACTATCTTAAGTTTAAACAAAAAGAATTCAAAAACATTTCAAAAAGACTGTGGGTAATTTCAATCGTAATATTTCCTTATTTTAAATTTACTTCTGGAGATTAATTATTTTCAATTCTTTTAGAAACTATTTTGGTGAAAGATACAATTTTTCAAACACACTAGTTCTGTAAACACACAATCATGCTGATTTATTTCCTTCCTTTCCAATGTTAAACCCTAAAAGGCAAAGAATAAATCTGTGTAACATTATATTTTTGTTACAGCAATTTATTCCGTTTGCATGATGAGGGGAATGGCAAAGCCAAAGAAAGGAGAATACTTTGAAAAAAAAAGAAAATAAAATAAATATTAATTACAAACTAACCTCACGTAACTTTGGCACTCTTGCCTGAATGAGGACAAAGTCAGCCAGCGAACCAAACAACGACGGGCGCACACGTTCTTAACAATCCCTTTTTTTCTTCTTCATTATCATCATCATCATCATCATCACTGTAATCACCATCGTCATGGTTTTTTATTATAAAACTAAAGGGAATGATAGTGATGGTTGGTGGTGGAATACATTTTCCTACATTCACTCCGATTACATTATTTAAATGTATATTTTCTTTATATTGTTGTTTTATTTTGTTCAAACGCCACGTCTAATCGCCCTCGCTCGTTGCCAAAGATAAAAAGTTAAAACGTGCCAGCAGTATCTTTCCTTCTTTTTTTGTTTTTCTTCAAATACACTTGTGGGCAAAGTTTACCTACGTTCCTCTACAGTTGGCTATAAAATTAATGACTTATTTTCCAATACCAGTCCACGGTTTCTTATTTTTAGCTTTTGCTCTCCGTCTTTGATTGTGTTTAATAAATAGTGTTATGCACTGTCCTTAAGCCTATTATATCTGGCTAGTCATTAAATTCTTCTTTAAATTGTATATCATTTTGTTGTTGTTATCGTTGTTGCTTTTATTTAACGTTTTGTTTCTGAAAATAAGTAAAGAGAATTATAAAAATTAAAGCGGCGGTACGTTAAGAAAATTCGCCCAGTTTTTCTGTTTTTAATAAAACATTGTTTGCAGTTAATTGCTGCCTGTTACCAACATTGAAGGTCTAATTTCCTTACTACATATTGACAGTGGTTAGAAAGAAAATATTTTTCTTTTTTAAATGTTAGGTGTAGTAAAAAGCATGCCATTCCTACATACAGATTTAGCATTTTCTATATCTTAAGTAAAATAAGCGTTAGAAGGAGAAAAATTTGTTTCATTATGGCATTGTGATTGAATATTTGTTATATTTACGGTTTTAGCCTCAGCTTATTCCTGAATAGTCTGATGCATGACTTTTATTGTATTCTTGGACCACAAACACCCGCTCCTCTCTCTGATCCGTTTCCTAAAATCACAGAGTCTACTGGGTCTGTGTACGACCTGATCAAATTATACCTAAGCATTCAAGTTATGCCTATAATCTATACAATTAGCGAGATTAAAGCAAGCAATTCAATTAAAACCATCAGAAGAGGTCAACAGAAATGATGTCTCTGATGATCTGGCAGAAGCTAGAATAGCTCCAATATGTATGTTGTACCTTGAGATTAGGATTTGTTTCGATCATTACAGATGTCTATCAATTTATGTCTTGTATGCTCAGAAAACCCTGCTCTACAGTGATGCAATTGACAAAATGTTAACGATTAAAATAGTATACAGTAAGAGCCCGCTTAACGCTGCTCCGCTTAACACTCTTTCAGTATTACGCGGTAATATTGGGATTCCCCTAAATCGCACACTGTATTGATACTTGTTGCATATGTGTGCAAATGAAACGGCCATGCACCAACCAAAATTCGTGCACTATATAGCGACGGTGTATACAATTAATCTTTTTCAACGCTCTTTTGTTAGTCTCTCCAGAATTAAGATTCCAACTGTTTTTCCGAGATCGCAATCACAGTACATATGTACGTGTTAAGTTGCCTCGTTTAATTAACGGTGTTTCGTTTAGCTCTGAAACTTATTGGAACATATTCCCCGCGTTAAGCGGGGTCTTACTGTACATGTGGTTTGATGAAGCTAGTTTCAAATATTAGATTTTTAGCCATCAAACAGTAGGTGTGTATATCAAATTTTCGCACAATGTATGTACGTCCTTCGAAAACACTGTGCAATACCATAATTGACTTGCCAAAAAAACAGCACACAATTACAACATTAAACCGGCACGATTTAAATGTTGGCAAAAGTCTTTTAAATACACAATTTCCGTTTTAACTTTTTTTTTCGTATGCCTTCACCAGAAACAAGCAGCACATTTAAATACCAGGCTGAGGGTTTTTGTTGCCTGTTATTCTATCACTGTTGACGTCCCTTTGCTTTTCATTTGCCGTCCATTAAGGGGAGAATCTTAAAGTAATGAGACTTAAAAAAGGTTATTGTTGTTTTAGCTGTTGTTGTTGTTTGCTATATTGGGTATGAGATATTTTGTTTAGGTTGAATGGATTTCCTTTTTAAGTTTCCTTCTTGATGTTTTCCCTTTTTTCGTCGTTTCTTTTATTGTTTACTAGCTGGTGTGGCAAATGTGTCATTAGGCATGTTTCACGATTCTCTGTCATGCACAAAATAATTATAATTTAATACACTTGACGTTGCTTATTACTTGCATTACCCCTTATTTTCTTATTTTTGCTAATGTTTGTTGCATTTCAGGCCTTCATTTAATTGTTACGTGGCTTAACTTGGTCTAAATAATAAGGGTACGAGTACATTGAGTTAATAGAGTTGGTTGTGAATTGTCTTTCTGTTGTTCTTGTATTAATAATACGTTTAGGAAGGATAAAGTATCTACTTGTTGTTACTTACTTGTTTACTTACTTACTTTTACTAGGTTGTAATTGCAGTAATGTAATGCAACAGTAACAACAATTGTTCGCATTTGTATCTGGGCTATGCCTGCCTGCTATTTCTTTTGCTACCATATGATGATTGCTGGGTGCTTACATTTAATATTACAGTGTTTAGATATTTCTGTAGTCTAGTGTTAAAGTTTCATATTCTTTTCATATTTTAATTTCTATTTTGTTTTTAATTATTACTTATGTCTTTATATATGTACATATGTACATACATACATATGTATGTATGTATGTATGTATGTATATATTAATTTCCAACTCCATGAACATGAACAGTTGATGGTCGTTTTGTGTACTTGATTTTCCAAAAATATACTCATATGGCGTTATACTCGCATTCATTATTTTTTTCTGTTACTTTAATGTTTTGTTGTTTGTTGTTTGTCAGATTGTTTTTGTTGTTTTATAATTACCCACAATTAAGCAGTCGTTAAAGGGAAGGACACATTTATTGTCTCACACATGAACACATGCCATGTCAGAGCCACTTATGAAATCTTCCATATGGAGTAAGTTCTTTATAACTATTAAGCAGGCAAATGTTTTAGAAAGTATGGGCATTGAATCTCCATAAAAAGTAGAAAAATATGTGCCACATAGTGATTACCTTGAAAATAAACGAAAAAAACTATGCCTATGTATCGAGTCAAAATTAAACCATATTTGATTTAAAATAAATTCAAAAATTTAATTACATTAGGGGGGTAATTACCTATAGAACTACTAATAAAACAATATTATTGCCTAATAACACGAAATCATAAATTGTAAGTCAAAAACTTCACATCAAAATTTAAATCAAAAATCAAATGAAATTCTAAGATCTTATGCTGCCCCTACACGTTGCAATTAGTTGCAGATACACTAAACAAGTTCGTTAACTTGTTCAAGATGTACAAACAATTCATTTTTAAGAGCATCCATGCAATTTGTTACAGATAACGAAGATATTTCAATTGGTTTTCGCATCATGTTGATAAGCTAGTCGATCGTAAGATTCATTCATAAGAATTCATTCTTTATCTGCACTATTCATCAGTAAAATTTTCTTTTTTTGTAGAAATTTGTCTTTTTCTTATATAGGATCTTTTTAAGCGCTTTCGATCTTTTAGTTAAAATAACACAAATCATATGTGGGATATCGACATTTTTTTTTTCGTTTGATTTTATTGACGAAATTATGTGTACGTCATGGCTTATCTGATTGGAGTGCATCTGAAATATTCAATTTTCTATGGCTCTGGTACATAAATCAGGCAAAATTTGATCGATGACATGTGTTATATTCACTTTCAGGACCACTGTGGTCCTTTTTGACTTCTTATTCACTTACACCACACAAGCAAAAGTCTAACAGGATCAAATCGCACGACATCCGCGTGAGATGATCAATCTTTCAAATTGCTCGTGTAGAATACTCAAAGTGGAAAGAGCTAAGTGAAGGGTAGCGCCGTCCTGTTGTAACCACATGTTGTTGGTCTTCAGATCTTCCAATTCAGGCAAAAATAAGATGGACCTATAGTACTTGCCGTTGACAGTGATGGCCGGGCCAATGTAGTTCTTAGAATAATGATTTTTTCGTAAGGCATTCGACACCGTTTTAGGCCGTGATATACGGTGAAATAAATTTATTTACTCATGAACATTGAATTTCTTTGTGATTACTATTTGGTGATGAATGCCTAACTGCCTAACAAAATCGTTTTTAAAATTATATTGTCAGAACAGCAAATTTTAATCGCCAGGCCAAGGCTTACTAATGCCGCCTAATAATACATCTACCAGTCAGATCCTTTTTGAAGTTTGAAGACCTATTTACTGTACTATTTAGTTACTACTTAGCAAAGATACATTAAGGACTAATACATTGTAATTTAAAAACACATGAGTTGGCATGTCTTTAAATTTTTTTATTATGCAGTCAAAACAATAAATCATACGTCAGCTTAAGACCACAACTAATACGTGTCGATTTTGTTTTTAAATCCTTAACACATTCGAACACATTGCACATACATACATATGTATAAATGCAATAGAAAGGGATACTTTTCTTTGTACGAAAGTACTTTTGTATGAACAAATATGTATTCCTTGCATTTAAAATACACTCCAAAACACTTAAAAAAATCAATAAAAAAATATAAACAGGGAGAAAAAATTTGCTACGGCATGCATAATAAGTGGAAATAACAAACAATAATAATAATCACAATGTTCAAGAGGCGTTACGATTGTTTTTCTCAATGACATAAATGCACTTTAGCTCAACGGCAGCATTACACAGGCAAAACAATAAAAATATAAAATAAAATATTACTGCATATGAGTGATATAAAGTGTTTCCAGACCAACAAATATAATATACGAGCTTATAATACCATCTACCATACGAGTACAAAACCATTTCACAAAGAAAACAAATATACATACATAGAAAATCCACCCAGTCAATATGATTGTATGACATCAACATCAGCATCATCCTACTACCAATAGCAATCACCATCACCAGCTAGTACAAATCGAAATCGAAATACAAGCCATTTATGTTTTTGTCGGCGCTCAAACATGACAAAAATACTTAAAAAACACCATCATTATCATCATAGGCATTGTCATCATAGCAAAAAAAAATGGCAGACAAAAGCACCCATAAACATTTTAATACGGATAACACATGTCTTACCTCCTCCACTCACAAAGTAATTTTCTATACAAAACGGATGACAAAGGAAAACTGGAAAGGCACCAGGGAAAGCTTTAGATTTTCTTTTTCAGAAAACAGTCAAATTTTCTGTTCATTAATGCAGTCCCGGTTTGTTGGTTAGCCCTGATTTAATCCTCGAATATCAAGAAATATGAATTTTCTTCAGGCAATCTATACTTTGGTTATGCAGAACTTTATCTTACACTACCACAAAATTTAACTGAACCTTATTACAAACGTATTTAAGCCAATAAATCTTCTCTATTTAAGAAGAAGACCATAAGCTTAGACGAAGAAATACCGTTAAATTTCGACGAGTGTTTGTAAATAAAGACCAACCCAAATGAGATGTAACATGTAGATCTCCCGCCTTCAGAAAGCTGTGAATAAAAATTTATTTTAACTGGATTGTATCGATGTGACTTAAAAACCGGTAGGAGCTAAGATTAATAGGTGTTTTTTTAACTGTATAAGAACTATATATCGATATCGATATTTATGGTTTGATAGTTGATAATGACAAATTATGTTGACATTGTCGTTTAGTATGGTTTCTAAACTTTCTTGAAGACACCGTAGTCTGGCAGATGGTGTGTTAGTCGCTGCTTAGACATCTCGAACAAAACGGAGTATAAATAATATTTGTTTTTCGACGAATTCTCCTCAGCAGTTTACTGACAAAAACTCTGGAGCTAAATGAAATTGCTATAAAAATTTCAAATATATCGTTCGGAGGCGAAAAGCAATATTTTTTTCATATTTCGTTTTACTGGAGATGTCAGAGCTGGGGTTTGAACTGTGGCCTTACGTCTCATAGGCCAACACACTATCTACGAGACAACGGCGACTTTAATGCGTAGATAACTTCTGCTATCTAGGCAGTATGGTAACAGCGAATTCGAACATTACAAACAATCAACGAATATTCAAAGTCTATTCGACTGTACAGAAGTGGAACCAAACAGGTGTTGAATTTTACAATGAAAAACTACAATTATTTTTCAATAGACTGATGATAGACGTTAGTAGAATGTTATGGGTTAACAACATCAGCAGCATGAATCTATGGAACTTAGCCAACGGGGAACCTATACTGGAACAAACGTAGAAAATTGAAGTAGATCAAGTAGAAAAGCACGATAATATAACAACGACGACGCTCAAGTGAATTCAAGAAATTTTGTAAAAATTCGGTGACAGTTTAAACCGATACCAATAAATCATTACAAGTATTATACGTTTCTAACATTTACACCTGCTACAAGTAAACAAAGAATGCTAAACGGGTATAGCTAAAGTTAGCCTAAATTTTAAATAAGCTTTTTAGCCAACAGATTATGGCTGGTATGACTAACAAATTTCACTAAACATGGAAAGTAAAAAAGAATCACAAAAATTTATAAACAGGTATATATGTATGTAAATATCTTAAAGGACTTAGTAACCCTAAGGTTATATGAATTTATTAATAAAACAGTGATTTGTAGTTATGTTTTCAATTTGTTTTCATTTAATTTTAATGTATCTCCATCACTATAAAACGGACCACTTCAATAAAATATTGCCTTTTAAAGCAATATTTCCTTTAATTTGAACACACACATACAAGTACAACAGCTATTTCTTGAAATGATTTCAACAAACATTTAGTGCGTCATTATCATCAGAACTGACGGACTGCTGATGTCATCGCGTCCCATGACCTACAGCCATAGACAGGCAAACAAAACGAACGTCATTGAACAGTGTTAACCCAACAAAAAAAAAACAACAAGAAATTCTGTTTATGATGACCCCCTGCATTAGAACACGTCCGTCTTATACAATTAAGGACTTTTTATTTCTTTTTCTAATTGTATGCCGCAACTGACACACTCCGCAGGAAACTATAGTTTTGTAGCAGCATGAGGAACATGATGCATTCACTCACTTGCTATCTGTTAATGATGGCCAATGAATTGTAGTTTATGGCAAAAGGCGTTTCCCTAAAGAGAAATTTTACGTACAGAATAAAAAAAGTTGAAAAGGGAGTGATAAAGATTAGAAGGCGATTTTATTGTTTATTTTCACAATATTGATGGCTTTTGTATAAATATTGGTATTAGAAGCTTATGAAGAGGAAAAGTCACACCCAATATGAAATGACATTAAAGCAGATTTATTCCATTTGAAATCGGATATAAAATGAACTCTTAATGTGTACTTTGCACACATGTTTGATATTAACCAACAATTTTGCCCAAATGCATGCTAATGCCTTAAAAAATCACGCTAAAGGTTGTAAATAATTTCGAAACTATCTTTTTAGTTGATAGAAGCTAATTTCAAGCAAATAATTCGAAAATTTTTGTTAAAATCTTAACATCACATTAAATAAAACTCCATTGCAAAAAACAATTAACATTGTTTTAAGATGTTCTCTTGAGACATTAGCATATCATTAGCTTAGCAAGATTAATGTTCATGTTAACTTGCAAATTATCTCCGTTAAAAAACCTATACTCACATATTATCTCCTTTATAAGGAGTTAGTGCAGAGCTTGAGGACTAAAAATTACTATAAAAACAAAAATTTGGTTATTGTCCATGGTCAAATTCCATCAATTAAATTTTTGACTACTTTTACTAATAAATCTGTTTGTACGTTTGGCGGCATAACTCAATGACCCTTAAAAAGTAATTCAGAGACGTTAAATCACACGAGCAAGGAGCTCAGAGAACACTTACTTTTGGAAAGAAATTTTTCATCGCTTTAACTTTACATTGAATTGATTCCTAAACGCACTGTATGTTAAGCTTGTTCATCTTGTTCGAACCAAATGTTGCTGAGGTTTAGTTCATAAATTTGGAAACATGGAAACAAAAAGACAGTTAGCTTGCCTCGATAATGCTCGCCAGTAACCGCTTTTGCTCGTTTCGAAAGAAATCGAGGCATTTCATGGGGCCAGCGTGTAAATCGCACGATAAAGACAATTTTAATGGAGATGCATTAAATACTTGCGGATTACCTTTGTTCCAAATATGTAAGGCAATTTTGCTTATTGATGTATTCATTTAACCAGAAACGATCTTCAGTTTATTCTTTATGTCAGTTTCAAATAAGTCTAATCAGCAAAAGGCATTTTATAGGCACGTATGTAAGTCAAGATCGTTGCATAAAGTTTTAAATCAAATTGAAAAACAAAGATCAACAAGGTGAGAACAATTACGAAACGATATTTCAGAGATTATTTTTTCCCAAAAGAATGCTGAGTGAAAATCGAGATTTTTTTCGACGTGATAGAGTTGTGGTTTGATCTTACAAGTTCTTGTCTCGTAAACCAACATGTAGGTAGTACAACTTCGACGACTTCCCTATATCGTTTGCATCAATTGCAAATAAATACCATCAGGAGCTGCAGCGAAGTGTAAAGTTTTCGTCTCTTCAAACCTATCATCGCTACGATTCGTACCTTTACCTCCAGATCCGAGTAGCTGTGCACCAATAGACAAATTTTGTCTGTGTAATCAAAATTATTTCATACAACTAATTGCAACGTTAAGGTGTCGTAGCCTAGTAAGTAGCGTGCTGGTTATCCCAGCAGATCAGGCATCTCCAACACAACGAAATACGAAACAAAAAATTATTCTTCGGCTATTTCCTCTTAGCGGACTTCTAACAAAAACCCTGAGAGTAAATAAATTGCCAAGAAAAGTTTCTTAAAAATTTGGCACTCGGGGTCTGCTTTAAAGTGTCATACCATTTTTGACTGAAATTATCACACAAAAGGTAAGCGGTGTGAGAAGCTAGGTTATAGTTCTCACTGAATGATTGTATTGACCAATTAAGTAAGTAATCAAGATTATTTATCCCCACATTACGCCACCGCCTTTGTCAGACAACTATCTCAACATTCATTGTTCCAAACACCCCAAATTACGTCATGGTTTAGTTTATTGAGGGACTTCTCAAAACGCCACTTTACAAGTTGTTCCGCAATAATACGAAGACTGTTTATATGATCATATTCTTTACATTTAGTAAATATTATTAAAAAAAATTAGATTTTTTAATGGCTTTTTAAGGATAATAATTTCAATTTCTATTTTACTCTTAAATGCGAAAAAAGAATTCAAATACTTTTTTATTACCAAAAATTTCAAGGTTTTGATGTTTGTTGCATGCAATGGAAAATATACACTCGTACAAAATTTTAAATATTTTTATATACATATATTTCCTAAACGAGATATTTTTAATATTTATTTTTCATTTCCATTTAAGTTGTCATTTATGACAAATAAATTTCATTCCTAAGAGGATCAGATTTGAAAAAATTAATTTTTCATAATCTGTATGCGTAAATGTGTTATAAAGGATTATTTAGAAATTCTTCAGATTATTTTTTATTGTTATATTGTTTATAAATATGTTTTAAAACCTAAACAAATACAACCTTAGCATATAAAATAGCATTGTATTCGAAAGAATCATTCTGAGGAATATCCAAAAGTACGTAAATAAAGTATCCAAAAGTTTTTCAGTTAGCCTAACTAAGAAATTGTCTATCTCAGTAACCGTGTCTGTAGGTTTGTAGTATTTTATGGTTTTCTTTTATAAGTTTTAATTTCAATGGAAATAAAAAACAGAAATTAAATCCATTCATTATACACGTTCTGATATTACCAGTGCCCAGGTACTTAAGCAACAACCCTTGATACCTAAATAAGTGTCTAAGTTTCTTTATTTTTTTACAATCATTTCAGCTATTTCTTAATATTTAATCGGTAAGTGTCTGAATCCGTCTGTCTTGTATAAACATAACAATAAACAGTTTTGTTTTTTCCTTTAAAAGGACATTGTTTTTATACCTTTAGTGTCCTTCATCGTCCTTTTTCTCTTGCTGCTACTCACTTGGCATTACCATTTTTAAATATCAAACGGAATACAATGAAGAGAATAATAATAATAGAAAATGTTCTTGAAAGTTTCTTGTGCAGATGTTTTTGAATAATATATATAGGTAAATAGAAAAATAATATTTTCCATTTGATTGACTGTCTGCCTGTATAGTTGTTGTAGTTGTGTTACTACACTTGTATTTTGTTTCTAAATAAAAAACAACAACACTTAAAAGGATGTACGAGTAAATATTGTATTCCTTATTTCTAATTGAAAACGTATTTAATTTGCATTTGTATGTTTTCAAAATTTTCTTTTCATTTAAAATTGTATCCTTATCATCTAAGAAATTAAGGAAGAATTTCCTTGTCATTTACATTCTTCCTTTATGGTTATACAATGATAAGAATTAAAATTTTCGTATCAGATTAATAACAAAGCCATGAACTTTGTTGCTGAAGTGTCATTTAAAATTCAAAAACTTTTCATTATGTTGTGAAAAGAAATTCCGTTTTTAAATTATCATGTAAATATGATTTACACAGGGTCTTTCACACTGAAATTTATTGTTAAAAAAATTATTTTGTGTTCCAAATTCTGCTGATTTTGGTTTTGACAAATGCTGGCTAGAAAAGTGAACGATTTACTAAATTTAGTTAATTGACATTCATGAAGAGTGCAAAAGTATGGCGGTAGACATTCATTTAATCCCAGTTTTTTCATTTTTTGCAAAAATTTTGCTTAAAATTTCCCATGGGACTACAATCGTGGCTGCTTATCGGGCATGAATTAAAATCATTCCTTTGGTAAGGCTAGCTATGGTGGCAGACTTTCTAAATAAGTCATGCCATTGTAGCAATCTATGTATATATAAGAGAGAAAGTGGAAGGTCAAAACCCTACGTCCTTTTAAGACAAGAGCAGGCCACTCACGCTTGTGGTGAGGGATAACCTTCTCCTCCTCAGACCTATAGCACCTGCAGAAGTCATTTGAATACCATTTATCGCCACACGTACAAAAAGAACAATGGCTCGCTTTTAGGCAACGTTGACCAGACCATCACTGTCAAAGGCGCTCAAGATTATCAATTTCTTTAAGCCTCAATTTACGTGCCTGTGCACAAACTATTTGAAGACGTGATGTGAACTGACCAAGGAGATCCTGCGATATGACCCTATTAGACTTTTTGGTGGGGTTTTCTTAAGTCCTCAATGCCAACTATTGCCATCGGTCAAATTCCACCTGTTTTAGGTGCCAAACTGTTCATAAATTCAGTATTTTACAATGATTAGTATTACGGGAGCTTTTCATATGCTCTTAATAATCCTTATGAATTTTTAATACGAAAATCGGTTTCTTTTTTATTAACGCATGCATGCATACATATGTTAGTAATGCATATTTAAATATTTTATATATCGTAAGTATGTGCTTTTGTTTTGCTCAACCTTTTTAGCCTTTTAAACGGGCAACATTTTGTTTTATTATTATTTTAAAAATAAGACACAGTCACGTATTTCCATAGTTACATACTTTTAAAAAATACATTAAACGATGGTATCTTAAGTGCACGGCTTTTAAGGCAAATAATTCTAATTGAATATATCCAGTCATCTCCAGCCAGACAGAGTACTAGTCAGTCAGCATACTGCCTAACAACCATCGCATTTATTATTATTTGGCAGATAAACTCATTTGAATTACATATGGATGTGATCCATAATCCTTTTACTTTTCATGCCCATATTTTTCCATCCATCACTCACTGTAAAATTCAATTTTATTTGAAAAAAAAAAACGAAATATTTCATAAATTGATGCGTAACGTTTGTTAAATAAATAAATAAAATAAAAAAATAGGAATAAATTTCGTATGTAAAATTACAAATACAACACATGTAGCCATAACAACAAAAATATTAAAAAAGAACTAAAAAAAAAAACGACAACCTCATCATCGTCATCAATAACGCCAACAGCACTTACATTTACACTTACACGCACACACACACTCACGCAAATGCACCCTTATTTAAATTTTTCTTTTTGTGCCAAGCAAAACAAAAACCCAACAACAATAGTCCTTTCTTTTCAGCTGATAATCCTATGCAGCATACAAAGCACCATGTACTCCTAAAAGAGTTTGTTCATACGCGCCGGTGTGTGACTGTGTGAAGAAGAGTGTTTTCTGTTTACACGCTATGCATGTATGTATGTATGAGTACGTGTACAAAATTTAAGATTTTGTTTATTTATGCTTTTGTGTTTGTTCTTGCTGATGTCCTGTGTTTATTTTTTATATTTTTCATCACTTTGAAAGTCAAAGAAGTTTTTTATTCATCGATAAAACAGTTGAGAGAACAGGCTTACACATACATTCACACATATACACACACAGAAATATAAGATTATTTGAATATACATATGTATTCAATATACGAGAGTATAAAACATTGACTTTGATAAACGCACAATATTTGTATAAATTATTGTTGTTGCTATTGTTCTTGTTGTGGTATTTTTATCTCAATTCAATACGTTATTGACAAAAGAAAGCATAAGGACACTTTTATTATATCCTTTTGTTTTAAAAGAAACAAATATAAAAAAGAAAAACAAATAAAATGTAACACATTTTGCATATTGATTTCTATTTAAATCGTATCTTTATAAAGTCAGTCTAGTAAGTTTTTTTACAGTGAGTAAAAAAATATAAAAAGATATTGGACTCAAATTAACCAGAATTTTTAGGTCGATTTCCCTGGGCACTATCGGGGAATGGTGGAATCAAGTTTGATTTACAGTATTTGCGTTTGGCGGACGGTATGTAAACACCAAAGGCACTGCCGATTGATAGACAGTGCACATAATAACCCAACCGTACTACTTACCAGTGTACTTTGTTCCATTCTGATTCAATTGGCTAAGACCTTTTACTTGAGCATAAATCCTGGATCAACCTGGAAATTGGCATCGTGCAATTCTAAGAACACATAGACACGTTATATCTTTCAGAATAGGTCTTTTGGCCTTCGCATACATATCTTTAAATTTAAATAAAACAAAGAGTTATTTACCCTTTATGTCTTCTTTAGTGGAACACATCCAAAAATATTAGAGTGACCTTTCACGGTATGCATTGGATGCTTCTTTATTTTGGATTTCATTTCTTTTAAGTTTTAAAAAATTTAAAGACCGCAAATAATCTACTTATTTCAGAAAACCCTTCGCTCACATAGAGAGGGTAGAATCAACAAGAAACTTCATAGAAAGGTAAAGCAAAAGAGTGGAACGCAATGAATTTCTACTCCCAATACAACAACTCAATACATTTTCACAGAGCATAAATTTTCTAAGCAACGACAGATAGTAATAAATTATGAAAGAAGTTCGGGTGAATTATGTATCCGTAACAAGAGTCATGAGAATCGATCTCATATGAGCAAACAACCTTTCATATACTAAGTACACCCCTAATCATCAATGAAAAGGAGATTATAAACAAAAATTATAGACAGCATCCTTTATGAGCTACTACCTTACAAGCTAAAGTATTTCCTATTCTTATTGCTTAAAACGGATTTTTATGAATTCATGTGACTCGACCACTCTGTGAAAGATATGACTTCATCGAAGCTTACATCATAATATGTATCTTAGGTTCTTGTGATGGGTCTCTTCGTATAAGCTTTATATTCGTAGTGAACCTAGCGACTTCTTAACCAACAGAAAAGGCAAAACAAATCCCAAGGCTATAAGATTATATATTTTGTCTATTTCAAGAGGCACAAACATATCCAAATCAGATTCTACGTAAATATACTCTATCCCAGTATCTTCTCAATTTTCATTTGATTATCATTCTATAACGAATATTTTTGTTTTTGTTTAAATTACACACCTTAAACAGAATAAAAATGACGTAAAACATATTTAATTGTATCTACAGAACTAAACTCATACTTTCAGGTATATTGGGTGATTTGAAGGATATTTGTTTTTCTCTTCTCTTCACTTTTTCTTTTAAAGTCCTTTATAAAATATTAACCACCTGTGCACCTGTACCTGGCTAATATCCTCGTTACTTTTTTTCTTATTTTATTGACATTTTATTTTTAGAATTTCATTAAAAGAGAAATTTATTGCTTTTCACGGTTAAACGGAATACAAATACAAAAACAGCCACATTTTTATTGCCCGTTTTTATGACTATTAAATTATACGAGAATATTAATATGGCTGTATATGTGTGTGTAGATACATGTAAACAATGAAATGTTCAAATATTTTATGAAAAAAAATATTTCATTTCCGCCAACAGCGGAAATACTTACTGTATTTTTAAATTCGTTTAAATTTTTTGCTTTGTGTAATTTAACCTCGTTAGTATTAAATATAAATTTAAAAAATTTAATTTCTTTATTAATTAATAATAGAATTATTTATAAAGAGCATATTTTTCCATAAAATCTCTTATTATAATTAAAATGGGATTTTATTTTAGACAAGGGTCAAATAAAGGATAATGACATACAAATTAAAAAGGTAAATAAAAAATGGTGGAAAAACGAACTGCAATTGGACACAGTGTAATCCCTTTCAATTTTTAATTTGTACTATAAAAAAATATGTATTCAAACAGCAATTATGTTTAGATAAGAAATCGAAAACTCATGAACAACATCTCAGTCACCTATGTTTAGAGTGGAACCAGCCAGTATTTCTGAGACAACTGAAAAGGTTATTCAAGACCACATATGGGTGCAACTGAGATTTGAAAAAAGTAATTTCCTAAGAAAAGGGTGAGTCTGAAAGAATGCTCCTTTATAATTAGTGTCACCTCTTTAGCGTCACCTTTTACTCCGGTAGTTGGCAGATGTTACATATGCATCTTTATTCCGATTACACTTTACGAAAGGACTGCTAACAAATTTAGAAAGTTATGCTAAGGCTGCTTGAAAACTTCGAAGAATTTTTAAAATTTATCTTACTCAGAAGCTCAAACCACAAAATTGTGAAAAGCGCTAGTGCAGCGCATTTCCTTCTGAAAGCCTTAGTCAGTATACAACATTGTTGAATTTGACCTTCAGAAAGTCTTCAGGTCAAATGTACGCACAATAGGTTTGGTCTGGTCTGTCTGGTGCTAATTTTGGTCAGGTGAAGTGATTGGGTCTTAATTATTTGAAGATGAAGTCAAAAGTGCTTTGATAGTGAACAAAATTCAAAACAGGAATGTGATAACGGAGCTCTTGTGTCCGTAAGTAGGCGGTATGTACCTGGACAACATGTGGTTTCAGCAAGACAGCGTCCCCAGCCTCAACGTGTGTACTAGAATATATTTATTGCATCACCAATTTCGAGAACAAATCATTTCAAGAAATTTTCGTCTCAACTGTCCGCCAAAGTCATTTGATTTAAGTCCATGAGATTTATTTCGTTGGTTTTGTGAAATCGATAGTTTATATAATAAGCATAGAAACAATTCTTGAACTCATATCGAAGATCCAACAGGTTATCGGTTCAGGAAAAGAGTAATGACTTGTCATCAGAGTTGTGGGAACATTTGGAGTATACTTTATTCATATTTTATTGCAACATTTCATCTTTACTATCCAACATACAAACTGAAGAAGTTCATTCTTATTATTCTTTATTATAAGAAATATTATTATCATTATTACACTAATTTTTATTATATGGAAATACATACACTTCAATTTTCATTTTCTGTTTCTTTGAAATTGCTTGTTGGGTCTCGCAAATAAGCTGTGTTCAGTTTTATTAACATCAGCCGCTATAATACAAATGAACACTGTCGAAAAGGAACTACCGTTTAATCAACCGCTATACCTCAACAGCTGGTTTAAAAAATATCAAATTTGTCATCATAGCGATAATAGACGAAATTGTGAAGGGAAGTTTTAAAGTTTATTTGCATTTTAAAAAGAAATATTTAAAAAAAAATCAAAAGAAATGCACGGACGTTTGAAAGTACGTACCACGGAAGAGGAACGCGAACGTAAAAAGAAGGAGCAGGCTTTAAAGGTGAAGGCCTATAAGGCGGCCATGTCGAAAATTATGGCGAAACGAAAAAATTTGGAATACGACGATGAAATGTTAATGTACACTACCCCCATATTGCAACGTAATCCTGATGTTTCCACCCTATGGAACGTCAGAAGAGAATGTATTTTAGCCAAAGTGCAGCATCTAAAGAAACAGCCGGAAAATGATGAAACGACTGAGAAAGAAGCCAACAGTAATGATGAGGCTATACAAAAAGTTTTTGAGACTGAAATAAATCTAACCGAACAATGTTTACTTGTTAATCCGAAGAGTTATAACATTTGGCATCACCGTATGTGGCTACTAGAACAATCACCAGAAGCCAATTGGCAACGTGAGGTAATGTTGTGCAATAAATACTTAAAAATGGACGAACGTAATTTCCACACCTGGGACTACAGGCGTTATGTAGTGGAAAAAGCACAAGTATCCAAACAGGAGGAATTAGACTTTTGTACTGAAAAGATTAAAGTTAACTTTTCCAATTACTCTTCATGGCATCATAGAAGTTTATTGTTGCCTGTACTCTATCCTTATGAGGGAGATGCCGTGCCAAAACGGCCTATGAGTGAGGAGAAGCTTAAGGAAGAGTTAGAAATGGTTTTGACTGCCGCATTTACTGATCCCAATGATAGTTCCGCCTGGTTCTATCAAAGATGGCTATTGGGTTACTCTCGCCCTGAATTGGCTGTGGCTGCTTTTCGCTGTAGCCATAATAAAACAGTGATAGCATTTACTAAACCCATCACAGCAGATGGTTTAACTGTTACGCTTAAAAGTCACGATAAAAGTCTACAATTAAAGCAATTTCTACCTCTCAACAATAAAATTTCAGATACTGTGTTCTATAGTAGTGAAGAAGTGGAATCTCCTTTAGATTTCTTACAATTAGAAGTGGAAACGACTTATTTAAAAACACCTCTACTAACATTACAACCTTTTGAAAAGGACGTGTTTTATTTCCATGCTTTGGCTTATACTACTTCATACACTCCAGACGTTTTATCGGAACTTAAGTCACAGCTACAATCTTGTGAAGAACTCTTGGAGTATGAACCCGATAGTAAATGGTGTCTGTTAACTTCAGCTCTTCTAATGAGAGCTATAGATTGTAATGTGTATCATCTAAAATCACTGCAGCATTTAAAGAAACTTCAAACAGTAGATCCCTTAAGAGAAAACTATTATAAAGATTTGGCCTCAAAATGGATTATGCAAAAATGTTTCCTGAATTGGTCTCAGCATGAACAGCAAATGTGTTCCGTATTAGATTTGTCTAAAGAAGAAGAATTATGGTTCCTTACAGATCGCCAGTATTTTGTTATTGCCGATAACGTTATAATTCCTGAACAATTGAAAAAACGTTATCCCGAATTAAAGACATTTAATAGCATCTAAAATTTATTACTTAAAGGTAAGTGAATAAGTTCTTAATTCACTCCTCATTTAATTTCATTTAATACTGCGATCAATAATTATTGACTTTCGCAAGTGATCTATATTTTGATATTATTTACATATATTATTATGATTTTGATACGTGCACTTTGCCATTATTTACGAAATACAATTTTTTTTAAATGATTGAGCCCTTAACCTTTTGGAGTACTTTTCAACCTCTTTTTTCACTTTTCGAGCCATATCAACGACTGTTGATTTCTGGGTTTATCCACTTAGATATGCACTGCGACTACGAGTCCCACAAAAACGTCTAACGACGTTCACTAATACTACGAAAAATGTAAAATTACTCTTTGTCGAAACACCTCATGTATTAAAGCCTAAATTAATTATATTGTGTGATTTGTGACACCGTCTTCCTGAAATATCATGCTGTATAGCTCATAAAATAAAAGTGATTTATACGGCAAAAGCGCTCTGAATTGACGGTATCGAGTTTTTGAGTATAAGTTTTGTCAAAAATTCGGTGCAATGACCCATAATGTGCACCAAAAATACATTTTTTAAGGATGCAATAGTTTTATTGCAATTACTTTCTAGTTTCCTGAGCCCTATAACCCTTTGGCGTTGTGAATGGTTAACTTTAACCGTTCTCTGATTTGGACTTTATATAAATGAAAGTGTGAATCCAAATACAAAGTAGACCATAATGATTCGTAAGTTACTCCCAATCGCTGAGAACGGCGATCATCCAATTCGCATTATTTACCTTACTTCCTCTAACAGAAGCAATATTCTTGTCACAGGGATTGTGCACAGCCCTGACCATATCTGCAAAGTTTCAGTCTCTTTAGATTTCTTTGTTATCCTGTCCATTAATTGCACAATATGATTATTGTAACATCTATAAACACACCCTATTGCTCGTAAAATTGCCCTGATTGCCTCATTATTCTTGTAATATGTTTTAACTAATTGTCTTCGATCCAAATTCGTTAATGGCAAACCTTTCACTGATTTAATGGCCCTTTAAATTCTTAATATAAAGTTAAGAAAAGAAAAGAAAGTGGACTCAAAGCCTGTTCTCATTTAAATCTGTGCTTTAACTAATAATAATCAAAGAGCTTTAGCGCAAGAGAAAAACTATTTATATTTTCAAACTCGGGTGCCCTGGTAGTCTAGTGGGTAGTGTGCTAGACTATTAGCGTGAGGGTCGTGGCTTCGATTCCCAACAGAGACTCTGGTCTGTGACACTAAACCGAGCATATGGTCAAGTTACTCCGCTCGTATATAATTAGAATATAATTTGTAATTGTATTGTAATTAATAAATAAATAAATAAGATTTTCAAAAACGATTGTATGGATTAATGTGTATATGCGTATATCAGCATATTTCATCATTATTTTACCAAGGTACTGTTAAATTATTTTAAATATAAAATACGATGTTCAAGAGTTAAACATGTTTTGTATTGCTATAACTTTAATTTTTCTACCAACTATAATTTGTTTATGCATTATGAGTGAAAATTAAGGATGTCCTGTTTGGTATAGGAGCCGATCTAACTTTAAAAATAAGAGCTCCTAAAATTAAATTTTTATGTATGTTCTTCGCAAAAACAAAATCCTACAAATTGCTTCGCATCACTCTATAATTGTTAATAACTGTTTTAAGCGCAACGGAGTTTCATATAAGGATTATACTTAAACGCCTCTTGAAGATCTGACACAAGCGAGAAAGTACACAGTACTCACATGGGTTTTTTTTGATGCCTTTTTCAAATATACTACAGAAAATATTTTCAAAATATGTTTTATGCAATTACACCACATATAAAATGAATTCTAAAAACAAATGCCAAAGATCTGATTGGACTTTTTGGTCAAAAAATACCACTTAGTCTGTTTTTCTTTTTTTTTTTTTTTGTAATCAAGTCTAGGCTTTTTTTAATTTGTTATTCATTTTCAAAATACTTTCCACATGTTTCATTTAAATCTATTTTGGATAGAGAAATGTGAAAAGTAATATTAATTTGTTTTTCTTTTCCTTTTTTTTCATACACATTCATAAACTAAAATAATATTTTTCTACCTTTTTATCAAAAATGAAAATAATTTCTTTGTTTACAGAATTCCCTGGGCCGGTTGGTTGGTTTTTTGTGGTATATATTTTAGTGTATAAGCTTAATATTCCTATTTTTAGTAACTATTTATATTCGATTGTAAAACAAAAATGTTATTTGGTGACAAATATTCACCACTATTCTGTATTTATAAAGGAACCAGACGATCTGTTTCCTTATTTTCTCGTAAAACTGAATAAACTTTACCATTTCCAAATTCAATTATAATAAAAAGTGTTACGAAAAAGCATTATATTTCTTTATGTGTAACGTAAGATAATAAAGTAATATTCATTCGCGTTAAATGATAAAATATTATAAAAGCCAGTTATCGAACTAATTAAAAAAATTTATAGGTCCAAAGGGAAATACTTGATCATAATAAATATAAGATTTAGTAAGAGAAACACAAAATTCTTTTCTTTAATGAAGATGGTAATATGTAAGTGATTTGGTATGACGCTAAATAGCGTTGAAAATAGTTATCGGAAAAAATTCCTCTTAATTGTAGTTTTCCTTCTATATAAGCAAATATACAAATCCGGTTGCTAAGAACATGATAAATGTGTATAGTCCTGGTACTGTAGCACTCCATCAGCGTCAAATTTGGTATAGTCGATTTCGTTACATCAATTCTGATGATTTCCGCCTACGGTAGTTTTTTCAAGATTTTATCCACAACCAAACTTCACATTAGCAGTTAAAGCATCCCACCTAAATATACCTGGGGAATATCCTGTTTGTGGAATTTATGTAAAACCATAATTTATAAAATTATAGTGCTTGTCAAACAATAACGCTTTTAAAATTCTGATAATTTAAAATTAAAATAATTTAATTTGGTCAATAAATCGACAAGAATATTAAAGATATTTATTTAATTTTTTGTTTTAATATTTTAAATTTTATTTGTTTGTTAATTTGAATAAGATTGGATTCACTGTTATTTTCTTTCGACTAACATTTATATAATTTATCTTAATGAACTGTATTCTAATTAACAACTATTACACTTTGTTTTTCTTTTCTGAAATTTATAATAATTCAAAAATATATATTTTTTATTATTTAGTTGAATAAAAATAATTGATCCATTCATTACTTTTCATAAATTCTTTATCATTAATTAATAGTTTCAATTAAAACTGCAATAAATACAATGTCTACTTTATAAGTTAGTTATGTTACTATTTTTAAACCCGTTCAAAGTTAAAACCCTTCTAGGAAATAATTGTTAGTCCTTTCGTAAAATCAAGTCGCTTAATTTAGGAATTCATGTTATTTTTAATATTAAATGTTAGTTTGAATTAATTAATTGTTTCCTTTAGTTTCTAATTTAAATTGTTTAAATTTGATTATCTTTATGGTTTAATTTTGGTTTATAATATTTAATTCTTTCTAATATAATAGTTCTTAATATTATTATTTCTTTTAATATTACAAAATGAAGTGTGTTCGAAAAAGATTTGATTTGTTAATTATCGGAAATTGCTTTTTATTACTACAATAATAATCTTTTATATCCATCTCACTTGTTATAATTTAAGTTATTTACAAGCTCTTATATTATATATTTAAAATAAATAATTTCAACGGTTTTATTTGCTTTAGAAGTGCCTAAAATTATACTCTAAGTTATTTTGCTTTACTTACAAAGTTATCGTAAATGCTAGAAGAAGAAGAACAAAGATGACAGAGAGATTTATTATTCCTGCATTTTAATTGTTACTTCTTTTCAATTACATTACAATTTTAATAATTGAAAAAGTAAAAAAAAGAAAAATTCTTTAAATATTTTAAACAGTTCTGGCATTGATTTTCCATTTTATGACACTTTGTGTAGGTGAGAAATTATTTCGATATATTTTCGATAATCGAAGTTTGACAGTGCAGTAAATATAAATATCATATACATACATACATATGTATCTGTAGTATTTTTGTCTACCTATGAGCAGATATTCTTCTGATGTCGCTGTTGATTTATGCGATGAAAATTTAGTTTAAAAGATGTCATTTTATTCATCGGATTACCACAATAATTTTTGTCAGCAGTCACCATAAGTTTATGAAATGGATATAATTTTGTTGCGATTCCGCAACAATCTTCAGATGGAAATTAGGTCTAATAAATTTCTTTTGCTTCAATTTCCAAACGATTTTTAATTAGTTACTGAACAACTGAATCAAATCAGTATTTACAAAATTATCGATCTCGAAGATTATCGAATTTTTGAAGAAACCAAAGATTTGTTAAGCATCAGAACCATTAATGCTATTAGAATTTTTATCTGTCTGGCTTGAGTTTTTGTTTTTAATTTTTTCTAATATTTAATATTTCTAATATTTAGTACGATATCTCTAAACGTATTTGGTATTGAATATACCAGTCTTTTTGTTTTCTTCTGCTGATATTTGCAGCCTTTCACTCATAAGCAAGCTTTTCAGTTGAGTGTGAGATTCTCTGACTGTTCAACAGTTTTTCGAAATGGTTCCCTTGATTCCCAGACTTAGTGAAAAGCTATTAAGCCTATGTGGATCTTGATAGGAAGCTCACATCTTCACATTAGTTTTCTTTCCACGTATTAATGTACTTATTCCAAATGAGTTTTGGAATAAAGTGATTATTTCAAACGAGGTACTTTAGTGTGAAAAAACTTATTAATCCAAAGAACTTGCGTGGAACAGTTAAGATTAAACAGTTGTGCTAAACTCCATCTACTCCTTAATAGTAAATGCTTTCTCTAGTTTGAACATATCAATCCGAGAATTTTTTATAATTATTTTTTTACAGTCACCCACTGACAATCAAAATGCTGTATGTTGCATATCTTTAATAGTAAGCGTTATATGTTTATACTCGAAGCTATAACTTCAAAATCATTTGAATTTTCGATTTGTTGTAATACTGTAGTTGGTGGTACGTTGGCTCACATATTAAAAAAAGAAATGAAGATATTTATTTCCACGCTTTGTTTAACCGCTTTGATCAGATTTCTGAATTGAGTTCTGATCTGTCATTTGGCCATTAAACTAATAGACTCTCTCCCTTATGAATAAACTTTACACAAACATGTGTGGTGTGATCTTGACTTAAACAATTTCAATGGTCAATAATGGTCTAAAAATTGTTCTCTTAAACGTAAAGAGGACATATTCAGAGACATACACAAGTGCAACAATTGAAATTAAAAACATAAGAGGGGAAGGCTCAGTGATCAGTTACGAAAATCAATGATATTAAACTTTTAAAACATTTTCAATTTTACTTTCGAAAGAATTCTGAAACAAAATCAAAACAAAAAAGCAAAACCAAATTGGATTTTTACAGTGGAATGCTAATTTTATTTTTATGTAAAAGAAAAACATCTTTAAATAATTTTTGTCTTTATTTTAAGAATAATGAAAATTTAAAGCAAACAAAACATAAAAAATATCACATATATTTTAAAACAAAAGTGTGATATTTTTACTATAAAAAGAAAAAAAAAATAAATGAATCGTATGTTTATATTCTAAATATTAAAATTTTGTATGTGCATGTAAAATTGGACCACTTTTTGTTGAAATTAGTTACATTTTCATTTTATTAAAGTTTGTTTTCTTATTTTCTCTGTCCTCACCATTACTAAAATTAAAAAATAGTGAATAGTTTTTGCATTATATTTTCATGTTTTTTTTCTCTTTCTAATTTTCTGATTTTTTTTCTTAATATTTAATATTTTTACATAAATATTTAGTTAATATTTTATTAAAATATTTAAAGAAATCAATGATTTACAAAATTATTAATAAACTTAAAAATATTTTGTTTATCTATGCATATTCTATAAGAGAAAAAACAAAAAAAAATTAAAGTTTATAACTCATGAAAGCAAAAAAAAATAAGATTTTGTTTTACTATTTATTACAAAACTAATGACCTCCAAACGAAAATTAAATAAAATAAGCATTAAATGTTCTTTCAAAGTATGGTTTTTAACTCAGTTTTCTTTTTATACACTTTTCGTTTATAAACTTAAGCTAAATAATAAAATAATAAAACGATTATAAAGTAAAAAAAAAAAATTATAATAATAATGATATTAAATTATTATTGCCTTATTTAAGCAAATTCGTTAATTTTTCTTCTCTAAATGGTTATACGAAATATAGTAATGTTGGAAACATTGATTTTTTCTTTTCATCTTATTTGACTTCATATATAATATATTAATTATTATTAATTTGTTTTAAGATTTTGTCTCTTCTTTTTAATGTAAAATGTGGTGTTGTGTAATTTTTTATATTAAATTTTGAATGTGTTAATATTTAATGCACTGCATCAATGTCTCTTTGTGCCCGTGATATTTTAAGTTTATCTTTCGGTGTATTATCTTCACCCGACTCCAGAGCAAACATTTTCATTTTCTCCTTAAAGGACAATTTCTCCGGTACGGCTTCGGTGCTGCGTTGTTGCTGCTGTTGTTGTTTCTCAGCCAAACGTCTTGTACGCGGATCTCTAAAAAAAAAACAAACGCAAATCATTGTTAACGATATTTCAATAAAATGAAGTAATAACACACGAGGTGTAATACGTACCTATAGACTTCTTGAGCTCCTATAACACCAGGTGTGGATTGTACTGAAGTATTCCAAGCAGCTGTATCTGGGGTTGCTGGCATCGATGGCAACATAGAGGTGTCAATGTTTTGAGACAAAAACTGTAAGAGAGGAAAAAATAAAGGCATTTAAAATCGAGTGCATTTTAAAAAGAAATAAGAACAGGAAAGAAATTCTAACAGGAGGCTCCCTGATATGCATCTGACCCCAGTGGGGCGGCAGTTCTGAAACCTGGCTGTAGGTATAAAATACAATAACCCATGATGACGACTGCAAACCACTGCCCTCAGTATCCGGCAAAAAAGGGAGTATGCGGCAAAAAAGACAGTATCCGGCTAAAATTTCCGTATCACATTGGTGGAGGCCACAGGGCTGGGTGACTGCCATGCTACTGGGACCTCGGATACCCAAATGTTAACCTCAGGTTTGGATAGTCAACAAGCTACTGAAAGGGCTCTTCGAAGACAGAGTAGAGCTATCTCCACAGATACTGAAATGTTGGCTTAGGCGTCCGAGCTGGCGGGATTGACAGTTTGATGACGCCAAGTGGCAAAAAGGATTGAAAGTAGTAGGATACAGTAACCGTGAAGCTCTCGAGTTTCTTACAAACTGCGTCGACAACCAATGAGAGTTGTGGCCGGGTGCTCATCATTTTGGAAGACGAAGCCACATTCTCCCCGATCAAACAACAAAATGCGGTGCTACAAACTTCCGATTGTGCGAGAGGAAAAAATGCTGGAAAGGATCGCTGGATAAAAATACAACCTGAAACTCTGCCTGCTTTCGACGGCAAAATCAGGTATGGGGTGGAACAGCTAAGGCTAATCCTGCCATCGAACAACAGCAGTGAGACTGCAACGGCTAACAGTGGTTCAAATTAATCCGCATCATTCTAGAGCTGCTTACGAGGACCTGCTATTGTTCATGATCAAAGCAGAACATGGAGGTGCTCCTAATCTAGGAGCCATGGCTCGTAAGAGCCAGAGTTCATGGATTAGGATCTAACTTCACACACACCGGCAAACGGTAAGTTAAGGACCTGCATACTTTTCAATAAAGTAATTAACGTTATTTTCTTACTACAGACCACCGCACCGTAGCAGTATGTGAACGCGTTGGAAGCAGTATACTATACTTATTATATGAATTAGGGGCAATAGGCCCACAATCTTAATACTTACACTTGTGTCCTCTTTTATAGCATTTAAGTCTGTTGGTGCCATATGCTGTTCCATTGTTACAGTATAGTCTATATTATAAGCACCGCCAGCAACATAATTATTTTCCTCATCATGAAAAGACACCCGTTTGTTGTCCCTCATCAACATCATTGAAGCCGACGGGCTTCCGCTGTTGCTAGGAGTGGTCGCAGCAGTATTATACATATCCATTGTGGATGAAGAAGGTGATGATTGTTGAGAAGATGTGGTATTGGTGTTCATATTTATTAGATTATTTTGTATATTATTGTTGTTATTGTTCATAAGAATACTTGATGCGGAGGATTTCTTTTGTAGATCGGCCGAATTTATGGTGGCAGTCTTAAGAAGACCTATGGAAGAATTTCGTAATTTTTGTTGCGACATTATCAAATAGGAGCTATTGCGCTCAGGTGGTGGTGGCGGTGGTACTGCCGCCGATGGTGAATTTTCCGTATTCATATTGTTGTCAAATGCATTACTGCCGAGAGCATTGGTATTTGCATTTGTACTGTTGGAATTCAATGAGAGATGAGTAATATCGCGAGCTAATGAAGAAATAGGATGTTCGGTTTGAAGGCGTTTTTCATCGGCAAATGATGCTGATTTCTGTGATTTAGATGGCGATGATGGAGCTGTATTGGAACCATCATAGCGATTATTTTTCAATATGGATTTTGGTTGTATTGTTGATGTGCTACTGCTAGTTGTCACAATCGTTGCAGTAGTCGTTGCTGGTGGTGGTGGTTGTGTAGGAATGGGCGGCGGTATTGGTTCGGCTTCAGAATTTCGGTTTGAATTTAAAGGTGATGATTCATTGGAATTATTTATATTGGGTCTTTGATTGTCCATGACTGAAGCTAATTTGATTTCAGTTTGCCGAAAGTTAGTTACTGGCGTTTGTATGACATTCTGTTGATGGCTTAAACGAAATACTTCCTGTAAATTTTCTTTTTCATAAGAAGGTTCACTTTCATCCTCGGGGTCGTCAGGTTCTTGAGCACGTCTTTCGAAATCTCTTTCGAGTATGAGTGTTTTCAGCTGTTCTTCTTGTTGTGGAGTTCTGTGGACTAAAGAAGAGAGTTCATTGATCTGTTGCTCACGCCACTGGCGTATGTGCTCTCTACGCATTTCCAAGTCCTTTTCACGTTCTTCCCGTTCCCAAGGATTGCTGCCATGTATATTCTTGTGCTGTTGGAGAGCAGAAGACGACACCGGAACATAACCACCTTTAGGTGGATCTAAAGTACTGGCTACGTAATTCATACCGGGTGTAATTTGCTGTGTGGCTTTATAAAGAGGATGGGTTGTTGTGGGCGGAAGAGGAGGTTTGTCTTCAGCAGATTGCTGAGGTTGTTGCTGTTGCTGTTGCTGCTGATACAGACTTGAGTTATTATAGTTTTGCTGTTGTTGTTGCTGAAGAGATAATCTGTTTTGTTGCAAAGGTTTAGGTGCTGTCGGGGGCAATTGTTGTTGTTGTTTCGTTGGTGCTAATTGTTGCTGCTGCATGGTTCCCGGTTTGGGGGGCAATGTCATAAAATTACCCTGCTGCTGCTGCTGATGCGTATAACTTGGTGAATGCTGTGCACTTTCTATGCCTCCTGAACTCGGCGCCATAGCAGCGTGTTGTTGAATATAATCGGTACGCATGTTTCGTCTCAACGTTTGACCTCCAGCAGATGACTGAGCCTGTTGCTGATAACTGCTGTTTGGTTCCATTAAAGAGTTAGCGGCGGTTTGCGAATAGCGACTATCATCGGCTACAGAGGAAACGTTTTGCATGCTCTGACTGGCTGCTATACTAGATGCCATAGGCATACTTTGCTGTTGTAAAGTTGAATTGTGTTGCTGTTGTTGCTGCTGTTGCTGATACATATTGCTTATGTTGGGCATAGATGGTGCCATCATTTGTTGTATGCGCAAACTTTGTTGGGTTTGCATGTCACGTTGAAAGTTTTGTGTACTTTTCGAACGATTTCCTAGCGTAAGACTTTGTTGCTGTTGTTGATACTGTTGCTGTTGCAGTGGTGTCATATGTTGCAGTTGTTGAGGATGTAACTGCTGAGGTTGTGGCTGATGCATCCCACTTAAATTAGTTGTACTAGCACTAAAAGCGTGTGTATGCTGTGAAAATTGTTGCGATTGAGGATGTGGATTTAGATGTTGAGACTGTGAGTTAGCTCCTACAGACGCTGTCGCTTGATGTTGATAGTATGCCGATTGGGGACGACTGGGTGGCATATTAGACGTATGTGGCGTAGACATTAGCGTATGCTGTTGTGGATGTTGTTGCTGGTATGGTGGTTGTTGCTGTTGATTGTGAGGCATGTTTGCTGCGAGATTTGTGCCATTTATTGGCGAGAGTATTGGATTTTGTAAATTTTGTTGGGAATTTCCATTGTATGCGTTCATTGCGGAATGTGATGGCATGGGTGGTCTAGAAAAATAAATTTGTAAATCAAAATAAATTCTCTTAGTAATTTTAAATATTTTAAACATCAATTTTATATTACAAATATACGAATTCAAAGTAATAGAGTACGAAACCTTTAAGAAACTCAAAAATAAAATGGCATTGATTTGTACTTTTACATGTTGGCAAATATTTTCAAACATATTTACATGAGTTTGTATTGTGTAATATATTTTTTAATGAATTTTATGACGGTGCAAATTGTAACTCTAGCTGTACTGAGTGTATTGTAACAGACTGACTTCTACTCAACACCGCATTGGAAAAAATAGAATCACATTTATTTATTCATCGGCTCAATAAAACTTACATAATTTTATAATTTTACTGGTGACGAAAACGTTACCATAGTTTGCGGATTAAATATATTGATTACATAATAAATGTAAAATTCTGACAAAAATAAAGGAAAATAGATGAAAACATAAATATAGAAATTATTAAGAAGCTTTTAAAATTAAAAAATTCTACTGCTATACCAAAATTTTAAACTGTACTTTCAATCCTTCTGTGAGTTTATTACACAGCGAATACACTTTTAAACATATGTATCTTGTTTAAATTTACTATGAAAATTTAGGATACTATGCATACATAATAACATTCATTCCTTAACTGGAAGATAATTTTCAAGTTATTCATTTAATTTGGACCACAGTGTCTTAGTAACGTTTATAATATTATTATTCGCACTAATATTTAATAATATTTTTCTTCCGATAACTTATAAAAAAAATTAAATACAAATTGTGCATAAGATTAGAAACTTACCTTTCACTTAAGATGGGTTGTGTTTGATTTTGATTGCGATAAACGCTTAGATTTTGATAGAAACCCTGTTCGTTGTTATTATTATTGCTATTTAAATTTGGATTTGTATTGGCCAAACTATGGGTACTGCGTGATTTTGAATTTGTCATGGCTATAAAAAGACAAAGATTTCAATTTTATAATTTGAAATTATTTCAGAAATTTGTAAATTTAAAACATTTTTGAAAATGTGCGCATAGAAAATATTTTTTTTTTTTGATAAAACTTACAAATAGTACCACTGCCGGTGTGATGATGTAGTGCCGGTACTGATTTACTATTGGGTAAATGATTATTTGTTAATAGAGGACCACCACTCATACTTTTATTACTATCAGTTCCCATACGTGTTAGATCACGTTCAGACATGCGACGATTACCTATATAGTTTTATTATTTATTTAAGGTTTTCATCAGTATTTTTGTAATTTGTGCAGATTAAAAAGTATATAATCAAGTGGATTTTAATCGTGATGGTTGTTGGTAATTTTTTATTTTAGGCGTAAAATGTTGTTATTCGATTATTTAGGTGTATTAGATGTGAAAAAGAGAATGAGACAAAATAGAAATAAAAAAATATTATTATTAGTTGAGTTACAGGTGCTATTGATTTCATGTTAAAAAAAAGAATGAATGATAATAAAAATTATTGCAAAATAAAGTGCTTAAAATAAATAAATCAATTCAAATACAAAACAATAATAATTAACAAGAATTTAGCAATATGTATTTGGATTGCCAATATGTTACAAGTATAAGAAAAAAAATTGTAAATAAGCCGGCAACATCAAATTAGGAATCATAAACAAAACTGTAATAAAATTGTTACTAAGTCTGCAAAGCCTATTTTTTGTTTTAGTATTCAACTCTTCGATAGTTTGACATTTACAATATATTTGATACTAAAACAGATTTTTTTTATAAAAAGCTGAGTATGTATATGTTTTAAATTATCTTCTTCAAGAAGATATCGTTTGTCCTCAATAGAAATTGCAATGTAAAGCCACAGGATAAAATGGGGAGATACGTTGCAATAATGATCACGGGTGTATTTCGCTCTACCGTTACAAAAACACTTATTCTTATGCCTCTAAGCATTTCTCCTCTGAGATTATGAGTGAAATTGACTCTACAACGTCAGAATCTAGCCTCGATAGGATATTCCTGTCTAGAATTCCAAGCGGTGAATATTTTTTCCTCTGACATAGGCTGTTCTTGGGACTCTGAGGAAGTCTACACAGAAGGTTCTAAACGGGAGAATAGGAGAGACTGTGGAAAATTCTCTTAGAGGTTTCGCCTTAGAACATTTCTCCGCTTTTTTGTTTACTGTAATAATGGCTATAAATCATGCAGCGGAACTGATTCTGAGTAAGGAATTTTCATTACAATCTTCTCTGACAGTCAAACGACAATTAAGTCCCTTTCGGGTGCAACTTTCAGATCTAAATGGTTGGCATCTGCTGGACTCTCTTGATCGACTTTTGCATCAGTTTCGCGTCGATGGTGTAAGGAAATCTCAGGCAGTGCAGGATAAAATACCAATCCAAATATGATAATAGATCTATACTTCTTACCTCCGTTACGCTGTCCATTAGACAATGGCCTCTTTCAAATCCCGGGCCGAGGACGAACCTTGGTTCATTGCCATATTTACCTGGCCTAAATTAAATCGTGAGGACTTTATTACCAATGTATATTCTCATATGGGTCTTTGCAAAGTACACAGCCAATGACGTATGCACGTCCTGATGTTGATTGTCAAGACAGGTTATTCTAGACATATTGGTTACCTCTCGGGCATTGATTCATGTAATATTACAAATGAGTGAGCTTTGATGTTAAATAAGCTGCAACTATTTATTCTTAATAAGGGCTAATTTATATTGAAAAAATAATTTATTATTATTAAAAGAATGTGGAGAACACTAGGCATTGAAGGTTTAAAACTGCCGAGCTGAAGACAATCAGATGGATTACAAGTTGCAGATGGCACATTACTTCAATTGATCTTCTGCGTACCATGTACAATATTAGTTAATTAAAGAATATTAAGAATAAGATAAGAATAAAATTATATTTATAAACAACAATAAAAAAAAGCAATTAAAAGAATAACATAAATGATACGTACATCAAACATAACACAAAAAGCATAAGAAAACAAAGCATATGTATGTATGTCTTTCATCATTCAAACACAACCTCTTATTTATGAGAACAATATCAACTTGTTTTATTGGGATCGAATTCATGATGAAAATGTTTTTTATCTTCCTTTATATCACCATCACCATCATTATCATCGTCATCATCGTCCTCATCATTAACGTCTGTTTCATTATCCTTAATAATGTCATTGTAATCATTATGATTTTCAAATTCCGAACAACAATGCGGACATGTTGTTGAAGAACATTGAGTCGATGTAGATGAAGAAGAATGTGATGTTGTTGTTGTTGTAAGGGAATCACTGGAGGCTAAAGATAATAATTTACAATTTGATAGGGATGCAGTAAAGGGTTTATAATCATTATCCGCTGGAGTGTCAAAATTACTAAACTGTTTTTGTTTTTGCTTCTGTTGTTGTTCTCCTTCTTGTAGCTGTTGCTGTTTACGTTTTATACTACGTACTGTTTTAGATTTCGAACTAAGTTTTAAAGTACCACAGCGTTGTAAAGCTTTATTAGCTTTCAAAGGTGAAGAAATTTCTTCTTCAACACGGCTACAACAGGTAGAGGAGGAGGTGGTTGTGGTGGCGGTGGTGTTGATGTTACAATGACATTTACTACAATCATTGGTATTTAAACGCGGTATATTATGTTGACGATGATAAGTATGAGCCTGCTCTTCCTGTTGCTTAAGCACAGTGCAGGTGTCAACGCTACAACATTTATTCGTTTCATAACAGGGACAAGGATCACAGTTAACATTTAATTTGGTGCTTAAAGACAATTTACAAGGTGCCATGGAGGAGGAGGAGGAGTTTGTACACTGTTTATGTTGGCAATTATCGTTAATACTAAAGTTATTGTTATTGTTTATTGTATTAATTAAATTGGTATTAAAACTAATTCGTTGTTGGATTTCATTAGATGATTGTTTTTGTTGTTGTTCTTGATGTTTTAAATTGATATCAAAATCACGACCCTCTAAACCAAAAATACTCCATTCTTTTAATTGTTTCAATATATCCATTTGCTCGGGTTCAGTGAGGCGTGGTTTTTTTCGAGTTGCCTTTTTTGCTTCCATTAAATCGGAAGTAGATTTACTGAGAGCTTTTTGGTTTTGAAATGGTTGCAATTTGAAATCTTTATTTTTGGCAAAAAAATTTGCCATCTCTTTGACCTTGCCCTCGCCCCAAGTCTTAGAGAATTCGGGAATATCGTCCTTGGAAGAATCGGAGCTTAAGAGATTATTTTGCGATAACGATTTAGGTTTATGCAAACTAATGGGAACATTTTCAGGATTTAAACTCTGTTTACGTTCAGCATAAGGTTTAGAAAAAGTATTTACATTTTGTGTTTTTACAATAGAGTGACGATGGTGCATTGGCGGCGGCTGCTGCATCTTAAAATCACGCTTAATTTGTGTATTAGTGAAAAACCTGTTTTGATGATGCATTTGCTGCGGCTGTTGGTAGTTTAAACTGGGAACGCCTCCGGAAGTCGATCGCATATTGTTGAGCTCTCTTTTAGGTTTAATGCTAACATCTTTAAATCGATGCATCAATAAAGGCATTCTTTCGATAGATTCTGAAGAAGAACGCAAAGAATTTGAATTACTGCCTGCAGAGTCCGTTTCCGCTGTGTTAACACCAGCGGAGGTAGAGCGATAGGAGTTTAATTCTCTTCGAATTTTCTGTATCAATGACATTTTACCTTGTTTATCTATCGAAGAATTTGAATCTAACTTGAGAGATTCATTTGAGTTGTGATTGGAGGAGGAGCTAAGATTTGAACAATATTTACTTAAAGCATCGTGTGTGTGAAATTTACGATTCGTTAGAATTTCCTTTGAAGGCTCTTTACTGGCCATATCTTCGAGATCGAAACTCACAGTTTTGCGTTGGGTATTTAAATTAATTGGCTTTTTGTTGCCTATAATACTTCTATTTATTTGCTGCAATTGTTCCAAGGGAACATAAGGTTTCTCCTCTTCCGTGGGTGAACCATCGTCAATAAAAGGTATTTCTTCGGTATTCGATACTGAGGCAATACCTTCTTCATTTAAGGGTTGATGGACCTCAGTATAAACGAAATTTGTAAAAGATTCTTGAGAATTTGTTTTATTGGCACTACTCGACTGTTCGCCTGGTTCCAAATATTCCTCTATATATATGGAAGGTGGTGGTGTATTGGTAATGTTTGCGTTACTGGCACTTCTGGCTCTTGTTGGAACCGGACTAAAGTGTTCTGGATATTGTTGTAATGGTTGGTGTTGTTGTTGCATTTGAAACATCATGCCACCACCCAAAGTATTCGTAAGATTATGTGTGCTGAGAGATACTTCTTTACTCATGTTGTACAAACTACTGGCCGATCTGGCTATTGGTCGTGTATCCCTATAACGCGGATCTATTGGTATTTGATAGCCCATTTGACATCTTTCTTCAAGCAAAGACGAAGCCGATAAACGTCTGACAGGTGGTGGCGATGATGAGGTGTATATACCAGCATAAGATTGGCGCCGACTACGATTTAAACTATCATCGGAGACCGAACCGTAATAACGATTTGTCGTATTATGATAACTATGCCTTCGTTCTTGCTGATGCTGATTTGATGGAAATTGTAAAGTGTTTTTCTCTTCTTTGTATTTTTTTGTTGTTTTTTTTTTTATAATTATTAATATTTTTAGTAAACAAATATTTTTTAATATGGCAGCATGTAGGAAAATTAGATAAATTGAATATATTTTAACTAATTAGCATTGAAATACATACTGTTAAAACTAAATTAATATGTATGTAGGTGTTCGACTAAAGGCATTATATCTAAGTGTAAAAGTGTTAACTAAAATGAAATTTCTAAATTATACATACAATGTCTAAAATATTCTTGTTTTCCTGCATTACACCGTTCTATACTTTTTGTTTGACAAAAAATCCCTTTAGATAATGTTCCAAATGAAAGGCTGGATTTAACATTAAATTTACTTCTTATGCTATGTAGCATTTGAGTTTGAATGTACCTACGTTTTTTTGTTTTTATTACTTTTCTTTCAAAATATAAAATGTAGTAATGAGATATCAATTTATTTGCCATTAGTAAACTGTTGGTTCGTAATCTGTATCAAGTATTGTGTAAGTGCAATTGAATTGGAAAGATAAGATTTTGTGGTTGGTTGACACAGTAGTATCCAGTATTCAAACGCTTCCAGATATTAATACCAATAAATGCGCAATACTTTATGGTTTTTTTCTTCAATACACACGAATATGTAAGCTACAATACTAAAAATATGAAAAACAGAACTCAACAGAGTTCTAAGCGAGCAACTTTAACACATTATTGTGTGGAATTATAACCATATGCAATGCAATATGTTATCAAGGAGAACACTTCAATATTTGCACAAATATGATAAATTTCTTTGACTACAGTTTATACATTTGTAGTCCTTTAAATTAAGCCAAAAGTATAGAACGGTGTTAAAACTAAAGTAATTACAAAATTATACTTTATAAGCACATACCACGTTGTATAACAGGGCTGGGTTGTTGCAATAAAGTAGCCAAACCATGATAAATAGCACCCTGTTTGGCAACTTCCAAAGTGACTACAGGTCCTGTACGCACTAAGTAATCGGCAGCTCTAAAAGGTGATGTACAAATAAAAACTTTTTATTAAAACTGTCAAGGAAATAAATCTCACAATAACTAACCTTTCTTGTGTAATGCCTATCAGACTTTGTCCGTCCACACGCAATAGCTGATCACCAGCCTGCAAGCGACCATCAGCATCAGCAGCACCACCGGGAACAACACTTTTGATATAAATACCCAAACGCTCTTGACCGGCACCTTTGGCAGCCACTATTGATAAACCCATGCCATTGGAGTTTTTATGCAATTTTATAACTTGAACCTCAGGTTGGGGAAGTTTATTGGACATAGCACTCGAAGAACGGGTCTGTTTAAATGCAATGTTAAAGATTTTATTTAAACCAACAATTAATAGGACGCGTATATAACATGAACTTACATTAAATTGATGCATATAGACCGTCCATAGGCCTATGGATGTAGGCTGAGCTGCTAAGCGGCACATACCTTGTTGCTGTAGGGGATTAATAAAATCAACCAGGCCCGAAGGTATGCCACGCACCACATCACAACTGAAACCATCGTCGGGTAAGAGTAAAGCTAAATGTAATTCAGGTGATTCTTCAAGGCGTACTTCGCGGCCATCGGCACGGGTTAATTCATCAGCCACTGATTCAGCCATACGTATGGCTGTGTCTACCAGATTTCTAGGAATTTTTTCTTGTTGCAATAAAGCTGCCATTTGCAAAGAATTCAAACGAAAACAAGAGCAGGCCAATTGCTGGATTTCCTCTACTGAGGTTTTTGGAGCCTGTAGAAATTGGGCACATTGATTGATTTTAGCCAAGTGACAATCGGCTGCTAATTCTAGACCTTGACTTTCAGCCCAAACTTCTAAAAGCTGCAAGCGTTCCGTCATAACCTTACCCCATTCTGCGGTGCACATATGGGAATTGGCTACAATCTGAAGGTAGAAAAAAGGGAAATTTTAAATAAAAACCAATTTGTTGTAAACATTGAAAATAAGGTGGATAAGTTCTAGAGATATAAGATGCATAACAGGTTTGGAAAGTGTTGGCAAAAAAATTAAAATTGAAAAAAAATAAAAAACGATCACAAACATTTCTTGCTCACCGTATTAAAACAAATCACATTAATGTAATGAAACAATTGTGAAAACAATTGTATGGTTAAGGCTGCATTCACACGACATCTTCTTAGCAATGACATGGCTGAACCCAATACAGTTAAAACTAAACCAGCTGCCGAATCGTGACCGATAGTCTCCGAAAGGAATTGATTAAGAGTCTGTGATAGCTCAACTCTGAAACAGTTTACTAAATTACGAAATGCTGTCTGTACACTTTCGGCTAAGACTTCTTGAGCCTGCACTGAAAACGCGCTAATATGACGATCCGATTTCAGAAAATGTAAAAATTCTGAAGAGTTGGCCATCCAAAATGCTAGAATACGAGGATCTGAATATTGTTCTTGTACAACGTTGTAGATAAGGTTAGCAACATGATGCAAGAATATTGTTAATTTGTGAGCTCGCTCTGTGGGCTGAAGCTCTGGACGGTAGTGCGTTGAAGCACGATATCTGTAAAGAGATAGTAAGATAGTAGTAAATTGTAATTAATTTTAATTCTAAATAGTTGAGATAATAAAATTAATTTCCGACAACAATTTTACAACAAAACATGCTTATAGTATTTATTTTTCCTTAACTTACCTGGCACATAAATATAATGAATATACAGGAGCTAATTTAAAATGTGGTGCATTTACATCCAATTCACTAATTATATGTCTTAAAAATAATTCCTGATGTGTTTCAGGAAATTCTAAAACTGCTGGTAGTATCGGCTCTTGGCCCTGTGGTTCGATATGAGCCGCAGCCGACGTCGATGTTGAAGGCATTTTAGGAGATCTAAGGAAAAATGAAATAAAAAATGAATTTTAGATCTTATCTTACAATTTAATTCAATTTTATTTAACACAAGTTTTAGCACAACAATTTACAAGACAACACAAAACTCAAATCTGATGATAACGCAAATAAAGACAAAATTTATAAAGAAAAAAAATCACAATGAAATTTAATGAAATTAGCAACAATAGTAAAAAAAAAGTAACAGTTTTGTTTTAATTTTAATCATTTTTAATGTGTTGTGTGTAAAGTTAGTGAAAGCTGTAAGAGTTTATTTAAAAAGAAATTTTATTATTATTAATATTTAATAAATTAATAATTTTATTTAAATAAATATTTTGTTTTAGAATTTTATTGTATTACCTCTCTTGATTGTTAGAACCACCTGACTTCAAACTTGATATTGATTTTGTTTCATTCTCTAGATTACCCTCTAAACTTTGGGCATCCGCTGCATTGCCACCAGCTCCACTGCTTGTGAAATTTCCACCTAATGTGGGATTGGTATGATTATTATGTTCAGAACCATTTGAACGTAATTTACCATCAATTTCTGTATGCTCCGCCGTATTGGTGTTATGGAGATCGTATTCACTTTTGTGAGTCTAAAAATTAAAATAAATTTAAAATATTGTTCAATTTCCTTTTTGTTGGTTGTAAATTATTTCAAGGTATATGTAGTGTTAGAATAGTAGAATTCTAGATCTATAATCTAGACTACTAACTACTATTGGTGACTGGATAAACTTTTATAAAAAAAAACTTTTCTTTAAATATAGAAAACAGGCTGCTTCCAAAATGTAAGTTACTTTGCGTTTGAACAAAGTATCGTGTTTCATAATGCCGCTGTACAAAATATATACAATGTGTTCTATTTCAAAACGTCGTCAATGTGTATTTTTAACGCAGTCAAAAAGCAATCAGGCATCGGATTTATAGTTGATGCATTGTTTAGTTACTTTGCATATCTACATAGTTTATACACAGTAGTAGAACTGCATACAAACTTTGTATTGATACATTTTGGAAGGCAGCCACACTCAACGCTAAGAGATTAGCGAAAGAAACGTGGTTTTTAACGAAATAATCATTTAACTTGTTATACATACATATGTAGGTCGTATATTGAACATATAGTTTCATTGCTTTTCAATATAATATATTCAAATACGCCAAGTAATATAAGGCAGCCCTAGGATAGAATTCCGAAAAACATTCGTGTTTAGATCTGATGCGATGAGCATGAAATGGTAACGAAGTCCGTAAATTGAGATGTTACATCGTCAGTGCAACTAATACTGCTGCTGGCCGTGAAGAATGGCAAATAACGGAAAAATTTTGCAAGGCAATAACGGTTACACATTTATGCGTTTAGGATGACGCAATGCGTTGTAATACCATAGAGAAATTCGTACCCAATAATACCATAAAATTTTTTTAAATTTCGCAAAGAAAAGTATAGTAATAGTGTAGAGGTGTAGGCAAAAATGTATGTGTTTTAAAGTTTAAGAAAATACCGTCAAAAAATTCGGGGAACCCCTCATTGTTTAGAAATAAAAATTTAAATAGCTGCACAGTAAGAGACATTACTATTTTGTTTTGATAAAATGTGGGAAACTTTATAGTTTTTATAATTCTTTACAAGGTTTACAGCATTTACAGCTTTCGTTTAAGGAATTCAAAGCTTTTACAAAAATTATTTGCCTCATGGGTGTTAATGTTCAATTTATTTTTATCATCCTAATTGATAAAAATAAAGTTTTTAAATAAAAATAAATTTGTGGTCAACGAAATAAAAATAAAAAAGTGTTAAATGTCATATTAAAACTCTAACTTACCGAACTTAAAGCTCCATCTTCATCATTCCATGAACCGGGTGATGTTGGCGAACGACTGAGAGGGTGGTATCCAAATTTTAAATTTTTTTTGTCCAATTTCCAGTGAATTTTTAACCGCAATTGTTTAAATTCGTTGATATTTTGGCGAAGTTTGTTTGTGTGTGTGTTTATTTGTGCACGATACATATGTATATGTGTGTGTGTATGTGTGTTTATATGTAAAAGATTTTAAATATTTTATTTAAATTCCGGGTTGGGTTCATTTGTGAATGAATTTGTTGCGTTGTTTGTATAGTTCGTTGGTTGTGGTGTGTGATTTGAAATTGTTTGATTTTTTTTATGGAAGTTTTTTTGGAATTGTAATGTTTGTGTGTGCGGTGTAGTTTTTTTTTTCAAAAATTTTTAAAGTTTTATGTACAAAATAAATAAACAACACAAAAAAATGTTTTCGATTTTTGTTTTTTATGCAACAGAAAATACACAACATAAAATGAAAAGAATGTTTAAAAAAAGAAATTATGTATGAGTAAATAAATTAATAAAAAAAAAAAAATGAAACATCAACAACAAGCATAAATGATTGGTTTTTTTCCTTCTAGGCATATACATACATACATAAATATTTAAAAGAAATGCTTTTAAATTCTTCGGAACAAAAGTGGAAAAATTCAAACAAATTTTCAAAAATACAAAATAATTTTATTATAGTTTTAAAAATACAGTGACCAACAAAATTCTTCTTGCAGATAATATTTTTAAAATTGCATATAAAATATAAAGTGATGAAGTAAACCTCTTGAATAATTTGAATACAATGACGCAAGCTGTCATGGTATTTTTGTTTTTGCACAGTCTGAGTAGAGACATACCCATAACAGTTAAACAGAAAAAAAATTAAATAAGCAAGAGAATTTCTGTGAGAAAAGTATTATTGCATTATTGAATGGTGAATCAAAGCTATCTTTTTCCCATCGATTGTAAGAGTTTTTCGTAATTAGCACCCAAAACCCCACACAAATTGTATGCTGTAGTGTCATATGAAGTTAGATCGTTGTCTACATTGAAAAATAATCTAAAAAATCAAGTTTAAAATTTTTCCAAAGCAAACTTAAGCTAGAAAGTTAAAGATTGAATACTTATTATTATTATCTACTAGCACTTGCAAAGACTCTAGATCGGACCATCATTAAGCATAAGAAAATATTATAGTACCAACTCCCTTATTAGGAATGGTAATAAATGGCATATCGCTTACTGAATTATAAATTATTGCGCTTTCAATGGCGTAGCTAATTTAAACTGTTGTTCGTCCTCGTAGGGGACCAATCATTTAAATTTTGTAAACAGTTATGCTTTTTCATATTGATTTAAATTTTTTCTAACATAATTAAAGTTTTTGCTTAAACAAGCATTTGTTTTCATTTTGTAAACAACAAAAGATTTCAAATAAAATTTCTTTAAAGAATTTTATCATTGTATTATGCAGTTTATTAAACAGAGCATCGAGTAGACTTTTGTCGGACACTGTAGAGATGTGTTTAATGGATTCATAAGGTAAACTATCCTGTCATTGTAAATATAAAACAAAGGTTTTGATTTTTCTATGACAGCATTGGTAAACATAATAATAATAATCGATTCTATGTTTGTTGTGTAAAAAAACAGAACACAATTTTAAATTTTCCTAGAAATGTTATCACTTTAGCAAATTTTAATAATCGTACATAAATAGAAAATATGCTGCACTCAGTACTCTAGCAGTGTTCTCACTATATGATTTATGTCAGCAATGAAGTTAGAATTGCTTTCGATAAAATTTTTTTAATTATTCAATATTGTTAACTGTTTACTTTATTAATTACGTTAAAAGCATTTCTTTTCATTTAAAATTAAAAAAGAAAAACAATGTATTATTACAACATAAAGTTTAACAACACAGATACGTTATGTTAAAAAAGAAAACAAGTATTTAATTTTTAATATTTATACATTTATGTAAATGATTAACTCGAACTCGAATTCGAAACATAAACAATGAATTTAATGACGTCCAGGTTAAACTTACCTTTCATAGAGGCACGCTGAATCCAATTGTGATTGTGACAAGGCCAAATTGTACCGGCCATCGGTAGGTGAATCGACAAAGCGATATGATGCCACACGACCGAACATAACAACCGAACCGTTCTAAAAAGATTTATTTTGAAAATGATTATTTTTTTTTTGTTTCCTTATTTAAATGTATATTATTTACTAATTGATAATAATTTATAATTTAATTAAAATTTAATACTAATTACATTAATTTAATTGAAAGCAATAATTTTTTAATGTTTTAAACGGCCACAGCACTTTTACAATTGAAAATGTGTTTTAAATATGGAACATACACGTCTAACATTGACTAATTTTAAATTTAAACTAAAAAAAACGAGGGGCGTTTGATCTACATAAACGCCTTCATCTCGTCATTCTTTTTAAAGCATTTTAATTTTTTATTGTTCGTATGTAATTGAGTTTTGGGAGAGTGAATAAAAAAAAAAAAATTATGATGTGGATAAAACGTGACTGCATTACTACTCTATAAATATGAGATAAAGGAATCGATTTTTTTTTTATTATTTTCTCGTTATAGTTCTTTTATAAAATATTTCAATCATCATACATATTTAAACACAATCAAACGGCGAACATTAACCCTCACTAGATACGTGTAGTCGTTTATTTTTAATTTGAATTTTTTTCAATCAAAACAATAGTTCGTGCTCTTTGTCCATTTTATGGCATATATAACCGTCCTTCAGAACGTCTCATTAGAATAAAGGGGGATCGTTTTCAGACCACGTTTACTGTTACTGATGATGTACATTCCTTAAGATGTCGAACAGTGTGCAGTTAAAAGCTGTGCATATGTATGTAGGTAAGCAGTGAAGATCTTAATCAATCAATTCGTCACCATTATCAGCAACTGGGATTATGTTCTTCTACTTTATGGAAGATTTTATAAAAGGACATGGGCTTAAAAGCTTTCAGGATTCAACTTGTACAGGAATTACAAGCCACCACCATATGTACCGCCAATTTGGCTAATATACTGAAGGAAAATTTATACTGAATTTCTGTTCAAAATTTTAATCTCCGATGGAGTCCTTTTTTAGTTGAATAGGTAGGTAAATAAGCAAAATTGTCACATTTGGGGTGAGGATAATCCATAAGCTTTTGTCCAAGCACCACGGAGAATTATTGCTTGATGCGTTTTATGGGCTGGCAGAGTCATTGGTGCTTATATCTTCACAAAAAGATGCTAGTCAGACAGCTGTTGTTTATAGTGAACGGTAAAGGGACATGATTGGAATTATTGTCATATCTCAATTAGATGGCTTTAATATTGATAACATGGCATATCTAGTGACATTTACATGCCGTAAACAATAGTTTTGAATACAATTTGTAAGCAGTCAATTCTAAAAACCACGACTTGGACAGATTAACAATGATAATCATTAAAATCTTATATTCAGTAATCAAGACAATTACACCATATCGCTCTATTTCTGTAGGACAAACGTTTTCAGACGATCGAATCAAAAATATCGTCATTTTCGTGGACAACACATAGTGATTCGGATCCGAAGCTTGCAAAGACGCAACAGTAGACTGGCATGGTTATGGCATTAGTATTTTCAGATTAGCATGGTGTAATATTCATTGGCTATATTGAAAAGGAAAGACCATCAATAGTGGACTAATACATAGCCAATGTTTCTATGTTAGTCTACAGTTAATAAGAAGAAAAACATAAATATCTTAAATAATATCTTATGTGCGACCGGATGGAAATGCTGCGAAGATTATTTTTTCGAGATCTGAATAGTAACGCTGATATGCTTTTTAGTTATGTTAGAAGTACCGATTGTTTGCACATTAAGTGTGGATTAACATGCTTATGAGTATGATTAAACTCATTGGAACTACATAAATATGTACATACATATATGTATGTATGTATATACTAAACAAGGGCTTTTCTTTATATTTCATTTTTATATCGATTGGTAGTTACAAACGACATGAGTAGTTTAAAATGCCATATCATTCGTTATGTTTGAGAACTGAATGAACATTAAATACGGATGACATTCTACAAATAAATACGTATGTATGTACTTATGTAGCATTTGTTTTTAGTAGAATTTTGTTTTAATTAAAATTTTTTTTGTGAATATTTGCTTTTGTTAGTTTGAATTCTTTTTCGGTTCTCTATGCGATTACGTCGCATGTGTTATCAGTAAGTGGCCGTGCTTCATTTCGCTGTGAATTCATTCATTCATTTGAATATTTTGTGGTGAGAAACAATTTTCGTAAATGATTTTCACTCACAAACATTAACAAATTTGTGTAAGCGATTTAAAACAATTTTTATTTTTTTTGTTTGCTTTTTATTATACGCCCCTAAATAATGAACTTTTATTTTCATTTATTGTTGTGTCTAATTAATTTGTTCGCCAAATTATTTGTCCACCTACATATGTTCCTCGTTAAACAAATCGACAAATAAATGTTTTACTACGTAAATAACAAATAACAACAAAATGAAAATTGTTTTACAACCGTTTTTGTGTGTGGTTTTGTCACAGTTTGTTTAATAATCATTTGAATATATGTATGTATGTATGTATACAAACAACATTACGGATATTTTTGATATTATAAATTTTTAATAAAATTGCACGCACTATTTAAATTGGAGCAAATTTGATTTATTTTTTACGTCTTGTTGTTTTTAATTTTTTCGAAATCGATGAACCGCAACGTTTTATGGCAAAATTTTAAATATTTTGCACAATCCTCACAATACGAAAACAAAAATAGAAAAAAAAATTACGAAAATTATGAGAACAATTATTTTGGCTATAGTTTGCGATTTAGGGGCTAATCAATGACAATTGAGTGAATGGAAATACATACATAGTACATTGTATATTTCATATTGAATTCGCAGTGTTTAGTACTATTGAGTAAAATTTGAAATTTAAGTGAAATTTTTATTCATAACATCCGTCTCAAACAGTACTAACAGTAAAAACGTTAAAAGTGGACAATGTGAAGTTTATTAAAAAAGCCTTAGTTCCCCACAAAGTTCCTTTCAACTGAAGCATCGATCAAACATTTTATGCCAAAGCTAGAGTATAACAAGAATGAGCTCACCTCAACTTGCTTGATGATCGCTATGACCCAACTTCACACCAACTCAATGATTTGGATTATACGGATAATATTATTCTGTCCTCTACTTTGTAAACTTTTCAAACTAGAAAATACCCAACAGAAGACTTATATAATTACTGGTGTGATTCTGATCGTAAAAGATTCTCTATTAACCATAATCGATTGTTTTCGAAATAGAAAGGGGCAGTTTTAAAAGCCAATTCACATCAGTTTAAAAGTTCAATCTGATTCTAGTCGACAAAACACAGTCGCAGAAAATGTGTTTTATTTTTTCATTCCCTTCCAGGATACGTAATTTATAGTGAATTTACTCTACTATTTACTGTTTTGTTTTTTTTAACGCTTCCTATTTTCAAATTTAAAGAAAGCAAAATTTATTTGAGATATAATTGATATTTTTTATTCGCTTGAAAAACCAATTGATGTCATTATGTGTGGAGTATAACATTGTTCAAATGTAGGTCACGACTTCTCTAAGTTTAGTGAAAGAAAAGTGTCTTCTGCGAATTTTTACAGTATTTTTATGTTTCATTTTGAATCAAGCGTATACACATTTATTTCCTTACATTTATTTCATTTAACATGTACGCGTACATGTTTGTATCTGGAATGGTTTAAAATGTGAATGTGTAATAAATATTTGTATATACAGTTTTGAATGTCACTGTATTTAAGGACATGAAAGTTTAGTGGTGCATAAACAATATGTTGTTGTAATAAATAAACAAATAATTGAAGCTTTTGTCTAATAACATAATAAATCAATTTTATCAATTCAAATTATCGTAAATTACTATTAAATGTCAATAAATTATACAAAATAAATTAACAATAAATTGGGAGGTACACGACAAAAACATTAGGAATAAAACGCATTAAATATTACAACATCAATGCCAACTAATTACTAATAAAAAATAAATATTTGAGTACACATTGAACATATTAAATAATTATTATTGAAATTTAAGTTTTAAACAATAAAATATTTATTAGTACATATGTACTTATGTATGCTTCCATGCCATACAAACGCCTCTAGAAAAATTACTATATGTCAACCACAAACAAAAACAATAATAACAAAATTCAAATGCAATTTTCCTAAAATTGACTTTTTAAATGTCAAAACCTTTACAATTATTAGTAAAAAAAAAAAATTGTAAATGTAGGCAAAATGATGGAAATGACAACACTTACACAATAACGGATTTAAAAAGTCAGAGGTTGAAAGGAAAACACTCGGATACCTCAAATAACAACGAAGAAAAATAAATGGAAAGTACGCATACTTGTTGGTGTGCGTTTGTAAAAAGGAGTACGTGAGTCATTGACGTACATACGAGTATGTATTGGTAATGCGTAAAAGGAGAAAATACAGCGTGTGCAATCATAATAGGACCATGTGTAAAAAATGTAAATGTATTAATTTTTATTTCTTTTAATACCCTTTACAATGAGTTCAAAGTGAAAATCTCATTGCCTAGTAAAGTATATAAGAATTAAGATAAAAGGAAATAACTTTTGTTGGATTAATTCTGTCGGTAGGAGTCGCCTATAAACTGTAGTTCCCTTCAACTCATGGATAAAATCAACACGTAATGTGAAGCTACGTCGTAAACGTCACTGAAGGGTTGTAATGACCAATTATGTATGTATGTACACGTGCGTGTGAACATTTCTATGTATATTTTCATTATTTATACGTTAATTTTTATGAAATGATGCATGCCTTGTCACCCACCTACAATTGCAAACTCAAATGCACTTTTATACGAATTTCATATTGAATCGTTGACATACAGTGGTGGTCATATAATTAAAACATTCGTACATAGTACAGTACACGTTCGCTAATGTGAACTAATTAAAACTGGCGTTGTTCACTTTTGCGAATTGTTCACATTTCCGAATACCGAAAATTTTAAAACAGAATTATACCATCTTTTAAACAAAAATCATTATTTATGAATTTTTTTATTTTTTTAGAATTTTTTTAGAACACATTTTATAATTTAATCTTCACAAACTTTCTTCACAGTATCTCAATAGCAATTGAAGAATAAACATGCAAGCAGATATATTAACACATACATATATATATGTACACCTAAAACGGGGATTCCCGCAACTAATAAACATAGAATTTTAACGTTACAAATTAAAAAAAATCTGTTAAAATTATAGGGCTTTTTACATTTTTTCATCTTTTAGAGTAGTCACTGAAGCAAAAATATTGTTCACATTAAGCGGTGTTCACATTAGCGCGCGTGCACTGTGAATTATTCGTTTTATTTTCGAAATAGAATAGAATAGGAAAATAAAGCAGTAATCAATTGTAAAAGAGATCAAACTTATCATTCCAAAAATTCCCGTTAAAAAATTAAGAGATGATAAAAAAAAAATAGAACAAATGAGAGATCAAAATAATGTTTTAATTATATGACCACCACTGTACGTATACATACGCTACTACCATTATAAATGAAAAAATCGCCATTAATGTACATACATGCGTGCATACATTGAACTTGTGTATGCCAACACATACATGCACGCATTTTCAGCATTTAGTAAACGTAATTAAAATTTAATATTACAATAGAATTTACACGTCTGTACTCACATGCAAAATTGTAGGCTGTGTTATATGGTGGCCATTAACAAAAGTCAAGGCATCCGTGTGCAGTGGAGTTACAGTGCAAACACCCTCGACCAGTGATATTAAACAATGACGAGGTTGTATCGATGGTCCGAACAATTGTAAACAATTTGTATTGGCTGAACCAACCTGTAATGAAAATAAATTTTTAAAATTATCAAATATTTATGAATTTAAGTAAATTTTTTTATAACTATAGAGACGATTAATTGAATATTCCAAGATTTCATTTCAATTAAATTAAAATTTGACAATTTAAAAATGAAAACTGTTACATAACTAAGCCAATAAAAGAAGATATCAGTACAGTATTTTAACCACATCAAAGGTTTTCACGGAATAGGCGTTTGTCTTCCTTTAAACAACGATGAGTTGACATAAGAATAGAAATACATATTCGCTCTAGCAATTACACTTTCTGCTAAACAGAAACTAGAAGATAAAGAAAATAAAATAATAATATCAGCAACATAAAATATTAAGACACGACAATCTATTCTACCCTCGTCATTTATGGAAAATATAAGCCAAGACCCGCTTAGCAATGTTATATCTTGCTAAATACAAACCAAAAGTTGGCAGGAGCATTTTTAAATCACAACAACATAAACTATCCTCAGCAATAATCCTCTTTTAACCTTTATCCATAGTTCTACATAATTTCATGGGCGCTGTAGTCTAGACGGTTGTGTATTGACTTACTAGACCAGAGCTTTGAGTTTAAACCTCAGCACTGACATATGAAAAAAATATTTCTTCCCCTCTGAGCAGTCTTCTGGCAAATGCTCTGTGAGGAACTAACTGCCAAGAAAACGCCCCCTAAATGTGTCATTTAGAGTCCTGCTATTCATGGTTAAAATCGACACATGCAACAAGGATGGTGTGAGAAGTTAGCCCTAGGTTCTTGAAGGCCAATGTTCCACTTGACCCATTGTGATACCATAACTAAATATCTAACTCTGGAGCGAAACTTTTTCTATTTTGGAAAGTTCGGTCAAGACTGACAGAAAATAAGAGATTACGAGCCTCTGCCTCTTCATTTCAAGATCAAAATACAAACATATGCGTTAAAAGATTGTCTTTTCGTCGTCGTCAAATTCACAACTTCTGGAGAAGTCTTTCGAGAGAAGGCCAAGCCTTTTTATCAATACAAGTCCGGCAGTATCTACCAATATTCACTGTACCTTCCTGCTGTCAACGAAATTGAGGCTCCTCCCTGTCGGAAGATAAAATAATACCTAGTTTACATAAGGTAATCGGAACTTCAATGCAAGTCGTAGATAGTGAGCTCCGTACTTGCCAAGGTCTGTTTATCGGTAATGTAATTTCCGACAATATACCTATGACCTGAAACCCTTATAAGAGTTTCCTTTGAATGATCCGAAACATCTCTGAGAAACGCTCTGCAGTCATTGTATAGGACCGACATCTAAGTGATGTTCGTTAGAGACTTAATTGCAGACAGGCTGTCCGAGTAAATCAAGAGACTTTCTCATCATCCATCAAACATTGCAACGCTTTCAAAACAACGCTGGAAAACATTGTAGTGATCAGGCAGCCTATGCGAAAGTTTAATATCAGAACTCTAAATATGTATACCACAGTCCACTTTGTCTAGCATTTTGGAGCTGGCTTACATAATTCGCTTTGAACATTTTCAGAATTTTTATTAGAAAGTCTTTCTCCTAAAGGATTAAAAACTTTGAAAATTTCCATAATTCTTGTAGAACATTTTTATTCTTTCAAATTGCCATAGCTCCTGTATAATTGTAAATTGAAATACATTTTTCTAACTCTCTTAACATACCTCAATTGGATCATTTCCTAATTTGATACGTCTACCACCATCTCCGCTATGCGTTACTTCAACTAGCATTGGTCCCTCGCGGTCATGTGATATATTATTGGTTCCATTGGCAGCACCCAAAGGTTTTTTCTTACGTCTACGTGGCTGCGAGTCAGCTGGACGTCTTCTCACATGAAACATGATTGAACCTAAAATAAAAAAAAAATTGTTTTTAAAATATTTATTAAAATTAACTGTAATAAATTTTTTTTTTTGTTAAATAAAACTTTACTTATAGTTGAATTCATTTTCCTGTAAAAATCTTTTATAAAGTTTTCTTATGAGTTTTAATTTTGTTTTTTACAATTTTATGTAATTTTTTCTAAAGAAAAAATAAGAGGAGACTTTCTAACGAGAGCTTTTAGGAGCGACTAATAATTTTAAGTGCAATTTCTGAGTGAATTTTTTTCTTTCTTTCTAAAATTTCGTATTCAGAATGATGCACAAAATGTGGAAAGAAAATAAAAAAACAATGTTTTTGGGAACTTTTTAATGGAAATTTCTCTAAAAAAACAAAAATTAAATAATAGAAACAACAATAGGCAAAAGAAAAAAATAGTAAAACTTAAAAATTGAATCACATCCAATTTAAATGAAGTTACGATACGCAACACAGTATGTGGCATTAGAAATGATGACAGTAGAAAACAGAAAATCTATACTATAATCATAATAATCTTTTTCATTGGTGTATCTATTCATATGGACTCAGACTGTTGTAAACACTAGGTTTTAAGTTTGTATACCCTACACTGTAAATATTATGCTTAAGTTAATAGATATGAGATTCAGAGAAGCAGATAGGTTTATACATACTCGGTTTGGACAAATCGAGTCTTATTGACGACCTAGATTGGGGCAGACTTTATGTAGTAGGTAGTGTGTTGGCTTATTAGACGTATGGCCACGGATCAAACTCTTCAACAAATCTAAATATGGAACAAATATTTCTTCGGCGATTTCCTCCCAGCAGGTTTCTGGCAAAAAGAGTTCTCAAAAATCTGAGCTTCGGAGTTGACTTTAGGTAGATCCCGCTAGAAGCTAGGTCGTAATCATGACTAAAGGGGTGTAATGACCAATTATATATTTATGATATAACATCCGATATTGATGGTTTTGTCCCTTTTAAGGTAGTCATTGCGAGTAATACAGTGTGTATACAAAAAATCTGTCTCAATATATCATAGCAAGTATTTCTGTTCAGATTTGAAGACCAGCAGGCTTAAACATGTGACACTTTCTTTCAAAATCTTTGTAGTACCATGGATAGTCTCATAAGTTATCTCCACTCCCAAGTTGCTAACCCAACCTCTCAAAGTAAAAGTTTTATACAATGAACTACGATTGTTAAGGGATGTGTTTGTCGGAATAATTTAAATATAGCGACTCTCAAAATTTTCCATAACCCTGGCTCAAAAATCAGATTGAATTTGTCCGTTGCATGAGTAATGTTAGGTTTGAGGACCGCTCTGCACAATATTGGCGGCCAGTTCACATCACATCCACATAAGATGACCATTCCCTCAAATCGCTCGTACAGAATACTCAATGTGGCATGGGCTGTATGGTCGACTATGATTGACTATAGCAAGATTCATTTTCCGCCCCTGTGAAAATCTTTTTCCCTGCCATGTAACTACGACAATATGCGGCATCATAAATTTTTGGTTTTATTTTCACTTGACTTAACAAAACCTAATGTCAATAAAAACACACAGTTTTACACTCACACAAGCAATGAATGCTGAATAAAGAGAGAAAGGGCGAGAGAGTGAAATACAATTACGCATGTATGTACATGTTTGCAAAAAAAAAAAAAAAAAAAAAATCAAATTGCAATCGAATTTAAAGCATCAATTTCTCAGTGATAGGTTAACTGTCAATAAATTTTTTCCATTATACCTTTCGGGCTTTGACAAATCATTTTTGCCTCGCTTCCATTTCTTTAATCTTTTTTTCCTTTGTTGTTCCAACTAAACAGGCTGTAGCAGGTCCTAGGATAATAGTGCTGCTAACTATCGTTGCTTCGAAACAATTCCCTCTGAGTATGTACTGTAGTGGTGGTGAACCTACTACTCCTACTTTTTCGCGCTAGGCCTGGCATACTTTTATTAATTGCAATAAAATTCCAAATGATATTACGCTCGATATGACTAAGACCTTATGTTTGGTGTAGTGTAGCGATAGACAACCCGGCTTTCGGAATTGAGTAAAGGTACAGTTAAGAATCATAATAGCATTTATTATTGGTTACAATACTATATCCAAGGTTCAAAATTTTAACTTTATGCGTTAAAACTGGCATTATACTATGTCCACACATATAATTTATTAGAGAAATTAAAGCCTTAATTCAGTGCAATAATAAATTATGCAATTAGCACTTCATAGCCTAACTAATTGAATAAAGTTTCCAGTGTAGCATTGTGTGAAGTGTATTTAGTGAGGAGTAGCATGTACATATGTTCAGTGGGAGATAAAAATGTGAAAATGAAATAACAAAAAATGTCAAATGAAAAGAAAATATTGACAGAAACGTCAGGTAAACTAAATAAAATTTAAATAAAATCCTTTTTGAGTATAACCATCAGCAAAGAGTACTGGTGTTGAGGAAGGCTAAATGCTAATTGAATAAACTGTATGTGAACACGAAATTTGATAACTCAAGTTAAAATTTAATTGACTCATTTAAGATTTATATGTGAACAAACATTACCGATTGCATTTAACAGTTTCGGTGTAGTACTTTCAAAAAAAACGACACGTTTTGTTGTCAGTACCAGTATATGGGAGGGCGATTTTCGGAAATTTTAATAGGATGCTGTAAAACCGGTTACTGTAGATCAATAATTGTTTGTCTTTTACTTTTAACACAAACATGAGAACATTTTTTTTTTTGTTCATTCATAAAGTTTTTTATTTTCGTTATTTTTTGTACGAAAATGTGAGTAAATGAATAAATTATAAAAAAAATTTAACAAGTAAAATTTCAGGGAAAAAAAACATTAAATGGATGTAATTAAAAGAGTATAAAAACTGTAAAGAAAATAACAAAACAGTATAAAAATGTAATCAGTGTTAAACGAAGCGTTAAAATAATGTGATAAAAAAAAATTAAAAATAAAAAAATATTGATTTACTAAAAATAAACTACAAAACATTACAATAAACATCAAAATGTATGGAAATATATTTAAGTTTTATTTTTCAATCTTATTATTACACTACTCAAATGCTTCTTAGTGTTTCCGCATGTGTCAGAACTTTTTAATAATGAATTGAGCTTAAACACAAAAAAAAGAAAGAAGTGAAATGAAATCCTTGATATTTGACATTTTGCAAAAGCAGGTAAAATAGCCAACAATACATACATACACTCGGGGTAGCCTACATAGTATATTAATGTGTGTTTTTGATAAAGTGCATTAAAATCCGAACAATGTCATGACACTTTTACTGCCACCTTTCCCTATTACACTCTCAGGTAATGCTGTTACACCAGCACTTTTGAAATTTCAATTGTTTTTACGCAATACATGCATACACAGACAACGCCAGACGGATGTTGAATAAACTGAACAAATAAATGAACCAACTGGACGGACATGAAATTATGTCACTTCCAAAATAATAGCTAAACACAAAACCCACAGTGTCCACAGCAAATCAAAGTCAACGTTGCGGCAAATAATGGCAAAAAATTTATAATAGAATCAGTAAACTGCAGAAAATTATTTATATAGAGAACAGCATACTAACAATAAAACTACCAGTATTATTACTCAGTAGTAATAAAATCCGGTCAACAAATTTCAAACATAAAAATTTCTATTAAGATGTTAAAAAATGGATAAGAAACACGTACTAAAGTTTTATGTGAAAGAATTCTTATAAAATTTAAATGTGAACGATAAGACACTAAAAAAAATTTAAAGCATAGATAAGCAGAATATTATTATATCAAAATAAATTGCATACTTTCGGGATGACATTTATTTCAGACTTTAAATCGATGTGCAAAAGCATTCTACAGTAATCCCTCGATTTACCTCGCAGTTGGTTCCAAAAAAAGGCGACGTAAATTGAAACGACGTAAATCGAATTTCATATTGCTCATACTACAAAGTAGTATGTTTTTAACAAGGAACATAAAAAAATTGCAGTAATCCCTCGATTTACGTCGCGGTTGGTTCCATAAAAAGGCGACGTAAATCAAATGACGACGCAAATTGAAGTTAGAGGGAACAAAAAATTTGACGACGTAAATCGTAACAACGTAAATCGAGGCGACGTAAATCGAAGGATTACTGTACTGGGTATCTCTATAAAGGTTTTCAACATCGTAAATGTTTAAATATTTTGATAGTGAGTATGATATTCTTGGAAAATATTATAAATTAAAATTAAATAATATTTTCTTTTTTTTTGCGCAGAAACCTTTGACATAAAACCAAAGAATTTTTAAGAAATCTGCAACATAAGCTTTAAAATGTTTGCATAATTTAATAGAAGGTTTTTCAAATTATAGTACACCAAGTCAAGTCAAGCAGAAGGACTCGATCAACAAAAGTTCTTCACCCATATATCTAATAAATGTTCACAACGATTAATGATTTTAGGCAGCCTTGGTAAGTATAACTGACACGCAGCAAAAATAACTATCGGTCCATAACAGAAACTCACACGCAGTGTTTTTCTAGAAAAAAAAAAAAAAAAAAAACTAGTGACTAAGGCAAGAAATGCTCTCAAAGTAAATCAACATTGCTCTCGGAATCCTTTCCATGTGTAGCAGAGTAAGACCACAGAAGATTAAACTCATACCGATTGCTAGGAAATATAAGCTACCGAGAATAAATTCTCTCAGACTGGAGGAAATTGCAGTTTAGTTTCTTCTTTGCAAGGAAATCCAATGTATTGAAAAAAAAGACCACAAACTCTTCATAACACCTTGGCAATAGAGGACAATAGTTGAACGAGCCGGTAATACTTTAGAGTTTGCTCGTCTGTAGCGGCTGCGAAACAATGTAACTGCAAACTGAGAAGGCCACCGTTATTATCACAAACCAGGGGGCTTTACACAATCCTGGATTGGCGAACTACAGACTTTATTCCATAACAGCAGTTAGCTTTTGCGGCAATCAAGTTAGACTCAGTGAAATGCTGGCCTAAACAGCCCCATGAATGTGCCAGGGTCGTAGACCCATTTTCTTTGGCACTGATAGATTACATCATCCTCTTTAACTATGTATATGAACGAATTCTCCATCAAATTTTCAGAAAAATACGCCAATGACTCCAAGTTAAATTCGAAAACGAGATGTAATGTTCATATCGAGGACTATTACAGACACCAGGACCACAACAGTGAGAAAGTGAGTATGGAATTGCTATGAATGGAATGGTGCAAACTTAACATTGAGGAATTCAAAAGAGATTTTTGATCGGATTGAAACGATGAGATTAAATGGTCCTTTAAATCAATTAAAGTTTTAAACAAATGGCAACAAATTTAAACTTTAAAACTCTTCCCGTACAAGTTTTACTTAACTGTACTCAATTCTTTTTAAATCAAATACATACAAAGAAATCCTTTTAACGATTTTACACAAATACAAACCCATCAACCATATAGTCAGTCAAGCATGCAGTGAATAAAAATGAAAATAAGAATTCCACGGAAGACGGGACAACTTGAATGAAGGACAATATAAAAACCATAAAATTGAATTAAATTTAACGTTAATGATGACAGCGTCAGCCAAACAACCAACCAACCAGCCAGCCAGCCTGCCTGCAAGCTAAAGATGAAACTGAGGAGCAAAGAAAGGCTGACACGATGATGATTGAGAATGTTGTCATGACTAGCTGGCTGGCTGGCTGGCTGACTAGTTGGTCGGTGGTGTTGTTCAACAATAAAAACGCTGTGAAATGATTGTAGCATTTCACAGTAATAGTCCCTAAGGCCACAAAAGGCACTAAAGTGAATGAGCGAATGAATGAAAGAGTGAAAGAATTTCATGCTCACTATTAATTCTTTATAAACGGAATAAATGAATGAATTTAACACGAAGTTAACAAAATAAAGGAATGACGGCATCAGTAAAATTACTTTTTTTATTACTAAAAACACAAAATTAAAACAAAGGGTTGAGTTAGGATAAGTTATGCATGCTTGGAAATGTCAAAACATACTTTAGGGCGTTAAGTTAAAAAGTGTAATTCCACTGACTACTTTAGGGTAGGTTTTAAAACTTAAAAAGTCATAACTCTTTAATATTTTAAAGAATTTAAAAATATTTTATTTATAAAACATAGAACACATAATCATAAATGCATCTGTAAACCTAATGAGCCATATTTGAAACTATTTAACAATTTAGTTGAATTGTAGAGAGCGAGAGACAAAGAGTTCATTATTAAATTAAAGCCAGACTAGGCAAGACAAGTGAATTGAAAATTTTTCCTACAACTCTTTATTATGATTGGCAGAAATACAAAGTTTTCTTCTTTTACTTTTTTATCTTTTAAATATGCTTGACTTGATTTTGAGCAAAACTTGTTAATTTAATTTGTTAGAAAATTTAATTTTCAAACTACATGCTTGGAGGAAGCGTTGGTAAATATTTGATTTGGGGAGTTGAAAGGAAAACTGTTTAGTTTCCTTGATTATTATAGTTTACTTGAACTAAAATTTCACACAGTAAATAGAAAAGTTAGTTTTTCAATTATTACGATAGAAGAAGGAAATGCAAATGGTTTTAATTGAATCGTTAAGATGAAGAAGAAATATAAATGCCAAACCAGTATAAAAATAGTAAAAGTTGTGAAAGCACAAAATTTGCATTACGGCAGGAATTATTAGGTTATTAAAGTTAGAACTGTGGTCGCGATACAATAGTGAATAGTGTGTTTTCTTATTTGACGAGTACTCAAGAGTTCAAGCCACAGATGTAACATTTCTGGCCCCATCAGTGGCGTTGAAACTCCCCATTTTCGCAACCTTATTTAACTGCATTGACATTACTTAACTGAATTGAGACCATCTTTCATTCCCTTTTGTTTTATTCGATAATAACTTTGCAATAAAGTTGAATTTTTGAAAAAAATGGGATAAACTTTTGGGCATATGAGAGTTAATAATTTCGTTTAACAAAGGCAACCTAAAGTGTTGCCTAATGCAATTAATCTTGCCAGAGATATTACTTTTTAGAACCATCTACCGACAATTTCAAACACCCGATTATTGTAAGGTAGTATTTAATAAAAAAAGGAAAGAAAACATTTTTTAAGAAACAAAAAAAAAACGTCACTCCTAAATAAATAAGTCCTGAAACAATTTAATTTAATTTGTCATGATTTTCCTTGTAATACACCCAGATATTACAATAAGAAATATTCCTTGGATATGGCTAAAGTTAAGAAATTTTTAGGACAAAAAGCGAGCAAATTAAGTGAAAATAACCTCAAGTCAAATTAGCAAGTCAAACAATAAACACACCATATTTTTATTCATATAAAAAGGTTGAGGTTAACATGAATTTCTAAAAGTTCATATTTTTGGAAGAAAAGATAAATCACAAAATAACAACACAACCTAAGGAAAGTTGGTATATACTACATACTGACACAAGTACTATAAACATATAACCAATACATAAACATAGTATGTACATATATATTTATATATATTTTTATATCTACACATATCTGTGTAAAAGTGAATGAGTGAGTCTGTAGCAAACAATGTAAAGTTCGTAATAAATGTCTGCTCAAAATGTTAGAAAACTAAAATATAACAACGAAATAAAATTATGGTTGGTTAGAATACATTGTCTACAGAGAATTACAGAAACGCTCATATGGAATAACAAGGGTAGACTACCCTCATGAATCGAATGAAAAGAATAAACAAAATTTGATTTGAGTTATTTTTTTTCTTTGCAGTTGCACTTAATTTCTATGCAAACTAAATTTGTATATAAATTAAAGCATACCCGAGGGGATAAGAATTTTATTAAAGTGTTTCAAATTATTTTATTTTTATCCTACTAATTTAGAAAAAAAATAATTTTTAGCAACTTTCTTGTTGTGTTTGAGTTAAAAGTTAAATATACTATAATATTTCACTTTGCTTGAACACTTATGCGATATAAAATTGCTAAATACTTTAAGGCTGAAAACATCAAAATTTATATAAATTAATTCCTACATACCTTAAGGCAATACACAAAATGTTGTATTGTATTAAAGACTGTCGCCTTTTTATGGAATTTTTTTTAATTAGTTTGCAAGACATATTGATGCCATTATGCGTGGTATGTAACATCGTTCAAATGTCTACACCAGCTTTTCTAGATGAAGCGAATCGGAAATGTTAATTTTCCATGATACTGGCGCATAAATCAGGCTGAATTGACCAATGACATGCGTTATGTTGGCTTTGAGGATCAATGTGGTTTGTGGCTTATTCTAACATTACCTCTGCGTGAGATGAACATGCCCTCATGTAGTGGTTGACACGAACATCGAATTCAAACCAGAAGAAATTGGTAATCATCGACCTATAGTGCTTGCCAGTGATAGTGATAGTCCTTGCATTTCGTGTAGATTGGTATTTTTCGATAAAAATTAGGATCAGCTTCATAGTCTATTCAGCGCACATACGTCATTGGCTATGTTCGTCCATGATTTGGCAAAACAGGCTGTAGCCTGACAGATGTAGCTTCAAAAACGCCACCGTTAGTTATTAACTGTTAAAGTTTGAAAGTCCCTGTGGGCGACACTACGGAAGAATCAACAAACTTATTGCCTAATTTAAAATGTGGCCAAATCCATTCTTTTAGATATTTCAACTTGAATTGGCGTTTCTTCAGTTATTTCGCACAGATCTCTGCTTCAGATGAAGATTCGAAAGCACTTTCGAATAGCAAAAGTGCAGTATACTCCTTAATTAAATTTGAGGAGGTGCCAGAAATACCTTTTTTATATAGTGTATGAAAGCCTCTCGAAAGCTGTCTGATGACGCAGAGGTATGCTATCCAACGCAGTTGCCATATCTTCGAAACTATGGTCGAAGCGACAAGAGGATGACATCGGCGTTCACAAAATCATATTCGAGGTGTAAAGAAGTCGAAAGCTTTAGTTAATGTGGTACTTTCACCTAACAAAATTGCCCCAGTGTGTCACTGGCGGCCGTTCCTAGAGCTCCATGGAGCTCAAATGTCATATTCGGCACAGATCAACTGCTTTTGTACGATTTTATCTTCTGCGTTAAACGTCCGCCCGACCAGTGGTTACTGCAGCATCCTCTAGTTTATCTCGATGATGCTTAGTCTGCGCAAAACTCGTTTGGAAAGTACTTGGCCGGATTAGTGTTAATAAATTTTCAATGGATGTCTCCAGTCAAACACCGAAACAGTGAAGCAAATATAACCTAACATAACGTAATATGTGTGGGGTGATAATACACTTACTTCACCATGCCGTCTTATCCTTCTGTAGTCATTCTCTAACAGATCGTGAACATTCCTCTGATTTCCTTTTCTTCGACAATACTGTACCTCACACACTATAAAGCTGACTAAGCTCCTTTGCGTGGATATTTTTCGGCATATTCTTGACTTTTGATGCAGAGCGTTATGAAGCGGTGTTTTATACTGCATACAATGCATTTACGCATACGATCATATTAAAACGTCTGCAACAGCCAGTTTCAGTTTGGAAAGCCGAGCTTTCAATCTACGTCTTAAAATAATTCCCAAAAATGTGGATCTTGTGAAAATTGCGGAAAATGAGACCGTTCAAGAGGAGAGAGGTAGCAAAAAATAGAAAAAAAAAACTATGTACATGGGCCACATAACCCTAAATTCCAAATAAGAAATGCTATATTTTATAGTCCAAGATGAAATCGTCTGTGGATTGGCATATAGAAGGTGGGTCTTGAAAGCGAATAATTTTGCAAATATTGTAAACGCTTACATTCTATAACGAGTAGAAAAAAGAAAAGTAAACGAAAATTATTCCATATTTTCCATTCTATTACATCAGCGTTCCTAATAGACTAACAAACTTTTTGAAACTAATAGTGTGCATACCTTCTTCTTTGTATAGCTCAAATGCAATAGCAGACAATAACTATGTAGAGACACTTTCACACAGCCACATTTGTACACACTTCTAACTAAACGAATGAATTTAATATATTTGATGTACACAAATGTAGGAGTATGTGTTTTTTGAGTAGCATTTGTATTTTCAATTGCGTTACGTGCTTGTGAATTAAAACACCACCTTAGGAAGGCGAGAGAGAGAGAGAGTGAGAGAGACAAACTAAAAGAGTCAAAGAGTATGGGTGAAGAGTGCATAAATAAATAAATATGTGCGTGAGTATTAATAAGATTGCGAGCGTGTGTGATAGCTCAAGTAATTGTCACACAGGTGTAGTTAAATGTTTTGGTTTGTAAAATAACATTTATTCTACGTTCACTTTAAATACATTGTATAGCATACATTTAGGTGTCTACTATATACATACATATACAAAATTATAAAACAATAGCGCACAACATATACAATACACTATTAATTACACACACGCACACACACACACATACACTCATACACACATAGTATCTAATTTATATTTCACTTTTGTTTTGTATAGTTTTTGTTGAAATGAATTTTAACTGAAATATTGATTTTTTTTATTGTAATTAAACTTTACTTTTGCAAATATTTTGTGTTATCTTTAGGTTGGCTGAATTCCAACTGATTTACATATAAATATTCATTAAACGTATAAATATTCATTAAACGTATGCCTGTATATTTCAGCTGTTTAAGTATTATTGAAAACTTAATTCATTTCAAAATCTGAGCAGTAAATCTGAACGATGTATTTAACAAAAGAAATTAAACTGAAATCAGATTTTTCTTCTTTCGAAATGTTTAAATAATTAAAAAGGCTATCACTGCAGCAGCTGCTATTGCTGTTATTTGCCGGTTTGGCCGTTGCGATGAATTCAAGTGTTACTGAGTCTGTGATGAAGAATTAATTTTACCATTCTGACAAGTGTATTCATATTATAATGGCAGCATGGTTTCACAATAATTACCGAAATTGTTTTTTCAATTAACAACACTCACACAGAGATATATGAAAATGAAGTAAGTATATGGACGAGAACGCTGTAAATATGTCCTGCGGCAGGATATGAAAAACGTCGTTAACCGTTTCACAGTGAAAATGTGACTGAATAAAAACATGCAAAGACAAGGCAGGACAGACAAATTTTTATATAAAAAAAAATAAATAAAAAAAATATAATAAAAACGAAACAGCAGTAGCAGTAGAAAGTAAATCAGCAGCATAATAATACGTACAGAAACAAATAATAAAGAACAAATATTGTATATTCACACACAGCACAAAAAATAAACTACAATGATAATGGAGAAAATAAATGAAATATAAAAACAAAACAAACAAAGAAAAAAAGTAAAAGAAGCACAAGTGTTATACATTTTGAACTTAAACCTCTAGTGCCTTAACACTTCCCCCACACCACTAACGCCAACAAGCACGGCTAAATAAATAACTGCTTTCATGGCTAGCTTATAACGCTAAAGGACGATTTCCTTTCAAACTAAACAGACCAACAAAAAGGACTTAAATCCCATAGAAGAATATGATAACGAAATCCACAATGAAAAATAGTATTACAAGCTAAGTGAGCTAAGGATGAAAATGAAGAAAAAAAAATTAAATAAAATTTGTTTCAAATTTTTCTTTCTGTTTTCTTTTGCTAAATTTGTTAAAGAAACATGTTAAAAGATAAAGGAAAAACATTTTTTATGCTTTTCATTCTTTTAACCTTTTTTTCTCTTCTCCAATATATCTATTAATGAATAACTCGTGTCTTGCTAAGACCATGTCATTAGTCCGTATGGTGAGTGCGGTAATACAGCAAAAGAAAAAAAGAAAGAAAGAATAAAATAAACAGTATAATCAACTATGTGGGCCTTAAGGTATACTATGATATATTTCAATAAATTAAAGGATTAATTACCTTAAACCCCCAAAAGTAGAATTAGATTTTATACGTTTGTATACGTAGCCCTAAGATAGGCAATAACTTAACGGAAAATGTATTAAAATATGTATAGAAATCTACAATGTATTGAATAAGAGAAATATTGGGAGTGCCAAATAATTTAGTCTGCTTTCAAATGCTCAATAATGACATGATTGAAATGGTTTGCTTTTACATCTGTACTGCAACACATTTTGTTGTCTACGGAGTTTTTATTTTTAATGCAACCAGCGGCAAATATTTTTGTTACGTTACCAGGATAACAGAGCCACTTTCATCTCATCATTATCGTATTGTTCGCCCCACTGAGAGTATGACTAGTGCGAACCGCAATGTCAGAGAGAATCTATAAACAACGAAGTAATGATGTTCATGTATAAAGTTCGCGTCATTGCCTGCCACCTGTCAAATGAAGTTAACTTATCCTCCTGCTTCTGATTTCCTATCTAAAATTATAATTTGCATCAAGAAGCATTTTCATTTTAACAGTAGTGGTTAGAACAAAAGAGGGAGTTCTTCTCAAAGTCATTGCCTTTAGAGGAAAATTCACTCGCTTTGATTCTTTTGTGAATTTTGATGAAATCTCATTAGCTGGTAAGCATTATAAGCAGATATTCACCGATTTGTTTCTACATGCAGCTGGTTTCAATTAGGCGGACCAGCAGTTGTGTACGTCAAGACATAAAAGAATTTTGATAGAACAATTAACAGTTTGAACGAATCGATGTTTTGGAGATTTAAACCACAAAGTTTATGAAGTTTATATGGAAGAAATATTTCGAAATCAAAGTCAACAACAATTAAAATGATTACAGCATACATCAACTCTGGAGGTGGTTATTTGGCTCACGAATTTCTGTATTTTTCGAAACTTTGCCCACCAATGCTTATCGAATTATTTCAAATGAAAATTGTGTTTAACTGCATAAATGAATAAATTTCTAAGAAATTCTGAAGGCTAATAACTGCATTCTTTGTATTGTTCGGACGTTCTGTTTTCCAGAAACTTTTGTTTAAATGCCAACAGCACAAATTGACATTAAACAAGAGGGCTGCCTTAAAGAACAAGGTATAAAGAGATACATGAGAAGCTCAAATAGTTTTTATTTAGACTTTAAAAACTATAATAAAATCAAATCCCCGACATTATTTACAATTCCAATTCCAGTAACCACAAACTCAACTTCATTCAAATTAATTAATCTTAAAAAAAGTAAGAAATAAATATCAACTGGAATACAACAACAATAAAAAACTTCAATTTAATATTCCAATTATAATTTTCAAATGAAATCTTATCCTTTTCACTATCAACGAACAAGAAATAACAGTCGTGAGTGCAGTGAAAGTAATTCTTTTTTTATGACTTAAAAAATCCTTTAATCTCAATGTTCTACTTCAGAAACAACTGTCTCTCTTCATGCATTCCACTTTGAAATTCCGCCAGCCAGTGCAATCTAATATTCCATTTCTGTTTATCGCACAACACACATTTCAAACTGAATGAAATTCGAAAGTTTTTCAACTACAAGCTGTACAGAGAAAACAGGAAAAAAAGAAAAATAAAAAACGAAAGGAAAAAAAAAAAGAAATGAAAACTAAAATGAACATGTTTCTCTTCGCTCACTTATTTCAAGGAGTTTAGCATGCATTAAGGAGCATACCAAACAGAAACATGAGTAAAATATAAAAACTGTAGAGAAAAAACTGGAGGAGAAACAAATAGAAAAGATTAAAACTATTTCTTTAATAAATATATTAGTAGTTAAGTATGTTTGCTATCAAAATAGATGAAATTTTTAAAATAAACTTGAAAAAGAAAAATAATAAAATAAATGAAAACTAAAAAAATTTGGGAAATTTATAGTTTAAGTTTCTTTAAAAAAAAAAAACAACACAGGATGATTTGCAAGAATCATTCAATGCTTTGCAAAAGTGGCGATGTTAAATGGATGCATTTTCATTTGCTTTTATTAAATTATTTCATTGAAAGCCATATTTTTTAAAATCTAGAAACTTAATGCATAGAGTGGTTTAGAAATCCCCCTAATATATGCAAATGTATGCTAAACAGAAATCATTTTTATATCTTTGGGTAAAAGCCGTTTAGATATGCTGTAACTTTCATCAAAATTTTCTCAAATCTCTCATGGATGGCTTTAACACACACGACATGGATGGTGTAAGAAGCTGGGTTGTAGCACTGACCAAAATGTTTTAATGACCAATTATGCGCCAAGGCTTTTTAATTCTTCTTCGTGAACAGGCAGGCCTTCTATTATAAATATTTTTCTTTTTCAATGAAATTTTTGATCTAAACAAGTGTTTTGTAAAATCTTTCAGAGATGTTGTACTGGATGAAGTGCTGAGGAACTTAGCTCATTGACTGCTAACAACCTACTCTGGTTAGGAGTTCATTGAATGATCCTTGTTGATGTTATTATCTCTGGAAAGTCAATAAGTTAAGAAAAAATGTGTGTTCTTGCACAAGCTTCATCTACTTCACGACAACTCCTAATTAATAATCTATGCCGGAAATTACTCAATTTTAATAGGTAAGCGACTAAGATCTTTTTTACTTTTCTAGTTAAGAAGAAGACGCCGTAGTGTGGTAGGTAGTGGCTTATTAGCTAAAAGCCCCAGGCCAGATATCTCTATCTCGGTGACTACCTGGCAAAAACCCAGTGTGTAAATTAAATTGCCAAGGAAAATTTCTTAAATCGTAGTTGACGTTAAACTGTAGGTGCTGCCATTCAGGAACAAAGTTAACACACTCAACATGGGCGGGGTGTGCGCAGCTAACTAGTAAGCTAGCTAGTAAGTTAACGAAGCCGTTCGGGATAACAGAGCAAATCTGTAAAACTATTAACCGCCACACCGCCTATATGGGAAATGGTAGCTAGTCAAAAAATCCATCACACTGCCAAAATACCGTGTGGTTATGGAAAATTATATTTTAGTGGGTATGTAATCGGCATCACCAATAAAGAAAAATTGGCAAAAAAAAAAAATATATAAAAACGACACGACTATTGGAAACACACCGTCTACTTGTACATTTATAAAAATCACATGCTTTAGATATTAATAAATGCCAAAAATAATTCAAGAATTGCACAAGTCAGTTGCCTACATTTTAATGCAATAAAATGCTCTACCGAAGCCCAACAAGGACTTTTTCTTAGAAATTAATAAAGTATACTTAAAGGCGGCTTAAAGTTGCGTGTATTGTCGTTCACTTTGGATTACTACGCTTTCATTTTTAACATGATTATTGTTACTTTTTATTGCCATTTACAAACATATGTATATATATGGATTATGTGTATGTATAAATGTATTTACTTTAAGCGTTTCGAAGAAGAGCAAAAAAGAAAAATCTTTACATCTAAAGTAGATTATACATACATAGACAGTTAATACTGGCACGTTTCTAGGGAAAACATAAACACACCTGCACAATTCAAGAAATAATAAAATAAATATATGTACACATACACAATGGTAAAATAAATACGATAATAAAGTTATAATAAATATATGTATGTATGTATATACGTTCGTAATGTTGTACAATAAAATATACCAATTAAATAAATATAGACACACAATACAGGATACAAATCAGCAGACTTCTTCTTCACTAAGTTCTGTAGTGTCGTTATAAAAATAGAATTTCGATATATTATTACGTGTCTCTTCTAATAGAGTAGGTGTCAATGTAATACACTTCTGGGTCTGTTTTATAGACATCGGCTCTTACTTTCTGTTTTGTGATATAAAATCTTTATTAAGTTTAAGTAGGTTAGTAGTACTTTTAATAACATTTGTTATGTGGCTATGTGACTATAAAAAAATCTCATGTACGTGAGTTTAATCTAAAGTCTGACCAGTGAACATTTAAAGAAAATAAACAAATAAAAAATTTGAATTACTAGTGCGGCAATTTTTATATTAGAGAACTCAAGAAATAAAGAGAGATTAAAAACGTTCGTATTTCTATGACAAGAGCATGGAGTAGAAGACAGTATCTTCCTCCTCCTCAGAGGATTGAAAGCCATATCTTATGGCATGTCTATCGAAGGGACATGCGATTTAAAACTATAAGTAGAAGTGAGTCGATTGTCTTATTATTCATAAGTGTACAGTAGAGTCTAGCAATATTGCACGTACCATCTTGCTGTCTATTATTTTGACTATCCTTGTAAATATCCAATTTCACTGAGGCAATGCCATGTAACATATACCGGCTTTGGTCAGCTTATCAACAATGCAGTTTCCAACGATATCTCTATGTCCCGGAGCTCATATAAGAATTAGCTTTGATTGATCCGAAATTTCCTTAAAAATCCTCGGGATTCATGGAGAAGGACAGACGTTAAAACTACATTTGTTGTGGGCTAAATCGAAATCAAGAAATTTTTAGGAAAAATCCCGCCAGGTAACAAGCATTGGCCGCTTTCAAATTGGCAATTAACTTTGCTTTGAAAACACTACAGTGGTTAGCCATCATATAAGAAAGTTTAATGTCTGAACCCTTATAAACCCGAAACGGAGTTATGTAGTACCTCTGTGTGTAAAAAAATCAGAATTACGTTTGTTTTTACACCTTTGAAACTGTATAGAGAAAACAGTGAAAAGGAGAAATGTTTTTTAGTGCTGGCAGTAGTGTAAGTCCACGCATTATTTTATTTTTAATAAGGTACTCATTGCCTTCTAGTACTTAATATGGCTGTTTTCGTGTTATTTCCTATCATTGTTTTTCAAATTTTTCATGAAAAAAAGGAGATAAAATCAATAAATTCTAAGGCCAGAGATGTAATTTAGCGTGTTCGCAAACCAATTCCTTATTCGTACATAATACGAGAGATCAATTGACCAACCAGAGTGCTAGATTTAAATCTGTTTTCAACAACTTAAGAGGCAGAAATTAATATTTAAATAATAATCAAAAATTGCCTAATCATTCAAATATCATTTGAAATGATTGAGTAATGATTCACTGGGTTATTTTTACTAGGTCTTCTATATTCGCGTCTGTATACACATATTTCATGTGTAGTTGTTACACAGTGATTGGCGCTTAAAGATACTCTATACATTATACACAGCACAATAGCAAAGATTCTGTGGATAAAATAATAAAAATGTTGTATAACAAATGCCTACGATGGGGTATCGACAATGGATAGAGATGATGATGGTGATAATGTTTGTAAGCCTAAATGTAGGCAATGGTCAAAAAAGAACAACAACAACAACAACAACAACAAAAAATAGACATAATCTAAAATGATAATGACCAAAAAATTGTTTCTGATGACTAAATGATGAAAGTCTAAAAAGACAATTTAGACAACCGCTTGATGGTAAAAACAGTAATAAAGTTTCGAGCAACAAATATATTTTCTTTTTATAGACTACATTTAGGGGAGATCCTTAAATACTTAAAACAAATAAGAAACTTGAACTTTTTTTAAGTTTAAATATCTATTGTTTATACATCCAGCAAAAAAAACATCTTCAAAGGAACATTTAACCTTGAACTTTACTTTTTCTAAGTAAATAGAAAAACAAAAGTTACTCTAACCTAAGAATAATGCAAGTCCCTTTGGGTTTTTGGTTTTCTGTGAAATTTTATACATTCTACGATTATTATAGTTTTGAAAAATTAAAAGAAAATGAAGAGATTTTGTGACGTATGTACATATGTTCATATATTGTTTGAAAACAGTAATAAAGCGATAAAAATTTAATTACATATGAAATCAAAATATATGTATGTACGTTACTGAACAAAAAAAAAATCCATAATTACACAGAATTTAGGTCAAACCTTTATGTTATTGACGTCATCAGTTAATTATATTTAATATGTCTATTATTTGTCAATAAGAACAATGTAAACAATGTTTCATTTTTAGTTAGAAATCTCTTTAACATTGACGAATAACTTTATTTATTAATTACTTTATGATTTTGTTGAGTGATAAAACTCATTGGGTTAATGTTAAAGGATTCCGAGATTTTATTGAGGTCTTATCGATGCCAAAATATCCATCAACATTAATTAGATTATATTAAACGCACATTTGTTTGAAGATGAAAGTTAATGAACACATTGAAGTCGGTTGAATTGTGTTATAATATTTACTTCATTGACCATCATAATAACCCTTTAGTCAGGATTACAATCTACAATCTCCCTCCCTCTTCCTATGTTGTATGCGTTATGGATGTTTATCCATGAAGGGCAAGGTCGAGCAACAGATTTTTGTGAAACTTTTCATGGCCATACAATTAACTCTCGACTCAGAAACAAAAGACTCAGAAACAACAGACTCAGAAGATTGCTTGCAAAATAATATGACTGGGGTTGAATATAAATAAAAAAATTCTCCAAAAATTTAAATTCACGTTTTAGAGTTGTCAACTTTTGTTCACGTTTCAGACAAGTCATTATAACAAAATTGTGTTCATGTTTCTGGAATGTTCACGTTCTCGCGAGTTCACTGTACATAAAAAGCATATTATCATTTCTCTATAATATGTAAGTAATGTTTTTCGAAATATTATGTTTTAATTACAATTACTAATTTCCAAAAAGCATGCTACAAATTTAAACACATCACAAGCAATTTAAATAATAATGAAGCAATTTCATTTAATGCACATTAACATTAACAACATCTACAACAACATAAATCCACTTTAAAAACCAACACTTAACAGAATTTAGAAAATTACATTTAATCTCTAAATTGCAAAATTTTCGTAAATTTGCATAAACATTTAATTGAACAATTTAGAAATGAAAATATGAAATATTTTGCATATTTTAAGGAAATTATAAAATACTACAGTATTATATGTTTAGCATATTTACAGGCTCTATAACCAAAAGTCTCAATAAAAATGTTTATGTATGTAATTAAAACAGTTATAAGAGAATTCTGTAATGGCATTAATATTGAGCATATTTTAAGGCTTAACTCTTGCTTCAATTTCAACAAACTATCGTAAGAAGCTTATGTAATAGTAATATGATTAAAATTCAGGAAATATTTTAATGAAATTGGCAACGTCTGCTCAAGTTGTCACAACAGACATTAAATGATTAATGTGCCGCCCGGAGAAAGGAAAACATGAGGAAAATTTGATTTTAAATTGTAATCAAGAGGCAGATGAACGACAGGCCTATAACAAACGGCTACGTAATACAATTATGGTAATTTGTTAATGTCAGTAAATGATAGTACGGATATACTACCATACGTTGATTAGGTATAACTCTTTTCATTTGAGTAGTAGAATTGAAAAGAATGAATTTGCATTTGAAAGAAAAAAAATTATATGATATGATACCTCAAGTACAGGACTACAATGTATGTTGTTGCTGGTTTTACGAATATTAAATAATTTATTTAAATAAATTGTATAGTATACTTCCAGGTTTAAGTGTAAACAATAAAGGTTAACCAATTTGGTGGCATACTTTTGGGTGACGAAGTAAGTTCAGTTACATTTAAAAAACTTAGTAATCTTCGAAGAAAAGAAGAAGAAAGTAGACTGATTGCTTTGTGAACGGGGATTTGAAACCGATATGAAAAAAAACCTATAGTGACAAATCTGAGGCTTAGTTAGAGGGTACTTATCGATCTACCTTATAGTCTAGGCAAATAGTTAAAAATGTGTGCTAATAGAACCGATGGTTTCCATAAGGTAGGCACAATAGAGGACACTTAAATTTAATAACAACTTAGTATCACTGTTATCGCATAAAATCAAGCATATTTGAACTGAAATTTAAGATAATTTCTCTAAACAAGAAATCAATTTATTTTTTAATTTTGACTGGCTTAAAAATTGTTGCAATAGAATAAATAAAGGCATAATTTCAGGCTAAAAAAACGTTCTCATTTGTCCCTTAAAATGTTTTTTATTCTATCTTTATTCTTATTCTTCTTTAACTGCTTATACATTTTATATTTTGAATTTGATTAGAAATCTATTTTCAGCTATTTTTATGTTAATTTTTTAACATTAAAATAAAATATATGAAAAATTTATGGCATACATTAAGGCATAATATTAAAACATAATTTTTAGAATTTTTTTTAGTGTTTTTTTCTTATATGAATAATTTGCATGTCAATATAAAAAAAGAAAAAAATAAGCATAAGTGTAGGAGATAAAATATTTGCTGCAGACTCAAATGTTTATTATAAATCTTAGCTGAGAACTGTTCCTAAGTGCAAAAAACTCTTCAACGTCTCTATTATTTATTATACATACACACACAAATAATATTTAATAGCTTTATTGTTAGAGTACCAACAAATCATTTGAAGTATATTTTATTAAAGCCTACTTTAAGGCTTCATTCATTTTAACCGCATTATTCGAAGCATAAAAAACCAATAAAAATCTATTAATTTAGCATGAAATCGAAAATATCGAACAATTGATTTTATTTTTGCTGCTTAAAGTTAAACAAAATTGTTTGCTTTGAAAAATTTTCGTGTTTTTTCCCGTATACAATGGAGAAGAACCACAAAGACAAAAAAAAATACCATTGTATTGGGTATAATAAAAAGTATCATCGAGTTTATCACTTCAGTTTTAAATTCAATTGTATTTGTAATATTTTTGGTAGATACTTTTGTCAAATTCGTTATTTGAGTAAAAATTAAATTGGCTGGAAAATTCATACAGGATAATATTTTGCTTTAGAAAAAGTTTTAGAATGTGCACTTAGAAGTCAGTTGCGGAATATTTCCGACAGCTGAATTTTAGATTGCCATTCTACCAACCGATTCAAAGACAGTCTCTGTACTAATTCAGGATTATAGAAAATCGTGTAGAGTTGTGCACAAATTTGCTGGTAGTAAAGCGGCAATTAAATTACTAGAGAGTGGATACACCACTATCTACGAAAACAGGGTGCCTCCGCAGAAGACCGGTTAACCTCATATGATTCCAGCAAATTTCTAAAATTAGTGTTAAAGATCTCCTGAAAACATAGCCATTGTTAGTGAGAGTATGCAACAGAATACGAGGAGTCGCTGAAAGTACGGTTTTGGATAAATGGGTACGTTAACAAACCAATTTGTCAAATTGGGGACAATACCAATTCATAAGAGATCCAAGAGCGTCCAATGAAAAAAACACTCTTAGGTGTGGATTTTGGTCTTACAATCTTAATTTGACGACATGGACACGAACGCCACATTGTTTCAATAGGACGGCGCACAATTCATACATAACATAATTGGTCATTACAACCTTTCAGTAAGGATTACGACCTAGTTTCTTACACCACTTATGTTGTGTGTGTTAATTTTATACATGAGTGGTGGGACCTACAGTTTAAAGTCGACTCCGAACGACAGATTTTTGAGAAACTTTTCATGGCAATTTTATTCGCTCTCAGAGTTTTTGCCAGAAATCTGCTGAGAGGAAGTCGCCAACGAAATATTTTTTCATATTTCGTTTGATATCTGACCTGTGGTTTGAACCTTGGCCTTACGTCTACTAAGCCAACATACTACCTACTAGACTACGGCGACTTAAAAATTCATACATTATTGGATACTCTGCACGAACGACTCCAGGGAATGGACACTTAACGTGGATGTGATGGGAACAAGCCATCGTGGTGCGATTTGACTCAGTTAGTATTTTTCTTGTGGGGATTTATTAAATCGCAGGTGCATGCAAATAAGTCACAAACCACAGCAGTCCTCAAAGCCAACACAATCCAAAACAGTGGACCAATTCAGTCTGATTAATGCGTCAGAGGCATGGAAAATTTGACATTTCGGATATGCTTCATCCAGGAAACCCGTGGCGGACATTTTAACGATGTTATATTCCGCACATAATTCCACCAATAGATCTTTTAAACGCATAAAAAATTAGTTAGTTAATGGCACACAATGCATTTGTGATGCATTTGTAAGGTTTAGAAAATTATTTTGATTTCTATAGGAAGTTCGAAAACAGCAAAAGAGTAGACAAGAATTTGGCAACAGAAAGGTGGTTTATTCTACAAAGACAATACCAGACCGAACACATATTTAACGTCGCGCAATCTATTGACGCCAAGGTATATTTCATTCGATCATTGTGAGTCCAGATCTTATACCGTCTGAATACCACCACCAGTGATAATATAATATTACGATTCAAATAAATTTAAAAAGTTATTAGTAATGCCAGGTAAGTAATTGTTTAAAATTCACAACCACAACTAATTTTTTTAGACCCAAAATTTGCACCCAAAAAAACCGTGGCGATTACTTTTTATATGCTCTTATACAACAATAAATTTCACTGAAAAACAAAGAAAACTCAATTCCAAAAGATCTACAAAAAGCAAAGATAGAGGAAGAAAGTTTCTTAAGAACATCAGTTGAGTTATACTGTGCGATACAGGAGTAGGACTAAAGCGATAGAGGAAGAATGAAAAAGAGAGACTCAAAACAGTCAAAATATATTTTTGATGACAAAACAAAATACAATAAAACAAATACAGATAATTAAAGTAAAAGGGTGAGCATATGCAAAATGATATTTGAAACTAGTCAATGAAAACAATCGAATGAAATGATATTCGAACTTGTATGTAAACAGCTCTACTCTACCTCTGAATTTCTTTTTGAAGAAGATAAACGTTTTTAATTTTTCTCCGGTTTTAAAAGCTGTAAACCTAAAGTATTTTCGTTGGCCGGAGAAGTCAATTTTGGCAACACAAATTACACGCGTTTAACTTTGTTTAAGTTTAGAGTGTTACGTCATTATATTTAGCCTCGTATTGTTATTATTTTCCACTGGCGGCGAACTAACGCTTTATAACAGCAATCAAAAAAATTAGCATTTTAAAGAAGTTAGAACCTAGCACAGGTTTCTAAGTGAGATGAAATAGTAACAATATGTCCGCCGTTACGAAAGGTCATTGTCAAATTATACAACTTGCTTGAGAGCAAGTTTTTTTTCCCCATCATATTGAAATATTGAACGAGTTTGATTAAAACAGAATTCAGAGTTGATGTAAGTATGTACGTATAGAATAATTTGCATATGAAGATTTAAGAATCTTAAATTAATAAAATTTCTGGTTTTTAATATTTTAGAAATAAATTCCATCGTTTTCTTTTATAAAAATATAATCTAGTTGATGGGAAGTGAGAGGGTTGTGAGTTGTGGATTACATTCTTGGCAGAGATTCTGGTCTGTTAAACTACAATGAGTATATAGTCTGTATAATTCGGTAAATAAAGGTTCTTTCATAATACTGACAAAATATATTTTATTTAAAGTATGACCATAATTATCGAAAACTACATGTTTTGAGTTCAGATATTCTCAACTGAGAGCAACAAATAGCAAATGGACAGAACTATTTTCATGGTTTACAACAATTGAGACAGAACATATGTATAACACACACTTATATTATAAATATTTTTTTGTTGATGGCATATTGTTGGAACAATCGTTGATCATTCGAAATCCATTAATTATGGCACAGGAAATGTGAGATAACTAATTAGGACTAGATCCCCAATGTATTGGAATAATATTTCAACCATTTGCGTCTTCATTTCTTCAGAGTCGGAGAACAGCAGAGGAGAAATTACAGTTTTCTCATCAAGACATCCATGGCAAATGGTTCAAGAAAATAGTACGTTCCGAATTTTGTCAAGCAAATTTCAATAAGTAATTTGTAATAACTATTGCTACAAATATTGAGCAATCAGAAGTTCTTGATGTTCAGGGCATGAAAGTCCAGTATGTCAAAAATTCAAAAGTAACATTCAAGTGCTTCATGCTTTGGCAGCTATTTCTCGTTTGTAGAAATTCTGATCCTATCTAGACCATAAGAATTTCAACAGCTCCAACTTTGACAGTTGATAACGACCATGTTGTTGAAGCTACATCTGTCAAATGTACAACGAAGTGTGTTTGCTGAATGGCCTCTGGAGCAGTTGGCAACTGATTTTAATTTTCAACTAATAATCATAATCATCGATGAGGTTCATTTCCGAATGAATAGATAGGTACGCGAACAAACAAAATTATCGAATTTGGCACGATACAAATTCAAATGAGATCCAAGAATATCCAAACGATGTTGGAACGATTATCGTGCCTTCTGACGCTATGATTTTGCTCATAAAATCGCCGGTGAGCGTAAGTCTCTGTAGAATATGTGACAATTCATGAAATTAAATATTCTAGGGATGATGTTGAAGGTGATATAGTTGTTGTTAATGTCAACCGCAAGCGCTATAAGTCGACAATTTCAATTGTATGATCTGGACACCAAAGATGTGAGGTGGCACTAAGTGACACACAGCTCATGCCATATTGGATATACTGCAGGAGCAATTTGAGGGCAAGGTCATCTCACGTGGAGGTGATGTCAGATCACGCGATTTGACCCTGCTAGACTTTTTTGTGGGGTGGTCTAAGATCGCAGATATTTGCCAATAAGAGAAATACCAAAACGATAACGGTATAATGTGTAATCCATTAAATTCAGCTTGATTTATGCGCCAGAGTCATGAAAATGAGCTTTACTCAGAGAAGCTGTGGGGGACTTTTGAACGTTTTTATATTTAACAACTAATAGCACTAATAGGCCTTTCAAACGAATAAAAAATTCCTATGATAACTCAGACATACTTTTTTATTTAATTTTACATATAATTAAAGGAGAAATGATTCAACTTTATGACATTTGTCCATTATTTATTTTCCATGAATGCAGGATAAGTATCCAAACGAGCTGTACTCTATGCTTATGAAGTCGCTCCAGTGATCGAATTCTATTGTACGAGTACCAAGGTATGGTAAATGAATTGAAAATTTAATCGCTAAGAAAATACTTGTAAAAAACAAGCTGACAAATCAATTTTGTCAGGTGAAATAATATCAATATAAGGTATTGTGTACAGCTAGCATACTAATGAAATCACAATTTAGATCAGCAGCAAATAGCTCGTCGAAAAAAATAGATGTGTTACTATGATGTAAAGGGTGGCTTGATATCTCAGAAGTGTCTACTATTCGGTTCCTATTATAAATCCATAAATCTCGTAAAACCCAAACCTTTTTCGAAATGATCTATTAACATATTATTTTAATTTTTAAATATTATTTCTCTGCCTCTTTTGTCCTATTCAAATCGCTTGCACTGTATCAGAAGAACACAATGTACTTTTTTTGTGTAAACGCTTTAATTAAAAAAGGACATTTAAATGAATTATAAAACAAAAAATTAATTAAACAAACAGGAGAACAAAATGGTAAAACTTACGTCTAATGCCCCAATCCATCATGTTGTTGGCGGATGAACAAAAAGAAAAAGCCGCAAAAATATAGAATAATAAGTAATTAAAAGTCGAAACTCGGTACTTTTCTAAAAGCACTTAAATTTGCCAGCCGTACGTCTTATAAAAATTTGTTTCTATTCAAAGGAATACAACAATTTTTGGAAATCATTTCGTTTCTTTTTTTTCTAAGCACTTAAAATTTTTTTAAACTGATGGACAGTTTTTTTCTTTCTTTCTTTCTAAACTCTTTCTCTTTTTATGACATATTTTTGGTGGATTTTTTTTCGAATTCCATTTTAAATAATATTGGTTTTAAAAACAGCCTATGGAACTGTTGCTTGTGTAAACGAGTAGGCTGTTGTTGTTTTTTAATTTCCTTACTATTGCTATGGTTATTGTTGTAAGACACTGTGCCCCAGTGCCAACAAATGCGGCATTTGTGGCATAGACTCTGAAGACGGCGTGACTTTATATGATTGCGATGGTGGTGTTGCAGCAGCAGCAGCCCATACTGCCAGCCGTTGGTATGGCGATGGCAACAATGAAAATAATTCAAATTTAAAAACATTTTTATAATTCATCATAATTGTTAAATGGTTACAAACAGTCATACACATACATATAAGTATATAATGTATAAACACACACTCACTTCAAATATTAATTTCTTTTACAGAAAAATATACACAATAAAGACACTCTTCTTTTGAACTTCTTATACAAAAAGATTGACAGACGGACACTTTCATTATTAAAAAGAAGATAAAAAACAAACAGCGACGGCGGCGGTGGTAACGGCGACGATGGCGGGTTAAATTCTTAATTTCGTTTTCATTTAATTTTATTTTTTTTTTATTCTTTTCTCGTAAGCACTTGAACTTTAAAGATGCCCCAATACTATTTAAAGGCAAGAAATTTAAAGAATTTCTTCCATAATTAAATTATAAACGCTTTATACAATAAATTTTTATTTCACAAAATTATTATTTAATTATTAAATATTTTTATTTATGAAAACAAAAACAAAATGAATAAAAAAAATTATTGCCGTTTTATGATTTTTAAATTATTTTCGTCATCGTAAATAAAAAGAAATTTTGTTTTCGTTACTCCTATGGATTGTTGTTGTTTGGAGCACAATTAAAACATGACTGAAAAGGCAGTTCGATATTCTGTTGTTTATGAGGGAGAGCGAACACAAAAAAAAATACGTAGAAAATAAAAAGTCAACAACAGCAAAAGAATATAGCCGATATAAAAGAACCGAACCCGAACGATATTGTTCTATGTATGTATTTGACAAATACTCACATACACACATACTACATTCTACACGAACACGTCAACATAAAAAAACCCGAATCCCATAAATTTCCTTTCTTTTTTTGTTAACTAAAACTTCACATACATTTAGGGAGCAAGTAGACGTTAAAATCAACAACAGTAAAGAAACAACAATAAAATGTGTAACGCGCAAATCCATTACAGCGGTAACATAATAACAGCCAACATCAAGAAAGTATTTGCTCAACTACAATCACATAAAGGATGTTAAACAGACAGGAAAATCCTTGATGAAATACTATAGCAAGTTTACTACTTCAGTGACACAATATAGTACATGCATAATAATATGCTGCATACTTTTAGGATAAAATCACAAGGCGGAAAGAGAGAGAGAGAGAGAGTGAAGAGTTGTAATAAAACTGATCAATTTATGAGTTCTTTAAAATAATCAATTGTAATAAAACTTAATGATAATGTAATACATTATGGTAATTACTTGAATGTAAACGATAACAAATGTTGTGTATACTTCCAGGTTTATATATTTTTTAACATGATTGAACAAATCATTATCGTTACTTTGATTTTTTAATCACCTGGAGCAGTAAAGAAATTTAAAGTTTCATTTCGCTTATAAAATTAGTTTTTTTTTCGAATATAGACATCGAACAAGTTACCGTTTTTAATAAAAGTTCTCTTCGGCCACCGAAAATAGTAGTCAGGTTTTTTTTAAGAACTTAAAAAAGAAGCGGGTCTTGAGAAATTTAAAGTTTAAAAGGTATCTGACAGAAATGCAAAAAATTTATATTTTTATAAAAAAAGGACAAGTTTACGAAAAAGTTGCCCTGAAAAAATAGAAGTGGCATTTAGTAGATAATGAAATCATAAGATGAGAAATTTGAAAATGGTAACATTGTTACCAGGATATGTTCTCAGTTTTCTGGACAGACTCTGCCCTTGTCAGTGCAGCTAAAAATCAATTGCATTAGTTGAAAACATTTAAAAGATTACAAATTAAAATATATCAGTAAAAACTGATGACCTATCTTCTCACACTACTTAAGTTGTTTTTATTAATTTTATACATGAGTGGCTAGATCTACAGTTAAACGTCGACTCCAAACGACAGATTTGAGAAATTTTCTACTCTCATAGCTTTTGCCAGAAGGCTGCTAAGAGGAGCTCACTGAAAGAAATATATTTAGTTTCTATTTCGGTTTTGTTCGAGAATCCTGAGTTGAAGTTTAAAACACGGGCCGTGTGTATATGTATGAATCAAATGACTCTATGTTATACTCGAATAGCTTCACTAGCACTGATCCATTGCTTGCATATGAATATAGCTTCTCTGAGAAAACAGGCTAATGGCCAAATCTAATCTCATCAGCTGACAGTACATGGGCAGTGATTTTTTAAAAGCGAATGATTGAAAAAAAACTTACATGCTTCTAATAAATCTTATAGTACAACCATTTAAGAAAACTACTTCTATAATGCTTGATGTACATTAGATTATGTTGTTTTCTAGGGACAATACTATGGACAATAATAAATTTTAGTTACCTTAAGTGAAGTAATGCTATTTGTGTTTTGTTTGTCTAATATTATTGTTCTTTTACTTTGCAATTATTTGTTCTATTCGTGTTTCTCTTTATTTCAATTCGATTTGCGTGTCTAGGGATTTGTTCGTCTTTTTATTTTATTTCTTAAGCTCTATAATAAGCATAGATCCAAAGACATAAATACAAAGATAAGTATGTATGTGAAATTTTAAACTGAGCCTTAAAATATGCTATATGAATTAGATATAACGAAATGCCTAAAGGAATATACGATTTTTTTCAAATCCTGAAAATAGGCAAAGATTTTTGTGAAAAGAACTGCGAATACAATTTTATACCGATTAAAAATTTAAGGATGGCTTTAAATAAACAGCCATAAACATTAAAAAATATTACAGAAACTTCTGCAATTTGTTTATTTTAATATAAATAGTAAAAACTTACGGTAAAAAAAAAATAATATAAAAGAATAAGCATCAGAACTTTGTCTTTCTTCTCAGTGCACGGAAGACATAGGATTTCAATTATTTACCCGTTTTCTTTTCGATTCGTTATACCATGGGGATAAACAGAGGACAATGAAGAAAAAATAAAAAATGAAAATGAAAATAATATTATTGTTCTAAAAGAAAAACAACCAATAAACGTGTAACATAAAATGATTTTTATTTTTTTATTGCTCCTTATATACGTGTACATCGAAACTTCGAGGACGAAACGTTTTGTAAAAACTTTTATTTTCTTTTGTTCCTTTTTGATGACTTGACCGACCATCCCCAACGCAACCAGATGAGGGAGTAGTACGAAGAAAAACGTACCAGAGAGAAATTATAAAACAAATAAAAAGTTTATAAGTATCAATTATAGTTGGTATTGTGCTTTTTGCTAAAAACAAACTCCTTAGACTATGCAACATTTTTCATACGAAACAATACATTTTAAAGAAATACAAGAAATTTTGACCAGAAGAAAACAAGGAATAAAAATACTAATGATTGATTACAAATTAAAAATGTCAGTAACAATAAAATCTACAAATTTACGAAAGAAAATTATGGTAATAAAGTTAAATTTTATTATATTTAGCTTAGGATGATTAAGAAAGGTTATATAATCGACTTGTTTAAACCATTAATGACGGGGCGTCACACGGAAGTCAACTGGGACTCATCAAATACCTAATATATTCAAATAAAACAAAGTGTGTGTGAGTTATCAATGAAATTTATTTTAATTGGTTTTGATGGCTTTGAAGAACGCTGTAGTTTGTGGCTTATTCACATTCACTTGTGGCATTAGAAAATCCCATACGAAAAATACTAATGGCGTGAGATCACACGATCTCGGTGACCAGTTCACTTCACCTCTACGTGAGATCGACATTCCCTTAAATTATCGGCATCAGCCCAAAATACTCGCCAGTCACTTTTGTTGACATTAAAAGTTTCTCAAAAATTTATCATTCGGAGTCGACTTTAAACTTTAGGTTCCGCAACTAATGGAAAAATTAACGCACACACAACATAGGTGGTGTGAGCAGCTAGATCGTAATTCTGACTAAAGTGTTGTAAAGGCCAGGTTACTCCAATAATATCACAATAGGTTCAACCAATTCTTGAAGTGTAAACTTAAACCATTGCAGAATATAGAAGACATTCAAACGGTAAAATAATAGATTAAACTTTTAAATTAAATTATATCAGGATTAATTTATAGAACTCGTTTTGTCTTACCGAAAACCAAACATATCAATTCTAATAAAATATTTTAAGATCTGTGGAGTATGAGTTCGTTTTAATTTTTCATGGTAACGATGACTAATAAAAAGTCAAAAAATTTGCATTTAAATTGAAAGTCAAGCCTACTATAATTAAAATGTTCAAAACACTTAACCAAATGCAATAATTTAGGCGCATTTACATCCTAAAATTTATGGAAATTTTTATTCAAAATAGCCAGTAAAATATTATCACATTTAAATACTTTTGTTTCCAAAGTTATTTTCTTGTTTTCTATCACTCTGTCTACGCCTTCATCACTGTCTCTTTCCCTTTCTGTTTTCACTTTTTTTCTCTTTTGGGATTAAAATTGTAAGAGTTTTTTATGTTGAAGACTTGTTGCCACATTTAATGCTAAATAGCCTGTATTTACAGCAATAGAAACAATTGTCAACACTTACAAGAGACATTAGTGAAGACCCAACAGCAGCACGCTAACATTACAATCACAAACACACGTGTCGAGTTTTGTGGTTAACAGCTTTGAAGAGAGACGGAAAGGAAACAGAATCTGAAAAAAATTTGTTAGAAAAATATTTTCCCTCTCAGCATTGGTCCTTTTAAAGAGAAAGAAAAAAATAAGAAAGAGTGTTTTTAGGCTGATTACTAGTTGTATTTTTCAATTACATACCGTTTTTTTTGTATGTATGGAAATTTTTAAAGAAATGTGGCCTTAAAAAATGGAGAAAGAATTGTAATGACATTTCCTTTAAGCGGTTGAATGATTAAATTCAAAATGAAGAATGCGATAGAAATTGAGTTTCCTTGAGAGAACTGTATCTTTTATTGCCTTGTTTTACTGTTACAATATTTCGTTAACCTTAAAGGCCTTGTCTTCATGGTAATTGTTATGTGATACCAACTCAACATTGTAATCATTCCATTAAGGCTCCCTTTTACCGTAAGAGGTAAACGGTGTGTATTTTGTTGCTTCATAAGTATTCTCTTTAAATGCCTGGCACTTTAATGTTATTCAATTATCATGTTAGTAGTCGTCATAGTAATTGTCTAACACACACACACACATACGCGCACATATTGTATACATACATATATTTTACCTTTTTCCGTTACATTTCTTATGGAAATTAATTGCTTAAGTAATTGAATTAATGATGGTATTTTACTTATTTTTTTTCCTTTTTAAAACAGTGAATAAAGAAATACGTAAAATATTTGTTCTAGAACACATAAACGAAATATGGCGCCTAAAAGTAGGCTTTTATATATTTTTTTTTGCTCAAGAGAGAACTAAAGCGCTAAACTACATTTTTGAAGAGAGAACTTAATTAAATTAAAACCTACTTAAACAGTAAAAATAGAACACAAACTAAACATACTTTTAGGGGTTATAACCCAATTTTTTTATATTAATTAATCAAAACAACAGACCGTTTTAATAACGCCCAGACATAACTGTGTATGAAATATTAAAGAGACAACGACTTTCCCAAAGGGAAGACACGACTTTTTGTTTTTCATTAAAAGGGCAAGAAATAATGTCAATAAAAGCCTATGAAGAATGGCCAGTAAATACTTGTAGAAGCCACTTGACAGATCAGAACCTTTTGCAAACGCTGGCTACTCAGAGGAGGACGATTTTTGGGCGCTAATTGAACTCAGTAATAAGAAATCTGATTTGATTAGTGAGCGCTGATGGTTTCTGTTTGAAGGACACTTAGTCACTAAATAGATGAATGAAATTTTGCAACTGATGGATCTTGATAGCATCAACCCTAAGACAGTTTGAAAGCATTTATAACCGCTTGTTATAAATGTTAATGTAGCTCGATGTTTGGGAGCCACAGTTGGTATTTGCAGATAATTGTTTATTGGGCCACGAATTGTTTATTGCCCACTATTAGGACTAAGATTTCTTTTACAGCTTATATCTTAGGATGTCAGCATTTTAATCATGTAGCAGGCTATTACATTAAAGAAAACGGCCAGAGGCTTCAGAAACCATATGAACAGATCTTTTAATCGTTTTGGTGACTCCTAGCCCCAGACATTTCTAACGCTTCGACAGGATGAGACTTAGTTTGACCAACTTATGTCGATAGAAAGTTCTTCCGATTTCATTCATGTTTTTTTCGTGAAGTTATGACACTTTTCAATGAGAATAAAATACTATTAAAAAGTCTTCCAGATCGAAATAAATTGTAGAAGTACTTTAAATTATCTTCAATTAACATTTACAAGGAGAGCGTTAGCTTTTAATTCGACTCCAACTAACTAAATTTTAATTAAATAAGCATCGTTAAGTAAAAGATATTGACAATAATTTCACGCCTTTCCATTAAAATTGTTTAAATCGCAAAGTGTGATAGAAATTAAACATTCAAGTTAAATTGTATATCATTTATCACAAAACGTAGACACCAGACAATTTCTTCTATTGTAAGCTGCAAATCCTCTTATAATAGCTTTTAATATGAGTTTGATTTCAAAAATAACTCAGCTTTCCAAAAACGAAAAGGACGTGGAGTCTATTTAAATCTTTAAAATAAAAATTGCTTGTAATTCATTTGTCATTCAACTGTCTGCTGTTTTTGAACTGTAAAGGCTCTCTAATCTTCACTGTTCATTTACACTTTATTGCTTTATTAGTATAATCTCTTGCTGAATAGCTGAATGTGGTTTTTTTGTTCAAATATTCCGATGGCTTAAGTACACATTAGCATACTTATAGGCACGTACGCACAAATAGGCAAACCAAAGTGTTTTTGTTGAATATGTTTATATGGGTCATTGGTTTTGTATAACAAAAACATCATATTTGTTGGGTGGATTATTCTGACATTTTGATGAACGATATGAAATATGAGCTAAACAATGTTAAAACAATTTGATTGGATTATGTCATAAAATTTACTAGACAACCGATTTTTATTTAGTAAATTATGCGATAATATCATACAATATAATTTCGATTTCGTTTTAACGAAACAATTTAACAATAAAAATGAGTGGTTTTAGGAAAATCTTAAAAACAGGGGTCCATGATAGTCTAGTCTGCTATATTATTAGCGTGCGGGTCGTCGGTTCTTCTGTTACACTAAAACGAGCATAAGGCCTCAGTTAACCAGCTTATAAACAATAAATTATAATTTCTAATTGTACTGTAATAAATTTATTAAAAAAAAAACATATTTTAAAAATATTGAAAATGGTAATTGTAAAAAATTTTTGTTTAATTAAAAGTAATAAAATTGCACTCTTTTCTGCGAAAATATATATCGCCTAACCTAAGGCTATAATGGTTACACTGTTTGACAACGAATCTCAGGTTCGGATGCAGTAAAGGCAAATAATAAATTTAGGAAAAATGGGTTCTGTATATGGCAGTAATCAAATCTATCTAAAACTACAGACGGCTTTTTTAGGGCAACTAACTTGTACTGGATATGGCGGATACATTAGTAGTGGTGCCTTGAGCAACACACCTACGTTAGTTCTGGAGATAATTTTACGCCTACTTCCAGTTGACCTTTACTGTAAGTAAGTAGTATTCTCAGGACGACTTGACAGCGGCTTGGATCGAATATTAATCACATTAAGATCCTCAATGAATTCGAAACTGTAGGAAGTATTGAGTACATGATAAGATATGACTTCTCAGGAAAATTTGGTATATCTATTCCGAATAGAATAACCTTGGAGTGGAAAGTTATATTATCAGCTAAATTTTGAATAAGTTTTTCATCATCCGCCAGATATTTCTGCTGTGAAAGACTCGTGCATTAGGCTTAACTGCTTCCATATAGTATAGATAGCGTAATTTTCCTAGTCTGTCGAATTAAAATAACAGGATTGATGTTATAGGCGCAATTATAATAAACAATTATATATTGTCGTATATTTAGAGAACCGAACCAAAAAAAAAATTTTTTTATAACATTTCTATCAAAATATACCTTTTCATTTAAGAGGAAATTGTACTTGTTTAGTTTAACAGAAGTCGACGTAGTCTAGTAGGTAGTGTGTTGGCTTATTACACGTAAAGCCAGGGTTCGAGCCCCAGGCCAGACATCAAGACAAAATACAAAAAGTATTTCTTCGGCGACTTTTTCTCAGCAGATTTTTGGCAAAAACTCTGAGAATAAATAAAATTGCCATGAAAAAGTTTCTCAAAAATCTGTCGTTCGGAATCGACTTTAAACTGTAGTAATGTATAAAATTAACACACAAAACTAGGACGTTGTACAATGGGTCAATTCGACCTCCGGGTACTGTACTTGTCTTAATTGACAAGTACTCGTCCTCTAACCTAACCTACTTTAATATAAAATAATTTAAAATATTTATTGAACAAAATGTTAAAAACCAATGTTATGTTAAATAATGGGAAAGCGAAGAACGGTATTGTTAAATACAGGCAATACTGTACTTGCATACTTTTTACGACCATGAAAAATATATAGCCTACCTAAAAGGCTAAAAATAAGGAGTAAATTTGCGTGTGATGTGTGTAAGTCATACGCTATACAAAACAAACAAAAATAAAATTTTGGAATTTATTGAAAAAGAAAAGTCTATTTTTAAGCTTCAGAGAATAACTTTACGGCCAGAATTACTTTGAAATTTTATTTTATTGGTTTGCTCTCTAAACACAAAAATGATTTGTTAAAAAACGCAAGAAATAATTCTAAATTAAATTTTTTCCTAGAAATATATGACTGTAATGGTTGGTTTTTTGTTTGTTTTTAAAACGCCTAACAAATAACAAAAGTTTTCTATTGTTGCTCTTTTATTTTATAAGCACGTGTAAGAAAAAATATGTCATATATTAGACACCTACAGCTTGAAAGTTTGTTTTTGTTTGTTTGTATCCTCATGAATCCAAACCTCAAATGGAGAAGAAATGTTGAAAACAGAAAGATAAATTCTCTCTGTTGTAGTTAGAAGTTTACTGATGTGTTCTTCTTATCAACATATTTATGGACTTCTGAGTCGACCAACAGCACATAAATAGTAACTTTACCCTACAGTTACAGATCACTGCATGATCGAATGTATGACTAGATGAAGACAATAATCAACTGTAAAACTGTCCACTTCTAAAGGACCACAAATTTGGTCATACATTTTTAATTGTTCATTACAACCCTTTAGTTAGAATTACAACCTAGATTCATATACTACCCATGTCGTGTGATAAAATTTTTTCCATGTGTTGCGAGACCTACAGTTTAACATCGATAACAAAACGATAGGGCCACCTACAGTTTAACGTCAACTCCGAAGTTTTAAGAAGCCTTTCACGACAATTTTATTTACCCCCCGATGTTTTGCACGAAGACTGTTGTGAGGAAATCGTCAAAAGAAAATTTTTTAATAATACATTTCGTCTGAGCTGGGGTTTGACCCATGAGTACCCGTCTAATAATTGGTAATAAATAAAATGTCTTTTGGGGTCTTAACTGCTGGTTGGTATAATCCTAGAGGTGAATTTCGAATAGAGCAAAGCTCGAAAGTGAAAGGATTTACTGTTGAGCCCTTTTCTAACTGTGTCATAAAGAACATTAGGGCCTTCAGGTAAAACTATTAATGTTGGTCTAGTCAGGTAAACTCACCTATCTAAGTCACACAAATGTCATGATCTCTCATTTTCGTTTCCACAATTCTTAAAACTTAATGCGTTTCGCAAAATCACAAATTCCTTTCTTACCCCACAAACTCCACCAACAATCTAGCGTTCTATGTACACTGGAAACTTAAACATTTTTTACGACTTTCTTCTATCTGAGCAATTTAACATTTACGCGTTGAATGTATCTTTAAATTTAACGCTAACGGTTTAAATGTTATTTAAATGTCATCATGTTAGCAAATTTTCATTTTTGTTATTGTAATAAAGACATGTTAAATGGGCCAAGTAACATCATTATGCTATGGCATGCACAAGAAAATAGTTTCATGGGCAAAAAAAAAAGAAGGAAAATAAGAAAATGAACCAAAAAGAATATAAAAAGGAAAGCAAAATTCCCTCAGGAACAATCAAAATATACAGATGTTTAAATGTAAGTTAACAAAAAATTAATGACGTCATTGTCAACTACGCATGCCTCAAGATGACATTATAAAGTTTTATAGTAAATTTTAAGCACGTAAATGAACAACATTTGAGAAAGGAAGAACGTGAATTTTGTGGAATTATAAACAGCTGTTTCAAAAGATTCCAGTACACAAAAAGAAAACAAGGAAGCTTTTTAAAAAGACTATTTAGCATTCGATTGTTTATTCCAGTTAAAATGATAATCCATGGTTTGTGTTTCGATTTCGAAAAATCTTATGGAAAAAGGAATAATGTCGAATCTTTTGGTTTTATTGGATTTAATTTGGATTAAAACAATATCTAGACAGACATACGCAGTAGTTGTAGTAGTCATTACAGTTCGTGCTCATATTTAGTTTTAAATTAGAAATTTAGAGCACTCTGAAACTTTTATAAATATACGATGAAACATACTAAGTGGCATCACTGCAATAAATCATTTTCTTTATTTTTTTTTTACAATCTTTAGTAAAAAAGTGAAACATACAAAGTTTAAAGATCCTAAGTTAATAAAAAAAAGTTTAATAACTCATTCGATTTTCGAATGACTACGATGTAATCAATACACACTGGAAGCAAGAATAACGTCTTAAGAGATTTCTGAAAAAATACTGTAACTGAGTAATTTCACTAGTAATAAAACGGATTATTTTAAAACTTATAAGAAAGAGAAAAAGCGACCGCTTATAACCTTGCGGCATTGGTAAGAGAGTATTCACTAGAGGTAAACGCTGTAGACGAGCTGTAGAAGCTGGTTTGGGATCAAGTAAATGAAAAATCCTAATAAATGATAAAATGAACAGATTTGTGCATAAAGCTATCCTAGAAAATATAATGATTCTTTTAGCCGACGAGAACATGCTACTTAGTAGATGCTTTCAATGCGACAACACCCTCCAAAAATGTGTGGCAATCTTGATCGGCAATCGACAAAACGAAAAACATAATAGAATATTATATAAACGACGACTGGAGCAGCCTTTTAATTTTTTTTTTACGTAAATAGTACTTAAAATACGTCTTTTAAATATTATAAAATGTACACCGTAATTGCATATCGATAATTTCACTTACACTTTAGATAACTTACAGAGTTAACAATACTTTACAAATACTTTAAATTATGGTAAGAAATTGTTAACAATACAATTCTTTTATGCCGAATTTAATATTCTTGTTTTTCAAACGAACTCACAAAATTTATCAATAATTTCTTTGGAACTTTTTGTACATTTTTTTTGTTTTAAATTTAAATAGGATTTTTTTTATTAAAATTTTGTTTAACTTTAATTTTTTATTATTTCCTCTTAAAATAACTTTAATGTATATGGCTAAAATTCCAGTTGACAACTAAAATGGTAACCAAAATAAATTGTATTGAACCGATATACACAAATATCAAACCCTTAAAAATAAAACAACATGTGAAATGTTCAAATGCCTATTGTTATGTGTATTACTTGTATTGCAGTTGTTGTGAGGATATTAATAGTTGTAAGAAATTTTGCTAAAATAGTTTCAAAATATTTTTACGTTTTAGTTTTTGTTTTGGCATTTTTCTTATGCTCTTCTACTCTACCATAGTCTAGTCATAAATATTGACAAAACATTCGAACATTTAAAATATAGAACGACGACAACGACGACGACGACGATAGCACTAATTGCATGTTAATGTTATGCTAGTGAATAATGGCGCAAGGATAATAAAATATATAAATTATAAAAAATCCTGTCTACAATTACTTGCATTCAAACAGGTAAATAATATTGGGCACGCATTTACGAAAACGACTTTAAAACAAATTAAAGGAATTCGTATTGTTTAGCATTAATTTACAACCACTTAAGCATAGACAAGTGGCGATAGAGACGGTAGTATTGTTTGTCTTTGCATAACAAAGTAATTTTCTTAAATATTTTGAGACAAAATATAATTTTATACGTATTACGATAATTCTTAAAAAACAAGACTCAAGATATTCATAAAATAAAATATGTTTAAAGGAATATTTCACGAAAATATTGGGCACCTTTTTTTCAGTATTTAAATTTAAAATTATTTAAAATAGGTTTAAATTTTTTAGAAACGTTAAAGAAAAATTAATAACGACTTACCCCTCGACGTAGGATGATTCATTAAAATCGATAATGGACATTCATCATCATCTAAAATATACTCTGAACCGTCACTATTAACCTGTTAACAAAGAAACAAAAAATAAAATAAATTAAATAGGAAAACTTTATATTCAACTCTATGCGAACCTGCACCAAGCAATAATGCATGGGATCCGCTTTTTCCAAACCATATTTCGTTAACATTTCCCGAACCACGGCCTGGGCACAATCACGTATCGATAGTAACAGAGTTTTATAAGGCACATCTTGACATAAACTTTCACCATATATTTTTAAAGTACCACCCGTATCCGGGCCACCATCTCTCGAGCGAAATTGTTGTAGTTTCTTTTCTAGTTTTTGCTGGCGTCGACGTCTCATAACTGCTTCCGGATTGGAAATGGAACGTGTAAAGGACGTTTCAGGCAATTCTGTATAAAGTTTACCCGCTACTTGGGTTTCGTGTTCGGTACCATTCGAACCGTTGAGACCATTTGTATGACTATTTATGGTAGTATTCGTACCATCGCCTGTATTCAATTTGGCCAGTTTTTCTTTCTTTTTCTGTTCCTTTTTTTCACGTTTCGAGAGTTTTCTTTTGAAATTTATATCGGTTTGTTCGATGGGCTAGAAAACGAAAAACAAATTCAATTGCAATGAAAACTACTTTTTATTGAAAACTTTTGCTTACGGTTGTTTTTTGATCAATATTTTTTAATAAAAATCTGCCTTCTCTATCATCAATGTGCCAATTCAGTTGTACTAATAGAGGCTTTTCGTCTGGATTTAATCGTCTTTCTTCGCCATTGGCATGAACTTCATATAAAGCATAATTGGGTACGGATAACATACGCATATCAGGACGGAATTTTTCAATAAGTGTGTCTAGAAAAAAAGGGAGAATATTTTAAACATTTTTATTAAACATTCATAAACATAAATACGGACTTAAAATTAATTCTATAATTAGGAGATCTGTATTCCTGTGTTACATCCAAGTAACGATATAGGCAATGCACGCCTAATTAATTGTGGGTGTTTTATGCAGTTATAATAATTCAAAATATTCATTTCCTTATTGATCATATATTCGATTTTATTTCTTTAGTATTTCCACTCAATTTATTTGCTTAAATTACAGTAAATTTGGTTCCTTCCTTTAATATGGCAACCAGTATAAAAGTTGGTATATAACATTCACATCTGATTTAGGTTTTGGATCATTTTTAGTATATGAATCTTCCCTTTCCTTATGGAATACAAATAAGTGTTGGTCAGTTTTAAGGGTTTCCAAATATATTGTTTTTATTCGTTTGAAAGACCTACTGATGCCATTATGTGTTCGATATAACATCGTTCGAATGTCTTTCCATGACTATGGCTCATATATCAGGCTGAATTTTTCCGATGGCACTTTATTATCTTGGCTTTGAGAATCACTGAGGTTTTGTATATTAACACAGTAATGAGGTCAGATTTCATGATCTCAGTGGTTTGTTCACATTAACTCCACGTGATTTTGACAGGAGTGAAAAATAAAGCTCATGTCTTTGCTATTATTCTCCGTTGTCCAGGACTAGATGATGATTACATTGAAAGAACTGATGGGAAATATCATGACCCTGATCGAAACGTAAGTACCTTGCTTAACCTAATCATGAGCAAATAATATCGAATTTCTTTTCTTTCTATATTGTAAATTCAATATACTGTTACAACTACTAATAAGTTTCGTATAACTTTCAATTTACAATTTTTTATGGAAAGTAGGTCATGATTAAGCTACAAACTCTTCTAATTTATCATACTTTATGAGATTACTACTTACCAATTACATCTGTAACAGTAGCATCAGAGGCAACACGTATACATTTTGTGGCGACCTTTTGACCAGCATCTTGAAAGTAAAAACGCATTACACCATGAAAAAGTAGATTCTGTTAAAAACAGAGAGAGAAAACAATTATGGACACGTAAAAAAATTTAAATCGAAATTATTATTTTTTATACCTCATCTGGTTCGGAGAGGGCAAACAAATCTAAACGATTTGCATTCCATTGTTGTATAACAGAACGTACTGCTTCACGATCCAACATTTTTTTGTTTGTCTCATGTGACATTCTTTGCATCCGCAGCGAAAAAAAATATCCAAATTTTTTCTAAAACTATTGCTTTTTTCTTTCCTTAAAGCAGCTCATGAAGGGAGGAAATTATCAATATTTGTTGGAAAGAAAAAATGTTTGAAATTCGTTGAATTTACACCAAAGAAAAGAATCTGTAAGAGAAGAGAGGAACAAAAATGGGTTAAATAGCTATTATTTTCTTTTTTTAAATTTTGTAAAAAAAAGTAATAAAAAATTTTAATTACACCAAGAACAGTCTTTGGTCGTTGGATAAAGTTGAACAAGACGAATAAGATCTGTGTGTGTACATGAGTTTCTGTAATTTGGTGTTAAATTGCGCTTTTTTTTTCTTTTTTTGGTTGGGAGAACTTCCGTCTTAGTTTCTACTTCTTGTGAAATAATGACGCATCAATTTTTAACGAACAACAATAATAACAACAAAAGCAAAATGCATAGTTATTGTTTATGTCCGTGGCAAAGTAAAGTAATTCTTATTGGATGATAATGTTGGAGCATGTTTATGAGTAGTTTTTTGCTTTGGATTTTGGTGTTTCACCGAGCTCTATGAAAAAATAAACAATTTGAATTATGAAATTCCTTTTTCTATATTGTATTTATGTTTGAGGAGCATTATCGAAAAAATTACATATGTACGTACATATGTATGTTTGTACTTGTATATATATAAAAAAAATTCTTATTTTCCTAAACATTTTATGATTAAATTTAGTTTACTTTAGTTATGATTCCATAAAATATAAAAAATTATATTCTGTAGTACTTTGTATCATATTTAAATATGATTTAAACACCTTCCGCAAGGAAATGTTCATCTTGTAAGTTTAAGGTAGGTTCAGTTAAGTTTAAAATAGAAGATAATCAATCCGTGTTCAGGGAGACGGGATAGGTTAGTTACAGGAAGCATCTCCGAATGATCGGTACTTTGAATTCTTCTATGAAATGCAGTGAACAATTATACTCTGCAGTTCAATTATATTCAGTGACTCAAACGCATAATTGGACACTCAAACGTTTAAATGCCCACTTTAATGTAAATATTGGAAATTTTGATGTAGATTTATAGATAATTAAAAAAAGCTTCTAAACAATGTATAATACTTAGCATTTTTAATTTTTAAAGCAAAAATGGAAAACAATATTAACGAATTTCATGGCAAAAACATAAATGGACAGTCAAATAAAAGGCACTGATTTAACACTTGGACCCAAGACCTTTTGCTTTTACTACAACTTTCAAGCGTAGGGGCATCGACTGCACCAGATGTGCATGTTGTTAAATTCTCACATAATTCCATTGCTCCACTAAGCTGATACTAGATTTACAGAGATTACGGGCAAGTTTTTCCCAAACATGTTCAATGATGTTGTGCCGGTGTTTGGCACAGTTACGCAACATGCTTCGGATCGTTGTCCTGGTAAAAATAAATGTGTCCAATATATTTAATTTACCCGCACTTTGCTTCACATTTTGTTTTAAAATGCCCGAATATTAGAATGAATCCATTTTACTGTCTATATAATCAACAGACCCTGCTCCTGCACTGGAAAAATGCTTGAAAATAGCCTGAATATTGTAAGCCAAAGACTTTGGAGTATTTGGAGTCACATTCTTCGAATCTTAGACAAAAGGAAAGTCTAATATTTTATTTCTTGTAATATTTTGTAACTTTAATAATTCCAAATATCTATAATTTGTAAGGAAATTTTTTAGAAAATTTCAATATTTATAATTCGGGAGTGGCTATTAAATTAGTTACAGTGAAATTCCAATCATTAAACATTTATTTACTGCAGAATTTCTTTATTTAAGTCAGGCAGACACAACCATACATACGAAGAATCTTAAAGCGGAACTATGCTTGAGGTTACAGCAAATACACTGTAAATGAAAAGTTTTTAAATAAAGTCAGCTAAGAGGGGAAACAAAACATATGAAATTAAAGAAATTTCAATTGTTAATTGTTTGGACAACTTCTTAAACAAATTGTTAAAGAAATGAAATGAAAAATAAAAACAAGCTAAAAAGTAATCATTAAAGCAGAGATAAATAGTATACGAGTGAGTATAAGACATGGTTACGCTTTGTTGATTATTGTCAGTTACAAAAAGCCAACAAATTTTCTATAGTGAGAGACAAGAATCATTGTCGACAACCATCTGCCTTACTGCTGACTGACAATGGTGGTAGTGGTAGTGGTGTTGGTGGTGGTTTCAGTTAAGCTAAGTTTCTGTTGCTTAACAATAAAAGTTTAGTTTAAAAGGAAAATGCGTTAAATTAACTAACAAAAGTTGACGACATTTAGACAATATCAGTTGGTTGATTTTAAGTCAAGCAGAACGTTTGAACTCGAATAATTCGTAGACTTTTTTCAAGTAAGCAAGGCGTGCAAAAAAAAAGTTCAACATTGAAATGTCTTTTAAATAAAAGCTCGACTTAAAAAAAAGAAATTCTAGGAACAAAAAACAATTCTGAATTAAAGGTCTACATAAGATAATAGTAGTGGAGTTTATAACAGTTTTAATGGGAAAATAATTGTTTTCTTAACTACGACTGCTTTAAATCATTTTCGACATCCAAATGGAATTGTAATTGTTATTCTCTTTTATTTTGTAAATTCCTAATATTAAACCGGAAAATATTGTTAAAAAAAATATGATTTTATCTGCTGTTATTTTTGTTTTTTTTTTTTGTTTTTTCTTTAGAAAACGTGATTATTCTTTAAAATTACATCTTAATTTTTTATATTCTCTTGTGTGTATGTCCCTTCCTTTTTTTTCAAGTGGCGTGTTGTAATCGGCTTAAAATAATTTCAACTATCAGAACAAGGCATAGAAAAGAAACGCATTAAATTGTGGTCTTTTTTTGGTACATATATTTTTTTGTATGTTGTTATTGAAATGGTATAAGTCAGCGTTTTAGAAATTTAAACTGTAACCTTTTTGGTTGTTTTACTCTTTATTAGTGTCAAAAGTCATTTATTGTATATGGTAATTGGATTATTAAAGCAAAAGATGATAGAAGAAATGCTAATGTCAGTCTAGCACAATTATACGGTGTCCTACTCCGATAGGGTATTCTAGACCACACATATGTTATGCCTTCATAAAAAAAATATTAAAGACTCGTTGAGTATTATTTCTTACTTATTTAATTGGTCATTGCAAATCTTTAGTCATGATTCAAACTTTGCTTCTCACACTACCCATGTTGTGTGTGTTAATCTTATCCATGAGTGGCGGCGACTTCTTAGCTTAACTCGTCATAAATTGGCAGAAGTGATTAACGTCGTCTAGTAGGTAATGTTTGGGCTTACTAGACGAAAGCCGGTGAGTTCAAATCTCAGCACTAATATCACGAGAAAAGAAATTTAAGAAAAAACCTTTCTTTTTGTGTTCCAAAATGGTAAAAGCTCTAAGAGTGAATAATTTTCAGGAAAAAGCATCTCAGATCTATTGTTCGGAGCCAGCTGAGAAGCTAGGTCTTAGTATGATCAATTCAGTAAGCAAAATTATCGATAGAAGTAGATCAAAGTTTTAGATCCACAATATTTCTCACTATTGCCAGTAATTTTAACAAGTAATGTTTTGGAAACACAGTTTATTTGATTCGGCTGTAATATCTGCATATACCATATCCGGATTTGATTGCAAATTTCTGAATTTACTTCTCATCCTCAATAAAATTGTTATTAATAGAATTTTACATTAGAAAAGCTATAAGTGCAGTGCATTAAAATGTCGTATCTAACCAGTTTATATGTTGTTTATTAATTTAATCATAAAATCAATAATATTTCAATATTAAAGTGAAGAGTGACAGTACTTTTATTAATTCCAAATTAATAATATTAAATACATTGTCAATATGAAACTATTTTACCTAAGTATTTAAGCCGATATAAAGCCTTTTTGTATATTAAAAAACTGTTATTAAATTTAACTAGCCATTGTCAATTTGATTTGAATTACATACACGCAATACATACATAAATAGCGAGCCTATGAATCATTTGATTCCATTGTTATCATGACGTTACTTTTTTTTCGCAGATAGCACTGATAAAAAATAATAATTTTTGTTGCAAAAACAAAACAAACAAAATAAAAAAAGAGTTGAATAAACTTTAAGCGGATGAGTGTTGATAAAAAATAAAATTAATTTTTCTTTTTCCCTGCAACTGTTTATAAAAGGAAAAATGTCATCATCATCACGCACGAAACTTTTGTTTGTTTATTATGTCGTTTTTTTTATTATTAATATTTATTTTTTATTATTTATACTGTTGAATATTTTATTTGTTTCAGTAACCAGTTTAACAGCAAATAAACACACACCGGAGAGACAATAACAAGGGACTTAATTTATCATATTCACAGTCAGTTTTTTTTTTCAATTTCGTAATTTTAAATTTTTCCTAGACACGCAAAACAGCGGAATCTTAGCTGCATGCACCGCAAAGTTGCACCATAACATTAAAAGTTGCCAGTATTCAAAAAAAAAAAAAAAAAAAAAAAAAAAATCAGTCAAAAACATGGATTTAATTGGTATTTTTAAAAGTACGAATGAATCACCGCAAATTCCCAGTTAGCGTCGAATGTGTGGTAACAGGCAAATGGATAAGCGTCTGAGGTGTATGCTAATAAAAGAGTAATTGGAATCACTGAATTGATGCATTGACACATTCAGACAATGTAGATAAACAATTTAATGAGGGTTATCTAATTAGGTAAAAAATTTATTGCTTTAATAAAAATAGTTAAAAACTAGAACATCAGGACATAAAGTCTAAATTTGTAATTTCACTAGAGAAAAATCATTGAAAAATTCAGTTTTGCATAAAGTAACAGTGAGCACAGCTTACTTGTCGAAAACACGTTCTTGCACACAGACCAAAGGACAATTTTAGTTAGATAGGTTAAATCAGTTGTCGGACACAAGGATATCCACACTTAGGCGACGTGTAGCCCATTGTAATATCGCAATTCTCCTAACACTGGAACCGTCTGGAGCTTCTAACAAAGCTATTTAGGCTCCCAATATCCACCCTCTGAAGATTAGAGGGGTTATCTGTATAGTAGAACAAAAGACGTTTGGTTCTGCTACGATACAACCTTTTGCCTGTATCCAATTTGTGAACAGAACAATTACATTATCTTCTTTATGTCTGCAATGACTCCAATAGCTACGTTTGACATACTTTCAGTGCGCTTTTTACCTGGCCTTGGTCAGGTTTGCTGCGCAAACTTCTCCATATCCGAAGTAAAGCTGCGTTCATGTTATCCGTTAAGAAATTCTCAATTGCAGCAATATTCATTAGGTTAATAATTCCTATCGCTTAGCAAATGTTAATTAAGAATGTTAATAATTTAATTAAATTTATAGTTGGTTTCTAATACAGACTTAGACAGTAGATTTTAGTTGTTATCACTACAAAATTACGAAATCGGAAACAGTCCAATGGACTCATTTACCATAAAAAATATCTAAAAAAAAAAGAAATTATAGAAAAAAATACATCTTTCACAACAATGGATCGAATTAGAACTCAGACAGAGTGATATTAGCAAAACGACGACTTGTTAGTGCAGCATAAAACAATAAAGTAATTGCGACAAGTGTGGCAATAACAACAGGTGCCAGACAATAAATGCAAGCACAGGCGGAGAGAAATGTGAATAGAAAAATAATCAAGTAATTATCTAATCTAGGGTACTAGTAAACTGCCAAATGAAAAATTTTATGAAACACAATTGTTTTTGCATTCCTTCACTTTTTACACGAATGACGTGCATATTGATTTACCTGAATTTTAACACGCATAAAAATAATTTTACTAATAAATAGAAGGTCTAAGCATCCTTTCACAATGATTTTGATTTCAGCACACGCCAGAACTTTAATTCAAAAGCAAATATCTTCGCCTTCTTTAAATGCAATTCTTTCTATTCAGTCTACTGCTTCGAATGTTCTCAGTGTCAGTTGTGGAACGGTGGACCCATGTACTATAAGTGTAAGATTCGATGAGTAACATCTTGATTATGCTATTTTTTTTTCGATTGTGAACAAACACGTGACCAAGATAGCTCGCAGTCCTCTTAACATCAAATTAGTCACTAATATATAACACTTTTTAAAATTCATATTTCCATAAAGATCGCGGCTGTAGTCGACGTTTAACCAATATCCTTTAACTAAATTTATTGATATTCGGCTAGCCGAATGGGTTAACCACTATTGTGTTCGTTTTATAGCACGTTCAAACTCTGCCTTCCAATAGTTTGTAGTCGTAAACGATAAAACAAACTTCGTATTTCTATGTTGTTTCTATGAATTCAAACAAAATAAATTTCTTTTTGGTAAACTTGAACATACTTTTTGTGTAGCACTGTGAACACGATTATTTAAAAATTATCAAAGAGGACTATGACCTAAAAAACTTGAAAATTTTACTGTTACCTACATAATTGTTATTATTTATAATTTTTTTTTAGTTTTGTCATGATTCATGAAAAAATTAAAATTAAAATTGTTTTCTATTTTTTTTTTAATTATTTTGCTAAATAAACTAACTGTATTATTTTTTACTTTTTACCCGAAATAAGAAGAAAATATAAAACTTAAAAAAACAATTGTATAAAATTAAACATATTCCGTATAGAAAATTGGATTAAATTTGTTTTACTTTTACCTCTTCTCTTGGAATTATTTTTTTTATTTTTGTTATACACTGAGACCTCGATTTGCGTTGTCAAATGGCACTAAAGAGATAATACGCCAAAGATAAAGACACGAGTGAAATGTTTGTAACTCGTTTGACTCCAAAGTTAAAATATTTGACAAAGGATATAATTCTTATGAATCTTTTAATAATGTTTAGTTTGTATACATACACACGCACTTAATTTAATTTATTGACCATCACAACTGTATAGTCAGGATCACAGTCTATTTTCATGCTGTGTGTGTTAGCTAAAAGCAATGAGCTTAACGTCACCTCTGAACGACCAATTTCAGAAACTTCTGAAAAGAATTTTCCAGAAGACTACTGAGAGGGTATCACCGAAACAAAAAAACATTTTGTTTATCATATTTCTTTTTTTAAGAAGGCCAGAAGTCACAGTTCTTCGAAGTCAGTGTTCTCGTTTTTTAAGCAAATTAGCCAGAATTAAATAATAAAAATTAATAAAAGTGATAAATATTTCATATTACAAGGCAAGCGTGTAATGATATTCTAATATGAGTTTCTTACTATAGTCAGGATTGCAACCTAGCTTCCCTCCGCCAGAGGCTTCCGTCTAATCAGTTAACATACATTGCAAAACGATTGCATCGAAGCGATTCAAATCGAGGCCTTAGTGTAAATTGTTTTTATTTCCTTTGTTTTTAACCATGTGAATTTAAAAACTACAAAACAATACACGTAAATAAAAGAAGAAGAAAAAAGAACAGAGTAAAAATATTTTACATGTAGAAAAATACACGCCACAACATGTATTCCCTCATAATACCAACAACCGTAGTTCAAACAAATTGTAAACAATTGTTGGTACTTTTTTCTCTTTTCTTTTTGTATTTTGTGTTACAAAAATATCGACAAAATACTGCCCACATAAGAACTTTTGCTTTACTGAACAGCTTTATTAAAGAAGAATTGAAAAAAAAAAAAATTTCATTGAAATAAAAAGAGCGTGCAACTTGAAACTGAAATTTGAGCTCCGCACAAAGTATTGCATGCGAATGTGAGGAATCAATAACCAAACGAAACTCAATGAAGAAACTACAATAAATTCACTTCAAACTCATTAAGAAGTGGATTTACGGGACGAAGTGTAGAAGCTCTCTGAAAGAAATTGAAAGTTTTAAATTCTTATTCTCGAAATACCAAGAAATACATCTACTGGAAAATTACTAGGGGAAATGAATTTTTCTTCTGGGAAAATTTTTCATTATTTCTATTCTTTGTTCAAATATGTATCATAAACGGAAATCAAGTTAGATGATGATAGAGATACGTTAGGGAAACATTTAAAGGCCTTAAAGGAATAATTAGATAATGTTACAGCCAACTAACTCTGGCAGTTCTGCAACTACTTATTGGGTGGGTTCTTGTAATTCTATTGCCAAAGATATAACACGATATTTAAATATTTTGTATTTGGGTGTATGGATAACAGTCCTTTAAAGCCTAAAGTAGCTTAATTGCAACTCCATTAAGAGTAGTAGATCAGCCGATTAAGTCTTGCATGTAACTCAACTTCACTTTCGCAATGTCAATACAAATTCAAACCTAGAGGTGATTATAAATCTATTTATTTATTTACTTATTAATTACAATACAATTACAAATTATATTTAATTATATAAGAGCTGAGTAACTTTGGCCATATGGTCGGTGTAGTGTCACAGACCAGAGTCTCTGGTGGGAATCGAACCCACGACCCTCACGCTAATAGTCTAACACATTACCCACTAGACTACCAGGGCATCTTTTATAAATCTATATTTTTCAGAGAATTTCGTAGATTTTCAATTGAAGGTCAATTCCTTCAGCAGAGTGGTAACTCAGAACAAAATCATGTTCACATTATTTATTAAAATTCAGCAATGCACTCCGGGGTGTGGGGATTATACAGCAACGATTCAGGACTCTTCTGTCTCAGCGACAGTTTTTTATACACACCATTAGTCTTTGGAATTCCTTACCAAATAACATCCAAAATCTGGGCAATGCAAACTCGTTCAAAAAGGAGTTATTTAAATTATTTTCATAATTAAAATTTTAATCTCATATTTGTAAATTTTGTGATTTTATTTTTTAGGTCATCATTATTATTGTTATTATTATTATTATAATTATTATTATTATTCTTATTATTGTTATTATTATTATTATTATTATAATTATTATTATTATTATTATTATTATTATTATTTTTTATACTTTACCTTATTAATTTAATTTAATATTTATATACATAAATTAACTTTCTCAAATTTTTTATATTTAATTAATGTTAATTTTTTATACTTTATTGATTGTAAACATAGCACTGTCACTTATAAGATTTAAGGGCGGATATTATTTTATTGTATTTTTTTAAGAACAATGAAACTCCGAACATTGTAGTCTATTGAGCAGTGTATGCATGCGATAATAACCAAGTTTATTTTGCTCAAAATGGAAGAATTGACTGATATATGGTTTCAACAAGATGGTTTATATTCCACATGATATAAGAGACCCTCTATATAGGAATAAAACAGTAACAATTGTAGCCCATGAAGACAATATTACAGCTCCCATTAACGAGATAACGATGAAATGCTGAAAATAGTACACCAAAATTAGAACTTACGAATGAACCAACTACGACGTAGCCGCTGATAGCAGCAGTAACATGAAACAATTTTAAAAAAGTAAATGACAGGGAATAATTTATTGTCTCCAATAAATATCTAATTTGCTGTCAAAAAGGCTAAAAAGTGAAGATCGCTAAAATATAAAAGAAGTCGAATAATAATAGTAGTTTTAGAGCCCGTGTTTCAAATTCTAGCTCAGACATCTCGAAATACGAAAAAATATTTCTTTTGGCAATTTCCTCTCAGCAGTCTTCTGACCAAAACTCTGATAGCAAATGAAATTGTGGAAATTTGTCGCGGAAAATATTAAATATTAACACACATAATATGGTTTCTCAAAAATCTGTATAAAATTAACACACACAACATAAGTGGTGTGAGAAACTAGGTCATAATCCTGACTGAAGGGTTGTAATGATCAATTATGTATATATGTAATATGGGTGGTGTGAGAAACTAGTTTGTAATCCTGCTTAAAGCAGGTTTGTAATGGCCAATTAAGTAAAATAAATAAGAATAAAAATAAGGATAGAAGATAGAAATGATGCATCCAAACTTATCGTTAACTTGTCAGAAGCGATTGCAACTATTCCAACTAATATTTTAAAAAATTCTACACAAAAATTATGAAATGCCGTATGTATTTGAATTGTTTTTTTTTTTTTTTGAAATAATCAAATTTCTATCACTTGTGTCAATATTTTTTCTTTATTGATTTTTATACTTGTGACAATATTTTTCATATTTTGTATATTAAATAACAAACAAAAGGCATATAATTTACTTAACATCAACACTAATTGTCTCCCTATTCACCTATGGAATGAAATATTTCAGTTTCAAATTTATTTACTTAAAACAACTAGTAAAAGTTTTGAAAAAAAAAATTAAATAACCATGACATGATATTGAAATACATACACAGAGATAGAGAGAGAGAGAGGTATACTAAGCGAGCAACAATAAAAAGTTGACATACATTTATCAAGAGCTAAATAATAACAACAATAACAACCACAATAATAATAAATAGTAGACTATTTCTTAAATTCAATTGAACATGACATAAAAAAACTATAAAAATTTAATTGTGGTGATCATAGGAATGAAGAATGAACGTTTGAACGTTCGCATGAATGAATGAATGCAGAGGATGATTGGATCAGTGGCAAGTCAATTAAAAAAAAAAACATAAAAACTATCTAATGAAGGAATATAAATATTTGATTTAAAGTACATATTTGTTGTTGTTGTCGTTTTCGGTTGTCGTTATTTAAAACCAAATTTGTCTTCGTGATTGTTTTGCTTAATTAATTAAGTTTGAAAAACTAAAATAATTACAAGTTACCTTAGTTTAACAACTCATTAGAGCCGTTTTTTAGCGTTAAAATTGTAATTGTCCCATAAGAGTAAAATGTTTGATTTGATTTGGAACTCTAATTAAAATAAATTATTTCTTATTTTGTTTTAGTTTTTCTTAGTTTTTTTTTTAAATCATATTTAGCAGTGAAAGTTAATTTTCTTCCCATTTTTATTGTATTTAATAATTTCCGTCAAAACTGTGTTGAGATGAAAATAGCAAATCATACAGGAAAACCATAAAAGATGGCGTAGAAATGTTGTATGTGCTAATTTTTTAAAGAAATATTTTTTATTTTTTTGTTATTAACCCATTCAGAAACAACACAATAACACAAAATTTAAAGGATGAAATCTTATTCTTAAAAAGGTGTTTAAGCCTTAAAAAAAACTACGTTAAGGTTTTTAAACTTAGATCCGAGCTTTTACTCATGAATGAGTGGAATGAGACCACAGTTGTAGCCAATTCACGATTTTTAAATCATCGAGCTTAAAAGACATTCAGAAATCGAAGAGATATGGGAATATTACCAAAAATAAAGTAATTTTTGCACTAGACTGAGAGCAAATTAGGTGTTTAGACAAATAAACATAATTGAGATATGGACCATAAGAAAAGGATAACATAGTAAAAGCTTAAGGAAAACGATCATAAGGAAACTAATTTCCAGTCTCATGTTGGTCTTATTGAGTCACAGCAGTGCGACAGTTCTATCATTTCGACTTAACCTTCTAGTATCTTTTCTAGAAACCCATTTCTGGATTAGAACTTTTTTATGAGACCAACACATTGTTTTGTAATTAGGAAAGTGAGTTGTGGAAGTAGGAAAGAGATTTTTTGTAATCTGAAGCACACTGCCAGAATAGTTAAAAGCTGGTTACAAAACCAAACTTTTGGGACGATGGACTGGCCTGCGCAAAGCCAATACCTGAATCCTATAGAAAATTTATGGGCTATTGTTAAAAGAAAGGTGATAGCATATGAAAACCCACCAAAAAATGTTGACGAGCTTTGGGAGAGAATGGAACATGAATAGCGAGCTCCTAACCGTGATACCATCCAAAAGTTTGTGGAGAGTATACCAAATCGTATTGAAAGCATAATTAAAAATAAAGGTCTTTGGACGAAATATTAAATTGGCAACTATTAATGATTTTCAACAAACTCCCCAAACAGTGCAAAAGTGTCCAAATAGTGAATTTTTGGTTTTTTGCATTTTTTTTATTTTTTTTTTTGAAGAAATTTATATACGTTTTTGTTCTTTACAATTTAGAATAATGTTCAATAAAATAGAAAAAAAACATTTATTTGACAATACATCTATATTTGCATTACTTTCAGTACCTTACTTTCTTAATGCAAAACATCTGGACAGTTTTGCTTCCCACTGTAATTCCCCAATTTATAGCGGAGACTGATGGGAACAAAAGAATAAACAACCTGCTCTAATGAAAGATTACCACACTTCTTACTATACCACCAAGAACGAAAATGTGCAACGATTGAGGAGACAAAGACTACATTGCTATATTAAACAGAGCTTTGAATGTTGTAGGGTGGGTTATTTAAAGAGAATTAAACAGGTATTGGCGAATAAATATTTTTTATTGACGAATAAATATTCGAGGAGTAACACCTATGTTAAACTAGGTTATAAAGTGACACACATTTAACTGTTTAGTTCCCATTTTCTGTAGTCAGTAATAATAATTATTTTTAACAAACTTTCTAATTTCACCCAAAAAAAGTCTGCGTATCAATGACGAAATAAAAGAAAAATGGGTTAAAACTTTAAGACAACAAAACCAAAATACAATATCATACGATAGGAGTTAAGAGAAGAAATAAAAGAAACGGCAAGTGATGGCCAAGTCACGTTTCAATTTATGGTCAAATCATACAGTAGCCTCACATAATTGTTGTAATGATATAAACCTTTTAACAACAACTACAAAACAAAAAAATTATTGTGTTGGTAATTATTTTATTTGTTTACTTTTTTCTAATGTAGTTGTTGTTGTTTAAAAAAAATTAAAAACACGTAGCGAAATCTTAAATGAGTAACTGAGGAATTTTAATGAAAAATTCTCGGGCTTGTGGTGTAAACAAAATTGAAAAAAAAAATCAGTTTTAAGTCATATTTCCTATTTCAGACTTTTAATTTATGAGTTAAAGAAAGTTTATAATTCTATATTGCAATCATTATGCAGAATGGGTGTTATGAAATAAAAAATAAAAAGAAAATACCATAAATTGTTTAAATATCACAGGTGTTTTGTATTTGTTATGAATTTTAATACCAGTTTTTTATGACTAATCAATTTCATATTTTAATGGGCATTGTTTATAAATATTTTTAATTGTTTAACCATTATATGTGATTAATTTTTCTTTAAATTTTTCCTGCATTTAATTATTCCAAATGGAATTAAATGTGTGTCTTGGTTGATTTTTGTCGCTGCACCCAGTTTTATTTTAAGACTATGTGATGGTTGTTTATAATTGAAGCTTGAAGCTTCACAATATATACGAGAGTCGATCAACAAATTGCTGATTGCAGTTGAGACATTTATTTAACTACAGATTCGTTCAGGTACGAACTTTCCCGATGCATGTAGCGCTCTCCTTCATTAGACGACCTCCTAAAACGCACTTCAATGTTAGCGAGTTTCAATAACACGATTGCATTAACTGTTGACTATTATCAGAACACTACATATTGCATAAACGCTTGTTAAACGCAAACATATTTAACACTGAAGTACGGCAATGTCGTATTTTTTTTTTCAAATGATCGACTGAAATATTTAGACGATGCTAGTGATATTTGCCTTAACACACCTAACTTTTCCGAAAAAATGGGGTGTAAATAATAAACTGGAAAATCTAGACTATGCCGATGATATTTACATATCTACTTGCCCGTGATTTTCATGAATGTCTCCCTAATAAACGTAATACGCTTTACTACTTGCAAGTTCATAGTGGCGGGACCTATAGTTTAACGTCAATTTCGATTTTACTGTTGTATTCCCTCAATTCGAGCTGAGCGAATAAAACTGACGACGATAAAAGATAGCAAGATTGCTCCAATGAGATGCGTAATTTAATTAAGTAAGCGGCAATTGAACCTCTCTACAATCACTATTAGGCTTAACAAAGTCCAGTTCGTGCCTGCATTGACTATTACAACGTCTACAAGTTATTCATTTGATTCAGGATAACTGATATATTTTGCTGAAAATATTATTTTCTCAAGTAAAGCTTATTTCCAATCGAATTGATACGTAATAGACCAGATATGGAAAACACGAAAAATGTTTACATTCCACATCTTTTACTGTTTCGTAGAACATTCCACATAAATCGAGACTTTTGTGTTCTATAAACTAGAAACGCAGGATGTCACGTGAAATTTAGAAAAGAATTAAAAGAAAAAAGAAAACAATCAACCCATGCTACTTGTAGTTAAAATATTGACGACTGACCACTAAACATGTATATTCTATTTAATTTTAAGAAAGGCTTTGTACAATTGTACGCCATAATTTGTCAAGAACCCTCGTAAACAATTCATTTACATTCCAAAGTGTCTTCCAACAGGGAACTTCGAATTTTGACAGTTAATAACCGCGATCTTGTTGAAGCTTAAAAAAACAATATAACTGTAAAATTAGTTGTCGTTTAGTTAGTCCATTTTGTCAAATCACCACGGACGACCATAGACAACGAATTGGATAAGATTGATACCAGCGATGTTTTCATCTCAAATGGAATTAAGGTAATTGGAACTGGCCAACGAGATTGTATGATTCGATGCCGTTAGCTTTTTGCTTGCGGGGTTTTCTAAGTCACAGGTGAGTCGAATAGGCATCAAACCGCAGCCATCCGCAAAACCAACGTGTGGCTAGCATTTCAGCGATACTATATTCCACAGATAATTGCATCAATTGCGTTTTCAAACGAATAGCATTTAAAAAAGACCCTATACATATGCATGTGTATTTATACTTCGCATATCATAACAATTCTCAGTTACTATTGATAAATTGATAGTCAAATCAAATGTTGCTTGTGACAACTTTTTAAGTTTTTCTGTTGTTGTTTTAACATTTAAGCTTATTTCTCAAGCATGCATGCATATACAGTCATAAAATTAATAATTTTTTATTGTATATTTTTGTAATTTATTATGCAAAAAAATATAATTTAGAAAAAAAAAGAATGACTTTATGACTTTCAATGCTATTTTGTTTTTGTTGTTATTGTTGTTTATTTGTCATCTCTGCCATATGAATAAATTAATTGAGTTTGCGTAGACATACAAACAACAATTTTCTCTACATATTCTCACGCATACAATTGAAGAAAATGAAAGAAAAAACTTAAAATATGTTTTAAATTCCAAGTTTTTATATATTTTACTACAAAGTTGCCATTAAGGCCTTTGAGGAAAAGCTTTTCAAAGCGTTTAGTTAAGTAAACGCTTAGAAGGTATTTTTTATGAAATAAAATTTATTGGAAATTTTATCGAACTTTATCGAATTTGAAGTAAGTCAATTAGGATATGATATCCCTAAGCCAAGTTACATCAGGTGCATAACAGTCTGATTCCATCTTACCAATATTAGAGTCAATAGACCGTTAACAGAGAACACAATTCAGGAACCGTACAGTTTGTTTGACTGTCTATAATACCATGTTAACCATGCTTTACATAACTTTGAAAAGTGCAGTACATATTGCCATTGGACGGTAGTATACATCTCCAACTTTGTTTTTTGAATCAAAGTGCAGCCTTTCTTCACGAAATGGAGAATGTTGCACGATAGCTGATGTTCTAAATATTGAATACGGGATGAGATGGACTGTTTTTGCCTACACGCGGAGGAATTGCACATTCAACTTCTTAAAATAAGCTCGAAGAACAACTTTTAACTAGTCATTGTTACTGACAAGTTAATAAGAATTCGTGTTAATCTACAATGATAAATAGGTTAGTATTTACAAAATAGAAATTCAATTTAACTCACAGCAGAAATAACAACGAAAGGGTCATAAACTATAATAACCCCCCAACAATATAAATTGAATTACGGAAAACAAGAAACAAAACAAAAAAAAATAATAAAACAAGCAATCGTTTAATAAAAATAAAACAATAATTCATAAACAATGATTGGACAGCAGCAAAGTAAGTATAAAAAAAATTGCTGGCCAATTTATTGCTTTTTTTTGTCCAACAAAATATGAGAAAAAGAAAAGAAAGTGAATCTATTACGCACAGCGATAACGAAAAAGATGGATGAATTGTATTTCGAAGTCGAATTTTAAGTCAATGAACATAAATTTTCACACAATTAATCTAAACTGCAGCCAATAACAAACAAACAACCAACATGAGATACTTGCCACTACTAGCAAGATACAAAAACAAAATAAGAGAACTAATGAAATAAAAAATTGAAATAGAAAACGAAAAACAAAAAAAAAACATATCTCAACATCTGAAGTCATAGACAAACAGAAGAGACGGAACAACAACAACGGAACAGCGAACAACAATGTAAAGCAACTGAAAAAACGAAAAACGTAAACGTACAGCAACAACCTAAAAATGTTGCAACAATATGTTACAACCTAATGCTGCATGTACATACATATGTGAATGTGTGTCTACGTTACACATTTATTGACAACAACAACAATAACAACAACCAATAGGTTATGTATGGCAACTATAATGAATCAATGAAGCAATCGCATTGGTCTTATTGCAACGCAATTACACGATCAATTCAGTAAAAGATGACCATCACCAAACAAAATGTTGCAGTCGTGCGATATCGAATGGCAGATGACCTAGTCCACAAGCAAAGCCAATCTAAATTAAACTTAATCGTAATATGCTGTCATTAACGAAGCCACCTACTGAAAAATCGTCTAATCGAAAGCGATTTTTGTTGTTTCATCGATTTTTTTAATAAAAATTTGGCTGCAATTACTACTAATCACCCTGAGACACTGCGTGGTTTGTGGTCGGGTATTAACATTCAGGAACTATTAGAATATCAACATTGCAATTAACCCTTTAACTGTAATCAGACCAAACGGTGTCATAGCAAAACGAAATTTTTTCGCATAATGTCGAGTATACTCGTTTTGAAGAACAAAAAAGTCACATTCGTATTATTATCCAACTAATGTACTGGAATTGTTTGCCCTGAGAAAGATAAAATAAAGTTTATCAACCTTATTAGTTCAATAAACAACAGCTTGTATTAATCTGAAATAACAAATTCTGAGACAGTACCGTAACAAAATATATATTTTCTAAAAAGCCAACACGCAACGTTTAATTTTTAGTCATAACTGCCTACTTTTGCAGGTACAAACATTTTATCCTGTTTATGTTCGTCTTTGCTAGAAAATAATTAGTAGGCAGAAAAAGTTTTTTGAAACAAAATTAAACAGTTAAAGGATTAATACCGGTACATCGTTTAGTGCCGATTGTTTGGACGGCAATATTGGATCTTAGTCCTTCAAGACCTTACTACTTTAAGTATAGAGAAAGCTACCGCACGATGATTTTCTTTACCCAATAATGAAGTATTGGACTTGCTTGACATGGGGTTTCAACAAGTCGGTATCCTAAATACCGTACGTTTCGTTATATCATTAACCAATTGAGAGTTGAGTTTTGATGAGTAATTAATATATCGCATTTTAAAGCCGTTCATTGACCGGCAAGATCGTACATCTTGACAGCACTAGCCTGCTCTTTGTGAGTATGCGGGAAGTCTCTCACGCACAGGGTAGAGTCAGACACAATTCTAGCTTGGAAAACAACATTACAGCAGTCATTGGAGAAATGTAGACCGAAAAGATGCAAAAAGTATGCTAAAATTGAAATTCTCGCTGTAGTCGTGGATAATGTTCACTTCAAATGTATGTATAAAAGTCAGTCAGGATTACGACCTAGTTTCTCAGACCACTTATGTTGTGTATGTTAATTTTGTACATGAGTGGCGTAGCGTACAGTTAAAGTTAAAGTCAACTCCGAATGACAGATTTTTATTAAATTTTTCATAGCAACTTTATTTACTCCTAAAATTTCTTTTCCAGACATCTGCTGAAAGAAAGTCTCCGAAGAAATATTTTATTTTTCATATTTCGTTTTGTTGCAGATGTCTGACCTGGTGTTAGAAACAAGGGCTCACGTCTAATTAGCCAACACATCACCTACTAGGCGACTATATATGGAAATGTATTTCAATTGAGGCAACTATTGCTGCTTTCGCATGCAATAAAGCTGTAACTAAACAAACAAAACCGTATCGTCTTAAGTGGACAGTCTCAAAATAAAAGTAGAGATCTACATTATTGTTCATTACAATCCTTTAGTAAGAATTATTCACTAGTTATTCACACCACCTATGGTATTTGTGTTCATTTTATAAATTAGAGGTGGAATCTACATTTGAAGAGTGACTATTTATTATTAATATCAGAACAGAGATTTGAATTCGGAACTCTCGTCACGCCAACACACTACCCAGTAATCTTTGCTCATTTAACACCATAAATATTACTGCTAACAATTTTGGTTTCTGTCTAGGTTTTTTTTAAATTTAACCTGATTATATAAACGGTCAGAAAAGAAAAACACTTCAATTACTACTTAAATATTTGAATAATATTCAAATATTTTCCTTAGCTGGTCACATTATCCAGCAATTGTAACACAACATAAATCGATTTAAATCTCTCATGAAAAACATAGTGTGCAGATAACTATTGTACTATGAAAATCCTCTTAAAAAATATTTTCCATCTACGATGTGTAGAGTGTCAGCCAACTCCCTTTTCTATTTCATTTCATTTCTAAGACTTGAATTGTTTCTGTTACTGACAAAAAATAAGACGATTTGAAATTGAAAATATCGACTGACTGTCTCATGTTCAGAGCCAGCAAAAGCAGTTAATGACCAGTAGTTTATCAAGCAATTCACTAAAAATGACAGTAAAATAGGTGGTGGCTGACAAAGCGGCAGTTGACAATCAGTTTGCAGTAACTCCCCTTAGTAAAACACGTTGTAGACATTTACGGCGATATGGCCAAAGACATACACATTTTAAAAGTAACTGTAGAAAGTGTTGAAAAGCGAAGCGTTAATACAAATTAATAAAAAAAAAATAGAAAAAAATTCCTCTTATTAAAACAAGAAAAACTAAAAAAAAGAAGCGTGAATATATCACCACGCATTTCACATTTTCATATGGTCAGGGTGAAGTATTTTACATGTTTTTTCCATGCGTTTTCATGAAAAGAAAAAAAGGAATCATAATGAAGTTTTAGTCAGTCTTGTTTAATAGCAGTTTTGGTAACGTTTTTTTAATAGTTTCTTTTTTTTTATTTGGTAACACTGACAAAAAGAAAAATGTCAATTATCCTGTATTTCACTCAGAGACTTTATTTTTATGGCCAATTTCACGATGCCTTATAACGAAACGCACGCATTAAAATGCGTGACTCTGACTTAGGCCTTCTCGCTCGCATGCGATTGGTGCGTAATTTAGTGATGTTTTGATGGTAATTGATTTTTTTTTGTATTCCTACTAGTTCATCTCTTAATGTGAATCATAGCGATCATCAACTTATCACAACAACATTTTAGAAAATGGTAAACTTTCACAATTTCATTCATCAGTGTAATTAAAACGGTTTAATGAATTTAGTGGTCAGGCAATAAAATGCATTAATTAACGTCGTGGATGTCAATTTTTATATGCAATTAGCCAACAATTTGAAGAAAGCTGAATACACAAAGAAACTCGACGTTTGATAGTAATATGAATTAATAGTAAAATATGTAATGGATTCAAGTTCCAGGATTGCTAGCAAGAAAGGAAGGGAATTGTTCATTATGAGCTTTTACAACCCCCCAAAGGATTGATTTTCATACTGCTCTCAACAATTAACGAGATTGAAGGCAGCAATTTAAATAAACTGTCAGAATTGATCAGCATAATAGGTGTAGAGTGCAACTGTGACAACGCTAGACCATGTAGATCTGGAAAGTTTTAATGCCTCCACCACATAGCACAGGCTTTGTGCCTTCAGGTTATCATGTGTGTCGTTGTGCTAATGCATTAAAACTTAATTCTGTAGAGAACTTCAAAAAGTAAGTGGATTAGTTTACAAAAAATGCTGCGCTGCAAAAAAATTACAGCGCTACAAAAAATGCAGCACTTCAAACAACAGATTAGAAAAACTATATCGTGGCAATTATTTACTCTGAGAGCTTTTGCCAGAAGAGAGAACTTTAAGCCAACTCACTACTTACCAGACGTTTTAATCGAGTCCTACATGCATTTACATCCTTCTTAGCTAATGTTCGCCCTTATCAGGCAGTCATCATTAGGAGAGGGCACCGACATAGAGTGTTAGGACATAGAGAATTAAAAGTACTTTACAATGATTTCAAATAAACTTAGAGTGCGATTTACTTCAGTTGTTAAAGATGTCCCTGAGTAAACAATTCGTGTGGTATTGTTGAAAATATTCGCTAGAGGTCAAGCCAATGAGTCCTTCAAAGCAAAATGATTTTTTTTTGGTTAAAATTGAAACCAATAAAAAATTTTGTAACCGAAAAACTAAACGTTTGTCAGTTTACAACGAAAATAGATTGTATATCATCAGATGAGTAAAAATAAATTTATTAACCGAAATACTATTTCACAACGTATTTACTTACTTACTTACTTACCATCATACATTACTTACTTCGCTTACACAAAAAGCATTTTCATGTAAAACTTTTTCTTTCCACAACAAAAAAAAAAAGTAAAAACCATGACAATTTTCTCACCTAAAAAGAAAAGAAAGAAATAGAAAATTAAATAATTTTTGTTTTATACAAAAAAAAAAACTGGGTTAAATGAATGAATGAATGAATGAAGGATTGAATGAATGAATGAATACAACAAGTTTATAAATATTTTCTATTTAAACAAACTTTTTTTTTTATTAAATTTATTGCTAAACAGGGAAATAAATGCTTGTTTTACATGCAGTAGATGGAAATTTTCTTTTTTTTTTTTTGCATTTCATGTTTTTCATTAGGAAATTGCGTTACAGGTTGTGTGGTGTCGATGGCTACCGTGGTTGTTTGCGGTCTTAGTACCACCATCTTTAGTGCAACAACGCGCTTTTTGGTCCACCGTACTTGAGTTTTGCTTGCATTTGCAACATTTAAATTCAAAACGATATTCGCAACTTCAATTTCATTCAATTCAATTTGCAAAGTGAAAAAAAAAGTTTAGATTTTCCAAGTTATATGGCGAAAAGCAATATAAACAAAGGTGCTACAACCGTTAAATGTTTAATTAGGCCAGGAAACAATTAAACAACACGAAAGAGTAGTATTAACGCTTAAAGTACGTTTTGAAATGAAAGCATTTTAAAACTGGCGAATGCAAGTTGTTAATCCCTTAAGAACTGTATTGACTTGAGCATATGATCACAGATGTCGGGAAAGTTAAAAATGAGTTTGAGTACATATTTCTACACTAAAATGGATCAACTTGATTGAGGGACTCGCATCCGTCTTTGCCTCTCGCTAAAATTTCTATTCCTATTGTCAACACAAGGTATAGGCTGACTGATCACTGCAGAGTTTACCATAATCTCATAGAAATTTCGAATCATTCAAAGGAAAATTTTACATGGGCTCCAGAACATAGGGATATCGTAAGAAACTGACAATCTCCGTCATTTTACAGGAAGGTATTTGCAATATTGCTAGATTCTGCTGTACTTGTATAGATAAGAAAAGGATACACTTCGGTCCTTAAATCGTTCAACTGCGATTCTTATGGCTATTAATGGAAGGCATGGCGATAGCCTTGGCATTCCGACGAATGACTTCATAAGGAGCAGTGGGACTGAGGAAGAGAACTGGGCTGTCTTTCGCCAAATGTGTCAGTCTCCAGCTCCTGTTATTAAGAACCCTCGTTCTTAACCCTTTATTATCTGCCATCCTTGACTGAACTCTCCAATGATAACTGAACTCTCGATTCAGATTGGTTTCCTTAGAGTACTGTTTGATGCTCAGGTTGGGTATTAATTATGGTATCACAATAGGTATAAGGGCTTGCCTAAGGGTGATCTTGCCTTTAAAGGAGAATCCAATAGTCTGTTCCGAATGCTTGGCATCCAATAGAGAGAGTCAGCTAATCCTCTAAAACGCAGATAGTGTCATTGGTTGTCGTGTTCGTTTGATTTACAAAATCAAAGAGTAAAATAATTTATAATTGCGATAGGTTTTCAAGAAACATTGTTATTTTATTTCTTATACTTTACAAAATAATTCAGCACTACCTTCCAAAAATTCCGAGATTGGGTTTATTGAAAACGATGAAGTCGCCGTAGTCTAGTAGGTAGCGTGTTGGCATATTAGATGTGAGGCCACTGTGTAAACCCCAGGTCAGACATCTCTAACAAAACGAAATATTTCAGCAGATTTCTAGCAAAATCTCTGAGAGCAAATAAGAATTGTCATGAAACTTCTCAAAAATCTGACGTTCGGAATCGACTTTACCCTGTACGTCCAGCCAGTCATGTGTAGAAAATTAACACACAACATAGGTGGTGTGAGAAGCTAGGTCGTAATCCTGACGGAATGGTTGTAATGACTAATTGTGTATGTTTATCGCAATTCTTTTTAAATTTTGATTTTATTGTAATTATTAAAGCACATTTCTTAACATCAATTCAATTACAACTCTCCCCTGATATTCAAGCGATTTCGCTTAACCACTTCCGTTTCATAAGAGGTTAATGTTACAACTTTATTTCTAAGTACCTATAAACTTAACTAGCAACATAATAAAATGTAATCTAATGTAATGTAATGTAAATGTAAATGTAAATGCAAATGCATTTTAATGTGGGAAAGTTTTACACTTTAGGCTTAAAAAGAATAGCTAAGTAAACTGAATTAAAAAAGAAGAAAAAAAAATTATAAACAATTTATAGAGAAAGCAATTAAAATAAAGCAAGAAAGGGTTTCTAAAATGAAATTACATGTAAAATATTCAAATTTCTCTTTTACGCAAACTGTACTTTATCTTTATCTCTGCTGCTCTAACTTGGATTGAAATGGAGAACGTACATATGTACATAAATATTCTATCATGTCAAGCAACGGAGTCTTTTCTTTTTGTTTGTTTGTTGTAAAAGAATTGTACAATTATTGTCCTCTGGTATGTGTTACGGATGAGTGAGTTTCAACTGAAAAGCTAGCATTTTTTTAACATCATTTCTAACATTCTTGCTCTCGATTTTATTTTCTAAACAGAAAACAAAAAACAAAAACAAAATAAACGAAATAAATTTATATTTCTTTCATTTACCTGCGGTGTTTAAGATTTGAAATTCTTTAGACCCACTGATGCAAACTCTTTTATAGGAGAGTGGTACATATTCTATTATTTTTACCTGTTCATATTGTTGTTTGTCTGTGGGTGCCTTTTCTATAAAACGAAATGAAATCATCTCTACACTGATTATAATAATAATAATGAAAGGAAATTCTTAAATTATTGGTTGATTCATAACAGATTATCTGAGGGATAGGTTTAAATAGTAAAGACAATGCTTTAATCCTTTTCAAGTCATATTTTGAGAAAGTAACCTATCTCGAATGAACATTGGATGGATGAAATTTTGTTTCATTAATATTCATATTACAGATTAGACAATCGATTCGGAACTAAGTATACACAACAGATCATCTCACCTGTGTTGAATGCGTTGCGTTTATTGTGTTTATAGCATGAGAAGTACTCTTGCGTTTAGTTGCCGTGTCTTGACCACTGCAGCCAATGGTTTGATTTCTAAATTGAGCACATAAAAAATTATCAAAATTATCACGTAGTACGTAGTATTGCTTTTTTTAATATTTTTTTGCAAAAAGGAGTTATTCAACCAACTTTTTCAACCCTTCCAAATATTTTTCCACAACTCTCGGCCTCATCTTCATGTATGTTGTTGCCATGCACTTGGCAACAACGAGAAAGAAAAAAATATATTTAGAAAACTTTCAAAGGATTTGTTGTTGTCGAATGTCAGACATGTTGTCGTTATTAAGTAAGTTATTCTCTATCTCTCTCTCTCTATCTTTCTCAAACACTGTCTCTATTTAAAATATCCTATCAAAATACAGTTATTCCGAATTATAATGTCTTTTGCAAATGTCAGTTGTCTCTGTTTGCATTTGATGTTGTTGTTCTAACTGGCTGTCAGTGTTTTTTTTTTATATTTCAGTTGTTGTTGTAAAAGTTGTTTGTGAATCAGAATTTTCTATGGTTTTGTTACCAAGTGTTTTATTCTTTATTTTCATTGATTTCATCTTCCCATTTAATGCTCTTAAGTATTTGCATGGCTTTCATTTCATTCTTTAATTCAGAAGATTTTGTCAGTCGCTTTAATGTTTATTTTGTTGTCTGCTTTTTCTTTTCAGTTCTTTTTTGTTTTGCTTTGTATTCTTTGTTTATATTTTTTATTTTTTTATTTTTTCCTACTTCTTTTGAAGATGATGATCATCCACTATTTCAATTTTTTTTTTAGTTTTAATGACTTCTTTTCATTTTTATTTGAAAATTCATTTGTTACGGCTGATTTTGTTCACTACAGTGGTCATAAGTGAGGTTTTTATCAAGTAAAATTTCCGTTCTAGACGTATACTGCTTGAGGTATTCCGTTACCTAATCTTCCAATTTGTTGATGAACAGGAGTTACAATTAGATTTAGATGCCACTGATTGGAAACAATTTTCGAACAAAGTACTGACAGGTAACTCTCTACCCATATTTTGATTTTGCGTACCATATATTTAGAAATCAACGGCAACAATAAAAAAGTATTTTACAGTCTGTCAGCGCACATAAATAAGTTCTGCCTCCCACTCAATATAAGATGTAATTGGAATAGATTAAGTTCATTGACTCAGTAACGTCTAAGTTCCATCTCTTAATCTGTTACGTATCATTCTTAACGACCTTCTCACGCTGATCACTAAGTCCTTAGTCGTTTGTATTTTTTTTACCATAGTCTAAGTCTCTCGGAGATTGAGAAGAAAGTTCATATATGACCTACGGTTGCTCTGAATATGACACTGTTTTAAGGTCTTATGTGATACGGCGACTGTAATCACTAATGTTGGCAAGACTTTATAAGCATTTTAGTCAAATATAGCAAGGTTCATATGCGGGCTCTCTTATATAGTTGGATTGTTCTACTATTTCAAAGGCATTTTATGTAGTTTTTAGGTGAAAACCTTGGATTTTTCTCTTCAGGGTAGGGCATAGCAATGGCATCGTCTAGCCACCATTGCTCCGCTTTTTCCTTTTTACAACCCCTTAATCGGGCAGTGTAACCCACATATTTCTAGTGAATCCTAAACGGTATCCCTAACAATTGATCAGATTTGTCAGTGACATATGCAGCGGATGTTAAAAGCTTATTAGACGCGGAGAAGTTTAAAATACAATAGAAATTGTCATCTTTGGAATTTAGCAATGATCAGACATATATTTCATTTATTGTAATGCAGTAATCCTTATTCAATCAATGGAGCGGCTAGTTGCAGATTAGATTTCATTCGACTGTGGGTATATTGAAAAGACAAACCTAAACAATCAAGATTTCGACAGATTTAAGTGTTTATAACACTATCAAATAGCCGACAGAATTTTTCTAAGTTCTCAGAGTTATAGAAGAGCAGTCTTGAGCCCTACATGTTAATAAAATTACAGTAGACCAGTGCATGAAAGTTTGGTCTTCTGCAGAAGTCACTATGTTTCTGATATCAATAAATTGGGGATACGCAGAGCAAAAACTTTAACTTTATTTGAAAAATGGGTTACAAGTGCAAATAATAAAATGGAATGTTCACAGTACTTGGCCTAGTAAGTACTTGGCTACGAGTAAAACGTTCTATAGCAAACTACACAACTAATCTTATTTGAAATTTAGTAAATTTTTCCCTCTTAATTAAAAGTAATGTAATGGACTATTCATGTGTTAACCAGGCTAATCGAAACTATTTAGAGGTCGGATGTGCAGCAATTAGATTACTGGTCCATGTCAAAATAAAGACAAAGTCGACATATGTGTGTGAAGATAAATTCGTATTTAACTAGCAAAGACAAAAACCATAAGTGACGTGCTAGATTCTGCCCGGCTGTGGATATTCCAGAGCCGCAGCAAATGGACATTGAATACGTCTCCCTTAGTGAGAATGGGCAGGACGAAATTAAATTCGTCAGCAGCTTCTATTAGAATTTAAAAGCACAGAAGACAGAAGAGCTTTAAAAACACTTCTCTGGAAATTCGAAGATATTGCAGACTTAATTTTAAATGGTTAGAGCTCTGTTCGTATGGACCAAAAGCACAGAAAGGGGTACCATTTTTCCAGAGTAAACTTGTTAATGATAGGCAAGCTAGGCATATGTTGCAATTATTTACAATTATTTCATTAGAGTTTATGTCTAAAAATTTCTAAAAGGTAAGCAAATAAATACTTGAAGATAACGAAGTTGGTCTTATTTAAAAAGAGTTGATGCACGTTCACCTCTTATGTGGCACGGTAGTATTAGTTTAATTAAGTCTGAAATATTTGAAACAACAAAACATAAAGACCTCATTTCATATGAAATGATTTACCACTACTTAATTAAAACTGCATTTAATTTTTCTTTTTTAATTTTATTTTAATTCTCAGATTTGCTAACACAATGTGGCATTATTACGGTGTTTCATGTTTGTGTAAAAGTGTTGTTGTCAGAGAGGTTTTTTTTTTGTTTTTTATTTTTTTGGTGGCATGTCATTAAATTGCATTTAAGCTCATTATTAATCTAGACAAACCGACAGCTGATTATGCATTTTCCTCATCAACACGTCCAAGAAAGTCGTTACAATTAGTTTTGCATCTTTTAGATGCCGGTTGCCGGTTCAGTTGCCGGTTGATGGCTTCCACATTGACTCACTTTGAGATTCGTTTGTGCGCTCACGCTTATTACCTCTACTACCCTCTGTGCTAAACAATTTTGAGTTGGCTGAATACCAAAAACAAAAACAAACAAAATAAGAGGAGGAAAGCCGAGTAGCATGCAACAATGGCAACAACTACATTAACTAAATGAGTATGAAATGAACTGCTGAAATGCCAAGCAAAACATCTGGTTTCGTTGAACTGTTTCTTGTTTTATTTTCTGTCGTTGTCTCTTTTTTGGGTTTTTTTGGTTGTGCAATGCAATTTGCTGAGCGAGATCTTTAACAGTGTTACGCTTTAGGATTTCAGCTATTTTCGATTTATTTTGTTCCTTTGTCATTTTTTTGCCATCGCTTAACATATTTTACAACAAAAGGTACAAGAAATTAAAAGATTCAAGAAGAAAAAAAAATAAATAAATAATCATTAGACTGTTTTTGTTTTCTCCACAGTTTTCCGGCGTTTATGATGTTTTCGCTGGGTTTTAACATCTGTAACCAGCAGATTATGTAGCTGTTGTTAGAGTACCAGTTGAAGTATGTATTAAGTCATTATGCCGATAAATAATGTCACTGATGCGATTATTTTTTTTTTTTTTGTGAATAAATTATGTTCTTCTCCTTGTGTTGTATATTGAGGGGCGTGCCTGGTTTGCCGTTTGATGATTTTGCATGAAATTTATCAATAATTGATAACTGAACACACCTAGTCGGTGAAGTTAGCTTTACTAATCTATATCTCATGTTGAATAAGGGCAATTGAACTACTAAAGAAACATTCTTTTCAAGCATTGTGATTGCGACAATAATAAAAAATCAAATGCAGTCTGACAGCGAAGACGAAAATATTTGCAGGTTATCCAAGACAAGGGCAGAAATGAGCTTCTTTGTTGAATTTTTTTTTTCAAAAAATCAGAATTCACACGATGTACTAACTACCACGCAATCAGCAAATTAAAGCGTTAGAAATGTTCAGAAAGTTTTTACTATTGCATGGATTAAAGGTGCAAACTTAAATGAAAAAAAGGCGACAATGCATGAATATGATGAGTCTAATTTCTGAGAAAGCCGAGGAATAGATAAATTGCAATTATCTGCTACACTCTATCTAGCAGACCCGCTATTTTCAGCAAAGCATAATTTGTAATGTTGTCCAGACCTGATCAGCCTTATTCTTTTTCTATTGAAATTTCCACTCCAAAATTATTCTTGAAGTTGATGTGACGACTGCCAATAGCAACTGAGTCGGCTGGATAGGGAAAATACGGTTAACTTCTGCTAGTTGGCGGGTCATGTGGGACCCTCCATGCTTTTGATGGTGCCAGAACCTTTCTGTGAAGCGGAGGTTTTCAAAGAATGCTCAACGACAGGAATGATAAAGAAAGACTTTAATGAAACTTTTGTTAAGAAAATAAGAATAAGAAGAGGACCGAATCATATATTAGGCTATCTAGGAATAACCTAAGTTTGGTAGCCGGGTTCTTGATAGGGTACTGTGGAAACATAGTACACTTCATCTTTATATTGGGAGTTTTCTTGACCCCAACACATATGTAGATTCTGTGACGATGAGAACAAACCACCGGAACGCATTCTTAGAAGCTGTGAGGCATTTATTTATGCATCCCAGGGAGAAGCTTGGCAGGGTTGTTATTGTCGACATCAAGCAGTATACATATAAATTAGTATAATTTATGGGGATAGTACAATAGATCGTTTAGTCGCAATACTAAGACATCTCTTTACGATAATAATAAAACTTCTTGTCATTTGAAATTTCTTTCGAATCTTTCGAACTTTCAAATTTCTTGCAAAGTAGTTCAATTATAACAACCATAATTAGGTGTCAGACGTTGACCGGTAATAACTTTCTTTCACTTGCGGAAATTTTTTCTCATGAACCACTGTAAACGAAAGAAATGGTATAACAAAAGAGAAAGATTATAAAATAAAAACTTTATTTTATTATAATTAACAAAAGGTCTGTTATTGTGTTAAATGATGGATTACATAAATTTTTAACGGTTTAAAAAGATTTAAAAAGAAACATTAATTTATTTAAAACAATTAAGAAATTAACAAATATCTTTATTAAGGCATTTTTTAATACATTCGCGGCTAGAAAAGCAAAAGAAAAGGTATTTGTTTACCTTTTGGGCTTTTATTTATATTTTATTACGATTTTTTTTAATTTGTTTTACCTTTCAAACCTGATTTACAAAAATAAAAATTATGAAAAATAAAAGTTTCATACAAAAACCGCAGCCTTCCGGTTAAATACAGCAACTAAATTTGTATACATACATATGTATGTATATTATATTAATAACAACAACAATAAATAGTTTGTAAATTATATACATATTATACGTTTATACATACCTACATACATACTTACATACACGTTTTTTAAATAAAATAATTTTTTTTTATTAAGGAAACATGTTTAATTCATGATGTGAACAACGTGATAAAGAAATTAAAAACCAAAATAAAATAAAATTAAAAAGGGAAAGAAAATTAAATTAAATTAAATGAAAAAAAAAAAACAATCCTAATAAAATGATGCTTAAAGTTCTGGCGAAATTTACATTCAACTGGAAGAGGTAAACATATCTGTGGTGCGGTTAATTTGGTTTTCATAACACACAAAAAAAATTAATTTGAATTTAAAAATATTTTTCCATCGCGTTAATATACCTCCCAGTATGAAAAATAAAATTGCTTTTGCAACAAATGACATTTATGGTAATGGGTAGGGGCAAAACTTAATTCTGATTTGAAATGGTTCCATTAAAATTACCTGAGACTTGTACTTTTTTTTTGAGTCGAATGTAATTGGTATGATGAAGCCGCCGTGGTCTAGTAGGTAGTGTGTTGGCTTATTAGACGTGAGGCCTCGGTTCAAACCACAGGTCAGGCGTCTCCAACTAAACGAAATATGACAAAAAATTTCTTCGGTGACTTCCTCTCAGCAAATTTCTGGCAAAAACTCTGAGAGTATATAAAATTGACATGAAAAGTTTCTCAAAAATCTGTCGTTCGGAGTCGACTTTAAACTGTAGGTCCTACTACTCATACATACATATATACAAATTAACGCACAGAAGTGGTGTAAGAAACTAGGTCGTAATCCTGACTAAAGGGTTGTAATGACCAATTATGTATGTATGTCTATGCTAACCTGTATGGAACGAACCCTGAGTAAGCTCGAGAGAAGGGACTAACGACAATAAATACCATAAGTTTCGATAAGACTGCACCGAATCACATTCTGTCAAAAGCTTAAGAAACATCTAGAGCTAGAACATTATTCTCACAATAACGTTTAGTGGTTTGGCTGTAATTTTAGTAGAGTAACGCTAATGGGTCATTAGCAGAACGAGCCTAAACGAGGTTAAATATCTAAAATAGCACTGAACGGTTAGTAATTAAAACAGATACCGAATATTCGCTACTTTTATAAGGACACCGTCTAAACGGATATTGAATATTCGTTGTTTTTTGAAGTAATTTTACTAAATTTTAAAAATCACTCACAAAAAGCCTAAGTTATAAATTTTCTTAATTTTTTTTTTAATTACGATCATTGGGTCAAAAACTATACTTAGTTACGTCCAGTAATCGATTATATGTTATTATAACATTGTAATACAACTCAATATTGTTGTTCTCATGGATTTATTTTTAATATTTAAACGTAATATTTTTTTATAATTTTTCTAAGCATTTTTGGAATTTGTAATTTGCAAAAAACAATTTAATTAATTGTTTTTAATGCAAATTAAGATTGTAAACTTGTTTGAAACGAGTTAAAAGCAGTTTTTTCACCAGGGATTAAAGATGACTTTGTGTATCACACTTGAAACTGAATGTAGAATTGTTAATAATTTTTGAATTTATTTCCAGTGAATAATTTTAAAATAATAAACAATAAATATATACAATAACATTGTTAAAAAAAATATATTATAAAGTTAATCAAAAAGTGTTCATTAAAATCTGCTATTTAAGAACCAAAATTGTACATTTTTTCATAGTTGGTAATTATAATAAACTTGCCTTGCAACAAACAATTGACGAAACATGCATGCAACATTTTGAAATTGAAAGTTACAAGTAAAACAAAAAGATTTAAAGTAATTGTATTTGAATGACCATAATGTATACGACGACCACCATCATGATTTCAGAAATCTTGTAACAAAATATATACATACCTACATACATACATGGGAGACACAAAATTGCCATTATATTTGTTTACTTAAAACGATTACTCTTCAATTATGAGACTTTTGTTTATAAAATTTTGAAAAAAATAATAACCATGTATTGTATTATGGTGCGGGTAACGGAGGTTTCTAATTACATTTAAATTGTATACACAATGACTTTACACACATGCATACCCAGTTTTATAAGAAATCTTTGGATTAGAGTTACAAGAATTGCGTTTGGCGTTTAAAAATTTTAGAAAATAATTGCAGCTGAATATTTGTGTAAAATAACACTTGCTTTCGAGTTTTCAGTTTCGTTTAAATATGTTGTAAGAATAAGACTTTTTGTTTATGATACTTGAGACTAAAATATTTTTTTTGTATTAAAATTTTATTTTATTTTGAAATTGGATATGTTTTGCTTTTCTCTGTAATCTATTTTCAGTGTAAGCAGTATCTCCCTAATCAAATTTCGATAAGCAGAATCGTTGTCTTATCATTGTCTACTGCGCGTAAAAATAACAATCAACAACCTGTTGTTCGTTCTTATTTTCCCAAATAATTTCGTATAAAAATTTAGGTCTGATTTTGTTTTTTCCAACATCAATAATAACGAATAACATTAGTTTGTTTTTGTTGCAATATTTACACTCGTAAATATCTGGTTACTGTTCCAACTGGTTATCATTAAGTAAATATTTATGATTAAATTGGCTCGGTATGCGTTGGCATCGATTATTTCGAAATACAGTGACAAACTTCAATAAATCTATTACATCTTACCGTAATTTATTTATACATACATACTGGGAAAGCGGATTTTTTTTTTTCATTACGGTCTGAAAGGGTTACTTGGCCGTGTTTTTTTTTTAAACAAGAAAAAAAAATTAATTCCTGTATGAAGTGTACGACATATGTATGTAAATATATACGAGATTCGCGATACAACCTATTTTGATTTTTTTTGCATCAAAAGTTCCTAGAAAGAGAAATTTAACGTTTTGCCGAAATTAATTAAGAGTGATTTGAGGCGGTTGGAATTTTTTGTGGGCTTAGGATAAAGACAATGTCTATACGGACAATGTTGGAGTTTTAGTTTAGTAAAAGCGGAGATATCACCCGAAATATGTAAAAAATTTATAGAAAAATATCTTAAAATGATCAACTGCAGCAAACAAGCCAAGTCCATAATGGCGACGTATAATGAAACAAAAGTTCCATCGAAACCATAGCTAAGAATGTGTGTTTTATTAAATCTTACGTTTGCAACCGAAAAATAGATAACTCCTATGCAACACTTTATTACATTTACCGATTATTCGGATAACCAGAATAAAGAATAACTATATCACCATAGTCGCTGTAGTCTAGTAGGTAGTGCGTTGGCTTATTAGACGTGAGGCATCGGTTCAAACCCCAGGTCAGACATTAAAACGAAAATATGAAAAAATATTTTTTCGGCGACTTCCTCTCAACAGATTTCTGGCAAAAATTCTGAGAGTAAATAAAATTAAAATGTAAAATTTGTCGGAGTCGACTTTAAACTGTAGATCCCGTCACTCATGTATAAAATTAACACACAAAACATGCGTGGTGAGAGAAGCTAGGTCGTAATCTTGACTACATCCTTACGTACATATGTATGCAGATCACCATTTGTAAAGATTTAATAATGCATTAAAATAAACAATAAAAATAAAGTTTTTTATGAGACACAAAACTAATCGGTTGCCTTTACATTATAATATTGCATTATTAGTTTGCAGATTACAAATATTAAAAAGATGTAAATCTAAAAACGAATGTTTCACTACTTACATCGAATAAGCGGTGTCTGGGTTATTAGTATCTATTTTGTTTTTTAGATTACGAACTAAAAGAATCGTTTGCTCTTACCCCATATTACATCATCAGCTTACAGGCTATATAAAAATTAAAACCTTTTACAGAAATTTTGAAAAAATATAAACGCAAAAACAAATGTTTGTTTTTAGATATATTAAAAAAAAAGAACCGATTATTCGAGTAACCGGTTTAGAGCTTATAATACAGTCGTTCAGCAAATTTTTCTTTGGTTGTATAACCGCTATACTGGTATTCTGTTAATTGTTTACAAAAATTAGTTTTTATTGGCGATTATAAAAATTAAACATTTTATATCATTTTTAATGGCACTAATTTAATCGATTACTTATTGCTTTGGTTAATATTTAAAAAAATATATTCATACATAATTTCAAAACATATAATAAAAAACCTTAAATAATTTTTTTTACATTTTAAAAAATTGTATGCAAAAAGTAAGCGATTATTCGAATAATGGTTGCTTGTAACCGGTTTTAAACTTCTTTTCTTTTGCACATTTAAATAAAAGATATACTACTTGAAACAACTTTTATCTATAACAACAAAATTTATGGGTTAGTCGTTTCTATTTCAATATATCATTCACTTAAGATTCAACAAATATAGACAATATCTAAACCAAAACCTTTGAGACAAATTATGAATTGTAAGAAATAACGAAAAAGAAAATTCTGTTTTTTTCATTCAATACACGTAATTGAGGTAAAGCATCCACATCATGTGATGACATAATAAAACGTTTCTAAGAATTCCAACCGACAACATTCCATTCAAAGCAATATGCGTCACAGCCAGTAAATGAAATAAAAACGATATCAAACACATATGGAAAAAAATAATTAAGACCAAAAAAAAATTATTGAAAATGTTATACTTTTAAGGTAATTGAGAATTGCTCTTGCTCTCTTTAAATGGGTACTCGTATCTATCCTCCTTTGGCACTTAATAAACAACAAAGGTATTGTCATTCACACTATTTTCACACACTGAGAAACGAAACCAAATCATTCAACCATACAGGACATATTGTATTTGAAAACAATGATCATCGGGATGTATTTTGCTTAATTTACGTAAGTATGTATGTATGTACATGCATAGTAATTAACGCAGCGTCATGTTTATGTGGTTTATGCCACACCACGTCGTCATCATCATCATCATCATCGTCATCCTTTCAGGTATTTTTACAATGATCGTTTAACACACATCTTCAATTTTCCTTTCGTTCTTAAAGCAAAACAAAGAAAACAAAAAAAAAATTGAAATAAATTCATTTGCTTTGATGGCTTTGATGACGATGACAATGATCTGTATTTACAATTGACGCCTTCGCTTAAATCATTCATGAGATTTTCGCATGAAAGCGGCAACGACTACAACAACAACAGAATGATCCCACATGTTCGTTGGCCCTCATTGAAGGGAAAAATGTGTAACAATCCGAATACGCGAAGACGAACGACCATATTGACGATGATGACGGTGATCTTGTAATGATTTCTTATTGCGTTTCTCTAAAAGCCTAGAATGAAAGAAAGGGGTGTGGAGCTCTAAAGACAATAATAAAAACAAAAATGTTGAAATAAAAATAACTTTAAAGTTTGCATTGAAAAAAGTATAAACATGCCTCAAGTAGCATATTCACACACACACATACTCGGTATAAACAACAACAGCAACTCGTTTATTTAAAGGCTAAGGAGACGGGCGTACTGACGCCAGACGGACATATAAATGGACAGACAAATTTAAAAATCACGGTCAAATGCTGTGTTTTTGTAGAAAACAAGTTTTCTTGAGTGTTCGACACTCTACAGCACTAACGACTACGAACGATTGAAGCAAAACAAGACAGACAACGACAGCATCAACGACATAAAACCAGATGAAGAATGAATATGGATGGTCGTCGTGTGTATGAATTAAACTTAACATGATCGATTTGATTTTTTCTTATTTTTTCATACAACTGCAAAGAGTTGGTCGATTTTAAATTATTGGCACGGGGTGAAAGTAATTTCTAATACAAAAGCCGATACTATTTATTATTGAAGTGTCATTCATGTAGTGAAAGGTTACCCATGTACGAATGTAGATCCTTTAGAGATGTCTTACTACTCACTACGGCGCAATTTATTTTGGATGTGCATCTCCTTCCACATAAATTGCAACAACTAAAGCAAGTGGATCATGCAAGAAACTACAAGCAATATGACAAATTCAGAATTTTTTCTACAAACGATTACCATATACCGATGGAATCGGGTCAATCTCATCGATGGCTTCGTAATCAGGATCTAAATGTATAACTCAAATATTAATTGAGGCTCTGGATTTGGTTTCATGTCACTCGAACCTATTTACACAAAAAAAAAAAACGTTTACCGGTTACTCGTCCAACTGGCTACCGATTACTTAAGATTTTCGCCAAAAAATTTATTTTTGCTTAATACATATAAAATCCGATTAACGGTTATACACTGAACCGGTTACCGAATACGGTTACTTTTTTTGTAAAAAAATCTTAGAGTAAACACAATTAATAAAATCATTACTGATCTTATCTGACCGTATATTTAATATTTGTTGAATATCAATTATATCTTATCACGATCATAAATATTTTCTTACCTTCGCAAAGAACAAACAAAACCCCGTAACCGTATGCATTACCTTTAGCTACGTAACAGGTTAAAATTAGAACAAATATTTCGATGCGTTTGTTTTGCTTTACCTATCTGACACAAGTACACAAACGCTTATACACACTAAACAGTTATTGATTTACTATGTAGATAACACAGTGCAACAGCAAACAGGTGTAAAAAGAAAAAGAGACTCGATTGTTATTTGGAACGGAATTGAAAAATTAAAACAATTTCATGCGATAACAATCGATTTACAATGAAACGAATGAACTGAAATGAAGAAGAAAACAAAACCAAAAAATATTGTAACATTCGTTTGTCGTTAAGATGACGGAAAGTCTGTTGGTTGCGTGCCACCATTAAATCAATTTTAATTATTGTTTCTACAACTTGTTAAGCGTGTACTGTGTTGTTGTCGTTTGTGGCATAACGGTATTGGTGGTCTGAATTAGCACTGCTATGGTTTACAAAATATTGATAAGAAGAGCGTACTTTTCTTTGAAATTGATTTTTAAGTGCCGAAGACAAGAAAAACTTTTGTAAATTATTTAAACAATTGCCATAAAGGTACAATTTTATTACACTTTGGTTTTAGAGCTGATGATAATGTTTGTAACGCTTCAAAAAAAAAAAACAATTCTTGAATCACGTTAAGTAAACGACTACGATTGCTATCAATGAGGCCTATTTATTTATGCATTATACCTATGCATATAATTTTATTCTAATTTAATTAAGACAGTATTCTGGCCAGAACTTTAACCACTGTGAAAAATTTCATTAGAGTCAGTACAACTTCCTCTCAGCAGTTTTCTGGCAAAAACTTCAAATATGTCGTTCGGAGAGGACGTTCAACTGTAGGTTCCCCCGCTCATGGATAAAATTAACGCAGCATGGATTGTGTTCAAAGCTAGGTTGTAAACCTGAGTAAAGGATTTTAATGATCAATTAAGTAGGAAAATTGTACTGTGATATCAGTGTGATGAACTAAAACGCACATTTTTTTAGATTCCAACCCTCCAGCGTTTAATTTGTAAAAATTATTATAAAAATCCTCTTTCCACAATCGTTGGATTGACTCCCCCAAAGGAATGTGTGACCTGCTAAGTAGAAAATATATTCCAGACGATCTTGGGGGATACTGCAAAGATAGTTTTAAAAATTGAGAAAAATTGTACCAGTGAAACTATTCCAATTGGGAGCTTGTGAGGTATTATTTTAATGGGAAAGTACATTTATTTGATTACTTTCAAGACCATTTTTTGTAAATTTTGTTAAGCACTTAACACGGCTCTGTTAGTGTCTTCACTAGTTAAATTCGAATTTACCTTCACAAATATGAGGAACTTTTCGTTGGCATTTGTTTCAGAACTAAAGTCTGAAAAGAAGAGGAAACGGCGAAATATAAAAAGATTTGTTCACACTCTGTCGGACGAGAAATAGAGTGAATCTTTTAGTTTAGCCTTAAAAATATCAAGTGTTTCAACTTTTTTTAGTTTTGTTTTTGTAACAATTACATCTTATGCTCTAAATAATTTTGCCATTATTTTTTTTATTATTATTGTTATTGTAGTTTTTATTATTTCAATTTTTTTTCTTTTTTTCCAAAATTCAGCGAAATATTTACACTTTGAGTCATCAGCGAGGGAGAGGCAAAGTCCATAGAAAAGAAAACAGCAACAACACATAAAAGTTGAACTTAAAAAACAAGTCAAAACAGAAAAGAGAAAAAGGCTAAAAACACCAAAATAACAAGCAAGCACTAACACACTGTGTTATATGGAAGCCATTAAACTCCAACAACACAAAAAGCGGTAAAGAGAGAGACATAGAGAGAGAGCATAAACAAAAAATTATCTGAGAGAACACAAACAACTGTATAACGAGTAATTGGGAAATAATACAAGAACAACAACAGCAGCATGGTGTAACAAAAACTGGTAATAAACAAATAAACAGAAAATAGTTGTAAAAAAAAACGGCAAAAAGAAGAGAAATGAATACCAACAGGCATTACAATTTTTGCCACTTATTTGAAATCAAATATTCGGAAACTCAATAATGAAGTACAATGACCGACCAACAATGAATACGCGACGACCAATGCTAATAGAATTGAATTATAAGACACGAACAAGAATAAGAATGTGAACACAACAGAAGCGACAGCAACAAACACCGTGTATTTATACATCCAACAGCAGCATGTATTACATCAAGAGAATAGTAGTTAAAAACAACAGCAACAGAACAACAGAAAAATGAACGTAAAACTTGAAATTCAAAATAAAAAGTAGCGGCAAAAAGCTTTGCGCAACAACACCAACAACAGCAGTGAACCACCACACCAACAACTTACATGATTAAGCAACGCTAAACAAAAAACCTGAAAGAAAAAGGTGGTGGCGCATGTTTTTCTCTGTTTTTGTTTAGATTTTTATTCTTTTTTTATTATTATGACACACTGTGTAAAACCGTAGGTAAATGTGCGGCGGAGTGACAGAAAGAGGGAGAGAGAGAAAAGGGAAAAGGCACTAGTGAGTGCATGAGAGCAGTTACAAATTGAATTAATGAAATGACTTAACGACTACGAAAAGTGGATAGGCAAAGAAATAAGAAATTTCTATAATTCTTATTCGTTTTCATGCTGTCGTTATTTCATTCTCATGTTTTTTTCTTTTCTTTCATTTTATATTAGTGGAGTGCCTTAACAAAAAACACGTTAAAGCCCTTTTTAAGATAGAGTACGTACATACATATACATAAGTGTGCGAGAATAACGTGAAATGATCAACGAAAGTCCGAAAACAAAAAACGTAGAAATATAGATGCAGTGTTGGTCAATAATTCTTTGGAAAGTTTAATCCGGAACTTTTAATCATACATCATATATATGTAGGTATTTATTGAAAATGAGTTTTCAGTTACTGCTTTTGGATTTGCTCTAATGTTAGGAAATTTTTCGCGCAACGTTAGGGACGTAAGAACAAGTAAGCCTATGTAAACTTTTTTGCCTAACTGTATTCTAAAAACAAAAGCTTTATACCTACTTCTACTCCACTAACCACACAGAAATATGAGACAATACCTATATTTAAAGCGCCGTTCATAGTTTGAAACCACTTTTGAGTGTCACTGTAACATTCCGATCTTTCGTGAGATCAACTGAAAACATAAATACTCGTACTATTATCGTTCGTTATTCATATTCATATCGTCAAACGTAAACAAAAAAAACTTACAAAAAACAACGAAATACAAACAGGTATCAACGAATATTCTAAGAAGACACCATATTCGTAGTTTTCTATAAATTCCCGTTGTTGTTGTTTTTCTTTTGTCTACTATTCTGTATTTCTTCTAATGCGCGCTTAAAGAAGAAAAGAAAAAAAAACACCGAGAATAACCAAACAAAACAAAATTATAAAGAAAAATTCAAGATAAAAAATGAAGGTGAGCTAGAATGATGGGAGAAAGAGAAGGAGAAAGAAAGAGAGAAAAAAAGAATGTTACTGTTATTGTTGGAAGTAAGTACCCAGTAATGATAGAGAAATTGTAGACAAAATTAAAAAAAAAATTAATGTTTCAGTCAGTGTTGTGAATTGATTGAATTTAAAAGCTTGAAATAACGGAATAAAAGTGTTACTTTTAGAGAAAAAAAAGAGGAACAGAAGTAAGGCTTTAAATTCAGCATGGTTCTCATTCGATTCCTCAAGAAAATTGAAATAAAGACTTAAATTGAATGCTTGAAGCTTCTTTTCACATTTTCTATATATTCGTTACCTCGAGATCCCAATATTTTTGGGATGGCCCTATACCTGACATTACTCATCTCAAAGGAGTGGACTGGGAAAAGCTAAAGAAGTTTATACACGATACATAGGAAATATGCCTGCCTGGTACTCTCAAATGTTGCTCACGCAACAAGCCGTGTTAATTTGATATTTTTGACCCATAGTTACAGAACAAGGGTTAAATATGAATGTTTTTCAACGTATACATATACTCATACAGCAAGAAAAAAGGAACTCTACACGTTAAATAAGCAAACAGGTCAAAAGAGCGTACATTTGGGGGAGAAAATATTTTAATTCATGTTTATTTTAGTTTCTTCCATAGCGTACACTGAGGAATGTTTTTACGATCTTATCTCAAAATTGGAATTTTGGGGAATGAAGTACTAGAGTAACAGGCATCCAATGCTGTATGATATCATCGATTATGGCTTTATTGCGTTTGAAGTTTCACGTAAAAAGGAATTTTTCATTTTGAGGAATTGAATTTGCATCCAACCATGCAATTTAAAGCCTAGAGGGGCCTACGTAAAGACACCTTAAATGCTGCAATAAATTGCTTCAATTAATCACTCACATAGGAAGTTTACATCAGTTATGCATTAGACAACAAATACCTACGTTGCGTTTAAACAATCTCATCCATCGTTGCAAGGGTCTCAGATGTAAGAATCTACACAATGAAATTCAATATTATGAGCAATTGCTACAAATAGGGGTTACTTTCGTCCACCGCAGACATGCATAATTTTTTTTTGTTTTTAAGCCGGACATTCCATTTATAAGCGCTGCATCAAAGTACACACCAGTTTAAATATTATTTGGTTTAAAAAATGTCAGTTTTTCCTGTGAAATAATGATGCGATAAAGGTTACAAAAACTAACAACATTTTTATTAAATTTTTCAAAAAGTAAAACCACAAATCTTTACAATTGGTTGGGTATTGGCTCTAAAAAGATTATTTATTTGACTTCAAAGTAAAAGAATATTGCGATGATTCGATCAATATTACGAAAAAAAATTCAATCTAGCTATGGAATTAAGTTATTTACACAAGCATTCTAACGCTGCATATTATAAGCTTTGTGTTTTTGGATATTAATGAATTCCACTATTCTGATTGCAGAATGACCGGAAGACACTACAGCTTTTGTGAGCCTGCTGTTGGTGTTTGTTTCTATGTCACTATTCTGCTTGGACTATCAACAGACGACTGATGCTCCCATTGCTCAAATTCATATTATACTCTGGGGTACGCATTTCCCCATTACTGCTTGCCATATGCCAATCTGTCTGATGGTATCGTAAGTTTATCTAAAGCAGATGAATAATATTGGAAAAAGGGCTTTTTAATTGATTACTCTACTCTCAATAAGCATCTGTATTTTACGCTTTTGCAAAAAGGCATACCAAATAAGGAATATTTCAAACTTGCGCTTTAAAGCTTTAGTTCTCACACACTCATAAAACCTAATATCTTTCTAGCTGCGCTTAAAATGGAGAGCTCATAACAAATTCTCTTAATCATTTCCCACCCACTGTAAGGTAAAAAAATAGGAGCGCCTAAGCCTCTATTTCTGTCAAAATAGTGTTAATCTACTCAATAGTCGAGATTTTCCGTATTATATGTGCCATGAAAGCTATAGGCGGGCAGTCAGTGTAAAATTTAAAAAAATCTTCAGAATAACTAGGTTATGTTACTCACTTCTACTTGCCTGATACGCCCTCGTGAATTGCAAATGATTTGTTGTTCTATTATCTAAAAAAATTATTTAATTCTTCGGCAATTACCTATAAACCGTTATTTTTATAAAACTTTCCTAGAAACCTGTTTTAAAATACAACAAGTCTATTGTTTAATTACAAGTGCTCCTTACTTAAATATATCTTCGAGTGTACAAATCATATATTCAGGACACATATTTTTTCTAAATAAAAACAAAAACAAGTTCTAATGACTCACTGACAATTAACTCTTATTGAGGTACATATACAAAAATTCTGTTTATATACATGCCTTCAAATAACAAAACGGTGTTTTTAGTGTTAATTGATCATTAATAAATAGTTTTTTTTTCAAAAATAGTTTCACTTTTTAAAATTATTAAAAAAAAGCAATTAAAAATACAGACACACACACATACATGCACACAGGCATTACCATACTTAATATGGCTGGAATTATTAATGATTTAACAAGAGAAGTAGAGAAAAAAGCCAAAAACAAAATGATAAAAATAATACCTTTGTTTACTGTTGTTATTGCTTTTTTTCGAGACTTTACTGGTTGGAGTTGAATTATTATTGTTTTTCGTTGTTGTTTTGCTAAGCTGATGTGTTGGTGTTTGGTGTTGAATACGCAAAACTTTACAAAACAATTCGCCGCACTGATGACTGCTGGGTGCTGTTCTCTCTGATTTCTTTTTTTTTCGTTTATCACACACTTTTTCTTATTGTTAAAAACAATGTAGAAAATATTATTATTTTTCTTTTAATAAATTTGTAATATTTTAATTATTTTAATCACTACACCGTTATATTTTAAATCTGTATTTAATCCTTATAACTTTTTAAGACTTTTTTAACTTTCTTTTGTTTTTCTTTTTGGTTTTTTTTTTGTTTTCTTTTTGGTTTGTCAAACAAGTTGCGTCGTTCACTCTCTTTATTTTCTTATTTTATTTACTTCTTTTAACTTTTCTTTACTTGTTTAATTATTTCTTCATCTTCTTCTCTCCTTTGTGATCACTCTTAAACCAAACACTTGTCATCTTTCTCTTTCTAACACACACGCAGTCTTATAGAATTTAAAATCAAACTCCAGCTTTTCAACTTTGCCAAATACCTTTTTTCGTTACTTTGTTGCTGTTGTTGTTTTTGCTGCTGCTCACTGCTTGCATTTGATTTTATTTGTAGTTTAATAACTTCGCCTGCGCGACGCGTCGCTGTTTTCCAGCCACTCAACGCAAAAACTTTTTTCTTGAGCTTTAATTTTTTTCGTTGATCTGATCAGCAAAGAAAGGAAACTCTCGGCTGTATTTGTACTGCGTTTTGTTAATTATTTTTAAGATTTTATTTTAAAATTGCATTTTTTTAAGAACTATTTCATTTTTTAAATTCTTATTTCCATAAATTTTGTTGGTTTTTGTTTGAAATATTAACAAAACCTTTCACAACATACACACACAAGCACTGTTTGCAACCCAAGAAAATTAAATTTTTTTGTTGTTTGCTTTCGTTTTTAACAATTTTTAACCGTTTGCGCGTTTTACTTACACAAAAGACGTTTCTCAACTAAATTCATTGGAATTTCTCTCTGCTGGCTGAGCCTGTGTAGAATGTCAATGGAATGAGAGAATTAATGAAAACAACTTTAGTCCGAGGATGCCAGATGGTTTGTTTATTTACACAAAATAGGAATTTTACCATGAAAACGTACAACAATACATGATAAAAATTTGAAGATGGTTATTTTAGTGTACATAATTGTTTACCGATTTTTTGTAACACATACGGCAACACAACAACGATCATGGAAACATCATTATCTAACAACGTGTAGGGTTGTGACTATGAATAATGGTAATGGGAATACCACTAGAATTCTTAGCACAGTCCAACACCATTGGATTGTATACTATGAAGGATAAAACTGACTCCAATAATTGATTTACAGTTTAATTTTATATTAGAAAATTTTATATAAAAGTGCACCTAAAAACATGTACAACAAAAACGTTTACACAACTTTTAAAGTTCAAGTTTCTTATACATAATAACCCTTCAGTCACGATTACGGCATATGCTTAGAGGAAGTCGCCGAAGAAATATTTTTTGATATTTCGTTTTGATGTCTGACCTAGGGATTGAACCGTGGCCTTATGTCTAGTAAACCAACACACTACCTACTAGACTACGGCGACTACAAGTTTCTTATTCAAATTAAAATTAGAGAAATACACATTAAGAACATGAGTCGCCGTCTATGTCGTATAGAAGAATGATAGCTAAGAACACTATCAAAATATTTAGTGCATAATCTCGTTCATATTGCAGCAAATCTTTAAGTTAATTAGTCTCTCCTTAAGTCGAAAAAAAAATATTCTGTTTTTATTCTCAATTTAAAAAATATACAAATCTGTATTGCATAAATATTATACAAAAATTTATTTACAAATAATTTTAATTTAATTTTTTATTTTAAATATTGACTAATATTTTAATTTTTTTTTAAGTGTAACAAATAGAAGTTACTGACTGACGCAATGGCAACACTACGTTCGTTAATCTTATTTATTTTATTCAATATTTATGACTTCACTAATCGAGACACAGACCATTTAGTTGGTAATGTAGTGTTCAATGGTAGTACCAGTATGTCGATATCCGTAAAGTTTTATAACGCAAACATCAAAGGATTTAATTTTCATGTATACAAACCGGACACGAAAAAAGAATATGGAAAAATTTACTAATTTTATGCTTATTTTGTTTGTGCTTTTTTTGGAACTACCACCAGTGTTGCCAGGGTGCATATATTTTGAATATGATTTATATTGTGCTACAATAAATAAATTGTGTGTGCCATCTGTTTTAAAATTCGGGAGATGTTGACCTAAACTAAGTTATAAGGTACTGTATATAGTTGTGGTCTAAAATTAATTAATTTTCTTCAACAGGAATTATTTTTCATATAATGGGGGCTTTCGATATATAAATAAATAATATTATAAATAAATATAAATAATAACATCCACGCCGGATAAGAAAGAAATTGATAAATAAGTCATTTACAAAATAATTAAAATTTAATTATTTGTATGCAGTTTTCTCATTTTAATTTTTTAATTAATGGCAATGGCAACACTAACTTTCTCCTTCCTTTTATTCATAATTAAGATTAATTTTATCCTTAACGCAAACACAAACTACACCGTTGGTAATGCAGTGTCTATTGAGACCCAAACTCCTCGGTGTATGGCTCTGCTAAAGTATGTGAAATTTTTCTTATTCTAGACACACACTGTCCAATTCAGAGCGCACAGTATATCGGTATATGGTAATACAGTATCATTTCGAATAACGGCACTTTGTTGAATTTCGATTTTATTCATCACATCGGATAAATTCACCACTCTTTGTAAAAAGTCACCACAGTATAAATTCACCACAATAACAAAATTCACCACACCTACAATAAAAAAATAACAAAATTTCCGTGTGTCCGTTCCTTCGCCCGGCTCCCTTTCCTTCTCTTCTCCCTCCTCTCACCACCACTCCTTCCCTTCTACTCACAACGCACACCACCAGCACATTTTTGCCATTTTACTTACGTTTTTGCTTTGATGTCTCGTGCTGTGGTTTGAACTGTGGCCTTTGCATCTTCTAATAAGCTACTAACACCTACTAGACAGACAGTTCATTAAACGAACAGCGCTCAACTTTTATTTATTTAAACCGGAACGGAAAAAGAATGTGCGAATTTTTTCTGAACGAACAAAAACGAATTTTTCCAAACACCAGGTGTTACCAGGAAAAAAATTTTGCTTGATACTCACTCAACAGCGTCAGTGTTGCCTGGAAGGAAAACATATTCTTAAGAACTAACTCACTGATGACCAGTGTTGTAAAACTGAAATTTTGAAATATAATTTTTTTATACTTCTTCTTTACATTACAGAAGAGTAACTTCTATATATTTATTTACCTCTATTATGTACTGCAGATAAACAAATGCAGTTATTTTTTAATTCTCATTTTGCTCTCCTTTTCTTCATATGGCATTAGTTGTAAATTTGACTTCTACATCAAGAAGTTCCATTTTTTATGATATTATTTTCTTCTTTTTTTAATTTTTTATTGTCGTAATTATTGTAAAACGTTCTTTGGTTTTTTGTTATGCCGCACAATGTTTGAATTTTATTTAAGTTTTAAATGGAAAATAATTTTATGCCTCTGGATTTTATTGCAATTAACGGACGGTGGATGTTATGGATTTTCAGCAAAGTCATCGAAGAGAGATGTTAGCACAAGTCCTCTAATGCCTGACCATGACCATGAAAAGGTCGCAGCGGAAACCTTTATTTTAGGTCAACCAGGAGATGTGGTATTATTTGACGATGAAAGCGGTACGTACACAGATGAAGAATTATAACGATAATTATAACCTCACTTTTTACATATATTTATCGGTATTAAAGGTGTTGGTAGTAAGCCTTTTAGAATAAAAAATTGTGATTTTCTTTACATAATGTTACAGTAAATATTTACTTCAATATTTACAGTTGCATTTTTGCAATACAAAAATTGCAAAAGTTTATGCGTATACGACGTGAAAACGACGAAAAAATTAAATATAAATTGTTTGTTATACATTTCAATATTATACCAATATAGTTCACATTTTTTACATTGTGTAAAGAATTGAAATTTTGTAATATAGGCATATTAAATTAGAAAAGTGTATCAGTTTGTAGAGTTTTTAACGCCAACGTTCTAAAGAAATTTATATAAAAACATGTAATTTACATTTTTACTTCCTGTACAAAATGTAAACAAAGTATAAAATAATTCCAAAAAATCGTATAAAATATTCAGAATTCTTACTAATATTGTTTTTACACATATTATCTATCTGGCACTAAAGATTTTCAAAATTATAAAACTGTATTTTTGTTTTATTTTTATACAATAATAGTTTACCTCTCTACATTCTTATAGTTTATATTTTATACATCGCGTAAAATATTAGAATACATTTTTAATATAGGAAAATAAATCTGAAAATTTACGTATTTTTACCTTGCCTTGGAAAAAAGTGTAAACATCATGTAAAATATGTAAACATGTTTTATAATTATTTTCATACAAATTTCTTCGTGTTAATAACGTTAAAATTGTATTAAGAAACGTGAGTGTTTTTGTCTAAATTGCTTTTACACATTTTATATAATGATATTATTTACATTTACATTTTTTACATTGTGTAAAGTATTGAAATTTCTTAATAAATATACACAAATTCATTAGTTTTCAGTTTTTTTAGTACATTTTATGTTAAGATAGTTTATTTTTAGAATTTATTAGTTGCATTTTTCTCCTGGGTAAAATATGTAAGACGTGTGTAAAATAATAGAATTCGGTAAAAATAATACAAAGAATTATTATTTCCACTGATTTTACACGTACTGACTTGTAGTAAACAATGTAAAAAAAAAGTTTTGCAGATATTAAAAATTGATTCAATTATGACAATCGTTTTCTCTTTCTTAAAAGATTCATTCAAATATTTCCTGAATCTTCGGATGTAGAACCTTTTCGAAACAGTTTACTTTAAACAAACATTTCTCTTTAAAGAAGTAAACAAATTATATTTTACAGACTTCTGGTATTCGTAAAGAAAGACGGGAGAATACACTCACTTGTAGCGATACCAGACAAATCAGACCCCTTTAGTGATAAATACAGCACCATAAGACTTGTATTAAATCTATAGAAAATCTCAGAAACTTCGAATCGTCGTAACAGTCGTAACGCGATATCAAGCCCAAAGGCTGAAAATACCTGTAAATGACTTATACTACAACAGAACAAGTTCTTAACAGAAGAATTTTAGTGCATTTAGTATTTATAGGCGTAAATTACTCTTTTATAATACTATCAGAATGGTTGAGGAATACTTTGCTATAAATTATAAGCATATGATGAGAATGGTATAATCGGTATTTCCATTCGGCTTCTAAAGCTCATGTAAGAAGATATGTTTTAATCTAAGTTGCAGTTGTTTAATCTAAATTTAAATAACTTAATAATTTACACGCCTTTTAATAAAGCGTCTTAAAAATTTACTTGAGTTGAAAAGTGTTTTTCAGTGGTATTTGACATTATTTACATGATGAAAATGTAAATACCACATTATGTGGTATGAAATTTTACTAATTATTTACATGATTTGAACAAAATTGATTATGTTGGCCGCATAACAAAAATTACTTTCCTGCAATACAAGTTTTGTTTTCTGTTATTGAAATTTATTTGAATTTTTTTTTTAATTAAAAACTGTTTTTAAAAAAAGGTAATAAGTTTTGAAATAAAATTTATAAATACAATAAAAGCCATTCAAGATATACCAGTAGCCAGACAGCTATAATTGCTATCCAATTAATTAATTTATTGTCACAATAATACAAACAAAAAGCAAAGAGAAAAAACAAAATTAAATTGTTGTCTCATTAAGTTTAAACAAATTAACTTTAATATTTAATATTTTTCATTATTAAATTGTTTGTTTTATTTGTTATTTTTGTTGTTGTCATTATTATTGCTATTTATTGTTATTTTTTTTGTTTTCAAAATTAAAATAAAATTCCCCCTAAATTCATTGAATAAAATCACAACTTAATTAATAATTAATTTAAGCGGCTTAACATTTAAATCAAATACAAAAAAAAAAACAACAAACCAAAAAATCCAAAAAAATTTAATCTATTTACTTTCAATTTGAATAATTTTGATTTGATTCGTTGTTCATTTTTAAAATTATACGAAATGGAAGCAGGTCAAGCTTGACCGCAGAGTGTTCTACTAAACTGTAGGGGCAGTTATTGACACAAAATAAAATACCCAAAAAAAAATCAACAATTCTAATTGACTAAAGTTTATTTGTAGAAAACTTAAACGAAATGTATTACATGACACTAGGTTTGGGGGGGAGAGCGACTATCTTCATCTTTATGTTTTTGTTTATCTGAATTGCATAATGCTGAGATCTAGGGGAGATATTCAGAATAGCCCCGTTTTGTAATCGAGTTTCATTATTCTTCTGTAAGTGATTTATGAGCAAAGAACTATGACGAGTTATGTCCACTTGGATTTTTCCCAAGCGACATAAAATATTAGATGCAAGCTTGAGGACTAAACCTCCGTAATGACTGTAAAGATTAGTAACAGTAAGAGGTAGTAACAGTAACGTTTTGTTAACATAATCGATACTTGTGGGGAAATTTCAAAATGCTGGACAAAAGCTTTCTATCAAATGGTTTTCAGTGGGTTTTCAGTTGAATTCCAAACAGTTTAACTGCATATTCCAATCATTCATATTCCAATTTAAATTGTTTTTCTTTTTCTATTTTTATTTTTCAGCAAATCATAAGGCACGCACCCCTAGCTCTAGTTTGTTAAAAAAATGTGAACCCTGTCCTGAGAATATATTGTGTGTTCCACAAATCCAATGTCCGGCCCATGTTTATTTGAAAGGTCATGAGAAACCACAAGTATGTGATTTACCTGGTGGTAAATTTGGTTTTTGTTGCGTCACCGGCCAAAATCATACAGGTAAAATTGAGTTTTTAAAACAAAATTTGCACACACAATCGCATAAGCAACAAATTTAAGAAATGTTTGATACTTTGACAGCACAAAGTTTAAATAAGTCACGTAGGCCCAATTTAACTTTAATGCCCCTAGAAATTGTTGAAGAGGCCCGTTCAACATTTCAAAATTTAATGCATCAAATGACAATGGTGTCCACTGCTCCTGGTCATCCTGAATATGTGCATGGCATGGTATTCCATTCATCGATTCAAGAGGATTTGGAAAATTTCCACTTGAGCAATTCGGCCATGGAACAGTTGATAACAACACAAGTTTACGCTAGAAAGTAAAGAATTCCCATCTACTTACTCTTCTTACTTATTTTTAATTCACTTTTTAGAGAACAAATTCCCGTGGAGGATATTATTATGAACAATATGGAGGTAGAGTTTAGGAACACTCCTTTGGCCCACAACTGTCAACCACCCAGAGCTTGTGTTAATCCTCGTGCCAAATATCGTACGTTTGATGGCATTTGTAATAACCCACATCCTTTGCGTTCTCATTGGGGTGCAGCCGGTCAACACATGGAACGTTTAATGCCACCGGCCTATGAAGATGGCGTTTGGTTACCTCGAATACATGCTAAAGATGGTTCCTTGCTGACCAGTGCTCGAGAAATATCGAGAATAGTAATGGAGGATGAGGATAAGCCTCATCCGAAGCATAATTTATTGCTCATGCAATTTGGACAATTTGTGGCTCATGATATTTCCCAATCGGCTACGGTGAGGTTGGGTAAGCTGGAGTACTTATCCATGCCTTAAATTTATGCTATTTCAGGAATCTCATTTCTTTGCAGAAAATGGTGACCTGGTCCAGTGTTGTGCATCCAAAAATACTGCTGTATTACCCCCAGAACAACGTCACTTTGCCTGTTTCCCCATAGAAATCAGTGCGAATGATGATTTCTACAGCGATTTTGGCATACGTTGTATGAATTTTGTACGTTTGTCGTTGGCTCCGAATACAAATTGTCGTGCCAGCTATGGAAAACAACGCAGCAAAGTGACCCACTTTCTAGATGCTTCTACCGTTTATGGTTCGAATGCAGAGACTGCCCGTGAGTTACGCTTGTTTCAGGGTGGAAAGCTGCGTATGTTTAATGATTTTGGCCATGATTTGTTGCCCTTGACCCAGGATAAACAAGCCTGTAATATTGATGCCCCCGGATTTATGTGTTTCAAATCGGGTAAGTGGGCTGTTAATATATTTCTGCTACTTTCAGAAGTTAAAATAGTCAAAAATATAATTTTTGGCACTTTTTTGGTACTTTTTTTTTGGTTGTTTTATCAAAAGTACTTTAAATTGTAATAAAAACAATTCTTTGGTATACTTCAAATTAGTATGGTGAAAATATAGTTTTTTTCTGAACAGTACTGCACAAACAATTACTAATTTCCGAAATAATGAATAATATTTAGTACTTTTTAGATAGGATTCGCTTTATTTCATGACAACTTTCAAACTTTTTCTGTATTTGAAGCCTTATTTAATCAAAAACTTTTTTCAATAAGTATCTTTATTTTAAATTTAACTTATGCTCAAACACCCAAAAGAGTTGCGCTTTCTCTTAGTACGTTAGTACGTTCTATGGGAAAGTACCATTTGATTCCTTTTACTTTTTAAAAATCAATTTACATTCTGAAGAAGTATTAACATTGTTGGTAGGTTTATATCCCATTCGGGTTTAAATGCATGAAGTGTTTTGAAAGAATACCTTTTATTTAAAAGTACTTTTTTAAAGTACATTTTATTGAAAAGTACTCCGTTTATATTATAAAAAAGGAGTAACATTGTGGGCAGTTTGAAGTTTCAATCTCGGTTTCAAAATACAGAAATTGCTCAAAAAAGTACCTTTTACTTAAAAGTACCATTTTTTAATGTGTTATTTAACAGTCTTTTATGTTCGTATAAAATATATTTAATCAATTAATTGCTTAAAGCGATTAAATATTCCCTTTTGCCTTTGATAAACAAGTACCTTAAAGTAGAAAGTACGAATATATATATTTTTTAACTCAATCTACGTTTCAAACCTATTTAGGATTTAAAACACAAAATAAAACTACATATTTTTACAAAAGTACTTTTTTGCAGAACAAGTACCATTTCAGTCTTTTAGGATTGTTAAAGGGCATTAGGTCACCATTTTAAGGGTGGAACATTTAGTCTCAGCACAGGGATCTCATTGCGCGGTGTTAGACCAAATACTCCAATGAATTTCTTATGCTGGGCAGTTACTTTGCCCTTTTCGGAGAACCACTTGTCTAGAAATAGGAATGAAGAGTCAACAGATTCCACGTTCAAATTTTTTAACAAGGGATCCTCTGCTAAAAATCTGTGTCCATACCCTCAACTAGTTGAATGAAAGTTTCTCAAACTTCCTTCTTTCTGGAAAAGGCTAAGGGAGTTGTTATTGCACCCTCTTTAGTAAGTAAAGGGATGGAGGAGCAAACTGTTTCTCTCCCATTACCCAAAGAGAAAAGTGCCAAAAAGGATGCAAAGAAGGAGCACATTGTCCACTTAATGCTCTTTGAAAAGTCTCCATAACAAGAACTTCATGAGATGAGCTATATTGGACAAAGTGCATACTTCCGAGTCCAAGAATGTAGGGGAGCCTGGAAACTAATCTTTCCCTTCAAGCGGCTTTAATCGGGAAGTCTGATTTAAAGACCCTAAAGATGAAAGCAGGTTGAGGCAAGGCTCCAAAAATTGTTGATAGAGAAGAGGAGTGATGGCAGCAATGCCCGCTTTTTCTCCATCCAAATGGTTAAGTCCCTTTAAGGTTGCTGATTGAGGAAATAAGGAAACTGTAAAGATTTTCGTAAACTCAGCAAGCACCTTGGCGAACTTTGGAGATTGATTGGAGGTTATTTCACAGTTCCTCATTCTAATGTGCGTAATAGTGACTAGCTAATGGGTTGTCAATGCTCTGACTGGTGAAGGAAAAAAGGAAACGGAGATTAAGTTGTGAAGGTTGGTTCCCGTGAGAAGTCCCTCATCCGGATATTGGGGAGACCAAAACCATGAGGAGGCTGAAAGTGGTATGAATATGCATCACTGCAAAGCAGCCTCATACAACCTCCTCCACACCCTTCGCCTTCAAAAACTTTTGATGTTTGTACTAAACATGTTCAACAAGGTAAGGACCTGCACTTTAGGCAGCACTAATTTTGATTTAATAATCTCGCCTAACTTTTGTGCAGATGATGTAATTACTGTAACATTCTACTACATTGCGAGAAGAGATCGTCCTGGCGAGTGATGGAAATGCAATAGTAGAAGTGTGTCAGTTTTAAATTTTGGTATTCTGGTCCAGTATTGTGACGCTGGTAGCACGCTTACCTTTCGACATAGTATTAGGGAGGCTGTGCTTGATATTATGCTCACTAATATGGACAAGTTAATGAGACGCACAATTTACCTTCCGTCGAAATTAATTGGTGGCATGCCTTAGCAAGGCAGACGGACGGTGGCTGTGGAAAGTGTAAGTAAATGTGCTTTAACTACTCCATTGCTTTCATAGCATTAGTAATCTAATTGGTCTCATGTCAGACATTCAGTTAAAATATGATCATAATGCGAATCTGCAAAAGCTTCCCTGCTACACCTGGAGTTGTAGCCAGAAAAGAGGATAACATAGTTGAGCTTCTATGAAATTCTCGAAGGAATGAACAGTGTAAGTGGTTCCGGAACTCTAAAAATCCGTAAATTCTATGATTCATTCAAAACGATAATGGTGCACGGACTAAATCTAGACTAGAAGCTATAGAGGACCTGTTAAGTGCTTGCTTATCCAATTGTGAGGATCTTGTCATAGGAATATTGTCCACCTTAGCGAATATCGTTACCAGGAATCATGATAAATGGCCTTTAGACAGTTTCAAACCGTTTAACTGGACTCTGTTGAGTAAGGCTTTCATTAAGGGTAAGTTGTAAGTAAGGCTAGATCTCGCATAGAGGACGCCTTCACGAATATAAATGCATTCGGTTTTCTGATTCACGAACTGTGTAAGCCTGTCTTAAATGTTTTGAAGTAGTTTCTTATCCGAATGATGTGATCATTCTGAAAGAGGGTAAAAGTCTATCGACACTTAGAGAACTCATACAGCTAGCGTTTGTGGATTAATCAACATGTGTACTAATTTTGTTACACTTCCATTTGAGAGCAAATATATTGGTGTTATTCGTTGCTCGCTGAACTGTTTCCTGGCTAATTCCACCGAACTTATTAGTCAAGCACTGAGTGAAACATAGTACCGTACGTCTCAAGGAACCTCTGGTAAGACGATAACTTTTGGAACGTTCCACTTCGAGGACTTACATATTTATGCACCACTAGTGCCAAAATCTTTAGTTGAGACGGGCTTCCCTGCTTGATTGGATATAAGTCGCGAATAGTCTGTTCGGACGGTATGTGAGGAGTGTATGTGAGGAGGCATTTCTGTGTGATTATCCGGTTCTTTGTAAAATAGGTTGACCACCCCGGGCAGGAAATTCTTTAAGGTTTTAAAATCTCTGAAGTCAGTATTCAGTATTTTGGATTACGGCGAATGAGGGATGTGTATCCGTCACCAGGCATATTGTCATTTTGTTTTTCTTTTCTGTCCTCCTTCTATCTTCTTCCATTTTAATTTTTTTTTAAATTATTACTAGAAATAGCTTACTAAAGCCATACATATTCTACTAATTGCCTACTTTGCTAAGGATTTTAAAATTTTAAGAGAATTTTTTTTTAAAAGGTACTCATTTTGTAGTTTACTTTTAGTTTATTTTACTTTTTCCTTTAGCACACTGTACTAAATGCTTCAAAAAATAGTACTATTTGTTTTTAAGGGAAATTTTTGGGGAACCAAAAAGTATTCTTTTAGTCTGAACTAAAAATTTTTAAATAAAATTATTTGAATTTTTTACTTCGTTTTTACAAATTTATCATTTATTTGGTCTCATTAATTATTTATTTTATTTATAATGCCTGTGGGAACTTAGGTGATGGTCGCACTAATCAAATAATTTCTTTAATTGCTGTCCATATACTGTTTGCTCGTGAGCACAACCGTATTGCTGACATATTGTCACGTTTAAATCCCCAAGCCAGTGATGAAACTCTGTATCAGGAGGCACGTCGCATTGTAATTGCTGAATTGCAGCACATCGTCTACAATGAGTATTTGCCGTTAGTCATAGGGCCACTGCAAATGAGACGTTTTCGTTTGAATACCCAACACAATGGTCACAGCAGTGACTATAATGGTGATGTCAATCCGAGTATTACAACTGAATTTGTAGGTGCCGCCTTTCGTATGGGCCACTCAAGTGTTGATGGCCGATTTCATGTTAAGCAGAGACATGGAAAGGTTGATGAAGTCATTAATATACCAGATGTCATGTTTAATCCATCACGTATGCGTAAGAGAACATTCTACGATGACATTTTAAAAACCATGTTAATGCAACCCATGCAAAAAGTCGACACTGCCATAACACAAGGGGTAAGTAGGAGGCAAGGTGTTTAGGTGTTGCAAAGCCAAATAAATCCTTACATGGATAAATAATTTTCTTTTACATTACATTTGTTTGTTTGTTTTCCCTTAGTTAAGCCATTTTCTGTTTCGTGGCCACAATCCTTTTGGCTTAGATTTGGCAGCATTTAACATTCAACGTGGACGAGATTTGGCTTTACGCAGTTACAACGATTATTTGGAATTGATGGGCAATCGTAGAATTCATAGTTTTAGTCAATTGCCAGTTAAGGTAAGTTTAAAGAAAGTTTTAAAAACTATAACTCCCGGTTAGTGTGTCTAACTCTCATTTTCACCTTAGATTAGCCGCAAACTTGCCAGAGTCTATCGTTCACCTGATGATATCGACTTATGGGTGGGTGGTCTTTTAGAACGACCTGTCGAAGATGGCATTGTTGGCAGTACATTTTCGGAAATAATTGCTGATCAGTTTTCACGCTTTAAATTGGGTGATCGTTACTACTATGAATACAATAAATTAATTAATCCTGGAGCCTTTACCACCGATCAATTAACTGAGCTGCGTAAAGTGACTATGGCACGTATTATCTGTGACAATGCTGATCATTTGACTTTGAGGGAAGTGCCACAGAAGGCTTTTGTTAGAGGCGATTTGTCAAGGTATGTTGAATAACAATTAATTTTGATTTTTATTTCTTCTTCTCAATGATATTTACTTTGTTTATTTTATTAAGCAATCCACCTATAAGATGCGATAGTTCACTTATACCCGAAATGAATTTGAAAGCCTGGCGTATGTAATTTGAATTGTTTTAAAAATTCTTTGCAGTCGCTTTTACTTTGTACTAAAATTTGCTTTTAAGTTAATTAATTCTCTACTAGTTAATATTGAAGCCATGTTTAATTTACTCTTTGTAACATTTTTAATCCATTTCATGTAAGAGACTGATACAATAAGTACAAGTCGAAAAGAAAACAATTTTTAAATAAATTTATGAAAATATATTCGAAAAATGTATTGAATTTTACCTTTTGGCTTTTCAACGAACTGTTATGGAAGGGATAAGGAAAACTTTTTAATTTCCCCCGAGGAAAACTGCATACTTTTTCTTAAGAAACTTTTTGCGCAGGAAAATCTTTCACAAATACCTGAACAATAAATAAAAAAATTTCGACAGATAGTTTAGAGACTTGTTTTACTTGATTCCTATATCAGAAAGGGCTCGGGTAGCTGGAAACTGAGGGTCTGAAAGGTGAATGATTTGATGCTCTGCTCTTTGTTAAACCATTTAGGGCCATTATTACAACTTGCCGTTAACTAAAGGGAGAATTTTAACGGGCAGATAAATTGTTTTTCATTATTATAAGTGGACGATAAGGTAGAAGTGAGCGTTAAGCTAAAGGGAAGATCATCCTACTGGTGACTATTAAAGTTAAGTTTATGTTCGAACTTGTCATTTTATATATCATTTTCAATATGGCAACTTCAAATATAAACAAAGTGAGCAACTACAACAAAAAAATAAACCCGTCGTTGCCACTGCGTTTAAATAAAACTTGTTTAATTTGAGCAGTGTTAACGACATTGATCCGCCACTGCCATATTTTTGAATATTTTATTTTATCTGTAAGTTGTAATAACGAAAAAAAATTTAAAGATAACTTTAAAGTTCCCTTTAGCTAAAGGTACCTTTAACTAAACCCAAGTTTAACGGCAAGTTGTAATAATGGCCCTTAATTTAATAAGACAAACAGACCCATTTTTAAAGAGGTCATGATTTCTGGGCAACGCCATATGACAGCCCTGTTCTACACTATAGTACAGTCCTCAGCTTTTTGCCAGCTAAGCTGAGTTAATGAATAAGCGATTTTGAAACTATCTGCTAAGTAGAGTTCTCCATTTTATTTGTTGATTTCTATCATTAGACGCTTCAAATCTGGATTCCTTTAAAAGATTGCAATCATTCATTCCGGAGTTTTTATAAGATTCTCTTGTCGAACTGAGAAAATCGATAAAAAAAAACTTCAATACAGTACAAGTACCATCAGCCATCATTTCCTTCCAAGAACCTTTTTTAATTATAAGTTAAAATAATATTTCTTACCCTACCTCTATTCCTAGATACAAACCCACTTACAAGAAGGGCTTTTCAGCTGAGTGTACTGTTAATAGTAATAAAATTAAAAATTGCCTCATTTCTTATGAGCATGTCCTTGGTTTCACATTGGCCTTGAAGTCCGTGTAATACCAACTTTTATGCCCCACAAATTTTAGGTCATTACCACTCGGAGGGTGGTTAGCAGTTTCAAAATAGTGTCAGACAATTGAAATTTTCTAAGTAATATCGGAGAAATCAGTCTTTATTTATATTGTAAATGCATTGACCTTTATTTTAAATTTAAGTCATTGTATTGTTTACCAGATTTTATTGTATAAAAAATGAAACTGTTTTAGTTTTTTATTTTAAATTTTTTAATTTATTTGTTTAACGATTTATTTACAAGTCGTTTATTTATAATGTGTGTCGTTTGTATTGTCATGTCACTGGTAATACAGTATTTAATGATTAAAGACAACAATAATAATAAATAGTAAATATATAGTAAGTATGCTTTTTTTAATGACATTTAATTTATTGAACTATAATATACATAATAAGTATTGCTACAATTATAGCAACAACGTACACTCGGAGAGAGCTTTTTAGCCGACAGCTAGCTAGCTAGCCATATAACCCACATTTATTAAATGCGTTTAAACCCACACACTGTGATAACTTTTGTAGTAAAAACACTCTCTCGGTTAATTAACAATGGAATGTTAATTTCATTTGTTTGAAGAAAGCAAAAAAAAATATTTATTTTAAATATACATAACTTTCATCCTCACGCCTCCAATTCTGTTGAATGCTCTTAACTAAGTTCAGTCTATAAATTTGTATTGAAATTATTGCATCCATTCTAAACGAACTAACCTCTACAATGCCTATTGGCGCTGAGGCATTATTCGATTTTGTATACATTTTTAATTGCATTGAAATGAAAAAAGTTGTCACAGACACTTTGTCTTTTCCTGTTTAAATTTATTTGAATTTAATTTTATTATCCTACACCACTGTACCAAAATAGTTTTTATTTTGAAGCAAGCTTTCTTTGAAGCATTTGTTTGATATCCTTACAGCCATTATTACAACATGCCGTTAACTAATGGGAAGATTTTAAAGGGCAGATAAATTGTTTTTCATTATTATAAGTGGACAATAAGATAGAAGTGAGCGTTAAGCTAAAGAGAGGATCATTCTACCTTTAACTTTTAAAGTTAAGTTTATGTTAGAACTTGCCATATTATATATTATTTTCAATACGGCAACTTCAAATATAAACAAAATAAGCAAATACAACAAAAAAGAAGCCCGTCGTTGCCACTGCGTTTAAATAAAACTTGTTTAATTTGAGCAGTGTTATCGACATTGCTCCGTCACTGCCACACTTTTGAAAAAGTTATCTTTATATTATCTCTAGGTTGTAATAATGATAAGAAGTTAAAGGCGACTTTAAGGTTCACTTTAGCTAAACCTAAATTTAATAATGGCCCTTAATCGTACAAAATTTGTCGGAATCGAGACTCAATAAAATCCAGCTCCTCACAAGAATCTGAAATCTATGTTTGAGTTCTATAAAATGACATTTGGCTCTAGCTTAAGCTTTTTTTATACTTCGTTAGGCATTCTACTGCTACGCTACTCTTATGTTACTTATTTTGGTTGAACCACATATTGTTTTGGGGAATTATTATTCATCGCATCGAATTCAGTCTCCACCATTTGAATATAATCGATTACAGATTCAATTTCCGTTTGGGCTATCATAGACTAAACAGTACCAATTTTGATTAGATTGCAGTTCGTCTCTCTGTATCTGTATACATTTATGATTGATTTATAGGTCCATCCTTTGTTAGAATCATAGCATAAGCCTTTTTGTTTTATCGATGCTCATATGTTGTACGGTTTACTCGCAATTTTCAGCAAGTTCACTGGAAAGACCAATATCTGGATTTTTCTTTTGTCAGTTATGAGGGTAATGCCTGCCATGTTGCCAGCACTATATCTATGAAGCCCTTTGTTATTATTATAGGATTAACATAAAGTATTTACATCTCCTCTTATACGGATAATGGCTTATTCCTTTGCCTAATTTCATTTTTATTAATTAAGTTTTCCCCGAGGCATTTGATCTGTTTGCTGCAGTAGGTTCTTGTATGATGGGACCTTGTATGATGCATTCGATGAAGTTGTAATTGATTATGGTATTGGGTACAGTGATGAGGGCTATTCCGACAAAGGCGATGGCAGTCGACCATCCTATCATGTTCATTGTTGATTTATCCTCTCTGGTAGATTATTTGAAGGGGAATGAAAACTTTTCTAATTTTTTTATTTCACAAAAGCAGGATAAAATACGTTTTATTTAATTTTTTTCATATTTGTGAACCGTACAGTAATTTTAAAAACTGAACTGCATTTAGAAGATGCTGTATAAGGTATTACATGGTCGCCTATGATCGATTGTTATTTCTTTCTTTTTCTTCTTCTTTTTTTATTGTCATACGCCTACATAAGCTAAATTGTATATCGATTATTAAGCCATCAACTGTAGTGTTTATTTTCCTTTTCAATTATTTGTCAATTCCATTCGTCTCGTGCTTTTATTTTTTTTTTTTGGTGCATATTTTTGCATATTTTTGCATATTTTAAATATTTCCATTTAATAACAGCTTTTTTTCTTGTATTTTATTTTGTTTTTATCTTTTCTTTTGAATTTATTTTAAATATTAGTAACAATATTTATTTAAATTTATTTATCTGCTCCATTGACGATGAAGTGTTTGTTTTTTGGCAATGTTTTGGAAAATTTTTTATAATTTTTTTCATAAAATTTGTCTGTATTCAATTGATTTGAATATTTTTGTTTATTTATATTCAATATATTGTGTTTATATTTTATAAATAAACAATTCTGTCTGACTTTAGATTAAAGAAAAGATGTTTGTTTTTGCATGTGTTTTTCTATATCAAAAAGAAATAAAAATAAACCAATCTCCCTATCCATTCTTAAAATTCTTATATTTCACCTGTAATAATTGGCTTTTAATTATCAGGTAAATTCAAAAATATTTCTAAATTAAATTGAAAAATTTTGATGGAAAATTTTATTCTCTACAGTAAATACCAATCGATCTTAGCATAAAAACGAACTTTGAAGAGACCGCTTTGTGATCGATCAGTCATGGCACATGATGATAGTTTAAACCTGAGGATAACGTATTCTATAAATTTACAATAGACACACTGGTTGTGAACCTGATAATTAACAATGAGTAACTAACTATCAGGCTCGCTGGTATCAGACCCAGCATAGACATGCACAAGCATTGTGTTCAGAGTAAGGTAATATTTGGTATTTGGTACTGATCGGAAGTGTCTTAAAAGGATTGTTTGGTTTACATTGCTCTTACCTAGTTACAATCCTTTAGTCAGGATTACGATCTGGCTTGCCATTTCACTAATGTTGTGTGGGTTAATGTTAAGCATAACTGGTGGGACTTACAGTTTAAAGTTGGCTCTGAACGACAGAGTTTTAGGCAACTTTTCATTTGAATTTTATTTACGCTCAGAAGACTGTTGAGATGTCAAGATGTCTGATCTAGAGGTTGACCGACACACTATCTATTAGGCTACGGCGGCTTCAGTTATATTAAGCCAAGGTGATTGCCTTATAACGCCATGTTTTAGAATGACAGTGTTACCATATACCGTTGCCCAGAAACAAAGCCCACAGTGAAAATGTATTGAGTTGTTGTATTGGATATAGTGGCGAAGAACCATGTAAATTGATTCCCAACCTCTCACAAGAGGTTTTACTGCCTCACTTTGTATTAGATACGTTGATGATGTTGGTTTCTCTATGGTTTTGTTAAGTCGAAGGTCTCCACAGAGGTCTTCAAAGCCGGTAAAATTCAGTCTGAATCATGAGGTAATTGGACATTTCGAATGCGCTTCACCCAAAGAAGCCATGGTGAGCATTTGCACGATTTTATATTTCGTACATAATGTCATCAATATGTCCTTCAAATGAATAAAATATTTCGATGATATCTCCCACATACTTGGTTTTATATAAATTTAAATATAGGAAGCGCTTAATGTATCACCCGATATATTGTAGGGTGCTTCAAAACAAAATCTTAAAAACATTTTTAATAAATATTCTTCCCCAAAACAAAAAAAAAAAAAATAAATAAAATATGAAAAGAACAGAACACAGAGACTGGATAATATTGATAGCAACCAACAACTGATTGAGAAACAACGTATTACGAATATGATTATTTTTATTGTCTAATTATCCACTGTGCTAATGAGTCACTCTATCATTACAATAAATATTCCCATAAGGCATGCCTTTCACATGACTTCATGATGGTATTAAACAAATAATCCCAATCACTAGACAGTCATATATTAAGCAATGTACACAGTACAGGATACTTTTGGGGAAAAAAGAGTATTTAAGAAACGACACGTTTCTGTTGTATTTCACTTTCATATGAAATGTTTTTTGCCAATTAACTAAGAATTCAATTAAATATTTTGAAGGTTTTTAAATGCAATAGAAATTGTGTTGACATGCGCATTCTTTAATTAATGAATTCAACGTCAATTTGTGAAAAGAACAGGATTTCTAGACGTCTTTTTTAAATTTATTTTTTCGTCTAAACGCTTAAAGCAGTTGAAAATGAAGTTCAATGATGTTTTAGCAAATAGTACACCCTTCAAAATAAAGTTTAGTTTTTGATTCATTATCGAGCAACTTTTCTTCTTTTAGGAATAATCACTAGCTCTATATCCGTATCCGTAGAGAATGTATTTCAAATATTCCAAACTTCATTGGTGATGGACATTAGAAAAACATTTGTTGATATGATCCTCGTTGCAAAAAACCGTAAAGAAGCAGGATGTTACATCAATGTTTTCTGTACATCGATTGATTTTTGTATCAAAAGAGAATGTACTTATTGGAACGTAGAGACAGTGAAGTACCGCATCCACACGATTTATTATACTGCCCTCAAACTCTCCCAACTCTATTGATCTGCAAACACCAGAATGCTGTACGATGGCAATAAGGTTAATTACTTTCCTATTAATTGATAAACAACCAGGTGTTTCATTCTAAGATACATTAACGCCGCACTGTTTCCAAGTAAGTGTTTTGGTAAAACTTTCTTCCCACTACGGGGTATACCTATTCGATATTATAATTCACAGGCTACTTCTCGATAATTTAATTCATAACTCAAGTCGATTTTCAGCCTATAAAGGCTTTGATTTTCTCAAACCCATTTGATTTGAGAAGAGTGTCTTTTCTTTTATCGAATATACTCGTATTTATCCTTCCAAATCCTTCTTTTTACACAAAAAACTCTTGGCATAGAAGTTTACTTAATTCTCAAATTTTTGAGAAGCTTTTTATAAAATATTATTTACTCTCAGAAATTTTACTCTCCTTAAATACGCTGAGAGGAAGTCGCCGTAGAAATACTATTTGATATTTCGCTTTGTTCAAGATGTCTGGCTTGCTTAGACATCTAATAAGCTACTTACTAGACTACGTTGAGTTCTCTGGCATAGAAGCAATCCTCCTCATAATCTAAATCTAACCGTGCTAGCTTATTCAGCTTTCCATTCTGATTTTGAGTGCGAGCCGAATGCTAGCTTTTTACATTTTTTAAAGCTAGGTTGTGTTAGATATAGCATGGATACTGTTTTAACCCTCAAATATTTGCATATTCCTCCAAGATTCGCCTTTTTTTTGAAACCAAATGAATTTTATTTATAACCTCAAATATTTTCAAAAAAAGTGAATCTCTACGAAATTTTGAAACTTGCCTCTCTGAAAGTATTTAGTAGTTCTGTTGAACATCTTTTCTAGTTGGCAAACATTTTTTAATGTTCTGGTTACAGAGGCTTCCTGTTGATAACCTTAAATATGTATGATTTTTTTATGACCTCAACTGCTGTTTTATTTGAGATCATTTAACTTGACAATAAACTGCATGCTTTATAAGATCATGTGGCAGGTGTCACTAGAAAACGGTCATTAATAAAAGAACGCAGTTGAAATTAAATAATAACGCAGTTGTTAAAATTAAGAAATAAAATAATAAATCAATTAATAAAATTGTAAATGCAAAATAAAATCCCATTTCACGCAAAGCACGTGATTTAAAAACATCGAAAAGTTGAACTTCATTTGAGAGAAAAATGCTGACTAAGATTTACTAAATCCTGATTAATTAATCACTCAGAAAAGAAAAAAAAGTCATTAAAAACATTACTTAATAAGATTTAAAAATAATTAATCATATTAGCAAAGAAGAAAGAAAAAAAACTTTTACTAGTGGCGCACTTTTCTTTATCCTTATATTTTCTATTAACTTATACTCTTTACTTTTTAAAAGTTAAATCGGTATTAATAACTAAATGGCGAGGAGGTAAATGGGTTTATTTTCTACTTAACACTTAGAATTTTACCTGGTCATTATGGTAATCAATGGCACTACACATACGTATTCCATTTCATATTAAACAAAGTGTTAAACCCTTTAAATGCTTATAATAAACTCTTTAGATAGTATTCTATTAGATTCTATTGTATTAGATTCTGATTTTAAAACTGCCCGTCGACTGTTGAATATCTTTAATCTGAAGAGCCATATATTTAGTGAAAGGTTTGCTATTTACGAATATGTATCGTTTTACTAGTGCAAGGTGCTTAAAAATAATTAAAAAAGTCTTGACCACATATGCAATGCTTTTAGTCTCTTTAAATTTCTTTGTAATCTTCGGCTAATTATGATAACCATAATTATCCTGTAATGCTTGAAGAGGAACCACAAATGTTTTACAATTATTGAATTGAGTATCCAAAAAAATTGTGAATTCTTTTTAGCTGCGTGAGAACTTGTATTATGAGATCATGAGATAGCTGAGAATATCAGCCTGTTTAGTAAGGTTTGGCAGGCTGTTATGATTCATTGAAAGCCAAATCATCGCTTCAAAGCTTTGAAAACCTATAAAATACTGCGCGTACACTAATTTTTACTGATGAGTATTATCTGAAACTGGCCGAAGATGAGCATGCTTATCAAAGAAACTTACTTAACTGATCATTACAACTATTCAGTCAGGATTACAACTCAGCATCTTCCATTACCATGTTGTATCCCATACTATACATAAGTGGCGGCACCTGCAATTTAACACCGATTCCGAAGGACAGACTTAAGACACTTTTCCTGGCAATTTGATTTACCCTCAGGAGTTTTGCGATTTCCTCGCAGAAAGGAGTATTTTTTCATCTTTCGATTTGTTCGAAATGTCTGAGTTGGAGTATGAGCCACATAATCTTGTCTATTATATAATCGCCGTAGTCTAGTGTGTTGGGTTATTAGACGGAAAGGCCACGGTTCAAACCCCAGGTCAGATATCAAAACGAAAATATGAAAAATATTCTTTCGGCGGCTTCCTCTATGCAGATTTCTGGCAAAAATTCAGAGAGTAAATAAAATTGCCATGAAAAGTTGGTGGCGACTTTCTTTATAGAAATGATTCTGTTCACTGGACTTCTCACTCCAATTAAAATAAATCAACAAGTCTTGAAATACTGAAAGCCAATTTTCAAAACACCATTGTTGCCATATGTCTAGATATATTGGAGAAAGGAGTTAAAAATTGAATTGAGCCTATGCAGCACGTAACTTGTAATCGCGATGAACATATGTACATATGCTGGCAATCATATTCAAAAAACGATTGCCATGAAATTAGTCGCATAACTACCTCTGGTTTTTGTTTTACATTTTTAAACTTTTAAACAATTACTCCATAATACTTTATCTAATTTTCATCTAGGTGGTCTTCCTTATATTCTTGTTTTTTTATTCCTACTTTGATTTCATGCATTACATAAATGGACAGACATACGTTTTTGAATTAATTCTAATTGATATAATTAAAGACAGGAATAATCTTTTATTTAATAAATCCATGAACTTTAAAGTAACGTCTTAATATTGCATGACATTTCACTGTTAATCGCATTAAAAAGAAAACTTTTTCCTGTGTTGTGAAAAAAAAAACTTGATTAATGGTAATAAAGTTTATATTCTGTCAGTCCGAGGTCAGTTTGCCTCTTAAAAAGAGATTTTCCTTATAAGGAAATTATTTTATCAAGAACATCAGACGAGAAATTAAAAATAAATGCCGGAGTAATTGTACAAATTTCATAAGAAAAAGTGAAATAATGGGTTACAAAATTAGCTTCCATGGGTTTTTTAATATTATTTTTATATTTATTGTTCAAATTGTTAGGTGAGATACATTGGTCATAAGGCGAGTTCAGAAAAAAATGAAAAGTTTCAGAAACTTTGTGTAATGAAGGCTAAGGCATAAGATGATGTGTATGTTTATCTATAGTAAAATATGTATACATATATGACCAGAAAGGATCTGTACTATATACAATTGATCCTTTTGAAGTCAGCATTGGCTGAACAACTGAAATATGATTTGCTCGAGTTTTTAGTCAAGCTTTTTAATAACTACACAACGCCATTCCACTCAGTGATTGCCATGACGTGCATTTAATTAAGGTCTCAGTCGCAGCTGTATTGTTCCATACACTACATTTTTATGAAGAGAGATTTTTATAAATTTTAACCTCTCTCACTCTCTCTCCCTCTCTCTTCCTTATGGGTTTTAACACTGTGTTTCACAGTTTATGTTATTAAGTAACTTGTGGTTGTTATTGTTGTTGTTGTTTATTAATACTTTTATTTCAAAGTAAATTCCTTCCATTTTTAATAAACGGTTAAAACAAAAGCAACAAAAACAACATTACCGTAATTAAGTGGTAAATAATTAAAAACAACACAATACCACACAACAGAAATCTATAAAAAGAAAAAAAAAATCTTAAAAGAAAAAAAAAAAAAAAAAAGCGCAACAAGAACAAACAAATGATCACTTAAATGGTCGGTAGCACGAGAATGTGTTTAAAAACAATATTTTTTTCTCTTTATTTTAGTTTGTTACGGAATCACGTGAATATAAAATAATTTTCACTACAAACACCTACACAAACATACACAAGTAGTTGTGTGTATTTATAAATAAACAGAGAAAATATTTGCTGTAACACATACCGACATACATACATATCTATAACAAAAAACACAAGGTGAGAAATGCAATCAGGAATGTAGTGAATAATAGAGTTAAAATGTATACCCAATACACATACGAATTTTGGATGGAGTTAAGTTTCGTTATTTACTGTAATTTTTTTATTTTTGTTTAAATATTATGAATAAGAGTTATGATATTAAACAATGAAAATAACTTTAAGTGAAAATTAAGAAAAAAAAATTTATATATATTACATGTGGTATGAAGCACGTAATTTAAGAGGACGTAACTTAAGTGTTTAGAAATTAATCATTGCCCCGAGTAAGATAATGTGGGTCCGGTTGTGAATGAACTCTCCACGAGTGAGGAGAAGGTAAAGTGGTCTGTGGTGAGCATTGACTGCCAATGGTCAGTGAGGAAAAATTGTCGAGTACTGGTGGGAATATCACTCGAAAGTAAATTGATATGGAAGGCACATATGATAGACACGACACAATGATAGTTTTTGGTCCCAGTCTATGATATCGAAAGATGTGCTTAAGTCAACCTGAACAGGAATGACAACGTATAGCGACTATACGACTATCCAGGCCTAACTCAAAGAATATTTGTTTAGAATGGAGTTCATCTCGAACACAACATATAGATTCTGTGATGATACGAATGAATCATCAGAACAAATACTTGGAATTTGTGAGGCATTAATAATGTATTCGAAAATTAAACTACAGGTTGCATATCCGGTGCTGGACTGGGCCTCTGCACAAGGATGGCATGCAAAAAGAAAATGGATGTTTGTAGTAGAAAGAGATTCAGGGTTGCATAAGACTATCCAGAATGGTAACCCAAAGAATAGGAATCTTGTCAAGCACAATATGTAAAATCTGTTCAGAGGAAAATTTAGCACATACATGGAACAAACCATCAGTTGGAATGGATGGTCACTGTTTTGAAATATTTATTTATTTATTTCTTAAATTTAATCTACAGAATCAATTCTGAAGTTAAATACAATTAAGAGCATTAGCTACTTGGGCCATCAGCTCTTGTTTTGAAATAATAAATACTTTATGGCTGTAGATGCAAAAGTCCACAATGAGTAAGTACAATTTGAGTCGGCAACAAGTTCACAAAATGACAGCGAGCCAAACTACAGGTAACAATATATGACTCGCAAAACTAAATAGTGTTATAAACCTCAGCAATTATTGAAGAATGAATATAGAATTGTATTTTTAAAATTGTCCTTGATGTCTGTTGGTGGTAAAGTACCCCCACGGACAAAATTTTTGTTATTTTTGTTTGGGTTAATTGCCCTTGAATGTTCGTTAGTTATGCTGGCCCAATTTTATTTCCCTTTGAAAATGATAAATAATTTCTATTTTATTATTTACGTACGTATGTATGAATGTATGTATGTATATGCCATGTACCATTGCTATAATGTTTTCAACCTCAGCATACTTATTCATTTACCTATTCATTAGCAGTTGTAATGTGAATGAGTGCGTATGAATATTTTAAACTTTTATTTGTGAAATACAATTGCAAAGTAATATAAATGTTTTATTTTTTCCATTCATCGTAAAAATAAGTTAAACATTAATTGATGGGAGACCAAGCCAAAAATAGAAAAAACAAAGTGCAAGGAGAGTACAGGAGTTACAAGAAAGCCTTGAAAAATTAAAAGAAAAATGTTGGTTTCGAAAAACAGAATAAAAGTTAATTTATAAAACGAGGTTACATACACACACACACACACAGACACAATTGTCGATGTAAACATGTATAAATAATGTTACAACAATAATTGTAAATTGTTGGTCACTAAAGACATGTTTTATAACAAATAATAGTGTGAGTAAATAAAAGAATGTCCGCAATGTAATTAAAGAGAGAGAAAAATGAAAAGCAATAAAACACAATTTCATTCACTTTTTTTTTCGTTGCAGCTAGTGTTAGAGTGTGTGTGTTAGATGAGTATGTGTATGCATGCGTGAGTAGAAACAAAGAGCAACAAGTAGTCGTAGAGTGTTGTGTTATTTTAGGAACACACCTATACATACACAAAACCAGTAACAAAATGCATTCACAATATACAACTAAGTGCATACACACCCAAAAGCAATTGAATTACATTGGAATACTAATAACACACATTTAAGCGATCACACACATTTAAACGTTTACAAATAAAAGCTTTTGCTTTTTGGAACTTTTTAAATAAAAGCTCATTTGTTTTGTTTTTATATCAAACCTCCAACGCAATGTTTGAGCTCCAACAAGTGCCAACCCAGCTGGACTATACAATGTTAACCGTAAACGAAGAAGTTTCATTGTCGTTCTAGACGTTAAGGGTATAAGATATAACCGCTCTAACGGTTGTAAAATTTAAAATTTAAAACGTACATGGGCACCGTTAAATTTTAAAAACCTTACGGAATAGTTAGCTGAAAATCTTAAAAAAAGAATACGAGGTTTTTTATTACTATTGTTTTACTAATTGTTGTGCGCCTGTGTTTAAGTGTTATAAAGTGAGTGTATTTTACAGAGGCGTCAGAGAGTAAAGTAAAGTGTGAATTTGACACATTTGTTTTGGTTTTAACGGTAGCTTTAATAGCATTTAAAAAAACTACATGTTTTTTTTTATAACTGTAGCTGTCAGCTTTTGTTTTAATTGATTTCCCATCTCTGGGGGTAAACGAAAGCTGACTGCTTTAGTGTTGGTGTTGGTACACGTATATAAGAGTTAAATGAAGTGCAACAAGTGTTGATTGGCACAGACATTAAAACCATGAATTTTCAAATGAAAAAGTGATGGAAATATAATGAAAATACAGTGACAAGCGGAATATGTTGTTTTAATAGTTTAATAGTTTAAAAAGTTATTTAAATACAAATGTAATGTAAATCAAGAAATAAAGATAAAAAATAAATAAAAAAATATATTAAAATGAAAAAAATTTATAAAAACAGGTGAATAAAATTCGAAAAAACTCTGGGAAATGCGAAAATTATAAATAAAGAAATAATAATAAAATTAAAATTACAATTAGTTGAATAATATACGAAACAAAAAAATTTAAATCTGCGAAATCAGAAAGAATTCTTGGAAATTAAATAATTTAAATTAATAAAATTTAAATAAATAATCATAATACTAAAAATGTAAATACACAAACAAAAGGAAGAAATATGAAATAAAGAAATATAAATTAAAAATATAAAAAGTTATGTATAAAAAAAACTCAAATAAAAATTGTTTACAATTTAGATTTGTCTACAAAAAAAATATAATAAATAAAATGAATATGTATCTGCTTATGTATGGATATGTACGTAATATTTTTGTAAAGATGTAGAAAACATGATATTTAAATTAAAAATACACCCGTGTGTATGTGTATGAAAATTAGTAAAAATAATTCTCAATAATAAAAACAAGAATTTTGCAATGAAAAAATTTATTAAAAATTGATAAAAAAAAATTAATCTAAAAATAAAGAAATGAATACGATGAAAAAAATATAAAAAATATTAATAATTTGTACTAAATATTCTAAGGAACTTAATTATTAATATTTGTTTATTTTTATTTCTTAAACCAAAAAAAATTTATGTGAAAAAAAAAAATTAAAAAATTTATAAATTTGCTGAAATATTAAAATAAAATACAAATATGTAATAATCAATAATAATATACAATAAATAATAAGGGTTTGGTCTTTTTCGACCACTTTTTCGCACGGTACCCCGGCGAATGTTTGCATTCAAATGCTTCAGCATTATCTTAGGTCATTGTGAGCATGAAAATGATCATTGATGTAGAGATGTCCTCAAGTATCATACGTTGCCAGAATGTGATTTTATTCTTTTTGGTCATGTTCGAATCACTTCTTTTAATTTTTTTACGTGTTCTTCGGTTTTAAACCTAAATTACGGAATTGGGCCAATATGCCCTAACAGTAGAAGTCCTATGCCACAGTGTAATAAAATTGCGCAAATTGAAAAATATTATGTTTACTCAACCTTTAGTGAAACGAAATATTCTAATATTTTTACAGAAATTCATCAGAAAATATACAATTTCATAAATGTAATCAATTTTTGTTAAAGTTATAAATGTAATAACAAATCAATTAATAGAATAACAAAATGCATCAACAACTTTATTGGTATTACAAAAAAAATAAAAAATATTATTTAAAATATTGAAAACAGATGGGTATTCCGAACAACATTAAAATGCTACATTTCAATATCAACTGTAACGATACCTGCAAAAATATAAAAGTTTTATAAAAGAATTAAAATCTCAATGAATTACGCTAAAGGTAAGACTAATTATTATTAATTAATTATTAATTATTAAGACTAATTATTATTAATTATAATTTATTAAAATATTTATTTATTATACAATAGAATATAAGGTAAATGTACCGCGTATTTCTGGCATTTTAAATTTCGCGTCCCTAACAATTTCAATACTCTAGAGAAACAATCAACTTTTAAATATTACTGCGTCGTTACTTTAGGCTATAAATTTTAGCTGAATTCTTTGCAATTAGTCTACGGAAATTTTCTCTCCTCCTCTCTACAACTGTCCAAAATCGAAAGGGTGTCAAAAAGCATGCATAAAAGCATCTTTTTATAGCATTTCTGCTTGAAATGAGTTTTAGATGGTTCCAAGAGTCACCACCATTATTCTCCCTTTTTTTTGGCGTTTCTTTAAGCCGTAATTTAAAGGTTTTCTTCAATATAATTTCTTCATTTTGAGGTCAGACTATTTAACGCTTTGGAGAGCGAAAAGTTGTGGCTTTAATCATCTATTAAGCATGGTTACAGTCCATGGCTCCGTTACATATGTAAATCAGGCGCATAAATTTGACAGATGACATTGGTTATGTTAGCTTTGAGTGCAATGTGTGTACTGTGTCGAAAATATCTAGAGCCACAACCTTGCTCTCACGAAATTGTCGGATAAACCGGTTTCACTTCTCCGAGAGCAACACCAGTAGGTCACCAGTAGAACCGTACTGTTAGGTTGTTGGAGTCTAGATATTTCAAAAGATGGCGAGTTATCAGGCTTTCCATAATTTTGGAAAGTGCGGAACATATTGTTATTGGGCGGTGGTAATCAGGGTTATTAGCTTCACACTTTTTGGGGATTAACGTTACATAAGGAACCTTCAAGCGAGCATGATATAAGGCACTGAAAACATTAGCTAATGGACAAGCAAGTGTCGACAAACACTGCTTCAAGGCCAATTCAGAAGACTTGCTTATAGTGAGATCCGTAATAAGCCTTTTGACTGCACGAGTCCGAAAGAATATCTATAATATATGAAGGAGTAGTTACTATCACCCTTTCCGAGTTCGGGCTGTGTTTGATTTCTTGCCGGTAGGTTGGAATTATTTGGAAATATTTCAGCTAAAAGCCTAGTTTTATCAATCGCGCTAGTGAGTGGACGGTACTTCATTATAAGGTCAGGGATTGAACTAGCATGATACCCCATATAATGAATGACCAAAAACTCTTACTTCCCTTTAGAGAGAAGAGAGGTTTAGTACAAAAGAGCTGTTCGTAGAGAGCCTTAATACTGCGGGACACAAAGTTCTTGACTGTTTGCGGAGCAGATCAGTGTGCCGGAGTCAAATTTACAAATTGTACGAAACGCCCTTAAGATGGCAGGATAATAGAGGGGATAGGAAAAGGAAAGGAAACATAGTTTCCAGCTGAAAAGCCTAAAGAGAAGAGTTCTGCCCAACACGCCTTTTTTAATAGAATAAAAATTTCACGGTTTAATACTGTAATCTTATATTCTGTATGCTTAAATAGAGTTGGTATATTATTGTATGTGTTTGGTTTTCTTGTAGTTTTTCCTTTAAAGCAGCCTAGCAAAACGTTCCTTTGAGTCATCAAATACAAATTGAAGTTATAAAAATATTGATATTCCTTTTGATTCTACCTACCCTTCATTAATATTGATAAAAAAATTAATGACATCTTTTAATTTCATTTATTAATTAATTAGCAATTCTTTTTTGTTAATATTATATTGGCCTTAATTGAAATGAGCTATGAAATGTGAGTGCCGCTATAGAGCATGAGTATAAAAGATTCTGTTCTTTGATTTTTCTTTAACGATGCTTGTAAACATTACTTTACCTTTGTATTTACTTATTTATGTGTGTCTGTGTGTGGCAATGTAAGTTTAATTAATTGAATTTTTGATTGATATTTTATCAATGCGATTTACATGTTCTTGAAATTTATGTTTAATTTTATTACAACGAAAATAAAAAAATTAAAATGTAATTCATGAGATCCTTGGAATTTATGACAAAGAAATGTTTATTTTCTGAAATTTTTTTTTTTGACAGATGAAAGGAAAAGAAAGATAACATTGTCAACCAAAATAAATGAAACAAAAAGAGAATTCAAAAGTTTTGTGATTTTTTTTTTTTTGAAAAATTTTCAATTATTACTATGACATATCATTTACTTTCTTATAGATGGTCTAACAACCATTGTTGGTGTTGTTCTGGCAAATTATTGTTTTCCAGACACTTTGGAATTTAATTTTTCCTTCTAGCCTTAGGTTAGGTTAGGTTAGAGGACGTGTACTTGTCAATTAAGACAAGTACAGTACCCGGAGGTCGAATTGACCCATTGTACAACGTCCTAGTTTCTCACACCACTTATGTTGTGTGTGTTAATTTTATACATGAGTGGTGGGACCTACAGTTTAAAGTCGACTCCGAACGACAGTTTTTTATTTATTGAGAAACTTTTCATGGCAAATTTTATTTACTCTCAGAGTTTTTGCCAGATATCTACTGAGAGGAAGTCGCCGAAAAAATACTTTTTGTATTTTGTCTTTGATGCCTGGCCTGGGGCTCGAACCCATGCTTTTGCGTCTAATAAGCCAACACACTACCTACTAGACTAGGGCGACTTCTCTAAATTAAAAACTTACTAAATTTAAACTTTTTCTACAACTCACTGGCAACATTAGCTTTCGCTTTATTTAGCCTTTATTTATTTTTGGTTGCCCAAAATTTATGCCCTCTTTGAAATTGTGATTAAAATACTTGTGTTATGCAGTATATTGGTGAAAAACCTTGCTTTTTTTACTCTTTAAATAATGTTAACTTAATTTTATCCAATCAAACATAATCGACGTTCTGAGAAGGGTTTAATCTAAAGTCCCCGTAGTGTATTGGCTTATTAGATGAGAGCCAGGGGTTCAATCCTCAGCTTAGACACTTACAAAAAAAATAAAACATGAAATTAATATATCTTTTGGTGATTTCCTCTTGGGTACTTTCCACAGGTACTCGTAAAAACTCTGAGTGTAAGTAAAATTGCTATGAAAAGTTTCTCATATTCGTCGTAGGTATCTAATACTAACAAGAGCGTTTTATTGAGTAATTAAGTAAGTAAATTAAATATATTCCCACCATTCCAATGAGTCTAGCATTCGTATGAATAAATAATTAAACAAATGTAGTCTAGTCTGATTATGGGGTGGTCACTGAAACTTTCAGACAGACTCTATGAATGCACGTTTCTATGGCGATGATTAGATGAAAGATTTTTGATTCTTCTATTCAAATACTTTTGCAAAATACTTCATTATTCCTTCCCAATTTTTTTTAGGGAAGGGTCTGCGATGTTTGCATGGTTAAGTTTTTAGATTGGCAAGCTGGACACAATGTGAAGTCCGCAGAAATAAAAAAAATTTCTGGAAGAGCCCTATCTCCCTAAATTTCTAAGAGAATAGGAATTTGTATGCTTTCAAATTCTAGCGAATTTTAAACCGTAGTTTTTACAATGCAAGTGGATTTTTAATTTGAATGAAAATATTTTTATCTTTGCTTTAAATATTTTAGAAATGCATTCTACATATACTCGTGCAGCTACAATTATTAAATAAATGTTTATTTAATTTTAATATTTATTTATTTTACTAAAAATATCAAACAAAATATACAATTGTATATACCATATGTACATGTGTATGTACGTATACATGCACGTAGATAAACAAAATTTTTTTAATAAATTGTTGTCGGAATAAATGGGTGGGCGGGCGATTAGATGGTTGATTGAGTTTCCTTTAAAGAGGTGTTAAAATTGTTTAAAAATTATGCAAGTCTTTAAAAAAACAGATATTAAAGCTATTGCCTTTATTGTTAATATTAAGATTTAAAAATATTTAAAACATTTCTCACAAACAAAAAGAGGAAAAATATTTTTTTTATTGAAATTTTCACAAGTATTTGTTATAAAACATTTATAAAATAATAACAAAAAAGAAATACATTATCGAAAGTAATAAATATTTAAAGCAGACATACTTTGAAATTGTAATTAACTATGCAATTAACAAAATTTGTTGATAAAATACAAGAAATTTATTTTACCAGCCATTAAGATAAAGAAGGGAAAACTTTTGATCATTTAAATATAAAGATGATGACAGTCATACATACGGATTTAATAATAGAACAATTTGTAAAGCATAATAGTTATTTAATCTTTTCAAAATTATCACACTTTTAATAATTTATTATACCTGTTGTAGAAAGTAGGTCGATTATTTTATTTGTGCAATGTATTGAGGGGGGCGCACATAAAAATTTACTCATTTATTATTTTGTTTAAAAACCCATCGTGTTCCTATGTTATCCACCATAATTATGGAGAAGACATTAGCAATGTTACGTTGCTTTTTATAAAACATAGTTCATGTTATAGTAGGGTAATAAGATTAGTGAATGTGCTATTTGACGAACGTTATCCATCACATTGCCATGACACACCCTTAAGAATTAAGCCCTATCTATCTATTCATAAAGCCTTGTCTGAAAGCTCGCGACAGACTGCATTAGTTTAATTATTTGCTCATTCGAATGCTCCTTATATTCGAACGGTATTTTCTTAATTAATTGTTCATTACAACCCTTTAGTCAGGATTACGATCTAGGTTCTCACACCACCCATGTTGCGTGCGTTAATTTTATTGATGAGTGACGGGACCTACTGTTTTAAGTCGACTTCGAACGACAGTTTTTGTGAGAAACTTTTCATGGACATTTTATTTACTCTTAGAGTTTTTGCCAGAAGACTGCTGAGAGGTAATTTATATTTCTTTTTATTCGTGGCCTCACATCTAATAAGCCAATACACTACCTGCTAGACTACGACGGCTTAAATCAATTGATCAAGTGTTGCTTCACTTAATAAGCATTTTCCTGGCACTGTTTGCATATTATATCGGGTCTTTTATTATGCTCATCCTTTTTTTAAATTAAAATAAAACGAAGTGTTCAGCCATGGTTTCTGTGGAAGAGATGTCATCGGTTTCAAATCACTCGTGCAGAATTTCCACCATGGCATGTAGCATCTTTCTGTTAAAACGACATGTCATTAAAAAAAATAATATTTGATGATGCCACCAGTATTGCCCAAATCCACGAATTTTGTTTGTTCACGTACCCATTCAACCAGATATTGGCTTCATCGATGAAAATAATTTTTCTTTGAAATGCCGGTAAAGCACACCCATTTTAATAAAACAATTTCATTATTTGTACTTAATGTTGACTGCTACATCTGTTGATTAGTGATTTGACAAAACGAACTAAAGAAATGACCACTAATTTGTAAAATGTAGCTTCAACAAGATGCCCTTTATCAAATGTTAAAGTTTCGAACATTCTTCGAACCTGTTGGAAAATTCAATAGAAATGATTTTGTTTAGCATTAAAGCTGTTGCATAACATTTTAATTTGTTTTGCCTTTGAAAGGCATGACGATGTGGTTTTCCACATCTGTATCTATAAAACTGTTAATGTAATTAAATTGTTTAATTCAATTAAGCTCGTTTAAATTCAATAAACTTCATATTTAAATCTGACATTAAAGAAAATATGTACAGAGTCTTTTAATGTTAAATTCTTTTCGTTTTTGTTTGTTTGTTTGTTTGACAGATTTTACTTTTGCTATATCAGTAGGCTGCTTCCGGGAAGACCATTTCTGTTACTGTGAATATGGATTTGGTTCATAAATCAAAAAATTTGGGTGTGTAACTCTGTGAAAAGAAGTCACCGTAGACGAGTAGGTAGTGTGCTGGCTTATTACACGTAAGGCCAGGGTTCAAACCCCAGGTCAGACATCAAAACGAAAATATGAAAAAATATTTCTTGGCCGACTTCCTGTCAGCAGATTTCTGGCAAAAACTTTTAGCGTAAATAACAAATTGCCATGAAAAGTTTTTCAATATTCTGTCGTTCGTTACCTGCAAGTCCCGCCAGTAATGTATAAAAAAAATTAACGCACACGACATAAGTGGTGTGAGAAGCTAGGTCGTAATCCTGACTGACGGGTTGTAATGATCATGTTTCAAACATTTTGCAAAAATTGTTTTTAATTTTTTCATTCGTTTATAACTTTATTGGATATCAAATGTTATAAATATTTTCATTTTTTCTAAAAAAACTTGTTTTATTTGTTTTAACATACACGTGTTGTTTTATTTATTAAAAATATACATTTTTATTGATTAATTAATTTGTAAACACAATACGTGATATTTAAATAATGCCCCACCGTATGGTTTTATTGTTTATACCTTTAACATGATCTATAAAAAATAGTCCGTCTTTATTGTTTGTTTATTGAAAACGTTCCCTTTAATTACAAACAATTAAATGGGCTACTGATCAACGGTTTAAACAGCTAGAACACAAATGTTCTAATTAAAGTGTGTGAGATTTTTTTAATTCTTTTAAATTCTTTACATCGTTTATTATTTACACATTCTCGTAGTCTTTTATTGAATTACGTACTCGATAATACATTTCTCTGTTCAGTATAGATTTCTATAGGAATTGAATATTTGCAGTCTTATAATAAAGAAAGAAAAACCTATGTCAGCTGTATGCTGCAACATTTATGTGAGTGGGTTTATTAGTTCTTCCCTAAGCTTGCTTATATCCTCGCAGTATTGGCTTACTGGTCGTGTTCTCTTTTATACAACGGCTAGCTTAATTAGTTTCTAATTGAGTTAGCTTAGTAACAAGGCCTCAATTAAAAGCAGTGACATTATTATATACATATATGTACAGATGGGTACCTTTAAATCCTGTTTGGTAACTTTGTTGGTACAACTCGTTCTCAAGAAACTGAATTCGAATTATAGGAGTAGCAAATTACATTGTTGTATGTTATAGCATATTTAGAGAGGTTTCTGTCTTCTATCCGATATTGTTTTACTGCAGGGATAGGCTGTCAGTGAACAACTCGATTTGTTGACTTATTAGATGAGAGCCCATGGAAATATTGCAAACAAATAATCCTTCGGCGACTTGTCCTTAGAAGTTTCCTGGCAAAAAATATGAGAATAAATACAATTGTCATGAAATGTTTTTCAAATCTGACGCTCGGAGTCGATTTTAGACTGTAGGTTCCACCATACATGGATAAAATTAACACAAACAACCTGTATAGAATTACAAATTAAATAAGTAAGTACATATGTATTCGCTTTTCGTATTTTTGTTTTTCGTTGACTTGTTGTTAGTCGCTGTAGTCTAGTAGGTAGTGTGTTGGCTTCCAGGTCAGACATATCCAACATAATAGGACTACTATACAGGTTCTAGCGTAATAGGGTTACCATCTCAACAAATATCTGTTCTTGAGAAAACACATTTTTTTATTGACTTAGTATTAAGCATTAAATTATTGTTCTTAAAATATTAAATGCACAATTTATTACAGTTTTATTATGTCAAAACTCATCCTTTCTTCTTCTAAATAAAAAATAGGAAATTAATAACTTATTTCAACTATTATTTTCAATTTCAAATACAACTTAAAACAATAGCAAGCATATTAATCATTTGAAATCATTTATTTTAATTTACAATAAAATTAATTTATTTTTGTTACACGAATTTATGTTTTTTTCTTCTGTTTCATCAGTTTGCTTTACCTTGAAATCTACTTAATCTGTCATGCTGCCCGCCTAATCGCTTTTGCATACCATCCGAAAAAAAAGGAACGCAAAGAAAACATGAAATTCATGTCATTTATTATTCTGCCCTTCAGAAAAGTCAACATTTGTCCATTTACTATACAAAAGGTTCTCGGCTAATTACGCTGCTGTCATCCCCAAACCAAAGAATTTCACAAAATGATTGATTTTACTTTACGCAAAATGTTCTTTAAATTTCGATTAAGTCTTCTCAACATTTAATGGGCTTTTAAGCGCTTACACACTGGGTGTACATGTGCATTGCACACGCTTACATACTCATGCCATAGTCTTATAACAAATTACTACTGGGTGAGGAGAATAGAAGAGAGAATGAATTTAAATTTTCTTTTCAATTGTTGAAATCACTTGTAGGACTTCATAAGGAAATGCAGTGATTTAAACAATAAAAAAGAAAAAAAAAAGACAAAAAATCGAAAGCTCTGAGAAAGTAGTTAAAAACACGTAACAACGGTTAAAAATATGTGGGTTGGTCGTAGCCTCATAGGTAGTGTGTTGGCTTATTAGACGGAAGCAAATGGTTTTAAACCTTTCTCAGACATATCGCACTTTAAGAGAGATGAGAAAGAAAAAATTTCTTTCGGTGAATTCCTCTTAGCAGTTTTCTGCTAAAAACTCCAAGAGTAAATAAAATTGCCAGTAAAAGTTTCTCAATAATCTGTCGTTCGGAATTGGTTTTATGCCGCCACTTAAGGATAAAATTAATACACACAATATGGGTGGAGCTAGGAAGCTAGGTTTTAATCCTAACTAAAGGGTTGTAATGACAATTTAAATAAGATTTTAGGTAATAAGATTTTAAACGAAACATATTGCCGATTCTGTGTTGGAAATATGACTCGGAACATTTGTTAGCGAAGTAGACTTCACATATGTGTTGAGTATTATAAGTTAGGTTTGTCTGGATATTTGTGTAGTTCTTTATACGAGTTGTAATTGTCCAGTTACTGCTCTTGTTTTCTTGAGCGTACTATTTCCATCTGCTTCCGTGTCTCTGTTCATTATCATATTCGTTTCGAATCACTGGATTTTTAGCGTAATGTTTTCTATGTAATGTTGATCTTTCCCAACGATTTGATTTTCTTGACATTTTTGACAAACCTAACCTATACTATCTGAGGTCACCGTAGTCTAGTAGTTAGTGTGTTGGCTTATTAGACTGTAAGGCCACGGTTCAAACTCCAGGCCAGACATTTCGAACAAAACGAAATATGAAAAAAAATATTTCTTCGGCTACTTCCTCTCAGCAGATTTCTGGCAAAACGACTCTGAGAGTAAATAAAATTGCCATGAAAAGTTTCTCAAAAAAATTTGTCGTTCGGAGTCGACTTTAAATTGGAGGTCCCGCCACTAATGTATAAAAATTAACACACACAACATGGCTGGTGCGAGAAGCTAGATCGTAATCCTGACTGAAGGGTTGTAATGACCAATTATGTATGTAACCTATACTATCAATAAAGTTGCTTTTGTTTTTTGTGTTTATCAGTGAATTATTAGAATTCTACTGAAATTTAGAATACATTATTAAGCCGTAAATTTTCTTTATTATTAAACCAATATGGGATATTGAAAAGACGTCACTATTTTTTTCAACTAATCATCATGACTTTGCTTGACATAATTTTCAAATTCGCATTTAAAATGCATTTTAAGCTCTAACTTATTAACTACTGACGTCAATTTATTGTATTGGCTTTTTCATTTTGTTGGTTATCATATACCATAACGTATACCCAACATCTACCAAATGTAGGGTATAACACTGAACAATAATAATAAGATTAAAATATTCATTTTAAGAAAATTAAATCAATTTTTATTTAAACGAATATGCATGCATTTTTTATTAAATCACACAACCAAATGCCACTAACTAATGACTGAGTGAGTGAGTGAGTGAGTCAAATATTTATATAGAGAGGGTTTATTCAATTCATTAGCATAATGTAGTAAATCATTTCGAATAGATATTGAAATGGAATCAAATAGAAGCAATGGAACAACGCACTTCATTTCAGGGATTTCATGAAAGTCAGTAAAGCACTTTGAATAATTTGAACTATTAGAAAATAATTTGTTTAAATAATCTCTTTTATTTCTATGATATAATTTGAAAATGAAGTGGAAAATACCCAAACCATGAAAGAATATCAGAATCTTCTAAAATAAATTTTCGTTTTTCTTTTTTTTATCTTCTGAGGTATGATAACAGCTTTTGCTGAATGGTAAGTTTCCACCATTTTCGAATGATATAAAAGGGGACGAACGGTTTCATGAATGCTTCTAAAGTTTTTTATTATTGGAATTCCTTCACCTAGTACATCAATGAGCACAGAACTGATATAAAGCACTTTAAACTTTTCATTTTTCTTTGCTGCATTACAGCTTAATTAATTGGTCTATTACAGCAGGTGCTCCTCTCACCACCCACGTGGTATTTTATCGATGAGTGGCGGTAGCTACAATTCCGAACGACATTTTGGAGTAACTTTTCATGGAAATTTCATTTGCTCTCAGGGATTTTGCCAGAATTCTGCTGAAAGGAATTCGCCAAAAGAAATATTTATTTTAGAATACAGAACTTGAGTATACTATTGAGCTTGCCCACGGTACACTCCGCCTTATACGTCACATGAAACGTACTGGAGTTGTGGAAAAATAACGAATGCAAGGCATGTGTTTAAGACATAGATACGATGGAATATTTTTGTTTGTAAGCTGGAGATTCCGATACTTTAGTTAAGTTATTTTACTAAACACTACTCCTTCAGAGAAATGAAGTTGATCAAGCTTGTATAAGATACAAACTTTGTACAGAAAGTATGATTCGTATCCTTTGATACTTCCTATTCTCTCCTTCCACACTCCTCAAATACATGTTTTCTTTTCGAGATTTCAACACAATACACTGCATTAGTAGGGTCATCGCCTGACTGTTGGTTTCAGTTGAAAAAGAAGATGCCTATACTGGCACAGAAGCTATATCTTGCTTATGTTCAAAATTTACATACAAAATTTAGTAGTGATGACTTCAATTTCGAGCAATCCAGATTCGTATTTGAGCGAAGATGAAAATGAAAAATGTTCATGATGTTCAAACTTTAAATATTAAAAGGAGTTCAAGGCTTCTCAAAACCTTCAGATTTCTGGCTTTCAAGGAATATATTTTTAAGAACGAACATTATTGGAAGGAAGAGCTGTGAAACTTATCGAAAAAGATTAGGCAACAACAATAGTTGGCAATGTTATCCTACCATTACCGGAAAAATTTAAGCTTCAACAAGGTGAAGAAATAATCTGACAATGTTTGAGATACTGTGCTACAGAAATGTGTTCATCAAAAGAATGGGGAAAAAAGGCAATTAGACTCTTTGATTTAGTGTTAAAACCATGGTATTTTTAAATCGCTTACAAGAGCATGTTCGTAAAAGTCAGTAATAATTGTGAAATGAAATATTAAAAGAATTAAATGAAAAATTCAATGGAGCATCACTGAAATGTACAATATCATTGGGCAATAGAGAATGAAAATTTACTTTACTTTTAAATTCTTAATTAATTTTTCTCTGAATCTTTATTTTTTTCTCATTATTTAACTTCATTGTTGAAAATTATAAATAATTTAAATTGTCTGTAACTTCGTCGATTAATATATTTGTCTAGCCAGTTACTGTGAGTGTTTGTCGTCCTTTCTAGGCATTATACTAATTGATTAAAATTGCCCTTTATTGTAATTGTAACAGACTTGCACACAAATCCACTTGTGATAGGGCATGAACGTTAATCTCTGCGTGATACTACAACGCAGGACATGTACATGTCCTGTCAAAATTCATTTGTTATGACTTTTCTGAAATTTCATGAAATATTTCTTGTAATTATTTTAAATTATTTTGTTCTATGGAACCACTGGCTAAATAATAAATCAACAGAAAACAATTTATTCATTATATATTTATTATTATTTATTCATTGAAATCTATTTATAACTTCCAAGACCAAATCAGAAGTAAGTGTATTGTACATGGGAGTGACATGTGTAAGACATTAAAAAAAATCTTCAAAATATATTTGATTACGCTGATGTATTCTGTATCTGCTTAAGAGTATAATCCGTTCGGATCTTTCAATAATTAATAACTTAATTAAGCAATTAAGATAAAAAATAGGCGATAATAGCAAATTACCGCCATTTTTTTGACCGTTTCTTGAAATTTATCCGTTGGTTTGAATACCACAGGGAGAATGCACATTGCAATTGTACTACAGATAGTTGGAAAAGTGCTACACAAAATAATAAAACACTGGATCCACGCTCTGCTACGAATGAAAAAGATCAATCCGAATATAGCAGATCAAGCATAGCTCTAAACGAAAATGAGGTTTAGAAAAAATGCAAAAGCAGTTCCGAAGTGGAACAAATTTTGCAATGGCAGCAAAAGGGAGTTTTTAGTTGGTTTGTGTTTATGGAAACCAGTGTACATACAATAATTTTTTTCGAGTAAAAAAACTGACCTTGCCTGACCTACAATTTCATAATTGAGAAGAGAAATATGCCACTGTCAATATTTTGCTCTCACAACGATTTCATTGTTTACGAACTTTAAGATTTTCTTATTAAAGGGAACGGAGTACGTTTTTATTTTTATTTTTTGCTTTTCTTAAAATATCTTTTCGTAATCCTTCAATCATAATTTGGGGTCAGTATGATAAAATTCTAAATTTGTTTTATTGGCTATAATGGTAATGAAAATTATAATCCTGATTATTTGCTTCTGGTTGCAAATAATTCTTACAAGACATTCATTGTTTTTGATTATAGGCATTGTGTGTATTTACAAGTGTCTTGGCAACACAAGCAACCAGCTAAGCAACCAACCAACCGTATAGTCCTTGAATTATAATATTTTTGTTTGTCTGTAAATGGGCTAAATTTGGCTTAGGATTCTAATGCTACTTTTCTTTACCAAAAAAAAAAAAAACAAAACAAAACAAAACCAAAATTATACAGTCCTCTTTGGCTTCTTTCTTTCCATTCTTCTTTAAATTCATGTTGATGATGGATGACGCACAACATCGCCTGTAGATGTGCTGTCAGCATAAAAATTTTCTTTTTGTTTTCCTAAGGAAAAGCATCATTTTATCCTCTGTCACATGATAATGTTAGTAATTGTGAGTTTTGTTTAATAATTTGTCTTCTCTTTATTTAATTGAATGTGACATTTCAGTTTTTTTTTCTTTTGTTGCCAAAAGGTTTATGCCATCGTAAGACTGAGATTTTTGAATAAATTAAGTATTGATGACAGTCTTGGGGAGGTTGAACTAATTTGCATATTTGGTTACAAAATTATACAAAAAAAAAAAAAATATGCCCACATTTATGAAAAAATCAAAGAAATTTTAAATAAATTTTAATGCCGTAAATTATAATTTTTAAAAAAGCATGTGGTTGTACAAACTAGTTTCCTGCTTTTCTTTGAAAGTATTTCCTTTTTTGTAAAAATAATATCCTAAAAGGAAACAAAAATATTAAAATTGTTTGTTGTTTATTTGATAATAAATTCGATAATACTTTCGATTTCAAATTAAAGTTTTTGATATCCTCGCTGACGGAAACTAAATTGTTTAAGTTTGTTAAGGTGGTAGCAAAAATCAAATTCCTAATTCGATTTCTTCTATGCTCAATCAAGAGAAGGATTTAAGAAAGCAAACAAACTTAGGTCATTGGAAAATACACCAGGGTTTATATTCTGTTTATAACTTTTTTTGGAATCGAATGATATGCGGACAATATAATAAATTATTGAGCATAGGTGATATAAAGGCGGGCATGTGTGTGCAAATTATGTCTATCAAATTCCAACAACAAATCAAACTTCGGCAGTTAATAGAATAAATCCTTATTAATAAACATTCCAAGTTCAATGGTTGCCTAATCTCCAGAATTGAGAACATCAACATTGAGTCTCATAGGGAACTTAGCACAAGTCCTAAAGACCACAGCCAACGTAACACCAACAACTATCTGAAAATATATTTGTAAAGAAATCGAACAAAATAGAGAATGGAAGATGACAAGATGTCGCAGTAGTCTAGTAGGTACTGATTAGGCTTATTAGACGATAGCCTGTGGTTGAAGCCCAGGCTCAGACATCTCGAACAAAACGAAATTAGTTTTGGGGACTTCCTCTTAGCAGTCTTCTAGCAATAACTCTGAGAGTAAACCAAAATTGCCATCTATAGTCAACATTTAATTGCTAGATTCACAACACATGAGGTGTGAGAGGCTAGGTTGTAATCCTGACAAAATGTTTCTAATGACCAATTATGTACGGAAATAACTAATGCAAGATGACAACTCTATCGTCATAGAACCTGCTATATTAACTGAAGAGTATCTGAATAATACAATTAAATATAAAACTAAAAAATAATAAGAAGATTGAAGAGATGTTCTGTGAGCCTAGCCCTAGTTAGGTTCCTTACCAATATTATCATAGACCAGAACAACATCGATGGTAAGTATCCAGTTTTCATCGTGACATACAAGACATCTTGGAGAGCTTTTGTTCCTAACTGCATAAGTAACTGCAATAACATTATCCATAGACATGAGTTAGTAATGTATCTACATCTAGGACTAATTTGTAAATGCTTTGATTGTCAATAATGTGTTAACTTTGTTGCAATTCTCGTATAATATAGGAGCACATCTTGTGCATTTGAATGAGTTGAAAGAAACAAGTTTTTCTCTTAACTAAACTTTACACTTTTTACAATGTTTTTGCACAGAAACTGTTTGATTTTCATTCTTCGTTTGCTTTTAAACTTTTGAGATTTTATTTCAAAATATTTTCACAGAGTTTATTCCGATTTTTTTTATAAATGTTTTGTTAAAGGCAGAAAAAAGGAAAAGAAGAGAATAAATAATCACTTTAAAGGATTTCATCTTCAGTTACGAAGTAACGATAATAAAGAGAAACAAATTTAGAGAAAAATGTCTCAGCCTTTTCTATTTTCCTATGCTGGTAGCGTTAAGCTCATTTAAGCATTAAAATCCTGACACTGAAAAGCCAACAATTCTCCAGCTTAAGTGCCATTGTTCGCAGTGAATTGTTTGTTACCTTTTTAAGGCTATTTTCTCAAGCAAATTGAAGATAATTTCCTGGTTTCTCTCCCTAAACGTGGTTTTCTTCTAATTTTGTTCAATACAGTGTTCGTAATGAAACTTATATTAACATCCTTGTGCAAAAAGGGTAATAATACTGTTCTATTTATAGAACAATTTATAAGTACAAAGGCAGAATGTTTATTCAATTATCAATTTAGTTAATTAAGTTTCTTAAAAGATTTAAATTTCCTTTTAACACTTGTAATTATAATTCAAAACCAAAAAAAAAAAAAAAAAAAATAAGAACTCCACTCATAGCCTTCCAATATCCTAATTACAGAGATTTTGAATTGTTTTCATAATTTCTTTCAGTGCATTATTAAGTTTCTTTTGTACGTTTTGCTTATCTCTAGCAAAAGGGAAAATATTTCTGAACCTTTTGTCCTTAAGGCCAAAAGGAAAATGCTGGTTTGTAATTGAATTAAATTACTTGGATTAGTCGACATACTAAGGCACTCACAAACTTTTACATCTTTAAACCGCTTAATTCATTGCTTTCATATTGATTAGGAAGAAGAAGAGTTTTTCTTTTCATTGTTTACACAGTTTTATTGATTTATTGTATTTGCCGGATATAAATAAATAAGTTTTCTATTGAATTTAAAAGTTAGTGGCAACAAAAATGGTCACTGCAATATTGGTAAGCACAGAAGAAGGCAGGTAATGGCAATGGCTCATGATAAAACTTTTGTTTCACTATCTATAAAAGAAAGAGTTATTAAGGCATATTGTTTACTCTACACCTACATCATAATTATTATACGAGACTTCAAAGAGTACAGATATAAGTTGAAACTTCCAAAGATTCAGGAGTATTCATAGTATTGCGTCCTAATTAAATAAAATTTCGATTAAAGTTTGCAGTTTATACTGAATATGCTTCATTGACTTTAATGTGACCACGGTTGAAAACCAAAAAATTTTGAAGTCGATTGTTGCTAAACTCAATAAGAATATGCAAAATTATTGGGAGCCACTCAAGCATGCATTTGGAAATGTTTCTAAGCAGCAGTATTCAGTCATCTTAAAATAATTTGTCTTTCAGAATCGAAATTAGTGCGTTGGCTTATTAGACTTGAGGCCACGGTTCAAACCCCAGGTTAGACATCGCCCAAAAAACGAAAAATGAAAAAGAAATATTTTGCAAAACTACTCTGACAGTAAATAAAATTGCCATGGAAAAGTTTCTCAAAAAAATTTGTCGTTCGGAGTCGATTGTAAACTTTAAGTCCCACAACGCATGTAGAAAATTAACACGCACATCGCAAGTAGTGTGAGAAGCAAGGTCATAATCCTGCAGAAGGGTTGTAATGACCAATTATGTATGTATGTATGTATGTATGTATGTATGTGTGTATGTATGTATATATGTATGCGTTTCTTCTAAAGTGTGAAGCCCTAATTCCTGCCGGTAGGAAACACCAGAGTGAATTCAGGCATTGAGTATTCAATTATTTTTGTTGACAGCGAACATTAGGCCATAGACTTGTAAAGTAATTTTGAAATCTAAATAGGTTGGCATCTGCTGCGATCGCTTTGAACTTTCCAAAAAGTAATTTTTTGACAATCTCATACGGATTCCTGGTTACAGGCACAACCCAGCAGCATGAACGTTTAGACGTTAAAGCTAGTTGACTGAATGTAAATACAATATTTGCCCCATTTTGACCCAATGTGCATCATTATGAATTCACCACAAACTTTGGAATTTTGGCATAAAATTTAAAAAATATTTTTTAATTGAAAACAATAAGTTTCTCTATGGCTTTTCTATATAAATTTGATAAATCTTGTAGTTGTGACATTCATAAAAAATTGATTTATAAAACGATTTATTCGTTTATATAAATAAACCTTCAAGCAGACAAACAAAAATAAACAAAATTTTTGTTTATTTTTATCTTTCCAAAGAAGCAAATAAAATATAAATTCGTCTGAGTTGAAAGACATGCTATACAATGAAATTTTGATACAGAAGAAGATGTGAGACATTAGACATTTTATTATCGAACGACATGGCGTTTTTTCTTCTGTTACGGTTTTATCCAGAAGATTGTTGAGTGTTAGTCACCGAAAGAAATATTTTTTTTTTATTTTTTGTTTTGCTCGAGATACTGAACACATGCTCTTGTCTCATAAGCCAGCATACTGCCTACTAAATTAAGTCGTCTTTAGTAACACGGCTGTTTTATGTTCACAAATGGATTAGGAAATTCTTGACTGTTAGCCACTCATTGCTAAGTTCGAAGATGGAAATATAATTCGTAGCTTAATTTACTTGTTTTGGCTATTTTTACGAGACATTTTCTCTTGTCCTTTTCCTCCTGAAATGATTTTCTTCTGAAATGGCTTTCAAACACAAACTGAATGTGTGCTGTGCTGTAAAAACAAAGGAGTTATTGACCTATTCACGTATATTGATCAGGAAAAACCGCATACAATTTTCCGCTTATCATTGTACATACAAAAATAACTGGTCGCACGTCAAATGTATTTTCCGGTCATAAATTTTTAGTGCACTGCCATAAAGCATATCGAGCAGTTAACTGCGACACACTTCATTCATTATTAACTTTATTTATCATCGACAAAATCATTAAAAAGGGAGAAAAAAGGAATCAATCGATTTTACATAGCCTTCACCCTCTAAATTAACTACTGGACTGCTTGCTTTAGTCTTCTCTTTGCTTTCATTTGTCATATTCATTAATTATTTTATTTTAGCCTGGTATTAACTTTTTAACACTTTTTTTATTTGTTTATTACGAAAGCCAATTACGACAAATTGTATCATGTCATACATCATTTTCTCTATAAATCATGCTTTCATCAGACAGTGTTTGTTAAGAGAAGTGATGCAGTAGAGTCTTCTCTGGCAAGTAATTATTACATCCGCTCCATGGATAATTGATATTACAGCAAGGGTTCACCATTATTATCAACATCACTAATATTTGTAGCATAATGAAGTATTATGTGAAGGAAATAATGTTGTGTCGAGTTTAATTAGAATTAGAGGAAGGGGGAATATATAGGGATTTACATGTTAAATATTTGTATACCCCATACTGGCGTAGATGTCCTGATGTTCTATACTGTAAAACATTATTCAGTTATTGTGGAGAGCAATGTAACACCTTAACTACAAATATAAGCATTCCAGATATAAATACAACAGAAAAACAAACAAAAATTTTTTTTATCATTTTCGAATTGAAAAAATGTTAATTGAATTCATTATACTTCAAATAATCCACAAATAATAGGAAAGACACTACATGCATTACATTAACTCAATACATTTCTATGATCACGGATATCAATAGGTAAAGAAAGTTGTCTATCCTATTATCCTAGTACTTACAACTTACTGTAGGCTTTTGAAAACCTTGGCTGAAAAGTTAAACAAAAAAAAAAAAAAAAAAGAAAGGAAACAAAAGTTGGATAAAGAAACTGAAACAAGGATACAGATAAAGAAACGAAAATGGAACAAAGAAATTATAAGAAGATGTACATAATTTCTGACAGTCCTACACTCTTTAAGGAAACGTAGGGAAAAATAACACTAAAATTCTTTGTGCTATGTACTATACACGCTCATAATTAAAATTTACTTTACTGTTTGAGGCAAGTTTCTATAAGTTCTAGTTAATGTGCATCATAGTCATCCAGTTTTACATCTCCTACCATAGACAGAGTTTACAGAATTTAATTTCTTAATAAAAAATTTCTTAAATGCCTTTAGACATTGCGACACTGCTCGTCTAGCTATAAAAAACAAGGGACTGCTTTCTTAAGTCTAACAAAAACAATTAAATAATACGATAATGAAATAAATTTTATCAGGAAAAAATGACCGTTTAATGTGCATTATGGTCTCGATATGTCTTTGGATCGTATTTGTTCGAATTTGGTCTTGATGACTGACATTTTTTGTAGCAATTAAAGATTATAAACTGGACGGCAAGATGACGGTACACTGTTCATAATACACGACCAATTTCGACTTTATGGCATGAGAGGTTGCTAAAACAAATAACTCACGTTTTAGCGTCTAACGGGCCCTTAGCGGAGTTGCAGCCCTTAGACATTTCTTTGTAAGGCTACAAGAAGTATACTTCTTCCAAATATGAAAAACAACGTTTGTCAATTTATTAGCAAGACTTTCGGACTTTGACGGTGACTTTGTTGAAGCTACATCTTTGGACAATCATAGAAACTACGTGTGTTCGCTGAATGGGCTCTGAAGCATTCATTGAAAACTCATCTTCGAAAAATCATCTTGATCGGATAAGTGGACAAACAATATTTACGAATTTAGGACAATGAGTTCCAAGAGTATCCAAAACATACCGAAAAATTCAAGTCAAGTCGCCGTAGTCTAGTAGGTAGTGTGTTGGCTTATCACACGTAAAGCCAGGGTTCGAGCCCCAGGCCAGACATCAAAAACAAAAGACAAAATATTTCTTCCGCGACTTCCTGTCAGCAGATATCTGGCAAAAACTCTAAGAGTAAAAAAAAATTGCCATGAAAAGTTTCTCAAAAATCAGTCGTTCGGAGTCGACTTTAAACTGTAGGTCCCGCCACTCATGTATACAACTAACACACACAACATAAGTGGTGTGAGAAACTAGGTCGTAATCCTGATTGAAGTGTTGTAATGAACAATTATGTATGTATGTATGTACCGCAAAATTCACAATTTGGTGTGAATTTTGGTCTGCCGGCATCATAGGCCTTTATTTCTTTGAGAACGAAGTTGGCCACACAATCGCTTTCAACGGCTAGCAGCGGTATAGCCCGATGATTTCCAATTTTTTTTTGGACTGGACTGAAAGATCTGGACACCTACAAGGCATGGTAAATGTGGCATGTTTGACATTCTGCATAAACAATTTAAGGGCATGGCGATCTCAAATGGACGTGATGCAAAAAGTTCGTGCGCAAATATAAATTAGGCCACTTGTAAACACGGTCCGATGGTTTAATTCACTTGAGTAAATTATAAATCGTATAGCGAAGCATTACAGATTTTGGTTAGTTTAGTATAAAAAAGTACAACATTTCCAACATATTAGTCTTGCGATAATAGCTTAAATACACAATTTGCTTAAGAAATGTTGTGTATATGTTTGTGTAACCAAAACAAACGCAAATTTTCTGCACACTTTTTAAAATTTTTTTACCTTTTTTTTCTTTTTTTTCTTTTTTTTTTTTAAATAAATAAATTTTTTTTGTTATCGTTATTTAATTTCGTATCGAATAAATTCAATTAACGGTGATAAATACTGAGCAAGTGTTCCGGTGTTAAAAAAGAAAAGATGATGATGATCATGACGTCAAATTTGCAAGCGAAACGAAACCGAATGCGAAGATTTAGTTTTCAATTTTTTTTTTGAATTTTCTGCTTTTCAATTTCACGCTTTTTATTAATTTTTAAAGAAAATATTTAAAATGACGTTCAGCCAAAAAAAAAAATAAATCAAAAAAATTAAAGAATTTTGTGTAAAAAAAAAGAAAAAATATTTCAATGTAATGCTAATCAATTAGGCAAGCAAAAATGAGGTTGAAACTGACGGTTAATCAAGAGTGACATGCTATGGCAGAGAAAGAAAAATAAAAAAATTTTATCTGAAAATAAAAGAGTACTGGTGACCAATCAGCTGAAGTTCTATATACATATTAATAAACTATTCGCTTTTAAATACATTTACATTTGCTTTTATTTTTAGCATTTTCATAAAACGTTGTTTTTTTTTTAATAACATTTTCGTGTGTGTTCGTTGGTGTTACCTTATTTTAATTTCGTACATTTGTTTTTTCATTTATTTATTTATAATCAAGTGAAATATTTATTCATTAAAAAAAGAAAAGAAAAAAATATTTCATACTTTTTATTAACACTTAATTTTAGCAACTGAAAAAGGCAGTAAATTAGTGTGTGTTAATAAGGTGGTCACGATTCTGCCATCAAAACCACATGTTTAATTTTGTCTCCTTCTCCTTATCTCTCTCTCTCTCTCTTTCATCTTTTCACCGTTGTTTCTATTTATCTGTCTGTCTCTCTGTCTGTCTGAACCATATTCGTTTGTATTGATATTGTGTTTTATTATTAAACATTTGCATTTTCGTTTCTCAAAGCTTTCGTGTGGCATTTGTTTATTAAAAAGAAACTTTAATTAAAACTTTAATCCGTTGCTTTTATATAAATATTGGTTAGAAATATTGTCGTTATCGTTTGATGTACAAATTGTTTGCTTTAATTAAATATTTGTTTAATCTGTAGTTCATTATATACAGCGTTTCTGATTGTGTTGAATTTCATATTTTTTTTTTCATTAAAATTGTGCAAACAAAACATAAGAAAACGCTGACCTGTCCCACTCTATACAATACTGGCTAGTGTTGTAAAGCCAGTAGAGTTCGCTGCGTTAATTAAAATTCAATTAATTAATATGAAATCAAATTTCTTAACACCTAATTTAACAGTTAATTGAATCGTATAAAATATACCTGAGTTTTATATTTTTTTTTTTGGTTTTTTGTAAGCATTTTTAAAGGCGTCCTATCTTTTAAATTGAGTAAAGCAAAGTCTGTGTGAGCTGACAATGAAATTTTTCTTTGTTTGAAAATCTCTTTACTGCAATTATGAGCATTAAAATTGTCCGATTTTCCATGACTCAGGCACATAAAATATACTAAATTAGACTGATAGCATAGGTTATGTTGGCTTTATAGGCTACTTATTCGCATACACGATTTAAGGAAACTCCTCAAGTGGAAGTCTAACGGGGTCAGTCCAAACGATCTCAGTGGCCGGTTAACGTCGATTCTACATGGGATGTTTGATATATCGTAAGCTCAAAAGCATTTTTGGATTTTCAGAAACGATTTTAGAAATCGTCTTGTTTGCTATCCATCGTCGTCATTCTTTAGTAATAATTGCTTTAATTTATGCTTTTATTCTTTAAATTCTGATTGTCTTTTTGCGTATTAAAGATAAATAAAATTTTATTTTCAAACTATTTGTATGAATACATTTTTTATTGATGGTGGTGAAGCGTAAACATCTTTTAACATTAAATGAAACCACACAACTTCTTATTCAGGCACATAAATAAATTTTTATTCTAAAATAAACTTTCATTCATGTATTCCTACAATATGTTGAATTGATGTTTAATTTCTTGTGTTGAAAATTAATTTTTCAAAAAAGTCAAGAGGTTTTGATGAAAACTTTTTCCTTCTGTTGTGGTTTATTTCGTAGAAAAAGAAAAATGTTAATAAAATATTTTTATAGTTTTTCTAAATCTACCACACATGTATGAACAAATAAAATTTTGTTGTAGAACTATTTTTGAAAAATTACACTGAAAAAAAAATACAGCCATGACTCAACAATGTACGTAAAATTTAATTCCATGTGGTTCACTGGATTTGTTTGAAATTTAGTATTGTTTTCCGCCTTAAAGTCATGGAAATGATTTACAAATGCCATCAAGTCATATAGATTTATGAGGCAAATCTTAAATACATCAATAAAATAATACAATGGGAATAAGCTAATGTATGTGTAAATATTTACTTTACAATTTATTTTAGTTTATTTTTTTGCTTTGAGATTCTTTTTCTCTCTTCTTGAAAACCAGTAAAGAAATATTCGGTTATTGATCTTCTTGTTTTATGGTTTATTTACAAGCACAGACATTTGTTTACATGCTGCCATGTAAACAACACGGATGCTATAGCCAGTAAGGGTCGACTTAACGTACATATGTAGTAATCTATACTAGCTTATAAATAAATAAATATAAATGTTTTGAAATAAAAAGAATTTTTTTTTTAAATTATAAATTTGATGTTTATGACATGCGAAGGGTAATACTTAAATGTTAATTGACTGTGGTTTTGTTCTCTTGAATGTTGTCAAGCAAAAAGATCTATCTGTGTTACACTTACAATTGAGGGATTAAATCAATTAGTAACGTTTTTTTTAGTACAATTTTGCTGACATTTTACAAGACAATCAAAGAAAAAAATCAATTTTCAACAAGAAAAGAAAACAAATTTCAAACAAATTCAACAAACCACAAACAAATTTTTCTAAGCTCAGTTAGTCTATTTCATAGTATAAAATGGTATTTTCCAATTGTTTTGGATTTAAAATTGTTGCAGAATGAGAGGAAGAAAAAATTTTGGTTTCTTAAAAATTTTGAAAAACATGACATTGACATATTTTCATTACAATACTCTGCAAATTGTTGGTTTTTGACTAAATTATCGGCCAATGTTTGCTTTAAATGAGTTATAGTTGGTTTTAGCAGCTGATAATAGTTTACAAACTTCTTATAGCGACAAATACAAAGCATTCTTTTGGTGTAATGAATACTCTGCTTGGCCATAAATATTGTTCGTTATCCGATTTCTTGCCTTTGTGGTTGCCATAATGAATATATTTTTCGTTGCCGTTGATAATTCGATAGAAAATGGATTTCTTTTAGAAGCGATCAAACAGCATTTCTGACATCTAATATCGTCTTTCAAAGTCTCTCGGTTGTAATAAATCAATTTCCTTGTTTTTGAATGAAATCTGCTTCTTTTAAACACTCTGAAATATCTATCCATACATACATACATACATAATTGGCCATTACAACCCTTCAGTCAGGATTACGGCCTAGCTTCTCACACCACTCATGTTGTGTGCGTTAATTTTATACGTGAGTGGCGGGACCTACAGTTTAACGTCGACTCCGAACGACAGAATTTTGAGAAACTTTTTCATGGCAGTTTATTTTACTCTCAGAGTTTTTGCCAGAAATCTGCTGGGAGGAAGTCGCCGAAGAAATATTTTTTTTTTTTCATATTTCATTTTTGATGTCTGACCTGGGATACGAACCCGGGCTTTACGAATAGTAAGCCAACACACTACCAACTACACCACGGCGACTTCGATATGAGAGCTTAAAGAGTGTTAAATTATCATTGATGGATTTTCATTATATTGCTTTTGTTTGATATTGTAGCGCTTCGCAGGTCTGTGTTTGCCGTATTTGGCTTTCAATGTTTTATTATTATCGTTAAAACAACTTGAATGTTATACCAACAAAAATTTCGAAAATTACCGAGTATTTGAAAAGCATTGCCGCAAGCGTGTTACAGTGCAGGTGAAAACAAATAGGATTTTATGGATATCTAAAGTCTTATTATTTATTTTAAAACATCCTGTGTGATCTATACGCTTGAATTGCAAAAGAAAAAAATGAAAAAAGTCTGCTTATTTTTGCTAGAGAGCAACACAGAATTTTAATGTTTTGGGGAAATAAATAATTTTTCGTTTTTTATTACATTTCCTTCCTTTCTTCTTTTTTTTTTCTTTATTTTTGTTTATTTAAACCATATGGTTTAATTAAATAATTATACTGTCTATTTTTAGTAGAGGGCCGCTTATAAGTAACACTCAAGTGCTTTTTAATACTTGGCAAATAATAGCGCGTCGTTAATGAAAATAATTGAAAATATCATTGTATTGCCACGATTCTTGTGACAAGGTTAATTAAACATTTAATTCTTTATTAATTAATTAAGCAAATGGAACATTCTTTTTGATTTGTGGATATTATTCCTTAAATACAGATGTATTTTATAAGAGTAACATTTAAATTATATTTCAATCTCTTGTATTAAGAGGAAAGTAGGTTTGTACTTTAAGTTGTTGTAGATCTTTGAGAGATTTATTATTTTTACTTTACAAAATACCTTTAAGTGGGCTACGTATGTTTTTTGAAACTTATTTAGAATTTAAATTAAGTGTCTATGTTAACGAAAGATGCTCTTCACTAACAGCCACAATATAACAAGGGATAAAATGCTATTAGGTAGGTGTAAAATCTATTTCTGAAATTTTATCATTCAAGTTATGTTCCAAAATAAAACTGTATTTTTTATTGTCTTTCAAAAAACTTCTTTTAGTTATTTTTAAAATTATGTTTTATTCACCAGTACATCCATTTAATTGATTTTATTATTCGGATTTATTGTTGAATACAAAAGAAAAGAATGAAAAGAAATGTAAAATTTCTCATACAGGTGGTAGAAAACTTGCAAACTTTGAAGAATTTTCAGTCATTCAAGGGGAGGTCAAACAATGTGAAGAAACTGGTCAGTAAGACGACGTAACGATTGGCATCGTTCGCAATAACTTGAAATTTTACGAAGCATTGTGCAAAAATACATTGACTTTCATGCATATAAAATTCAGTTTACTCAGTAGCTGAAACCTACAGACAATGGAAAGCACCTGCAAAGTAAAATCAAAGCAAATTTTTTGGAATGAATCATTTTCTCTGTTGAAGAACATTTCCATTTGAATTAGCTTAGTGAATATACAAAATTATCCAATTTGTGGCTCAGAAAATTATCGCCGAGCAACTGTTTAGTGCGATTGCATTTACCGAGTGGCCACTTTATTTCTCCTTATTCTGGGTGGGCTTTCCAGATACAGAATAGGGCCTAGGACCATAATGCAGCAGTGCCTTTAAGTACCGGACCCTTCGACTAAGGATGCTGCAGCACAATGTAAGATGCCATAGTTTACTTTTCTATATAGCACATTATGGGGCCCGAGAGTGCATCGAATGCTTTCTCAAAATCTATGATTATTAGGCATAGGTTGGCCTATAATCACAATTAAACTATTTGCTTGGTTTATGTGCGATTTGTGTGGTCGAAAACGTACTCCATTCTTAATCTTGGTGAAAGATTGTCTGATGTTATTGTAGAGATTAGGCTTGGTTGTGGTACTTAGCACTATTAGTATCCTTCAATTATGTCGGTCCATTAAATCCCCTTTTCTCGGTAAATTAACTTGCCGAACTAGCAAAACCTCATCATTCCATATGTCTCTTAAGATTCTAGCACTCAATACGGAATCGAAACCAAGTCATTCTGTTTGATTTAATTTAATTTGCATTTCACAATCCCTGTAGTGTTAAAGTTGGCTGTGGGTATGCCTCTTATGCATATAAATTTGCTGCAGTTACATAGCCATAGATGTATATGTGCTTGCCTAGATGTAGCCACTGGAATTCCATATTGGCTTTTTCGATGTTTATTTATGTAATAAAGCGATTTATTATTCGTCCAACCCTATGTTTGTATTACAGTCTTTTACTCAAATTATTTTTACACTTAAACAATAAGTTCATCCATGGGGATCCTTGGAATTTAAAAAAAAAATTTTTATATTTATTAAATAAACAATTTCCATTTTTATTTTTCACTCTCTTATCTATACGTTTTTTTTTTAGGTGAACGGATACAAATAGAAAAGCAAACATAGAAACCAAGGGAAAACCTAAAGTGGCACCATAATGTATCATCCATTACGGCGTAACAAAAAACTATTTTCTAGTGCAAGTAATCCAATAAAAGTTGAGATGTATAACAGCGACAACTACAATAGTGGTGATAGAAAAAAGTAAAGTTTTTAAAAGGAAAGGAAAAATTCTCATCTATTATACTTTATAAAAAGAAAATACGAAAGGAAACGGAAGAAACAATAAAAACAAAAAAAAAAAACATAAATAATACACTGACAGTGTCACTGACAAATACAATATAATTGCATAGAGCAGACATTCATATCTGTGTTAGGCAAGCCTTTGGAAGAGCAGATAGGGTAACAGAATATGTGGCATCAATATCAGTATTATTTCTATAATAAACGTCAACAACAACAGCAGCAACAACGTCGACAGCATCATCATCGATACTACCATCAATACGATTATCAACGCTATCAACAGCAGCAACATCAACTCTATTGTTTAGCCAAAATTCCAAAAATGCAACAACAATCGCAAATACCTGCCTATCAAATATTACGGTTTCTTTTGCTACTCGTCTGCTTCTGTTGCCACTCACACGCCTCCATGGAATACAGTGCCAAATTAAGTAATTGCTACGATAATCAATACGGATTTAATGATCATTACGTTTACAACAGCACAACTAAAGTTACAGTTGCAGCTGCAACTAGAAATTTTACAAATAATCCAACGATTATAAATTCGACAATTTTAACAAACAACAACAATAAAAATGACAACAGCTCCAACAATAGCAGCCAATTAATGTCACAGCAAATACATTTAGACGGAAATGTGGCAAGACGTGCTGAAATGGATTCATTAAACTCAAGAAGATTCCAACAGTCTCCGGTAAGCGGTTGGAAGTGTTGCTGTTGGAATGCAACGAATTTGGTGAGTTGCATACAGATTGTGATCTTAAATTACAGTAGAGAACAGTAAAGTACTCAATTTTAAAGAATATAACATGTTTTCATGTTTTTTTTAAGTTTTAAAATTATTTGTTCGTTATTGTCATAAAAAATTTATTTATCTAGTTACGCTTTATTAGACACCCGATTGAACAACTGATGCTTTATGTTTTGTTTGGTTTGAAATTTTTAAGCTGACTAGACTTACACCATAGAACACTAAACAAATCAATAATAATTCTTTTTTATCAAAATCAAATTTCTGTTCGTCAAATTTATTGTGCATTTCGTTAAATTTATGGCGTATTTCAGAGCAGAGATCAGCAATGAATCGTTTTTTTCGTTACTCATATTGAAATTCAACTACTCTGATTCATTCGTACTACGACATTGATTTATCTGTACAGGTTGCAATGAGTATGAGTACAACGTTGACATCAAACTCATAACATTCGAAATATGTTTGATTCATACGCTTACTCATTCAGATTCATAAATTTAAAAAAATACTCATAAATGATTCAAATTTACAGTCTTAGTTGTTGTTGCATTTTCAAAAATAGAAGAAAGAAAAAAACAGAGACAGCAAACAAAGCAAACACACAACCTTCTAGTGAGTATTGTAGCGTTCAATACTTGTAAATGATGAGTAAGGGAGAGTCGAAATCAACAACATCATGCGATTGTTAAGTATGAGTACGATGAGTACTTCAAATTTTGAATATGAATAGTATGAGTATGATATTAAAATATGAGTATGATTCGAATCTACTCATCTTTTGGAATACTCATTGCTGATCTCTGCTTTAGAGCGACTTATTTGCATAACAATGCGTTTCTTCTTCTATGTATGCCGTTCTAATAAGAAATCTAAGTGTGCGCGCTAAAGAAACTGAAGTTGCTGAATCTGCATTGAAGCAGATTGAAATCAATTAATTCGTCACCGTTCTCAATAATTGAGGTTGTGGTCTCTAACTTGATGAAAAATTTTACGAAAGCATCTTTGCTTAAAAACTTTCAAGATTAATCTTGTGTAGTAATTAAACCTACACCGCCAATTTGCCGAATGGTTTGAAACATTGACATTCAAAATTGAGCTCTGCAATGAAAACCAGTTGTAAAAGCATGGGAATGCCGGTAATACCAATAATACCGAGTCTCAGTTGTGATTCGAATGAACTATACATTATGCGCTACATGCTATTCATTATGTAAACCTTTATTTAACATGTATTTAAGCTGTTTTAAGAAACTTATCTTCAGGTATAATGCATTTGTAAATATTCTCTTTAGAAAAACTCTTTCATATCCTTAAAAATCTTATTCTTTTTGCCATAGTGTTGCACACATACTGTCTTTATCTTCTTAATCGTTCTAATCACCAGCCTTTTATGTCACAGTTTTGTTACAAGACAAATTAGTATTGCAGTAAATTGTTGTTTGTTGTGTAAATGTAAATGTGTTTGGCGTAAATTTACTGTTAAATTTACTGTAAATTTACTGGTATTGTGAAGCATAAGCCACATAATGGGAGTATCTTTTCTTTTCACATTGATACTTGTAAATTGGCCAAAACCTTAAAGAGTCAATGATTTTTTGAACTTTGCGTAATTATTGGAATTTTGTTTTGAAGTGAAGTTCTCCTTGTGGTTTAGTTATCGAAATATACCATAACTCTGCTTTTATTGCTTGCTTCTCTTGCTACGAATCTTAGAATTGTAATATAATTACGTATGCAATTCTCCGCTCAGTATCTGGTACATATGAAACATCTGATTCGTTCTGGCTTTAAGATTCTAAGGATTGAAAAGCTTAACAATTATTTCTGTTTTCAATGCAATATTGAAACTTTATTTTCCTACTTAAAATCAATAATCTTGTGTTGTAAGATCTTTCCTTCCATTTCATAGAATTTCTCGTAATACTTTATATTTATTGAACCATTTTTATTTTTATCTGCTATGTACTTATACTCCTACTGCTGTCCAAACTATACAATACACTTCGTTGCAATGCCCTCATAAAGAGAAACAAAAATCTTCAATTAAATGTTGTGGATTTGTGGGGTTTGGCCAGAGCGTCAGCAGAATTAAAAACTGCTGCATTGTGGTTGAGCGTCAGCAGAATTAAAAACTGCTGCATTGTGGTTGTTGGCAACTGCTTAAGTAAATGTTGTTGCAATATATTGTTGTTTTAATGAAAATGTTTGCTTGCTGGAATGGAATTAAAAATTCCATTTGTAAGTTGTAATGGTAGAACGGGAAGGAATATTCCATTAAAGCTTACTTGACTAGAGTACCGTGTTAATAAGGATTTCTGGGAGAAATGAAATTCTGATAAAATAATTCTGATCAGGTTGACTGATAGCTAAGAATATTAATTTTGCAGAAAGTAATCGGAAAATGTTATCACCGTTAGGATATATATTTTATTTAATAAAATTTTTTAACACCGCATTTTTATTGATAACACCGCGCTAACAATTTTATTATACGATACTTTACTAGTATAAAACAACAGTGAGTACATGTCGTGCTTTCTATTCTATCTATCTTTTCTATACTTTCGCTCTCTTTTTACTTCATGTTTTTAAGCTTGTCAAGTTCTAGAACTTTACTGTTGATTTGTTATTGTAATGTGATTTTGTTATTTTCTGTCATACAGCAGCTCTTCATCATTTTACTATAATTTCTTTCTTTTGTTTTATTAATGATTTAGATTAATTTATTAAAGAAGTTGAGTTCACGTCTGCCGCAGTAAATTTATTTGCGGGCATTTATTGGGTATGGTGGGATGGAGTTGATGTTAAACCCTTTGGATAGAGCAGTGGTCTGGGGAGTTTCTGGATGAAGATTCTTAAATTTTAAGATATGTTCGGCTGAATTAGATTGGGCAGGATTTAAAGTCAAGCGCTTTGATCGCGTCACCATCCGATTTCGTGGTTCAAACCTCAGGTCAGACATATCGAACAAAACAAAATATGAAAAAATATTTCTGTGGCGACTTCCTTTCAGCAGCTCTGAGAGTAAAAAGATTAAAATACTTTAAATTGTGGCGAGACCAGACATGGATAAAATTAACACACACAACATGGGTAGAGTGACAAGCTAGATTGAAATTCTCTCTTAGGTCTCATAAGCCAACAATTCGTTTCTGTCATTACACTCGTTAACCAAATTCGACCAGTTTGAGAGAAGTTTGAGTGGCAGGTTACTCACGTTTTAAGAGGAGGACAATGAGATTGTAATTGTACTTGATAAATCATTTATGATATGCCTGAATACATAAAATATGCCTGAATACATAAAATTACTGATTATTTGCTACCTACATGAGCTACTTGTTTGAGTATGTGATCGTACTGACTGATCTTCCCAGTTATCTTAGAAGTACTTATTGATTCTATACTAGTTGTTAATTACAAACATAGCACACTAATAACCTTTAACTCGATCAGGATTCCTAAATACAATCTTTAGAAAAGAAAGAAAAAACATCCTCTTAAATTAAATGCCCATGTATAACTTCCATTTTTATAGAGCTATAACTGCGTTTAAAAGCTTGTTGAATAGACTCTTTATCAACAAAGTAAGATAATATGTATACTGAGCACTTTTACGTTTACTTACAAACTATTAACAATGTGTGTCCTTAACAATTAAGTCTCATCATAAGCTCTTATTAACTACACTTAAAAACAAAAATAACACTACATTGCTTACATATATACATATGTACGTTTACGCTTAATGGCGTTATATATGTGTGTGTGGCTGTATAGTTAATGTATGGAAAAGTTTATGCAACAGATTTTATGCCCTAACTA